>CAMTDV010001633.1:76444005-77644005 GCA_947069175.1 Scalesia atractyloides | reverse complement strand
CATACTACGTGCAGGCCCCATGTAATTGTTCCTCATTAAATAAACTATTTTGTACAGTAACATCTTCAAAGATTCTGCTTTTTTGCAACGCATGTGCAAGCCCTTTTGTCGCTTCTCGCTGCTATTTGTAATTATAAAACCTGACCTTTATAAAAACTGGTTCTGGGTATTTATAAAACCGGGTCCTTCGAAAGCCGGGTATAAACCAGGTATAAAAAAACCCAGTTCCATGTTCGAGTTTTAGATCGGCTAAGCATACCCGGTCCCTACCCTATGGGTAGGTCGGGTATAAAAAACCCGGGTTTTATAGTACCTGGTTCCGGGTTTTGTTTTCGGGTCCGGGTTTGGGTCTTTTGTGCACCACTACTTCACTTCATGCTGAAAAAAAATAAGGATTTGTTGGAACACGACCGACAAAACCTAAAAACTGGGTATGAGGTATCTGGTTCGGTACTCGACCTTACCCGTTGGTTATATGTCGATAAACCGATTCCAGTCCGGTTATACCTGATCCGAACTAGTCACAACCTGAAAAACCAAAACCAAAGCCGAAAATAAACCAATTACTTTCTCTCCAAAACCCGCTTCCATACCTGGCCTGGTTAGGGCCGGACTTATAGTATAAGTAATCCAGGCTTTGGCCTAGGGCCTCCAATTAAAAGAAAATTTATATGGTAACTACTAATATTAGTGCAAATTTATTATTTTAGATTTGTTTGATTTCTTATACAAGCAAACCACTCTTTGTTATAGATGTGTTAGATTTTTGCTAGGTTCCAAACATAGATAAAGGAATACCGTTTATAATAATCAAAATTGGAAAAAGGGCCCAAAATTTCATTTCGTCTTAGGCCTCCAAAAAGGTTAGAACGGCCTTGGGCCTGGTTATTACCATATCCGATTTTGGCATTGTTAACAATACCCGTACCAGTTTCAACCCAGGACCAGTATGGCCCAGTACCTGATTGGTGCACCATGATTTTCAGTTAGTTTATATGATTTGCTAACTGCTTAAATTGAAAACGTTATAAAGTCAATTAATAAAAGCGTTAATTCAAATGTTATTAATAGAATGTATACAATAAATTAGGATAATTCGGTGGTAAGTCAATATTTAACTTTGGTTATTTTTTTAGAAATTACACATGGGTGAGGCTCTCAGTTTATGTTTAGGTTACTATTCTTATTTGTTATCCTTGAAATTGCTCTTTTAATCTATTCTTATTTGTTATCCTTGAAATTGCTCTTTTAATCTCTGTTGTCTGTGAGACTTGAACCAAAAACATTTTCCTTTCAAACCTAGGTGTTTTAAAGGCTTTGTCGTTGTCAATAAACTACTACCCCATTGGTTATTATAATTGTTTTAACTACTTGCTAAAAAAACACAAAGAACGCCGAGTATTTGGAACCCCTATTATTTTTCGATCACTTCTTCCTCCATTTGTGTTTTCTTTTATTCCACAAACATGTTCCAAAGCTTACCATTGAGGCAGGGGCGAAGTTAGAAGCCCCCCCCCTCTCCCCCAACTTTTCGCTCAGTGGTGTTATATATGTAGTTTTTGTATGGAAATTTTTGGGTATATATGTTTCGACCCTCCGTCGAAAATCTCAAGCTTCGCCACTGCATTGAGGTGATAAATTCCAAAAATCGTTTGTGTTTTTCCTCACTCCATCACTTCAAATATTTTTCAAATCATCGATTCTATATTTCCATGTATAGTTACGGTTTTGGTTTAATGTGTTAGAAAACTGCACTTTTTAGTTCTAGATCACACTTTGTCCTTTTCATCAACCAACTATTAGATTTACACTTGTTGATATTTTTGTTAAAGTTTTTAAGAAATTACTATTTTACCATTATTATTACTATTAAAAAACAAAAATACATAACCTCCCCTCCTGTTCTTTGTATTACTTCTATTGGCAATGGGTCGGGTTTGAGACGGTTTAGGTAATCTCAACCTCAAAACCCGATTAGACAAGCTTGTCACAAACGCGTATCAAAACACGTCAGGTATTGGAAATACCTACGGGTTTCTGGTACACCCATTAATTTTAAAAAATATAACATGTTGAGCAAATAAGCATGGCTTTTGTAAGATGATTACCTCTGATGATTATGTTCTTTTAAACTTATGTGCGATGATGGTTGTCCTTTTGTTGACCTGAGCTAAATACAAGTAATTTTTACTGGTTTTTTACATTAAGAAATCTAATACAAGTAAGTTTAGCTTTGGGTTGCCGATGTATGAAATTAATAAACCATTTATAGGTTTATTAGGGTGAACGGGGTGCCTTCGGCAACCCCATTCGGCAACCACAATACCGTGCGGCATGTCCACCGCCAACCTTAGGAAGGCGATCGGTGAGGAGCTTTTCGGTGAAAAGGTGCCGCGTGCGGCAAAGATGAGGAGAGGGGTAAGTGGTGGGGCCCAATTCTTGTCAACCAATTATCCTTTTTTTTTAAATTAGCTTGCCTAATCTCAATTTAGGCATGCACCCTCTAGTTTTTTTGGGTGATAGGCAAAACGTTTAGGCAAATTGCATGTCACAACATGATTGGGTGGGGAGAAACTTTGCGTAAAGGGATTAGACATGCACCTCCTTCACCCTTATGTACGACAGTGTCAAAAAGAATATAACTTTTTTAAGCATAAACACAACAAACAATGTATGTAAACACCTAATACCATCCCATAATCATCCAGAAATGTTACATTAATAACTTGAAGATTACAACTATGGTAATGGTAACCCTGCTCATTTTGTAAGATGTGCCTAATTTGGTAATTCTAAGGGCCATCATCTTGTACTGCATGATTAAACAAAGTAAATAATGGTCAAAATTATGCATCAAATGGTCAACTCAGTTTATATTATTATATCCACCGGGTAAATCGAGTATAATAGAGAAACTTGGTTAAAGAAGAAACGGGTCAAATGGGTTGAAGATGTTGAAAGTCACCTAAAGCGTTTTTTAATGCACACCAATTTATAAAAAAAATATTCATATTATAATTGAAATAATATTAGACAGTTTGATCGAACTTTACACCCAGGTGTTTCGGGTCAACCCAAACTGACCCGTTTTGACCATTAATAAAAAGATTAACCTTTCTGACAAGAATAAATAATCACTTGTTTAACATATATTGGGAACCAGCCCGTTTTGGCAAAAATAACAGAATTACTCGCTTGACCCATTGGGAACCAATACCAGCTCATGTAAGTCAACCAAAACCGACCCGTTTTGACCAGAACTATATGAATTACTCTTTTTGACAAGAATGAATAATTCTTCGGTTGAGCCGTTGGGAACCAGCTCATGCAAGTCAACCCAAACCATTTTGATCAGAACTAAAATAATTACCCTTTTTGACAAGAACAATAATCCTCGTTCAAGCCGTTGGCAACCAGCTCATGCAAGTCAACCCAAACCGACCCGTTTTGACCAAAAACAAAAAAAAATATCCCTTTTTATGATAATAAAAATAAATTCCTCTTTTGAGTCGTTTTGAGCAGAATCAAAAGCATTACCCTTTTTTGACAATAATAAAATAAATACAGTTGACCTATTGGGAAACAGACGAGAAAGAAAGAGTACATACTGCTCAAAATAAATCCTTGAAGCAAGCTCTGGGCTCTTTCCGCTTGCTCTCGGGTACCAGAAATTTTAATAACATGCTCTGTTGCTTCTGGGCTTGTATCAACCAGTTGAACATTCGCTCCCGAAAGCTTGTTTGCAATTCAACACAAAACTCAAAAGTTAATTAATGAATACTTATTGAAAATAGTTAAGTGAGTAAGAAGGTTATTTTTGCATTTGAATATATTTCTGATTGAATATATTTCTAATTACATTTAACCATTTGACCCGTTAAAGATAAAACATAACCCAAATCAACCCATTCCTTAATATTGACGTTTGGAGATAGGCTTACTTCGCTAATCTGAGCAAGCTTATTTCTAGATTTTGTTATGAGCTTGGGTACTGCATATTCCGGTATGACAACTTCAAGTGTACTCCTAGTAACCATTGGCATGACGATCCTAAAAGGAGTAAACAATTGGTATATAAATATATAACATAATTGGTGTATAATTTAAATTAGTCATAAAGTAAAACAGGAGCGCTACCTGTTCATGGAACTTGGTGCATCTTCACGAGTCCCACTTTCAGTTAGATTTACAGGTTCACTGTTAGATCCAGCGTTATTCTACACAAAAAATGAACACTTCATGCTCTAGAACATATAATAGATGCAAGAACAAATATACCAACAAGTTAAATGTGGCAAAACAGACGATTTGTGTAATGAGTCAAACAGGTTACTTGTATACGGCTTAGGTTGGGTTGACCCGGAAAACTTTTTGTCCATAATAATTACTACTATAAAATTGTGTAGATTTTTTTTTTCAAGATAAAATGATTTAGGAGGTTTTATGCATTATATTTACACCTATCTGGAACAGTAAGCTATTTTCTTTTTAACTAACTTGTAAAGATATTACATGTTTGACCCATTAAGAAAAAAAACATAACCTGAATCGGCCCATTTATGGATGTGGAAAACTATGTCAATAACAACAAACTGAACAAAACCGTACAGTCTTGTTCTAAGTCCATGAAATGAAAAAAAAAATTGTGTTCTTGGTCCGGTCCAGAACCAACTTTTTTCTTTTTATGTTAATGAAAGTGTTGTTTAGGACTTTCTGGTGACCTTAGCCGGAGCCGGTGCTGCGGTGGTATCATTTGATGCAGAGGGTTTATCATTTCCAGTGTAAGTTTCCCGAGAAGTTGTAATATTACTAGAAGCTGCTTCCATATTTGAAGCACTCCCCACAGGGCTCGGTGCAAGAAAGGGGCTGGGTTGACCATCCTTTTGACTTAACCCTTGATATAAATAATTTCGTAATCTCAACGTCACCTCCACAAGTGCTTCTCTAGCAGCCTTAATCTCTCCAACAATCTTAACACAAACAAAAGTAAACATTGTTGGATTTAAGGTTGACACATAAGGGATTTAAGGTAAGCAGCAATTACCTGTACAAGTTCATCGTTAACTGATACAAACTGCGGAAGATTTTCTCTGGGTAGAATCTGGATATCCGCACCTGTCATTTTCTTGGTGTCGGCTAAGAATCCATCTCTACCATCCAAACACGCAACTTCACCCGCAGACAGTAGAAGCCGAGTAGTTACGATATTTTCTTTGTCGGGAACGAGATCCAGAATTCGAGTCTGAATATGCAAAAGAGCCTCTTGAGCAGGAAAGAGATCGTTATCAGGGCCCTAAAATTACATGTATTACAATTACAGTAAGTATCCTAGACATAAAGAAATATAAAATAACTGTGGCGATATTATTGTATAAGCACTAGAGGCGGAAAATCTTTTTTATCCATTTTTTTATTTTATATTTAAATTATGTGTTATAAAAATATTATTGTAGAAGTTAGATTAATGCATAATGATCTAACTTCTGAAAAAATAACAGATGTGTAAGTTTATGCATCTAAATACACTTCAGATGACTTTCGAACCACAAGACTCATTCAACTCCTTTGACCCATATTTTTTAGTTAAATCTTTTATTTATCCCGTTTACGATAAATAGTAGGAGCGTGCATGGTTCGGTTTTTGGTTTCGGTTTTAGCAATGATTCGGTTCGTTTTTGGAACAAATTAGGTAAGATTCAAAGATAAAAAAGTATAATCCAAGATTTAAGAATCTTCTTGGATGTTTATATTTAAGTCTATATATTTAACCTTTTCAATTAAAAAGCATTAAATTCAATGTTAAATTTTGCTATTTCTCGTAGGCAATGGATAAATCATTTCAAGATATATAAACATGTTAACGTTCTTATTATAAATGCTTAACATTTAACAATAAAACTAATAATAATTCCTAAATCAATATATAACAAACATTAAAAAAATGATTTTTTTAGGTTATTCGGTTCGGTTTTCATAATACACAAAAACGTAACCGAACCGTATGTTTCAGTTCGGTTAAATCAGTTTTCTGCTCACCCCTAATAGATAGAACCCAAATCAATACATTTACAGATTAACAGGTCAGAATTGGAACCTTTAATAATCATAACACAAGCTCAAACAAGTTTTAAGATAAAGTGATAACTAATTAATCGTATTTACGGTATGCAACATTACGGCAATGCCCAAAAAAAAAATAAACCACCAAAAATGGATCCATTGGCTTCTTATTAAAATAAAAATGAAGAAAAAAAAAGTACCTCATCTGAAAAAACGGTGATTACTTGTTCATCCGACCCAGCCACACGATCAGTAACCCTAACGTCTACACCGATTTCATTCTGAAGCAGTTCCATAAAGCCATCCGATTGCCCGATAACGCTATCAACCTTGTTACTTGGGCAAAGTATTCTAAATACAAGATCTTCGGCATACAACGACAGAGCATTGTCAGGCAAAGGACTAGCTCCGATATCATCATAACTAGATGGACGCGACCCATGATTAAAGCTTCTTGAATTGTTTAAACCGTCAGGTAAGCGGGACCTGTAGTTAGGCCCATCCATTGATGGTCGATGCATTATATTGTTTTGGTGATACATGAAGTCGTCTTCAGGAGGAAAGAACTTATCGGATGATTGTAGCTTATTGAATAAATGACTGCGGTCCCGATGTTGACTTTCCCTCAATCGTGAAGATATAATATCCATTGCGTTCTTCACTGAGTTTATGTCACCAACAACCTGTGGAACAAGATAATGCAGTTATTATATTATATTCAAAACTATCATATTATCAAGATAGTTTCATATTGGCCATAATTCAGAAATATTTTTGGGTAAATCAAGAATCTTGAACATCACTGACCACATTACCTTTGAAAACAATCTTATGCATATAAAAAGATGGAATAAGAAATTGAAATTCATCAATGTATACAAGAATATGTTCAAAAACTATATGCAACCAAGGTTTAAAAAAAAGGAATCAAGTTTCGAGGCGTTTTCCCTTCGCCTCACGAGGCGTAAGCCTCGATGCGAACCGAGGCGCAAGCCCGAGGCGGAATTAAAAAATAAATATAAAAATTATGTATCTTATAAAAAATAAAATACTAAACATAAATTACAGAACTTTCCTAATGTAAATAGACTTCTCACAATAGTTTTGGGTTGAATATGATAAAAGTTTAATGTTTAAGGGTGTTTATGTAAGTTTTTGTAAATGAAATAAATAAACGTGTAGTTATTTTCTTCAGTAAGACAGTAACCCTAAAAAGTTACATCACTCTTTTATCGCCGTCATCAACTCATCTGTTCTACTTCAAACCTAATTTTCTTGGTAATCCATCGCTATAAGGTATGCCTCCATCTCTGTTCTATCCTATTTTTTCTTGATTGCGCATAGCTACAAGCATCGTACGCCTTTATCCAGCCCAAAAAACCCTAATTTATCCCGCCTAAAAAGACGTACGCCTCTGATTTACCGTTCCGCCTCGAAATGAAACGCCCGCCTCGTACCACTGAGGCGTACGTATAATAACTGGCACTGAGGCGCCGCCTCATGTACGATTTATCACCGTTCCGCCTCGAGGCGCGCCTCAAAACGGACGCCTCCAGCGTTTTTTTAAACTATGTATGCAACATATATGGATAAAAACAAGCAATCAGCTTTCAAAAGACTGCATCATCAAGTACTTACAAAGATGCAAAAATTTTACAATGCAAATGAAACCAACTTAAAGCAGATAGCATGCCTAAAACCCCAAAGAATGGTATGTTTATACTATGCTTAGGGCTGCAAACGAAGTACTGAACCAAACGAAACGGAACAAAGCCTTGTTCAGGTTCGTCCGTTTAGCATTAAACTTGTTCACAAACGGTTAACAAACACATAGCCGAATGAAAATTCTTGTCTGCGTTTGTTCATTAAGAAAATGAACCTGTTCACAAACACAAACGAACATACTAGCACTAACTATGCTTGGTTTATACTACACACCTTGCTTAAAAAGCCTCGATATTAACCACCTAGGCCCAAGGCAAACCCACTACGACTTGAGTGCGCCTAAAACTACCTAAACTATTGGTACATTGCAAAAAAATTTTAACTTTCAAAGTTGCAAAAACAGTTTTCAACCTGAACAATCTCCTCAGACATATTGACACACCGCATATGAAACCAACTTTAAAGCTAATAGTATGTCTAAAATCCAAAAAAATGGTATGTTTATACTATGCTTAGGACTGTAAACAAAGTAACAAACCGAACAAAACGGAAGGAAGCCTTGTTCATGTTCATTCGTTTAGCGTTAAACTTGTTCACGAACAGTTCACAAACAGTTGACCAAACGAATATGTTGTCCGTGTTCGTTCATTAAAAAAATTGAACTTGTTCACGAACACAAACAAACACACCATACACTAACTACACTCCTTTATACTACACACCTTGCTTAAAAAAGCCTCATTTTTTACCGCCTAGGCCCAAGGCAAACCCTCAACACCTTAAGTGTGCCTACAACTACCTAAATTATTTGTACATTGCAAGAAACAATGATTTTCAAACTATATGCAGCACATGCACACACACATATATGGATAAAAACAAGTAAGCAGCTTCCAAATGATTGCATCACCAAGTACTTACAAAGATGCAAAGGTTTTACAATACAAATGAAACCAACTTAAAGCTGATAGCATGTCTAAACCGCTAAAAACGGTATGTTGTTTTACAATGCAAATGAAACCAACTTAAACCTGATGCCTGATAGCATGTCTAAACCCCTAAAAACGGTATGTTTATACTATGCTTAGGGCTTTAAACAAAGTAACAAATCGAACAAAACGAACCAAGGCCTTGTTCATGTGCGTTCATTTAGCATTGAACTTGTTCACAAACACATAACCAAGGCCCAAACGAAAATTCTTGTTCGTGTTCTCTCATTAAAAAGTTGACCTTGTTCACCAACCGTTCACGAACATACAATGCACTAGCTATGCTTGTTTACACTGTGCACCTTGCTTAAAAAAGCTTCATTTTTTAAGCGCCTCGGCAGGCAAACCTTTTACGCCTTAAGTACACCTACAACAACCTAAATCATTAACACATTGCAAGAAAAAATAACTTCCAAAGTCATAAAACCAATTTCCAACCTGAACAATCTCCTCTGACATATCGACACACCGCGGTATTGTATGATCTCTCGGCAATATCCTAATATGAGTCTTGGTCTCCATCCTCATCTGTTCAATAATCTTGCCCCCTTTCCCAAGCAAACTCCCCACATGCAACCTAGACACCACCAATCTAGACACCAACCTATTACTCCCCCCACCCCCACCCCTACCCCCATACAGATCATCATCATCGCCCCCATATCCCAAATTATACCCCCCTCCCTCACTCTTCAATATCCTCTCATGTATCAACAACAACGCCTCTTGCGCAGGCGAAAAGTTCGGCATTCGCCCATCCGGATCCCTCCGCCGCGTATCCGAAACCTCAATTATCCTCTCCTCATCACCAGGAACCAATTCATGGACATTGATCCAAGCACCTGTGTGTTGTCTAATGGCCTTGATTATGCTTCCAGACTTCCCGATTACGCCTCCGGCTTTCGCATCGGGACATAGGATCCTGTAACTTGTTGTAACCATGAGGGATGAGGGATCTTGTACTTTTCGGGGTCCGGGAGCAGTGGAGAAGGTGTTCCGGCGGGGGTAGTGGTGGTTTGGGGTGGTGGTGTAGCGGTGTTTGGTGGTGCGAATGGTGTCGATTGGGTCGTAGTCTTCGTAGTAGTATCGTTTGGATCTTGATCGGTCCATTGGTGGAGAAGAAGGGGTGAAAGTGGAAGAGTGGATGGTTAGGGTTAGGGTTAGGGTTAGGGTTAGGGCATTGGGTGTGAGTATGGTGGAGTGTAGGGAGGTTGAAGAAGAAGAAGAAGATGAGAGTGGGAGTGAGATTTTGAATGTTGAAACCCTAGAAGAAAGAAAGAAAGAAAGAGGTGTGATTGATGAGAATCTAATGGGGTTTAGATTATTATTGTTATCGATGATGATAATTGTGATTCTTTAAGATTAGAGATTGAAATATGTAATTTTGGCTCAATTTTTAATGGTAAATTTGGATTACCCACAGAATATTCGAGTATTATCGTGTAATCAGCGGAATCATCTGATTATATTATTTCCACTAGGTAGTAATGCATATACAATAATTCAAGAGGAAACCTAATAAATCTGGGAAAAACCATGTTGTGGGAATCGAACCCATGGCCTAATGATCCATAAGCCTCATCCCACCTCCAAGATGTCGTTAGGCTATAATGTTATCGGCATGTCATTTTGGCACATGATGACAAAAATGATGCATGATAAATGGTAGTGTAAGAGGGGATGATGCAGGAGAGATTCTCATGTTCGATATTTAGAGGATTCTCGGGTTCGAAACTAGTCGGTGAAAATCATAATCGAACGTCCGGTTCAGGTCTAAACCATAATAGCATTTTCTGGTTCAACCACCGGGGGCGGCTTGGGAATGAAAGGATTTAGTTTCGTTTTGCCATACGGGAAACTGGAAAAAAAATTGATGTTGTTTTGCCACTCCCTCATCCCTTATATACAGAGTATATTTGAAATAATATTTTAATTTTATATATATTTAGACTAATATTCGTCTTATGGCGAACTTGTGAGAAATGTTATCTGAAAAGGCAAGTTCGGGCGAACTTGTATAGTTTCTTAAGAAACTAGGCAAGTTCGGTCGAACTTGTAAGGATCTGGTGGGAGGAGACCCAAGTTCGGTCGAACTTGACCCAGATGGATACAAGTTCGGTCGAACTTGACCTGGTGTGCTGGTGATTCTCGAGCGAACTTGATGTTTTCGGTCCAAAATCTTGCGTTTTCGCGTCGTTTGCTGAGGAAATCGAGTGCCCATCCCTCCAACCTTAAGCCACTTAGTACAACTTAGGCTAGAGAGGTCTTTTTGAGCGAACTTAGCCATTTTACAGAAACTCGGGCTAATCCGGGCGAACCGGAGGGTTCGTACGGGTTAGTCCAGCTTGTGTAAAGTGACGATTTCGTCCTTGTGCTTCCGGATCTGAGATTCTTGCTTGACAACGCCTCGTTCCACTTAAAAGTGAACGAAACATACGTCATTAGTCTGAAATTGGTGTAAAAATCAATACTTTAAAAGCTTTTGCTCAGATCTAAGTATAGATCTGAGTGAAAAACAGATGTTTTATGGAAAAAGATGAAGATTTTCATAAACAGAAGAGATTTGATGAAAACAAAGGCAGAGCCTTGTGCAAAATCGTTGTAAACCGTTGTTGAACATCGTTGTAGTTGAAATCGGGTTGATTCTTACTTAGAAACAGAGGGTTTTGGGTTCCGGGAGCTTTGGGCGAACTTACAGCAAGTTCAAATGAGAGAATGGAGCTGGGTATTTATAAGTGAAGGCAAAAAGTGGGAGCTGGGGAGTCAAGTTCGGTCGAACTTGCATGAAATTCATGCAAGTTCGGGCGAACTTGCTTGATTTTTAAGGGATATTAGCAAAGTTCGGCCGAACTTGTACACGTGTGTACAAGTTCGAGCGAACTTGTGGAAAGCAGAAGATTCTTGTGTCTCAGGCAAGTTCGGGCGAACTTGTGGTAGTTAAGTTCGGTCGAACTTGGCTTGATGACCAAGTTTCGTTTGCTGATTTCGCGTTCAGTGTTCGTTTGGCGATTCGGTTCGTATTAAATAGTTATATTAAACGTGATAGGCGATATAATAGTACGATTTAACGATTTGAGCGTGCGAGAGTGATGCGATAGCAAGCGTAATCATAACCACAAACATACATAAAACATAAATAACATAAAACCATATAATTAACTGCAGTTGCAATGCGATGAGATTAGCGATGCGATTTAACAAGCGATTTAGATGTGATATAACATACATAATCATAATTAATTAACATAAACTCTTCTTATAAACTGAATCTCGAGATTACAATTGGAAATACAACAGGAATAAACTGAAAATGAAGTAACAACGAAATTTAGAGTTGTTACAGGGACCCCAAATTTTTTTAAGAGTTGAGTCTTTAGTTGGAAAGGTAGGAATTTAGGTGGGGGTGATGTGTACAAAATGTAACATATAAATTACATCAAACGAGACATAAAACCAACCCCATTTCAGTACTGATGTTGGAAAAAGCACGTTTTTTTGTTCCTTTTTAAATTACAGGACCAAAAGAGCTTAAAAGAACAAAAGAAGCAAATTAGCAGGTAAAACCAACACAAAAAATACAAGAAGAAAGAATAATGTGACATGCCCGGCCCCTCGGCAGCATCCCAAGAACAAAAACAAGAGAAACAGAAGCTCACCACGGGGCCGTGTCCACCCAGACATGGGTCGTGGTCAACTATAGATCCTGCAGAAAAGATAAACAAGCAGAATTCAAGCCAACACGGGGCCGTGTCCGGCAGGCACGGACGTGGTCAACACTTAGATTCGCAAAATCTTTATAGTACGACAGTACTCTGACCACGGGACCGTGTCTAGGAGACAGGGAGTCGTGTGCGGCCCTCTGCTGACAGCTGCATTTAATGAAGGAAGAGAAAGGAAGGGGCCACGGGCCGTGCCCAGCGGACACAGGGCCGTGGCCGGGGCTCTGTTCTGACTATAAATATGGTGCTTGTTTCCTTCAAATGCATCCCTTGGCAAACCACTTCTCTCTCACTTTGCCACCACTCCACCACCAACACCCACCACCATCATTCATCTTTCATCTTTAGAGTGTGTAGTAGTCTCGGTATCCAAGATTTATCGTAAGAGTTCTTGTCAATCAAAGGCTATGTTTGGCTAATCTCTTACATCACTTGGTGAAAACAAATCTTTTATGTATTACTTTGATTTTTAATCTTTCGGCTACTTTTTAATTGAGTTTGTATTAATGACTTTAATAACTAGTTTCTTATGTTGAAAGTGAATTTTCCTAACAATTTCTTCATGATGTAATTGATTTGCTCTTTCGTGTCTTTACGGTCTATATAAAGCGCGTTAAATACTTGGAAGGGGGTTAGAAGGGTTGTTTGGTAAAGTTCTTGTCTTGTTCAGTGTATAGATCCCGCGAGGACTTGGTTCAAGCTTACTAAGACCTCCTTCAATACCCTATGGTATTGGATGGCGGGGTTGCGAATAGCTTGAACCCCTCATATGTAAACTACTATTAAAACATAAAACCGGCCTCTTGGGATTGTATCCCTGTTGACTCAAACCACTTGCCCAAGGGTAACGTCACCTTCAAAAGAGGGGCCTACGACTTTTCGCATTAATAACTTACTTAATTGTCTTTCAATATTCCGGCCTCTTGGGATTGTATCCCTGCTGACTCAAACCACTTGGCCGAGGGTAACGTCACCTTCAAAAGAGGGGCCTACTAGTACTAAGATAATCTTTTAAAAGTCCGAAAATGCGAAAATCATCAGAGGATACATAAAAGAGGAGTTGGGTCCAAGTGATTTTATCTTGTCTATTTGTATTTTATTTTTATTTATCTTTTTATGTTTATTTTTATCTTTCAAAACTTGTATCAAAAATTTGTGTTGATTAGACATTGACGCTAAACCGGTATTAAAAGCTCTTGTATCCTTGGACGACCTCGATATCTTACCAACACTATACTACGCTCGCGATGGGTGCACTTGCCCTAGTGTGTGTTTAGTGTTAGTACAATATCGTGTTTTATAAATTTAAAACTTGACTAATGCGAAAATATCAATAAAATCATAACACGCTTGACACGCACCATGGGGTATAATGAGAATTTCTGATAAGGTGCACATCTCATACTTGGGTAGTCATTTGGTTGATAAGGCCTTCCCCTAGAATTCTATTCTGTGTGGTGTGTGGATTGTTTGTTGTGATAGAGTTGAGTCTTTCTGTTAACAACTCTATTCAAATGTGAACACATGCTTAATTTTGTTTTGTTGCTTGGGGTATAGGATTCATAAGACTTAAAGTAAGTCTAACCATCTCAAATCCATGTGCTTAGGTAATTAATTTTCACCTTCAAATTTTATATTTGTAGTAAAAAGCATAAAGTTGTAAACCAAACTATAGATAGGTTGGTTGGTTGTGTGTGTGTCGTGTCAGTTAGATCCACTTGGATAAGATCCTTAGGGATAAGGGAATGGGTTTGTTCAGGGAACTCACTTCATAAACTAACAGTTCTCGTCATCATAACCTTCTGCTTCCATATCCCCCTTTAATTTCTCTATATGATCCAAAGGTCATTCGGTTTCATCAAGCCGATCTTATGACTCCATTAATTATAATCAACAATTGGGTCCCATAACTCAAGAAACCGTACCGCATATTGATCAATTGGCTGAAGCTGATTCTCAAAAGACAAAATCTTATCCCTAGCAATCATCTTCTTAGTTAACATCATCCATCATATCCACATCACTATCATGATGATCAACCTTAACCAAATTACCACCCTATGGTGTCTTCATTCAAAAAACTCGTCATCTTCAAGTTTTCATATGGTGTCTTCTATTAAATTCATGGTTTTCAACCGCCTCTTTTTGTTCAACTCTTTTTAACACCATGTAATCGACTTTCATCTTCTACAAGCTTCAATGCAACATCCACATTAGCATTATATTTAAGGGGAGGGGTGGGGTGGGCTTCAACCCCGTTAGTCAAACCTTTATCTTTCTGCATGTTATTTACATATAATGCTTTGTGACCTGAAAACAATTCCATGGGATCAAGTTTCTTGAGAAGGTGAAGGGTTGATGATGACGTATAGACTATAATACTCCCATCAATCAATGTAAAATGATGAAAGTACCCTTCATTAATAATGGTAGTTGACAGAAGTTAACATCAAGGACGCAAAATGTTACAAAATAGGGAAGTGAGGGACACACTTTGGGCATCAGGGAGTCAAGCTGAGTATATATTCGGTCAATGCACTGGGACGCAAATGACAATTTACTCTTTATGGTATGTATATTTGTGCTTATAAATTAAACATATTGTTTAACCAGATTACTATATTAAAATCGTGCAAATAATTTAGTTCAACAAAATTAAATTTATACTAATCAAAAGATATAATTAAGAGTAAAGTACAATTTCCGTCCCTGTTGTTTACACCCATTCTCACATACAGATCTTACTTGAAAGAAAAAAAAGGTCATTCTAGGTCCCTATGGTTGTCAGTCGCAATCAATCAAGTCCCCGAGAGCATTTGCTCTTAGTCAATTGTTAACTGACCGGGTCAAGGATGTCTTTTTACTTATAATTTGAAGGGCAGATTGGTCATTTCATTGTGTATAACCCCCCTAATGGTAGATTTCATCCTTCCATCTTCTCCAACAAGACGCTTGCATGTCTGTCGATTTCACTCGGCCATTGCTTTGCATTGTTGAAACTCTCCATCTCAGTCACATCATACACAATCTGATACGAGAATTAGAGTAAACTATTAGTCTATCTGATATATATATTTTTTTAAATGACTAAATTCATTGTTTTCTCGAAACGATTACTTAAAAATAACTGAAAATATCTCACCTCCAACTCCTAGAGTCATAAAGGCGAATAATAAACATAAGAGAAACCGATAAATGTCAGCTTTTCAGGAATATGAATGTAGTGTAATACTTTTTGAATTATGGTGATGTAACTGGGTGATTTAGCAAGGTCTGTGATAGTGACTTGCTATTTGCAACCATTGTAAGTATTTGGTAAAATAAAAAGAAGTCTTTTTACCGATAAAAAAAATTGATAAGTTGCCTTTTAAATTGGGACAAAATCTCAATTGTATATCACATGGGTCTGGGACACATCTTTTAGTATGAGTGTCTTTGGCAGAGAAAATAAATGCAATTAATTAGGGTTCACTTTATAACACATCAAGCATCTACCTAGTAATCATATTGATACATGATGGTGCATATAACCATCATCCCATCAACGTAGGTTATATAATTCATGACAATTACAAAAGAAATTATAACAAAAACAAATATGTAGTTTTCAATGATTAGCACGTTGTATATAATTTTTAAATGTGTGATGTAAATAAATTTTCTTTTTAAGTTTATACTAAAACTGACAAAGTAATACCGTATATTCTTACAATTATTCCATGTGTTCCTGTGTAGTAACTGCTAGTGATAGTTCAAAACCGCTCTTGAGCAGCGGTATCCCACTGCAGAAGATAAAGATGGTACTTAAAAACTGCAAGATATATAAACTCAAATAAACTTCTCAAATTATTTATTGTGCATGACGAGGATGCTGCCATTTTAGGGTTAGGGGAAGATGACAAAGAGAACAGGGATAGTGATGGTTGTATGTTGCAGAGACTATAAAGGGGAGATGACTTTTTCTGTTGCGCTTTCAGTCCCTTAAGAGTATTATGATCATTTAACCATATTACTAACGTTCAACTAACGTACGTTTGGACGTTATTGATTCTAATTGACAACCACAGGGACTCGAATGCTAGTCTTTTTTCAAACAGAGTCTGTATGTAAGAATAGGTGTACGATACAAGGACAGAAATTGTAAGTTACTCTATAATCGAAAAACATTTACTTTTTAGTCAGGCTATATTATTTGTTTCTTTGTGGAATGTCAATATATTAAGTAAATTAAACATTAGGTGCCTGAATGCAACTGCTATCTCATTGTCATATTTTAGTCAGTTTAATATCTTTCATTTCGTTTCGGTCTAACCTGTGTGCGTAGTTTAACTTTTTTACTGTCACACCGCAACCGATGACGGAAACATCGGGGCGTGGCACTAGGCGAATCAGATTGATCAAGAGATTCCATAACAATTATTTAAGAGACAATATTCAACGTCCAACATCCCATACTATCAAACTCATATAATCCTCAAACAATCATTACATAATTAGAAATAATCTCTTAAACATAACATCCGATTCGATCTTCCCTAGATTTTATTACGTGATTTTTCTAAAGACAATCCTACGACTAAGCATCCATAGCAAATATCCTCAACCTGCCACATATGTTAAAATAAAACGTCAATACAATTAAGTAAAGGTGAGCATACAAGTTTTGCGTACATAATAGATATAAAAGCGTTTAGCATACACCGCATGACATACGTAAGTGTTGTGAACTATGTATCTACTAGATTCAAGTTGTCACACCCCAACCGATGGCGGAATCATCTGGGTAGTGGCACTAGGCGAATCAGATTGATCAAGAGATTCCATAACGATCATTTAAAAGATAATAATCAACATTTAACATCCCATACTATCAAACTCCTAAAATCTTCAAAACAACCATCACATATCAAAATAATCTCTTAAACAAAACATCCGATTCGATCTTCCCTAGATTTTATTACATGATTTTTCTAAACAAAAACCTAAAACCAAGCATTCAAAGCAAAATCCTCAACCTGCCACATATGTTAAAATAAAACGTCAATACAATTAAGTGAAGGTGAGCATACAAGTTTGCGTACATACTAGATATAAGCGTTTAGCATACGCCGCATGACATACGTAATAGTTGTGAACTATGTAACTACTAGATTCAAGTAAACCAACAAACCGCGATTGATCGAGGCATGCGAACAAGTGTCTACATCCTAAAAGAGAAAATAAATGTGAATTAAAAATGCGAGCCGTAGTTTCTTGGTTTCTCGGTCCATGATCTCGACAGGCTTTTCCACGAAATGGAGAGTCTCGTTGATTTGCAGATCTTCGAGAGGCACATGGAGATTCTCTTCAGCTAGGCATTTCTTGAGGTTTGACACGTGGAAAGTCGGATGGACGTTGTTGAGTTCCTCCGGTAATTCGAGTCGATAAGCCATTTTGCCGATTCTTTCCAGAATCTTAAAGGGACCCACGTATCGTGGCGCTAGCTTTCCTTTCTTCTCGAAGCGGATCACTCCCTTCCAAGGTGCAACCTTTAGGAGAACGTGATCTCCCACTTCGAACTGTAGGGGCTTGCGGTGTTTATCGGCGTAACTCTTTTGTCGACTCCGAGCTTTCAAGAGATTGTCTCTGATCTGGAGGATTTTGTCTGTCGTTTCTTGAATCAGCTCGGGACCGGTGATTTGTGCTTCTCCGATCTCGTGCTATGCAATAGCGATCGACATTTTCTTCCATACAGTGCCTCAAAAGAAGCCATTTGAATGCTGGTATGATAACTATTATTGTATGAGAATTCGATTTAGTAAGACGATCAATGATAACCCAAATGCTATCGTGACCAGAGGACGTGCGAGGGAGTTTCGTAATAAAGTCCATGGCTATACTCTCCCACTTCCACATCGGGATCTCGGGTTGTTCGAGCAAGCCAGAGGGCCTTTGATGTTCGGCTTTAACCTTCGAGCAGGTTAAGCACCTTGAGACGTATACGGCGATATCCTTTTTCATGCCCGACCACTAGTACTTAGGTCGAAGGTCCTGGTACATCTTGTCAGCTCCGGGATGAATAGAGTATCGAGATTTGTGAGCTTTGGTCATTAGCAATTCTAGAAGATTATCACGGGTAGGAATCCAAATACGATCGAGATAGTAATAATACCGTTAGGTTTAACAACAAGCTGAGTTTCGGCACCACTTTTCATTTCATCTTGCAGTGTATTCTCATTGAAACAAGCAAACTGGGTGGAGCGAATAAGAATTTCAAGATCATTCAAAGCTTGAGAGTCACGAATACTATACACATAGCTTCGTCGACTGAGAGCATCGGCTACGACGTTTGCTTTGCCGGGATGGTAGCGTATCTCGCAATCGTAATCGTTGAGAAGTTCAACCCATCTGCGTTGGCGCATATTCAGTTCCTTTTGATTAAAGATATGTTGTAAGCTCTTATGGTCGGTGAAGACCATACACTTAGTACTGTAAAGGTAGTGTCGCCATATCTTCAATGTAAAAACAACTGCACCGAGTTCGAGATCGTGGGTTATGTAGTTCTTCTCGTGGATCTTGAGTTGTCGAGATGCATACGCGATAACCTTTTCTCGTTGCATGAGAACGCAACCAAGACCAAGATTAGAAGCATCGCAATAAACAACGAAATCGTTGTTTCCGTCGGGTAGAGCGAGTACGGGTGCGTTGCATAGCATACCCTTGAGTGTTTGAAAGGCTTTCTCTTGTTTGGAATCCCAAACAAAAGGTTTGTCCTTATGAGTCAAAGCAGTAAGCGGAACAACAATTTTCGAAAAGTCGGTGATGAATCGACGGTAGTATCCCGCCAATCCAAGAAAGGAATGGATTTCAGATGCATTCTTTGGTGTAATCCAACTCTTAACAGCTTTAATCTTTGCAGGGTCGACGTGAATTCCTTGACTATTAAAGATGTGGCCGAGAAATTGGACTTCTTCGAGCCAGAATTCACATTTAGAGAACTTAGCATAAAGGCGATTACCTTGGAGAAGTTCGAGAACTAAACGGAGATGGCGCGCATGTTCGTCTCTCGACTTTGAGTAGATAAGGATGTCATCGATAAACACAATGACGAAACGATCTAAGAAAGCTTTGCACACACGGTTCATCAAATCCATGAAGACCACGGGTGCATTTGTGAGACCAAAAGGCATGACCACGAATAAGAAATGGCCATACGAGTACGAAAGGAGGTTTTCGGAATATCTTCTTCCAATACGCGTAACTGATGATAACCGGAACATAAATCGATCTTAGAAAAACAAGTAGCACCTTGAAGCTGATCAAATAAGTCGTCGATTCGGGGAAGAGGGTAGCGGTTCTTTATCATGAGTTTGTTAAGCTCACGATAATCGATGCACATTCGGAACGTCCCATCTTTCTTTTTCACGAAAAGAACGGGTGCGCCCCACGACGAAGTGCTCGAGCGAATGAAACCTTTATCAAGAAGCTCTTGAAGTTGGCTAGATAGCTCGTGCATTTCTGATGGTGCAAGACGATAGGGAGCTTTAGCAACGGGAGTAGCACCGGGAATCAAATCGATACGGAATTCGACATCACGGATAGGGGGTAAACCGGGTAAATCGTCGGGATAGACTTTAGGAAATTCAGAACAACGGGAACGTCTTTAAAGGTTTTCTTTTCTTTCTTGGTTCATGATGTGAGCGAGGAAAGCAACACATTGCTTTCGCAAACATTTGTGTGCTCTAGTACATGATAAAAGCATCAACTTCTTTGAGGGAGTTTCACCGTAAACATGGAGTTGATCACCATTTGAGAGAGGGAAACGAATCATTTTGTCGAAACAAATAACTTCAGCATCATTTTTACAAAGAAATTCCATGCCTACTATGATAGCGAAGCTACCTAATTGCATAGGTATGAGATTGATCGAGAAAGTGTGGTTGTTGAGATCGAGAGTACAACCACGTAGGACGGAGTTAACGGTAACAGTTTTTCCGGTGGCGACTTCCACATCAAAAGTCTTTGGGAGTTTAGCGCGCTTACATTTTAAAACCTTTTCGAATTCTAACGATACAAAACAATTATCGGCACCAGTATCAAATAAACATGAAGCATAAACACCATTAACAAAGAACGTACCATTGACAACATTGTTGTCGTTCTGAGCCTGGTGATGATTGAGGTTAAAGGCTCGTCCACACGCAGCCTATTGTTGTTGCTGTTGAGGCTGTGGTGGTTGTGGCTGTTGCTGCTGCTATTCCTGCTTCACAGATTTGTTTGGGCAGACATTACTGAAGTGATTCGGGTCTTCGCACGTGTAGCAAGCACGTGCCCTTGGCGCTTGCTGCTGATTGGCCTGAGGAGGAGCTGGTAAAGCTGGTGCTGCTGGAGCTGGAGGAGCTGACTGACGAGGGCCTGAACGACAGCTGACGGTAAAATGACTGAAAATGTTGCAGTTGGTACAGAAAGCTTTGCACACACGGTTCATCAAATCCATGAAGACCGCGGGTGCATTTGTGAGACCAAAAGGCATGACCACGAATTCGAAATGGCCATAGCGAGTACGAAAGGCGGTTTTCGGAATATCTTCTTCCAATACGCGTAACTGATGATAACCGGAACGTAAATCGATCTTAAAAAACAAGTAGCACCTTGAAGCTGATCAAATAAGTCGTCGATTCGGGGAAGAGGGTAGCGGTTCTTTATCGTGAGTTTGTTAAGCTCATGATAATCGATGCACATTCGGAACGTCCCATCTTTCTTTTTCACGAAAAGAACGGGTGCGCCCCATGGCGAAGTGCTCGAGCGTATGAAACCTTTATCAAGAAGCTCTTGAAATTGTCTAGATAGCTCGCGCACTTCTGATGGTGCGAGACGATAAGGCGCTTTAGCAACGGGAGTAGCACAGGGAATCAAATGGATATGGAATTCGACATCACGGGTAGGGGGTAAACCGGGTAAATCATCGGGAAAGACTTTAGGAAATTCAGAACAACGGGAACGTCTTTAAAGGTTTTCTTTTCTTTCTTGGTTCATGATGTGAGCGAGGAAAGCAACACATTGCTTTCGCAAACATTTGTGTGCTCGAGTACATGACAAAAGCATCAACTTCTTTGAGGGAGTTTCAACGTAAACATGGAGTTGATCACCATTTGAGAGAGGAAAACGAATCATTTTGTCGAAACAAACAACTTCAGCATCATTTTACAAAGAAATTCCATGCCTACTATGATATCGAAGCTACCTAATTGCATAGGTATGAGATTGATCGAGAAAGTGTGGTTGTTGAGATCGAGAGTACAACCATGTAGGACGGAGTTAACGGTAACGGTTTTTCCGATGGCGACTTCCACATCGAAAGTCTTTGGGAGTTTAGCGCGCTTACATTTTAAAACCTTTTCGAATTCTAACGATACAAAACAATTAATCGGCACCAGTATCAAATAAACATGAAGTATAAACACCAATTAGACAAGGACGTACCATGGACAACATTGTTGTCGTTCTGAGCCTGGTGATGATTGAGGTTAAAGGCTCGTTCCTGCTGCAGCCTGTTGTTGTTTGGGCGCTTGTGGTGCTGTGGCTTGCGGCTGATTCTGCTCACGTGTTTGTTTGGCAGACATTACTGAAGTGATCGGTTCTGCACGTGTAGCAGCACGTGCCTTGGCGGTAGCTGCTGATTGACTGAGGAGGAGCTGGTAAAGCTGTGTGCTGGAGCGAGAGATGACGAGGGCCTGACGGAGCTGACGGTAAAATGACCGTAAATGTTGCAGTTGGTACAGAAACGACAATTGCCTCCAACCGCATGGTGATAAGTGCACTTTGAGCACAAAGGATGAAGGCTAGTATACGCACGCTTTGCTGGAGGTGTGTTTGGTGCGACTGACTGAAGCGGCTGAGGGTTTGGTGGAGCAGTGAGTGCACAATTCTTGCTCGGGTTTTCTCTCTTGCGACCACGACGACTGTTCCTTGACTCTCGAGACTGATCGGTAGGAGCTGCTGATTCGGTGATGGCCTGGTTTGCGACTTTGTTGTTCTTAAAGTAGCCAGACTGGACTCGTTTGTCGTTGATCTCTACGGCTAGCTGGTAGGTCTCCTTAATAGTAGCAGGGCGTGCTGCTTGCACAAAGTCAGCGACGCAGTCAGGCAGAGCGTTAAGGTATTTCTTGATTGCCTTTTCGGTAGTGTCTACCTGACCCGGAGAAATAATGCTAAGCTGCTTGAAGCGAGCGGTTAGACCAGCATTGTCAGGTCCGTCTTGCTTAATTCCCCAAAACTCATTTTCCAAC
This sequence comes from Scalesia atractyloides, assembly GCA_947069175.1. Taxonomy (NCBI): domain Eukaryota; kingdom Viridiplantae; phylum Streptophyta; class Magnoliopsida; order Asterales; family Asteraceae; genus Scalesia; species Scalesia atractyloides. The sequence continues at coordinate 77,621,304 of CAMTDV010001633.1, read as the reverse complement.
TTCTGGACTTCATAGGGAGGAAATAATTCCTTGATCATGATTGCCTTAAGTTCCTCCCATGTGAGTCCGTAGGCTTCGTCGTTTCCCCGTTTGTTACGCTCCGCGGTCCACCAGTCGAGAGCCCTGGACTGGAACACGCCGGTAGCGTTGATGGTGCGAAGGGGTTCTGGACATCCACTCTGATGGAACGTGACCTTGATAGCATCAAACCAATGGAACATGGCACTCGGTCCTTCAGTGCCTGAGAAAGTAAGAGGTCCACATGCTTTGAATTGCTTGAAACTGAAGGAGGACTTAGGCGTGTCGGATTTCGAATCAACTGATGAGTTGCTGCTGGCAGCGTGGAGCTCACTGACGATCTGAGGGATGACTTTAGCCATCTGCTTGGCTACCAGTGAAGCGATTCGCTTATCAGCGTTGTTGCGCTGGATGTTCCTCCTAGTTTGTTATCCCATTGAAGACATCTACACGAAGGATTTAGATTAGATGAGATTCGATTATAATAGGTTTATGTTTAAAATATTTATTATTATTATTCATACAAAGCATAAAATCACGTAAGCACGTATCCACGTAAGCATATAACACGTAAGCACATAAGCACGTAGGCACATAAGCATGTAAGCAAATAATCACATAAGCACGTAAGCACATATTTTGCACGTATGCACCTCTAATTAAAATCAAGCGTAGCGCATATGAGATGCGAGTAGTATAAGCGAGATATAAGCGATATATAAGCGATATATATATATATATAAGCAAGATAAGCAAGTAATACCGCGTATGAGAACATATACGTAAGAGAGATGAGCGTTTTAGTTTGGTTGGTGCATTAATTAGCGTTTTAGATTACGAGAGTTGTGCGAGTTGTGCGTACTTTATAAAGCGAAGAGCGATAAAGCGAGAAATCGATAATACAATAAATCAATAAGGCGAGAAATCGAATAAGCGAAAATTCTCAAAATTTAAACACATAAATAATAATGAACTCGATGATGCGTAAAATCGACGATAATCGGCTTAAATCAAATGGGAGCGTCCTGGGTTTTGAGACAGCGACTACCCAAAGTGGTTCGAGAATTCTCTGAGTTCGGACACACGGTTTGGCCTAATAGACAAATGCTCTCGCCGTACAACGATTAACGACATTTATCCTTCCAGTTACGTCGTGTTCCGAATCATCGAAATAATCGAGACTTTGGTGAGATTGAAAATCTAAGTGCGAAACTAGTTATTAAGATGCGGGTTTCACCCCTAACTTAACAACTTCATTCCTAGTTGTGGGTACACTCACCGATCGGGTCGGGAGTTCCACTAGATAGAAGTGGAGATTTTCGCCGAGGTTTGGATATCACTCCTAACTCAACGAAGGTATCTCGTGCGATAGAGAATGCGTGGAGTGAATGATCTTATCGAGAATTCTTGGTTTTCACACCTAATCTCAACTTGATCACTCGTTTTGTGTGATACGAGCGTCTCCAAGCGTGTATATTGTGTTAGCCTTAGGAAAGACAAGTAAGCATTTATGGCAAGTAGTTTAAGCATTTAAGTCAAAGATTGGTCAACTCGGGTACTTAAACATATGACTAGGTCGAACATGGCAGTTCTACCTAACTACCCTATTGTTATGGCTCTGATACCAATTTGTCACACCCCAACCGATGGCAGAATCATCGGGGTAGTGGCACTAGGCGAATCAGATTGATCAAGAGATTCCATAACGATCATTTAAAATATAATAATCAACATTTAACATCCCATACTATCAAACTCCTAAAATCTTCAAAACAACCATTACATATCAAAATAATCTCTTAAAAATAACATCCGATTCGATCTTTCCTAGATTTTATTACATGATTTTTCTAAACAAAAACCTAAAACTAAGCATCCAAAGCAAAATCCTCAACCTGCCACATATGTTAAAATAAAACGTCAATACAATTAAGTAAAGGTGAGCATACAGGTTTGCGTACATACTAGATATAAAAGCGTTTGGCATACATCGCATGACATACGTAAGAGTTGTGAACTATGTAACTACTAGATTCAAGTAAACCAACAAACCGCGATTGATCAAGGCATGCGAACAAGTGTCTAAATCCTAAAAGAGAAAATAAATGTGAATTAAAAATGCGAGCCTTAACAACCCCGGGCCTCCGGGTGGCGGGTCAACCTCTAGTATACTATCATGTTAAAGGTGGCGTACAAGCAATCAAGCAATACATACAATTCAGAGGATTTCACGTAAAATCATGTAACAGCGGGTTGCGAATAAGCATTTGAGATTCGTGTGATGTGATTTTATATAGGAACATATGTGACACCGAAAAGGGCGTTTAAGCGTAAAAGGGGTTCAAGTATGCTCACTGTGGGTGCGTTTTGAGAGATGAGACGGGATCTGCGAGGAGTTGCGGAGAGTGCTGGATCAGCCTGTAAGTGAAACAGAAGTGCATCAGTCTTTCGAATTGTTGAAACGGTTTACAGGTGAGAGAACAGCAGAAAAGTTCGGGCGAACTTGTGCCATTTCTCTAAAAGGGAGCACAAGTTCGGGCGAACTTGTCCTGATTCCTTGGAATCAGTACAAGTTCGGGCGAACTTGTGTGAAGGTTAAGGAGGATGTACAAGTTCGGGCGAACTTGTCCTGATCAAGTTCGGGCGAACTTAGTCACCAATTTAGTGACAAGTTCGAGCGAACTTGATGTCTTCCGAGAGAACTTGACTGTTTTGGCATCCAAATCGTGCGTTTTCGCGTCGTTTTGCTGAGGAAATCGAGTGTCCATCCCTCCAACCTTAAGCCACTGAGTAAAACTTAGGCTGGAGAGGTCTTTTGGAGCGAGTTGAAAGTTCGTACGAGTTAGTCCAACTTGTGTAAAGTGACGATTTCGTCCTTGTGCTTCCGGATCTGAGATCTTACTTGACAACGCCTCATTCCACTTCAGAGTGAATGAAACATACATCATTAGTCCGAATATTGTGTAAAAATCGATGATATAAAGGTTTTACTCGGATCTAAGCATAGATCTGAGTGAAAAACAAAAGTTTTATGGAAAAAGATGAAGATTTTTCGTAAACAGAAGAGATTTGATGAAAACGAAGGCAGAGCCTTGTGCAAAATCGTTATAAAGCGTTGTTGAACGTTGTTGTAGTTGAAAACGGGTTGAATGTTACTTAGAAGACAAAGGGTTTCGGGTTTGGGGAGCTCCGGGCGAACTTGTAGCAAGTTCAAATGAGAGAATGGAGCTGAGTATTTATAGGTGGAGTGAGAATGCGGAAGGGCAGACATCAAGTTCGGGCGAACTTGTATCAAGTTTGGACGAACTTGCTACAAGTTCGAGCGAACTTGTTTGTTTTGCTGAGTTTTAAGACAAGTTCGGGCGGACTTGTCGTTTATGATGAGTTTAGGTGGCCTAGGCAAGTTCGGGCGAACTTGTTATATACAATTTCGGCTGAACTTGACCTAATGGTCAAGTTTTGTTCGATTATTTCGCGTTAAAAGTTCGTTTGGCGATTCGGTTCGTATTAGATAGATATATTAAGCGTTGTAATTGGTATATAGTGCGATTCAGCGATTCGTGCGTGTGAGAGCGTTACGATAACGATTGTAACCATAACATAAACAAATAACACACATAAATTATAATTCCACATAATTAAATGCGTTTAGCGATGCGATGGCACAAGTGTTTATCAAACAATAACACACTCGGCTCGTGTAGTAGTATAACTACTTGTGATTGCGATTGAATTAGCGGTGCGTTTAATAAGCGATTAGATGCGATATACCTGAAATCAACATAATTAATTAACACAACTTTCTTATAATTCGAATCTCGGAAGTACAATGGAAATAAAGAAAACTAATTTTAACAACAAAAATTTGGAGTTGTTACACAAGTAAACCAACAAACCGCGATTGATCGAGGCATGCGAACAAGTGTCCACATCCTAAAGAGAAAATAAATGAGAAATAAAAATGCGAGCCTTAACAACCCGGGCCTTCGGGTGGTAGGTCAACCTCTAGTACACTATCATGTTAAGGGTGGCGTACAAGCAATCAAGTAACACATACAATTCAACAGATTTCACGTATAGTCATGTATAAGCGGGATTGCTAATAAGCGTTTGATTTGTGTGATGTGATTTGATATAGGAACATATGTGACACCCAAAAGTGCGTTAAACGTAAAAGGGGTTCAAGTATACTCACAGTTGGTGCGATTAAAGAGAGTTTCGGGATCTGAGATGGGTTGGGGAGAGCGCCGGATCAGCCTGTAAGCGAACAGAAGTGCATCAGTCTTCCGAATTGCTGAAATGGTTAACGGGTAAAAGAACAGTAGACAAGTTCGGGCAAACTTGTACCTTGGGGTACAAGTTCGGTCGAACTTGACAACCGAAAACTTACTGGAGGTACAAGTTCGGGCTAACTTGTCCTATTTGCTGAGGAGGGATACAAGTTCGGGCGAACTTGTCTGATTCTCTTGAGAATTGGACACGTTCGGGCGAACTTGTGTGAATTGTTGAGGTTTTAGTCAAGTTCTCACCATTCTGGTGACAAGTTCGAGCAAACTTGATGTAATCCGAGCGAACTTGACTATTTTGGCATCCAAATCATGCGTTTTCGCGTCGTTTGCTGAGGAAATCGAGTGTCCATCCCTCCAACCTTAAGCCACTGAGTAAAACTTAGGCTGGAGAGGTCTTTTGGAGCGAGTTTAGCCATTTTACAGATTCGTACGGGTTAGTCCAGCTTGTGTAAAGTGACGGTTTCGTCCTTGTGCTTCCGGATCTGAGATCTTGCTTGACAACGCCTCGTTCCACTTCAAAGTGAACGAAACATACGTCATTTAGTCCGAATATTGTGTAAAAATCGATGTTTAAAAGGTTTTACTTAGATCTAGATATAGATCTAAGTGAAAAACGAAAGTCTTGTAGAAAAAAAGATGAAGATTTTCGTAACCGGAAGAGATTTGATGAAAACAAAGGCAAAGCCTTGTGCAAAATCGTTGTAAAGCGTTGTTGTAGTTGAAAACGGGTTGAATCTTACTTAGAAAACGAAGGGTTTCGGTTTTGGGGAGCTCCGGGCGAACTTGCAGCAAGTTCAAATGAGAAGAGGAGCTGGGTATTTATAGGTGGGGGGAAACAAGTGGGCAGAACATTAAGTTCGGGTGAACTTGTATCAACTTCGGGCGAACTTGTATCAAGTTCGGGCGAACTTGCTACAAGTTCGGGCGAACTTGCTACAAGTTCGGGCGAACTTGCTACAAGTTCGGGCGAACTTTACCAGTTCGGGCGAACTTGCTTGTTTTCCTTGGAGTATAACCAAGTTCGAGCGAACTTGGCTTAAAAGTTGGGTTTTGGTAGCCTGGACAAGTTCGGGCGAACTTGTGATGCACAAGTTCGGCCGAACTTGACCTATTGGCCAAGTTTTGTTCGTTTATTTCGCGTTTAGAGTTCGTTTGGCGATTCGGTTCGTATTAGATAGTTATATTAAGCGTTATAATTGATTTAATAGTGCGATCTAGCGATTCGTGCGTACGAGAGCGTTGCGATAGCGATTGTAATTATAACATAAACAACTATAACACACATAAACATAATTCCACATAATTAACTGCGTTTTACGATGCGATGAGATAAGCGATGCGATGGCACAAGTGTTTATTAAACAATAACACACTTGGCTATTACGGTAACATAGTTACTTGTGATTGCGTTTGAATTAGCGATGCGTTTAATAAGCAATTAGATGCGATAATCATTGTAAACAAACATAATTAATTAACATAACTTTCTTATAATCAAATCTCGAAGTACAAATGATTGAGATAAACGAATTACACGGGAAACAGAATAAAATAAATAACAACGAAATTTCGAGTTGTTACATTTACATTTATTTTTTGTTAGGTATAAAGGTTCCGGCGCAAGATAGGATCATCCTAAACACCAGTAGAGTTATAAGTGCAAATATAACCGGACCCAACAATAGAAAAGGAACAATAATCAAGCACACGCAATACATTAAACTTTAAGAATTGAAATCCTCTTTAGACGAGCGTAAAATCATATGACTCTAAACCACTAGAAGTCCACTTCGAATAATAAGACACACTTCTAAAATACACTAAAGAAAAACTAAAAATAGCATGCACTTGTAACAGATCATAAAGATGTAATCAAACCAAACCAAAATTGGTCACCACCATCCAAAACATAGACTAAATGTCACAAAGCTGCTTTTAGCTAGAGATCATGAGGATTATCGGTTCAATTTCTAATTTGATGGGTATTCAATTACGAGCAAACCTAGTATTCTAACTTTTGACGCTTTTATAATTGCATGTGTGTAACAACTCAGAATTTCGTTATCTTTTCTTTTATTATCGATTGTATATATCCTTTGTAAATCTCGAGATTCGTTTATAAGAAAAGTTTATGTTAATTAATTACTATTATGTATGTTATATTGCATCTAATCGCTTATTAAATCGCATCGCTAATCTCATCACTTCGCAAAACGCCGTTAATTATGCGGTTTTATGTTTTTATGTGTTATGTGTGTTTGTGGTTATTATTACGCTCGCTATCGCATCGCTCTCGCACGCTCGAATCGCTAAATCGCACTATTATATCAATTATAACGCTTAATGTAACTACCTAATACGAACCGAAACGCCAAACGAACTCTTAACACGGAATAAGCGAAGAAAACCCAACATTTGGGTCAAGTTCGCTGGAACTTGGTGTTACCAAGTTCGGCCGAACTTGACTGGCCAAACTCAGATTTCCCTTTTCCCCTCTAAGTTCGCTCGAACTTGTCTGAGTCTTTAAGGACTCAGCAAGTTCGGCCGAACTTGACTCTATAACTTTTTCCATAAAAACTTCTGTTTTCACTCAGATCTATACTAGATCTGAGCAAAACCTTTTAAATCCTTGATTTTTACACCATTTTTGGACTAATGACGTATGTTTCGTTCACTTTTGAGTGTAACGAGGCGTTGTTGAAGCTAGATCTCATATCCGGAAGCACAAGGACGAAATCGTCACTTTACACAAGCTTGACTAACCCGTACGAACCATCAAGTTCGCCCTGATTAGCCCGAGTTTCTGTAAAATGGCTAAGTTCGCTCCAAAAGACCTCTCCAGCCTAAGTTTTTCTCAGTGGCTTAAGGTTGGAGGGATTTACACTCGATTTCTTCAGCAAACGACGCGAAAACGCAAGATTTTGGACCCGAAACATCAAGTTCGCTCGAGAATCACCAGCACACCAGGTCAAGTTCGACCGAACTGGTACCCATCTGGGTCAAGTTCGACAGAACTTGGGTCTCCTCTCACCAAATCCTTACAAGTTCGACCGAACTTGCATAGTTTCTCAAGAAACTATACAAGTTCGCCCGAACTTGAACTTTCAGATAACATTTTCTACAAATTCGCACGAACTTGATTGAAAACTCAACAGGTTATACACAAGTTCGCCCGAACTTGTATGAAAACATACAAGTTTGCCCGAACTTGTATGAAAACATACAAGTTCGCCCGAACTTGTCTACTGCTCAACACAAACTTAACCATTTCAGCAAATCAGAAGACTGATGCACTTCTGTTCGTTTACAGGCTGATCCGGCGCTCTCCGCAACTCTTCTCAGATCCCTCATCTCACCTAAAACACACCTGTCACACCCCGACCCACAGCGGAATAAAAGTCGGGGCATAATTGCGTTATCACCAAAGCTCATGATGTTTACTAAGATTTTTCATATTTATTAAATTCAAATTACAACTTAAATATCCAAAACCAAATTCATACAATTACAAGAAATGAAACTACATAATTATTCCAAAGCATAAACTTGTTTATTCTTCTAGGCCTTCCTAAGTGTTTCCTGTCTCAGCTGGATCACCTGTATCATGTGTAAAACGGGGGATATTTTGGGTCAACAAAAGTTGGCGAGTGAACCTTGATAAAACATTGTTACTAATTTCTTGTTTTATTTAATAAGGAAAATTTGTGCAATAATCACATGTGAGCAAACATATATGGATAAACAATCACAAACCACTTTGGATGAGTATATGACATGAGTGATGATGTATGTGAGATCAAGGCTCAATCAAACGGAGTCGATCTAATGAGGCTCCTGATGCTCAACCCGTCTCCCACGGGGAACTGATGGGCCTAATGAAATGCGTGCACTGAAAATGATAAATCCAATCTACATATAATTCACACAACAATTGATACACATTTGATACACATTTGATCACGGATATGATGTATGCACAAGTGTTTAAGTAAAATAAAAAGAATTATATGACACATGATACACCCCAAAACATGATTAAAACGGGGAATTGGTAGAGATTCACTCACAGTGGATGCATTTCTTGATGACGATGAATGCGCACGAATATTATGACTCAACCGACGAGGGAAAAACTAACCTAAAATAATAACAAAATGATTCGGTAAATAAATAAATTTTATTTGAGATTAATATTATTAATTAGTGCTCTTAATGGGTTTGTTAGATTTATTTTTGTGAGTTTAAGGAAATTTTCTAACTTTAAGAATCTTATTTTTAAGTATTTTTGAATGATTTTTCAATTAAATAAATAAATAAAAAGAAATAAAAAAAGTTGACTTTTTGACCGTTGACTGGGTCTGACCGGCCAGACTGTGTTTTCTATGCGCTGAGTGAGGTTCGAACTCGGGACCTCTCGTATACGTGCACGCAGCTCTACCAACTGAGCTACGTGTCTAACCCGAAATATTCTCTGTTTTAATAAATATATATACTAATTAACTTTAACCTTATTTAGTTTATATCAAAAATGATTTAATATGGCCGAACCGGCTTCAGAGACTCGGAGTCGAACTCGGGACGTTCGGTTCGAGTGCGCACAGCCCAACCAGTTGGGCTGTGTGTCTAATCTGCTTATCTACTGAATTATATTCCTCTTATAAACATTCTGTGACTTGATCTGATTAGGTTCTAAAAATGTTGGTTTTATTTCTGAAAGTCGGTAACGTGTGCGATTCGAACTCGGGACGTGCATATTGTATTTGCACACAGTCCACCGCTGGACTGTGTGTCTAACCCGTTTGAATATCCGGTTTTAATTATATTAATACATATATTCGACTTCATCTTCTTCGTTTACAAGAACACAGAACAGTGAAATCCGACTGTTCTGTTTAATCGATCACGACTTATACTTGATTGAAATGGACAGAAAATTAAATGATATGGTATACCAGAATAGCGAGTTTGCTTCAGGTTTCAGGCAAGATTTCGTCGGCTCTGATTTGCGGATTCCGGCTGAGTGAACTGTTTAACAGTTTCGATTATTGTGTTGAGCAATTAGATTACTAATCAAGAGATAGCAAGAAAGGTTTAGATGATTGTACCGATTAGGAGTAAGGTTTCGGTTCTCCGGTGATATTCCGGCGAGTGCGAGAATTTCCGGCGACGTGTTCTGAGTGGACTAAAGCTTCAGGAGTGAGCGAGATTCTGAGCGAAAAGTTTACAAGGTGTTTGGGTGGGTATTTGTAGTGGAAACAGGCCAATTGATTCAATTTAGAAGCCATGATTTCGCGGTCAAGATTTTCAATCTTCAAGGGTAACGGTCTTGACTGAAATTGATGGTTAGACATCGGTTATAACTGATGTCGAAGTCGGTTATCGGGTTTTAGTCAAAAGGAAAAGGCAACATTAGCGGGGTTTTGGTTTTACTCCGGCGATTCCGCGTTCTGAATGCGCGTTGATTTCCGGTTTTGAATTCGGGTTTACATTAAGTATTATTTGTTTCAGTATTTGTCACAAAGAAAGTGTGTGGCGGAGCGGTGTGTTGTGTGTTTGTGCTTGCGGGTGACCCCGGTTCGAAACCCGGCGTCTCCATTTTATTTTTTATTCACTATTATTATTATTTATAAATTATGGTTTTTAAATTCTAAAGTATTTATTAATTATGTATTGTGTAAAATTAATCTGAATAATAAATACGCAACGAAACTTATAACTGATTATTGATTAATAAACGAAGCGGGTTTTGAAACCCGTTTTTCGACGAATGTTACAACACCCACAGTGAGTATACTTGACCCGTTTTCGCTTTAATGCACTATTTGGGTGTTACATACGCTCCTCTATCAAAATCACTTCACAACTCAAGCTGTTTATCACACGCGAATAATCTGATTATGTATGCTCAATACGTGATACTAGAAACATGTGACTAGGACTTATTTTCGTTAACTTGCCTCCTTAGCTAGTATGGTACTATAGTGTGGCTAACACCCGATGGGGTCTAGTTAGGATGGACGCGCAAGCCTTCTCACGGTAGTTAGCATGAGAAATAAGCCTATGTTTATCTGTGTGATGTGTTTCGGTGTATCATGATATGTAATTAGACTATTTCGCGAACGGTGTCTCTATTATGCTAGTATTACTAAAACCTGTATGGTCACCTTTACTTAATTGTATTGACTTGTATTTTAACGTATGTAACAGGTTGAGGATTTTAGCTTGGATGCTTTGGATGTAGCGTGCTTAGTTTAGTTTGCTTTTGTTTAGTCCTGAATTGTAATGAAATCTAGGGGATATCAAACCCGATTAGTTTTGTGGGAAAACAAGTTTCTGTAATGATTATTTTGAAATATTGTGTTTAATAGTATGGGACGTTAAATGTAAATGATGTTGATAGATAATTATTATGGAATTCTCATGAGACAATCTGGTCGCCTAGTGCCACTACCCCGATGTTTTCGCCATCGGTTGGGGTGTGACAGATTGGTATCAGAGCCCATAACCTTAGGATAATAGGTAGAATTGCTATGATTCGACCTAGTAGCATGTTTAAGTACCCGATTGACCGATTTTCGACTTAAATGTTAAACTACTTGCCCTAAATGCTTAAATGTGCCTTTCCTGAGGCTATTACAAAATACAAGCTTGGAAACGCTCGTGTCACACAAAACGAGTGATCAAGTCGAGAATAGGTGTGAAAACCGAGAACTCTCGATGAGATCAGTCACTCCGCGCATCCTCTCGCACGAGATATCTTCGTTGGGTTAGGGGTGATATCCGAACCTCGACGAAAATCTCCATTTCTATATAGGAATGAAATTGTTAAGTTAGGAGTGAAACCCGCATCTTAATAACTAATTCCGCCTTCGATTTTCAATCTCACCAAAGTCTCGATTATTCCGATGATTTGGAGCACGTAGTAACCAGAAGGATAATGCCGTTAGCCGTTTGCGGTGAGAACATCTATCTATTAGGCCAAAGCGTGGGTCCAAAGTCAAAGGGAGATCAAATCACTTTGGATAGTCAACGTCCCAAAACCCCGGACACTCCCAAATTGATTTAATCCTATATCATCGATTTACGCATCATCGAGTTTATTATTATCTAGGTGTTTAAAATTTTGAGAAATTTTCGCTTTATTCGATTTCTCGCTTTATTTATTTCTCGAATTACCAATTTCTCGCTTTATCGCTTTACGTTCCATGAACGCATGCACAGCTCGCACAACTCTCATAATCTAAAACGCTAATTAATACACCAACCAAACTAAAACGCTTAACTTGCTTACGCCTATGAGGACATGTGTGTCCCATACGCGGTATTACTCGCCTATCTCGCTGTTATATATCGATTATTCCGCTTGTATCTCGCATCTCAAAATCGCGCTATGCATGATTTATGAATTAAAGGTGAATACGTTCAAAATATGTGCTTACGTGCTTATGTGATTAAGTGCTTACGTGTTTATGTGATTATGTGTTTATGTGCTTACGTGTTTATGTGCTTACATGGATACGTGCTTATGTGTGTTGTGCTTGTATGAATAATAATAATAAATATTTAAACATAACTCTATTATAATCGAATCTCATCTAATCTAACTCCTTTATGTAGATATCGTCAATCGGATCTCATACTCGCTGTTCTGCTCAGCGCCACAGCGACAACAAGCGCATCGCTTCACTAGTCGCCAAACAAGTGGCAAAAGTCATCCCGAAAATCGTCTCGGAAATTCATGCTGTGAGCAGTAACTCCTCGGTCGACTCGAAAACTGAGAACCCCAAGCCACGGTTCAGTTTCAAAAATTTCAAGGCTTGTGCACCTCTCGCCTTCACGGGCAACGATAGACCGACTGCTATGTTCCATTGGTTTGACGCTATTGAGGTCACCTTTAGGCAAAGTGGATGCCCCAATGACCTCCGCACGGTGAACGCTACAGGAGTCTTCCAGTCCCGTGCTCTCGACTGGTGGACCGCCGAAAGAAATAGGCGCGGTAATGATGAAGCCTATAATCTGTCTTGGGAGGAACTCAAGGAAGTGATGATGAAGGAGTTCCTTCCTCCGCACGAGATGCAAAAGCTCGAGAACGAGTTTTGGGGAATCAAAAAAGATGGTCCCGACAATGCTGTATTCACCGCTCGATTCAAGATCTTGAGCATCAACTGTCCCAGCCAAGTTGATACATACTGAGAAAGTTATCAACAAGTATATCCGTGGTCTACCTGAATGTGTCGCGAATTTTGTGAAAGTTGCTCGTACTACAACCATCGAGGAAACATACATGCTCGCTGCTGAGATCAATGATCAGCGAGTTCAAGATGGTTATTTCAAGAACCATGCGAAAGTTGCCAATCAAGCTGTCGCCGAATCAACTGCCAGTGACCCGAAGGGAAAGCGTCAGGGACACAAAAGAGGAAACCCTAGCAAGAACTACGCCGCTGCTACACCGCTCAACTCCCAGACTTACCAGGCTCCTACTCAAAACGCACCCCCAGCTAAACGTGCGTACACCGGTCCTCACCCATTGTGCCCTAAGTGCACATACCATCACGTGGTGGGTGGAAACTGCCGCTTTTGCACAAACTGCAACATCTACAGCCACTTTACTGTTAGTTGCCGTACCGGTCCACGTCAACCAACTCCTCAAGCTCCTCAAGCTCCAGCACTGCCAGCTCCTCAGCATACTCCCCAGAACAACCAGCAGCAACATGCAGCAGCTCCAAAAGCACGTGTGTGTTACGTATGTGGTGATCCGAACCACTTTGCCAGTGCCTGCCCAAACCGTACCATCAAGCAAGAGCCTCAACAACAGCAACAGCCAGCACAGCCATAACCTCAGCAGCAACAACCTCAGGTTGCGCGTGGTCGAGCTTTCAACTTGAATCACCGCCAGGCCCAGAATGACAACAATGTTGTCAATGGTACGTTCCTCGTCAATGGTATTTATGCTTCATGTTTATTTGATACTGGTGCCGATAATTGTTTTTTATCGTTAGAATTTGAAAAGGTTTTAAAATGTAAGCGCGCTAAATTTCCAAGGACTTTCGATGTGGAAGTCGCCACCGGAAAATCCGTCACCGTCACCTCCGTCTTACGTGGTTGTAATCTCGATCTCAACAACCACATCTTCTCGATTAATCTCATACCTATGCAGTTAGGTAGCTTCGATATCATAGTAGGTATGAACTTTCTTCGTGAAAACCATGCTGAATTCGTATGCTTCGATAAAATGATTCGCTTCCCTCTTCCAAACGGCGATGAACTCCATGTTTACGGTGAAACTCCCTCAAAGAAGTTGATGCTTTTGTCATGTACTCGAGCACACAAATGCTTGCAAAAGCGATGTGTTGCCTTCCTCGCCCACATTGTGAACCCGGAGAAAGAAAAGAAGACTTATAAAGATGTTCCCAATGTTTGTGAATTTCCTAAAGTCTTTCCCGACGACTTACCCGGTTTACCCTCTACTCGTGATGTTGAATTCCGTATCGATTTAGTTCCCGGTGCTACTCCCGTTGCTAAAGCTCCGTATCGCCATGCACCATCCGAAATGCGCAAGCTATCGAGCCAACTTCAAGAGCTTCTTGATAAAGGCTTCATACGCCCGAGCACTTCGCCATGGGGCTCACCCGTCCTTTTCGTGAAAAAGAAGGATGGATCATTCCGAATGTGCATCGATTATCGTGAACTTAGCAAACTCACGAATAAGAACCGCTATCCTCTTCCTCGTATCGACGACCTATTTGATCAGCTTCAAGGTGCTACTTGTTTTTCTAAGATCGATTTACGTTCTAGCTACCATCAGTTACGCGTATTGGAAGAAGATATTCCGAAAACCGCCTTTCGTACTCGTTATGGCCATTTCGAATTCGTGGTCATGCCCTTTGGTCTTACAAATGCACCCGCGGTCTTCATGGATTTGATGAACCGTGCATGTAAAGCTTTCTTAGATCGTTTCGTCATTGTTTTCATTGATGATATCCTTATCTATTCGAAGTCGAGAGACGTTCTAGGAAATCGCCTTTATGCTAAGTTCTCTAACTGTGAATTCTGGCTCGAAGAAGTCCAATTTCTCGGCCACATTGTTAATAGTCAAGGAATTTACGACGATCCTGCAAAGATCGAAGCCGTCAAAAGTTGGATTACACCGAAGAATGCTTCCGAAATCCGTTCATTTCTCGGATTGGCGGGTTTACTACCGTCGATTCATCGCCGACTTTTCAAAAATCGCCGTTTCGCTTACCGCTTTAACTCATAACGACAAGCCTTTTGTTTGGGATTCCAAACAAGAGGAAGCTTTTCAAACGCTCAAGCGTATGCTATGCAACGCTCCTGTACTCGCCTTGCCCGACGAAAACGACGATTTCGATGTTTATTGCGATGCCTCTAATCTTGGTCTTGGTTGTGTTCTCATGCAACGAGACAAGGTTATCGCGCACGCATCTCGACAACTCAAAATCCACGAGAAGAACTACACAACCCATGATCTCGAACTAGGTGCAGTTTTTTTTGCTTTGAAGATATGGCGACACTACCTTTACGGTACTAAGTGTACGGTCTTCACCGACCATAAGAGCCTACAACATATCTTTAATCAAAAGGAACTGAATATGCACCAACGCCGATGGGTTGAACTTCTCAACGATTACAATTGTGAGATACACTACCATCCCGACAAAGCTAACGTCGTAGCAAATGCTCTAAGTCGACGAAGCTATGTATATAGTGTTCGTGACTCTCAAGCTTTGAATGATCTCGAAATCATGATTCGCTCCGCCCAATTCGCTTGTTTTAACGAGAATACTTTGGAGGAAGAAATGAAATGTGGTGCCGAAACTCAGCTCGTTGTTAAACCTAATGGTATCTACTACTATCTCGATCGTATTTGGATTCCTAGCCATGATAATCTTCGTGAATTGCTAATGACCGAAGCTCATAAATCTCGATATTCCATTCACCCCGGTGCCGACAGGATGTACCAGGACCTTCGACCTAAATACTAGTGGTCGGGCATGAAAAAGGATATTGCCGTATACGTCTCAAGGTGCTTAACCTGCTCGAAGGTTAAAGCCGAACATCAAAGGCCCTCTGGCTTGCTCGAACAACCCGAGATCCCGATGTGGAAGTGGGAGAGTATAGCCATGGACTTTATTACGAAACTCCCTCACACGTCCTCTGGTCACGATAGCATTTGGATTATCGTTGATCGTCTTACTAAACCCGCACACTTTATTGCAATACGAGAAGACTTTAAGGTAGAACGGTTAGCCCGAATCTATACCGACGAAGTCATTTGTCGACACGGGACGCCTCGTGACATCATCTCTGACCGTGATGGTCGCTTTACCTCACGTCTCTGGGAGACCTTTCAATCCGCTCTCGTTACTACTCTCAATCTCAGTACCGTTTTTCACCCTCAAACCGACGATCAGACTGAGCGCACGATCCGCACCCTCGAAGACATGCTTTGTGCGTGCATCATAGATTTTGGTGGTAACTGGGATAGACATTTACCTTTAATCGAATTCTCATACAAGAATAGTTATCATACCAGCATTCAAATGGCTCATTTTGAGGCACTGTATGGAAGAAAATGTCGATCACCTATTGCATGGCACGAGATCGGAGAAGCACAAATCACCGGTCCCGAGCTAATTCATGAAAAGACGGACAAGTCCTCCAGATCATAGACAATCTCTTGCAAGATCGCCGAAGAGAATCTCCATGTACCTCTCGAAGATCTGCAAATCAACGAGACTCTCCATTTCGTGGAAAAGCCTGTTGAGATCATGGACCGAGAAACCAAGAAACTACGGCGCTCACGCATCCCTATCATGAAGGTCCGATGGGAAGCCAAACGCGGCGCAGAGTTTACTTGGGAATTGGAAAGTGACATGAAGGCTAAGTACCCGCACCTCTTTGTTACGACAACTACTTAAATTTCGGGACGAAATTTCCTAAAGTAGGGGAGACTGTAACAACTCAAAATTTCGTTGTTATCTTTTCTTTTATTATCGATTGTATCTATCCTTTGTAAATCTCGAGATTCGTTTATAAGAAAAGTTTATGTTAATTAATTACAATTATGTATGTTATATCGCATCTAATCGCTTATTAAATCGCATCGCTAATCTCATCACATCACAAAACGCCGTTAATTATGTGGTTTTATGTTATTTATGTGTTATGTGTGTTTGTGGTTATTATTACGCTCACTATCGCATCGCTCTCGCACGTTCGAATCGCTAAATCGCACTATTATATCAATTATAACGCTTAAAGTAACTACCTAATACGAAACGAATCACCAAACGAACTCTTAACGCGAAATAAGCGAAGAAAACCCAACATTTGGGTCAAGTTCGCTCGAACTTGGTGTTACCAAGTTCGGCCGAACTTGACTGGCCAAACTCAGATTCCCTTTTCTCCTCTAAGTTCGCTCGAACTTGTCTGAGTCTTTAAGGACTCAGCAAGTTCGGCCGAACTTGACTCTATAACCCTCAGTATCTCACAAGTTCGCGCGAACTTGCATGTTTCCATGCACGTTTGGCCGAACTTGACTCCCCAACTCCCATTTTTTGCCTTCACCTATAAATACTCAGCCCCATTCTCTCATTTGAACTTGCTGTAAGTTCGCCCAGAGCTCCAGAAACCCGAAACCCGAAACCCTCTGTTTTCTAAGTAAGAATCAACCAGATTTCAACTACAACGATGTTCAACAACGTTTTAAAACGATTTTACACAAGGCCTTGCCTTCGTTTTCATCAAATCTCTTTTATTTACGATAATCTTCATCTTTTTCCATAAAAACTTTTGTTTTCACTCAGATCTATAGATCTGAGCAAAACCTTTTAAATCCTTGATTTTTACACCATTTTCAGACTAATGACGTATGTTTCGTTCACTTTTGAGTGGAATGAGACGTTGTCGAAGCTAGATCTCAGATCCGGAAGAACAAGGACGAAATCGTCACTTTACACAAGCTGGACTAACCCGTACGAACCATCAAGTTCGTCCGGATTAGCCCGAGTTTTTGTAAAATGGCTAAGTTTGCTCCAAAAGACCTCTCCAGCCTAAGTTTTTCTCAGTGGCTTAAGGTTGGAGGGATGGGCACTCGATTTCCTCAGCAAACGACGCGAAAACGCAAGATTTTGGACCCGAAACATCAAGTTCGCTCGAGAATCACCAGCACACCAGGTCAAGTTCGACCGAACTGGTACCCATCTGGGTCAAGTTCGACAGAACTTGGGTCTCCTCTCACCAAATCCTTACAAGTTCGACCGAACTTGCATAGTTTCTCAAGAAACTATCCAAGTTCGCCCGAACTTGACTTTTCAGATAACATTTTCTACAAATTCGCCCGAACTTGACTGAAAACTCAACAGGTTATACACAAGTTCGCCCGAACTTGTATGAAAACATACAAGTTCGCCCGAACTTGTCTACTGCTCAACCATTTCAACAAATCAGAAAACTGATGCACTTCTGTTCGTTTACAGGCTGATCCGGCGCTCTCTGCAGCTCTTCTCAGATCCCACATCTCACCTAAAACACACCCACAGTGAGTATACTTGACCCGTTTTCGCTTTAATGCACTATTTGGGTGTTACATACGTTCCTCTATCAAAATCACTTCACAACTCAAACTGTTTATCACACGCGAATAATCTGATTATGTATGCTCAATACGTGATACTAGAAACATGTGACTAGAACTTATTTCCGTTAACTTGCCTCCTTAGCTAGTATGGTACTATAGTGTGGCTAACACCCGACGGGGTCTAGTTAGGATGGACGCGCAAGCCTTCTCACGGTAGTTAGCATGAGAAATAAGCCTATGTTTATCTGTGTGATGTGTTTCGGTGTATCATGATATGTAATTGGACTATTTCGCGAACGGTTTCTCTATGATGCTAGTATTACTAAAACCTGTATGCTCACCTTTACTTAATTGTATTGACTTGTATTTTAACGTATGTAACAGGTTGAGGATTTTAGCTTGGATGCTTTGGATGTAGCGTGCTTAGTTTAGTTTGCTTTTGTTTAGTCCTGAATTGTAATGAAATCTAGGGGATATCGAACCCGATTAGTTTTGTGGGAAAACAAGTTTCTGTAATGATTATTTTGAAATATTGTGTTTAATGGTATGGGACGTTGATGTTGATAGATAATTGTTATGGAATTCTCATGAGACAATCTGGTCGCCTAGTGCTACTACCCCGATATTTCCGCCATCGGTTGGAGTGTGACAATGTGTAAGTGAAATCATGTTTTAAGAGTGTGGTATACATTAAAAACTTATTGTAAACTTATGATAACTAGTTATACTTCATATCCATGATCACAACACACCTCTTTTCTCACACTTTCAGGGGCGCAGCTTAAGAGGGGATGCCCGACCCTCCGAAATTTTCGCTCAGTAGTGTTATATATGTAGTTTTCATATAGAAATTTTTTGGTGTATACGTTTTTGACCCCCCTGTTCTATAGAAAATTTTGGGTGTATACGTTTTCGACCCCCCGTCGAAAACGTCAAACTTCACCACTGCACACTTTGAACAATTAAATGAAGTATTCGTGAAACACTATTTATAAAGCATTGGAGCATAGCAAACAGGTAACAAGCGGACAACTTTAAACAAATATGAATTTTAGTCCACTTGGAATTATGGGCCACAAACATCATTTTCTTGGCCACGCATTATACAAACTGGCATAACTGAGAGACACGACTTTTAAGTGTGACAACTGTAATAAATCCCATGTCATAGTATTCGGAATGGCGTGTATACCTTCTCAAGTATGATGAGTCTACAGAGGGTGTTTGTAACATCGGGAAAGATTAAGTCGTTTGCGGATAGTAGATCTGATGTTCTTTACAACGAATTTGACAACATGTACCACCAATGCGTGTTAGATGCT
This sequence comes from Scalesia atractyloides, assembly GCA_947069175.1. Classification (NCBI taxonomy): domain Eukaryota; kingdom Viridiplantae; phylum Streptophyta; class Magnoliopsida; order Asterales; family Asteraceae; genus Scalesia; species Scalesia atractyloides. The sequence continues at coordinate 77,602,075 of CAMTDV010001633.1, read as the reverse complement.
TTGTCTAATTGTATATACATAAGAAGAGAATTTCACAATTAAGTACGTTTAGTGGGTGTAGCATATTTGAGTGATCTCCTTGGAATTCTCTACTTGAGTAACCAAAACTGAAGTCGTGAGCTTTTGGTGGGGCATCGGGATAATAGTGCTTGGTATGAGAGGTTTGTGTTACAAAATTGGAATCTGAGGGTAAATCATTTGCGCCACTTTGGTTGTGACAAGAGGATAACCCAACAGATAAGCGTACTTAGGTAGATGTGTTATACGTCATGTGAAGTATGTCTTCTCCCTGATGAAAAGTGGTAATATAGGTTGATACGATAGGTCATATTTTACCATAAGTCTCCTAACCGATATAAGTGTTTTCTCATATATTTATATATATTTTCTTTTTTAACTTCTTTTTCTTATTAAAGTTGCTTTGGTTCTATGTCGCTTTCTTATCCCATCATAATGGGATATAAACAAAACTAGAGGCAAGAGTCTAAATTTCATTGTTATGCTCCTCACTATCGGTTTTTCTTTATCATGTGCACAACAGAAGGTCAACGATTTTTATTTTTTTAGTGTTTTTTATTTTATATTTTATTTTATTTATTTATTTATTTTTGTTAAAAAGGCAATATGTTTTGTAGCATATGACCTAAGAGTCACTCAAGTGACATTAGAAAAAGGGTAAGATAAATAACCTAAACAAATCTGATTTATTCTTATAGTGTAGAGTAAGACACATGTTGCAGAGATACATACCCTATTAATAACTCCTTTAGGTTAATGTTGCTAACAAAGACATCTAAAACATTAATACATATAAAAACGACATAAATAAACACTTATAAGATAGTGTTATGATCGAGAATCAAAACGCCCTTTGTGATACCCTGGAGTTTATAAACTCGATCTGTCATGGGTATTTTCCTCCGCCACCACCCGGCCTCCCCTTCCTCTCATGCTTAGGATTCGCTCCTGGGTCATCGTAGTCTAACATCGCATTAAGCATCGAAAGCTTTCTCGCGTGCATCCTAAACTGACCCTACATGGAGCGAAAGAAACCAAACCTTACACATACAAACATAAATTATATGAAAACAAACAAATCACAATAGAAACCTTGGCTCTCACACTCTCCATGCATATACATAAACATAATGTTATTAAGTATTACCGTTACAATTATTTTTACTTTTACGTGATATAATATAATAGAAAATAGTTTTAGATATGCACCTGCATATATACCCTAAATCCAGGTCCTAGTGGATTTCACCTAGTCCTACCTCCTTCCAAGTTTCAACCCCTATTGTTCCAAATTAGTAGTGGATCCAATATTTTCAACCATATATATGATATGCACTGGCATAACAGTGCTGCTGGTTTTGAAATAGATACATTGCAATAGCAATTATTTTTTATAGTTTTCATAGGAATTACTTCATTAAATTCAAAAGGGTTTAGGGTTTATAGTATAAGTATCTTTTTAAGTTTTAAGAACGTTATGAAACGTAATATAAAAATTTATATAAGTGTAATGGTAATAAGTGTGTTGCATTTTTTAATAGAAGTGTATAAACTATTTAAAAATGTGGATCCGTCATTCATTGGCTTTCATGTAATAAGACAATAGATGAATCGAACAAACAATACCCGTGCTCTGGTCATGTTCATTATTTTTTGTTTTTTTAACTTTAACCTGCAAATGAATCATCGCAAACATATTTTCTTATTTGTGTTTATTCATTAAACGAAGCTCCCACTGTCCTCTAATTATGAAGTTGTGTGTATGTCCCGTTTGTTAATATGCTAAACAAACACCGAAACACACACACACACTCACACATACATACATACACATGTTATTCATGTTTGCCTGTTTACCAAATAAATGACCTTTTCGTCATACAGTTTAGTAAATCTATGCATGTAGTTGACTGATATTTAAGGTCAAGATCAAATCCTTTTAATTAGAATTTAGAAGCATGTTGGATTCCTAGTGAAACCTCTAGCTCATCATTTATGTCAATCGGAATACAAACCCCGGTTATAGTCAGTAGTCACCATATATAATATATAAAAAGTAAAAACATAATGCGGTTTATTCAAGTATTTTTGTAATTTTACAAACCCTTACAAAATTTGTTGTTTTAGTCGCAATAGCTAGTGTTGTAATGATCCTCATCCTATATTATATTATATATATATATATATATATATATATAAGGGTTAATTTGGATATCACGTGTGCATACCCTAAACCCGTGTCATAGTGGATTTCACGTACGTGTCTACCCTCCTTTCAAGTTTCAACCCCTAGTGTTTAAGATCAGTAGTGGATACAATATTATCAACCATGATATGCATTGCCATAACAGTGTTACTGGTTTTTGAAAGACATGCATTGCAATAGCATTTTTTCTTGAATCGTTTTTATAGGTTGACTTTTTAAGTGAATAAAAATACGTTTTGAGTTATACAAACCCTAAAATTTTATTTTTTTCTTAGAGTTTCATCGTTCATATCTCATTCATGCATCCTGTCACGTATTCTCTCGGATAGCGAAAAAAAGTTGTAGTATCGCTTGATACGATAGTTAAGATGTTACACTAAGTCCCAATACCAATATAAATGTTTTCTAATAAATTTCTTGAATTTTTTTCCTTCTAAACATGCCATATATATATATATATATATGTATATATATTATAATGGCTTGTATATATAGTGGGATCCAAACAAAACCAGTGCTAGTCCTCTTGAGTTTCATTGGCATATACACAAAAACATACATATATATAAACAAAGATTCACAAACATATGAGACATGTGTTTATATTCTTTCATTTAATGTAATGAACACATACAAAATGTTCATGTTCGTTCCCTTATTAAATTAAATAAGATACTTCCTGTCGTACGCTTCAGTGAACGTCTGGTTTGTTTACCGACCTACATATATGTTTACTTATATGTAAGAATTAAGATCAAGAAAGTCTTAATTTTAATCATAAGCAAGATGGGTTGATAGTGAGTTAGGTATAAAGTTCATGATAAAACAATTCCTACTTATACCTTAAAAAACATTATATATATATATATAGGCGCTTAATTAGCAAATATATTTTTATATATAACCACAATACACATTCGAGTTACCTTGTGGGGAGAGCAAGCATGGTCTGCATCACTAGTGCTGCCAATCACTATTCACAAAGAAGAAATAAGATTAGTGAATTGAAGGAGTTACAAAACTAACATGCTTGAACTAGTAATACTAGTTATATATATATAAGCAGATGGTGACCTGGAAATATGTAAACAATCAATATAAGTGAAATGAGAAGAGTGGTTTTGGTGGAAAGAGCCATGGGTACTGGTTTTGGTTCAAGATGGAACAAAAAGGGGATGTGGGAAGCTGCTTATATATTGAGGAAGAGATTAGAGATAGTGGCTTTCATGAGATGATACCAACCCAATAGCTATACAAGGATATGATGATGAGTGCATGTAGCAATATACTAAAGATGAGGCCACAATTGTGAAGTCAACTTAATTAATTTATGTTACATCAATGTATCAGAAACATTAATACACTATAGATAATGCATGCATGTGGACATCTTGCAGTAGGTAATGAATGCATTTGCATGGCTATCATATTTTGCCTTTTTTTTCAAGTCAAAACCTGGTTTCTGGTCACAATATGATCAGATCATACTTGCATTTGGTCATCTTGGGTGTCATAAGTTTTTTTAAGAAAGTTTGGAAGGGGTATAATCAAGCCTTGATGGGCCGGATGTTGTAACATCCCATGACTCCCATCGTTGCGCTCGAATCCTTTGTTTAGGGTCTGAATTCAGCGCTTAGATAATTTCCTTAAAATTAAGGTTCAATTATTTTAGAGTTAATTATGGTTTTCGTTCATGTGTTTGGTGAAAATCTCTATCTCAATCCTTGAGTTTTTTTCTACAACCCTCTTTGGTTTCTATCTCTTGCCATTTCACTCAACGAGAGTAAAGTCCTCTATTTTTCTGTTAGCTTTCTATGAATCGACCAAAATACTCTCCATTTTAAGACGCCTAAGACAAATTTTGGTGCGTAGGGTGGAAGTGCCCAATGCAATAGTTCCTAATTGTCTCCACTTCTCCTAATCAATACATTATTTAATAAACTTCTCCTAATTAATGCATTGTTTAATAGATTATATATGTATATAATAATTGCTACCTCATAAGATTTATATTATATGGTGTCTGTGTGTGTATGAAAGTGTGTGTGTGAGGTGTGGGTGTTTGCAGGCGTGTGATGTGTGTATAGTTGTAAGGTGCATATGTGTACACCAAATACTTAACAGAAGGGTGTGGATGTGTGTCGATAGTGTTCTCATTTAATTGTTTCATAAGGAAGGGGGTTGGGATGGTGAGGATGAAAACATGAGTTGGTGAAGTTTATGTTGTGCTTTGCACTCCACTGAATTGCGCAGGCTTCTGACAGGTATTTAGAAAAAAAAAAACACCAAGATCAAAAACAGTTTGTTTTTTATAACATTTGTATTTTGGTCGAATCACAAAAAACAACCAACTCGCATGTTATGGAAAGATATTGATTATGAACATCTTTAGCAATCACTATATAGTCTATAAGATATAAATAATAATAATTTTATGCAAAAAAAAATATATTTTTTTTCTTTTTGCTTTATCCCATCCCTTTTGATGAAAAACCATTAAAATAAGGGGTTGTTTGGCAACTTCTGAATGGTTAAGTGTTGAACCAATAAGAGGTCTGAACCATTAAGTGTTGAACCAGTAAGAGGTCTGAACCATTAAGAGCTAGTATAATGCTTAACCGTTCAGAGAAAAATGTCTGGCCAATTAAGATTAGAGGTCTTAACCATTCAGACTCAGTATAAATGCTTAACCATTCAGAGGCAAATGTCTGAATCATTTGTTTACGAAACAAACAGTCTGAACCATTAAGTGCTCAACCAGTAAGAGGTCTGAATCATTAAAAGTCTCATTAAAAGGTAAACAAACAGCCTCTAAATTTTTGTTAATTGTAACTATCAATCCTTCAACATATTTGAAACTGAGATAAAACACATACTCCTCAAGAACATCAATAAATATATGAGCATACTTTTGAAGAGTATGTTTTCCTTATTAAACACCCACCATCTCCATTCAATAATTTCAAAACACCTGAAAAGATCTAACAATAATCTATTATAATTCCTCCAACAACACTTCTTTTGTCATCATCCATAGAATAATTTTTGGTATTGAAAAATAGATATTTGCAAAACTACATGAAAACCATAATTAAATCATTATTTTATTACAAGTGAAACTCAGAATGCGTGCAAATTTTTTGTTTCAGTTTTTTTTAACGGCGAAACACTTTATATATGGATATAAAGAGCCGGGCTGAGAAATGTATCCTCCTTTATATATGGAATACGAGAACGTTGGCACACCCAGAGGAACGTATCCTCCTTTATAACTCCACTGTAATGCGAGGCTGCGGTAACTTGTCAAAAACCTTAGTGTTTCTAGCAAGCCAGATCCTCCACACAATCGCAATAGCCACCATAACAACTAATCTTTTCTATCTATTTTAGCCTGGACTTTCCTATATAACCTTCATCAGGTCTTTCAGATTATCCACCTCGGTTGGGAACGGAATGCGGATCCAAACAAAAATTTGCCACCATATGTCTCTAGCCATTAGGCACTTCACGAAAAGTTGGTCCGAGTCTTCCACGTAAATCCCACATCGGTCACATAAAAGGCTGGGGACATGAACCCCCCTAGCAAGCAATTCCGATTTCGCTGCCACTCTCCCCATGATCGCCTGCCAAAGAAGCATGTTACACTTTGGAGTCGCCCACGAGTTCCAGTAGCTTCCCATATCTACATCCCTATTCGCGTTCCTTGTTTCAATATCCTTTTGAATTTCCTTGACCGAGAAATCAACTCCTGCTTCGTTAGCCCATCTCCATTTATCCCTTTGATTATTGAACTTTACATGATCCAAATGTTGCATAAGGGTACCAAGCTGGGCCCATTCCTCCTCGCTACTGGGATTTTTAGCCCACTCCCAGGCCCAAAGACCCATATTCCCAGCGGTAGTTAGCATAAGAAATAAGCCTATGTTTATCTGTGTGATGTGTTTCGGTGTATCATGATATGTAACTGGACTATTTCGCGAACGGTTTCTCTATTATGCTAGTATTACTAAAACCTGTGTCACACCCCGACCCGCAGCGGAAAAATGTGATCGGGGCATGATTGGGTTTTCATCAAAGCTCATGACATTTATTATAATGTTTCATATTTATTATTACAATTTAAAGGAGATCATACAATCAAATCATACAAGTACAACATGTTCTATACATCTTTCTAGACTTCATTATTTTTCTTCTACGGCAATTTCCTATGTGTTCCTTGCTTCATCATGTCCACCTGTATCATGTGTAAAAATGGTTTTTGGGTCAACAAAAAGTTGGCGAGTGAATCCTATGAAAATATTTAAACGTGTTTATTGTATTGATCATAAAATAAAGTGCATAACCACATATGAGTAAATGTAGATGTAAATTTATTCACAAAACACAGAATACACACATACAACAAATGATTGTTTTGAGGCACGCGTTGTTCAACTCGTCTCCCACGAGGAACTGATGGGCCTAATGAATGAGTTTTGAGGCACGCGTTGATCAACGAACTGATGGGCCTAATGAATGTTTTTGAGGCACGCGTTGTTCAACTCGTCTCCCACGAGGAACTGATGGGCCTAATAAATAATTTGCATACAACTTGACAATATGTAATACATCACAACAAACAATATTTACATTCTAAGTTTAGATCATATAATGGTATAGCACGAGTTTGAATAAGCGAATTAATTTAAGCGACACATGATACACCCCAAAACATGAATAAAAAGGGGAATTTGTAAGAATTCACTCACAGTGGTTGCGTTTCTTGGATTGAAGATGAATGCGCACGAATTTGGATTTAACCACGAGAGAAACTAACCTAAATAATAACATAATGGTTCGGTAAATAAATTGATTTTATTTGAGATTAATAATTTTAATTCATAACCTTAATAGGATTTCTAGATTTATTTTTGTGAGTTTAAGGACATTTTCTAACTTTAAAAATATTATTTTTAAGTATTTTTAAATAATTTTCTGATTAAATAAATAAATAAATAAAAAATGTTGACCGTTGACCGGACCGCTGACCGGTCGGACGTGTGGCTGAGTGAGGTTCGAACCCGAGACTTCTCGTACGCATGCACGCAACTCTACCAACTGAGCTACGTGTCTTACCCGAAATATTTCTGATTTTAATTATATTTATATACTATTTTGATTATTCCGAATTTTATTTAATTAAAAAGGCTTTCAAACCAATCGAACCGGCTGGCTTAGCGGGGATCGAATCGGTGACCCTTGACTTAACTTGCACCCAGCCCGACCAACTGGGCTGGGTGTCTAACCCGTATTATATAGTGTCTGTATTATATTTAACAATGTAACATCCGTCAAAAACCGGATTTACCAAACCCGCTTCGTTTATTAACCGAACAATCAGTTAAAAATTTCGTTGCGTATTTAATGCTCAAATTAATTTTAAACGATACATAATTAATAAGTATATTAGAATATAAAATTTATATTTGAAAATGTATTAAAAATAGTGAATTAAAAATGAAATGCTGAAGCCGGGTTTCGAACCCGGGTCAGCCAAGCATCAGCCAAAGTCTTGACTCCCATTCACCAAACCACTCCGCCACTTGTGTTCTTTAGTAATGTATCAAAACAATTAATTCAAATATCACAATCTCGATTTCAAATCGACGCGCCCAATTCGCAGTCTCGGAAATCCCGACGATTTCGCCTTTCACTGTCGGTTTCTTGTGTCTTAACGCGTATAATAACTATTACATCGGTTATAACCGATGTCCAGTCCGCGACATCAGTCATAACCGATTTCAACAATTAATTCAAATATCACAATCTCGATTTCAAATCGACGCGCCCAATTCGCAGTCTCGGAAATCCCGACGATTTCGCCTTTCACTGTCGGTTTCTTGTGTCTTAACGCGTATAATAACTATTACATCGGTTATAACCGATGTCCAGTCCGCGACATCAGTCATAACCGCCGGAGAAATTATTGACTGACGAATCAAGACGGTAATCGGACTAAATTCATCGATGTTCTTTCCTATAAATACACCCACAAGCTTCTGATAACCTTTTCGCTCACAATCACACAAATTCTCGACGTAATTTTACTCGCCGGAAAATCTCTGCAAGTCGCCGGAAAACCGAGATTTCATCTACACGGTAAATACCTCGACTCTTTCCGTTTCAATCCGTTGTTAGACTGTTACTAACTTCAATCCAACCATCAGAATCAATCCCAGACGACGTAGCCGGAATATTCAGCTCTCGCCGGAAAACCTCTGAAATTTCTGATCTTACGCTGGGAATCGGTATAATCATCCAAACTTCTGTAAATCCTTGTTTATGTACCTCAATATCATACCTAATCGAACAGAACTGTTAATTGATTCTAACAGCCGAAGTTCACAAACAGAGCAGACCAGTCTTCGCCGGAGTTCTGTGAAAGACGCTGATCGGTACATCATTCCCCCAAACTCTCTCCATTCATTAACTTTCAGTTTCTTATAAAGCTTGTTAATCGAATTAGACATAAATCAGTTGAATTATCATAATCAGTAATCTTAAGCGAAGAAGACGAAGTTCAGATATATTAATTAAAATTAGTATATTGAACGGGTTAGACACACAATCCAGCGGTGGACTGTGTGCAAACAATATGCACACGACGCGAGTTCGATTCCTATCACAACCATAACCTCTGTAATAAAAATGTTTTTTTTAGAAACCGAACCGGGTTAACTCAGTAAGATGTTAAGTATAATAAATATCAGAATATTTACCAAGTTAGACACACAGTCCAGCGGTGGACTGTGTGCCAAACTAAACCACAGGTCCCGGGTTCGAGACCTGTGGAGAGCACCGAGTCGATACATTAAATCTTTATTTTAAAATAAGTGATTTTCGGATTAACTTAATTAGTATTAAATATAATTAAAAACAGAAATATTTCGGGTTAGACACGTAGCTCTGTTGGTAGAGCTGCGTGCACGCGTACGGGAGGTCTCGGGTTCGAGTCCTGCCCGGCGCATACATACACACAATAAAACCGGTCAACAAGTCAACGGTCAATAAGTCAATGGTCAACAGTCAAAAATCAACATTTTTTTTATTACTTTTATTTATTTATTTAAATTAAAAATACTTAAAAATAATATTTTTAAAGTTAGAAAATAGCCTTGAACTCACAAAAATATATCCAATAATCCTACTAAAAATTGATTAATAAAATCCGCTTATTTACCGAACCATTATGTTATTATCTAGGTTAGTTTCACTCGTGGTTAAATCCAACTTCGTGCGCATTGAACATCATCAACCGAACGCACCCAATGTGAGTGAATCTTACAACTCCCCTTTTTAATTACACGTTTTGGGGTGTATCATGTGTCTCTCAAACTAATTCGTTTATTCAAACTCGTGCCATACCATATTATGATTTAAACTTAGAATGTAAATATTATTTGTAGTTATGTATTACATGCTGTCTAGTTGTATGCAAATCATTCATTAGGCCCATCAGTTCGTAGAACAACGCGTGCCTCAAAACTCATTCATTAGGCCCATCAGTTCCTCGTGGGAGACGGGTTGAGCAACGCGTGCCTCAAAACAATCTATTATTGTATGTGTGTGCATTATTTAATAATTAAGTGTTTTGTGAATAAGTTTACATCTATATTTACTCATATGTGGTTATGCACTTTATTTTATAATCAATTCAATAAACTTGTTCAAATGTTTTTCATAGGATTCACTCGCCAACTTTTTGTTGATCCAAAAACCATTTTTACACATGATACAGGTGAACAGGATGAAGCAAGGAAAACATAGGAAATGCCTTAGAAGAAAATAATGAAGTCTAGAAAGATGTGTAGAACATGTTGTAATTATGATTGTATGATTTCCCTTTAAATTGTAATAATAAATATGAAACGTTATAATAAATGTCATGAGCTTTGACGAAAACCCAATCATGCCCCGATCACCTTTTCCGCTGCGGGTCGGGGTGTGACAGATTGGTATCAGAGCCATGACTATAGGGATATAGGATAGGTTATTAGACCCTTAGAGCCTATACTATAGTTGATTAGATTTTAATTGTTTATGTGCTTATATGCAAACTCATGATGTTTATTTCTTTCATATTTATTACATACACAAATGCATGCAAATACTTCCGATACTACATTTTGTGATACATAATGAATTATACTTACAGTCAAACATACATACTTACATACATATTCATCATACATATTTCAATGTTCACATATTCAATTCATCTTCATACTTCCATTATTCAAGATTTTGTTGCATTTTTTCATTTTTCAAATCTCATCAAAGTGAGTTCTGCGACGGGCATGTAGTAACTGTAAGGGTACCAGTACCAGTAGTCGGAACGTCCTGTCTAGGTTGGCATTCGTATAAATCCAATATAACGGACCAGTTTGCCTACCTGGGGACTAACGATGAGAGTACAAAGGACCTATTAGGCCAAAGCATGCCACACCAAACGTCGTCCGAACTAACCCCACTTTGAGGTGTCACCGTGTCCACACCTGGATACATTCCGAATATCATACGTTACATACATATTTCTTGATTTTCTCCGGGTTTTAGTGTACGTAACCAGGCTAACACATGCGAACCATACGAAAAACCCGGTAATCATGGGGGCCCACGTGATTACGAAGGTGAAGTATGGCGGCATGCAAGGCCCAATTACGAGCAAAGCCCAAGACATCCTATGGATGTAGTAGATTTATTATGTTATATTTATTTTATGAATGTTCATTCCTAAATACGACACATGATCCCAAAAACATCCAACTCATACTCTTGATATGTATTCCTTGTAGATGTCTTCTAGCCTCGCTCGTAGGAAGATGAGAGCAGGGAAAGCCCGCGAGCGCATGGCTGCCCTAATCGCTCAACAAATGGCTGTCGTAATACCCAACATTGTAGTTCAAGTCCAACAAGCCCTTACCGCTAATCCCGTCAATCAAGAAGATCAAAACATTGTCAATCCTCCCCCAATTACCACCAAATGCACCTACAAGCATTTCAAATCCTGCGACCCTCCAAAATACGAAGGGACTGAAGGTGTCACCGCTCTCCTCCATTGGTTTGAAGAAATGGAGAACACTTTTCTAAATTGCGATTGCCCCGATGATCGCAAAGTGCGATATGCTACTGGTCGTTTATTTGGAATAACACTTACTTGGTGGAATACAGAGAAGGCCAAACGAGGTGTTGAAGATGCTATGACTTTGACTTGGGAAGAGTTGAAGGAAATCATGACAAGACGGTTTTGCCCAAGGAGCGAAATCAAGAAATTAGAGGATGAGTTCTATTCGTTGAAGCAAAAGGAAGGCGACCACACCACATACAACAAAAGATTCCTCGAGTTAAATCAAATGGTTCCCAACTTGTTCACTCCTCTCTACCGTTTGATCGAGCACTACATTCGAGGTCTTCCTTCAAAAATCCAAGACTCTGTAATAAGTACCACGCCTGCAACTTTGGAAGCAGCAATGGAGTTAGCTACAGAGCTCACCGAGAACCGCATCCGGAATAAAGACTTCAAGGAGGAGAAGAAGGATAAAGCATCAACTGAAACTTCAAACTCCACCCAAACCGAATCCCCTTCTCAACCCATTTTTAAGAGAAAACGAGATGGGCAACTTTTCGCTGTCACCCAACGCAATCAACCAGCCTCGCAAGCCGTACCCCTCCAAGCTATCCCAATCACTCTAGTAGCACCCAACTCAACTTACCCAAATAAGAAACCATACCTTGGACCTCACCCTCGATGTAACACCTGTTTTTATCACCATCCATCTACCTTACCTTGTCGACTATGTGCGAATTGTGGACGCTATGGTCATTTGAGTATGGCTTGCCGCACCTCTCAAAACCAAATCTCTCCCCCTACTCAAAACATGATCCAAACCTATCAACAACCCCAATACCCCATGTTCCCATATGTTCAAGCTTGTTTTAATTGTGGCGACCCTACCCACTTTAGAAACACGTGCCCTCGATTGGTTAACATCATAAACGCTCAAGCTCAATCAAACCCAGTTAACCAAGCAAATCAAGGAAACCCAATCACTAGGCCACCAGCAAGAGGAAGAGTTTTCAACATCAATGCCAATCCTGTTGAAGATAATGGCGGCCCAAACGAAACCACCCAACTAGTCCCCTTCACCAAAAATCAAGATTCAACTCCAACCGCTTAGTTTTTATGTTTTTCTTTATGTTATCTCAATTTTCCCGTATCCCAGTTATAAATTGGAATTTTATCCAAGAATCTTAATGCAAATTACTATTTCAGTTTTGTTTTATACTCATTGATTTAACATTCATATCATCATACCTCACGACGTATTACAATCTCAACATTTAAAGAAGTTGAGCTGTGTCTCACTTCTACATAGACTAACCTCTCCATCATAACAAACGAGAGAGGTACTGTCATCATTCAAACATGTATACTATCAGAATTAAGACTCAAGCTTTGGTTGTTGTGTTTATTTATGTTTTAGAGTCACATAGGACTAATCATAACTTACTGATAAAACCAATGAAAATTTGACAAGAATATGGTGGATACGCCGCTGGTACTTCCTATATATAAGTATTCTTGCCAAAGGATCAGAGGCATTATCAGGCGGTTATGAGAAGTTCCATGTAGGATTTAGTAATGTCTTGGTTGAAGTTGGTTTTATACTCACTGATTTAACATTCATATCATCTCATCATTTAAAGAAATTGGATTGTGTTCCATTTCTACATAGACTAACCTCTCCATCATAACAAACGAGAGAGGTACTGTCATCATTCAAACATGTATACTATCAGAATTAAGACTCAAGCTTTGGTTGTTGTGTTTATTTATGTTTTAGAGTCACATAGGACTAATCATAACTTACTGATAAAACCAATGAAAATTTGACGAGAATATGGTGGATACGCCGCTGGTACTTCCTATATATAAGTATTCTTGTCAAAGGATCAGAGGCATTGTCAGGCGGTTATGAGAAGTTCCATGTAGGATTTAGTATTGTCTTGGTTGAAGTTTGTGTTATACTCACTGATTTAGCATTCATATCATCTCATCATTTAAAGAAAATGGATTGTGTTCTATTTTTACATAAAGTAACCTCTCCATCGTAACAAACGAGAGAGGAACTGTCACCATTCAAACATGTATGCTATCAGAACTAGGACTCAGATATTGGTTGTTGTGTTTATTTATGTTCTAGAGTCACATCATAGAACCAATCATCACTTACTGATAAAACCAATGAAAATTTGACAAGAATATGGTGGATACGCCGCTGGTACTTCCTATATATAAGTATTCTTGTCAAAGGATCAGAGGCATTGTCAGGCGGTTATGAGAAGTTCCATGTAGGTCTTAGTAGTAGAAGTTTTGTTTAGGGATATAACCTTATCTTTCCAAACATATCAAAACTCTTGCACATGAAATCATATTTAGTCAATCAACTCTGTTTAAATATTCATTACCGTAGGCAACAAAAAACGATTCCTGTAGCAGGGTACTCAACCCTTACAAGGAAGGTTACCGCCTCAAACAAAATTTAAACTCTTACTCCTTTCTAAGTATGTAACTGTCAAACTAAACACCATCCTTTTGAGACAAACATACCACTACTTAAATTTCGGGACGAAATTTCTAAAAGTAGGGGATACTGTAACATCCGTCAAAAACCGGATTTACCAAACCCGCTTCGTTTATTAACCGAACAATCAGTTAAAAATTTCGTTGCGTATTTAATGCTCAAATTAATTTTAAACGATACATAATTAATAAGTATATTAGAATATAAAATTTATATTTAAAAATGTATTAAAAATAGTGAATTAAAAATGAAATGCTGAAGCCGGGTTTCGAACCCGGGTCAGCCAAGCATCAGCCAAAGTCTTAACTCCCATTCACCAAACCACTCCGCCACTTGTGTTCTTTAGTAATGAATCAAAACAATTAATTCAAATATCACAATCTCGATTTCAAATCGACGTGCCCAATTCGCAGTCGTCGGAAATCCCGACGATTTCGCCTTTCACTGTCAGTTTCTTGTGTCTTAACGTGTATAATAACTATTACATCGGTTATAACCGATGTCCAGTCCGCGACATCAGTCATAACCGCCGGAGAAATTATTGACCGACGAACAAGACGGTAATCGGACTAAATTCATCGATGTTCTTCCCTATAAATACACCCACAAGCTTCTGATAACCTTTTCGCTCACAATCACACAAACTCTCGACGTAATTTTACTCGCCGGAAAATCTCTGCAAGTCGCCGGAAAACCGAGATTTCATCTACATGGTAAATACCTCGACTCTTTTCGTTTCAATCCGTTGTTAGACTATTACTAACTTCAATCCAACCATCAGAATCAATCCCAGACGACGTAGCCGGAATATTCAGCTCTCGCCGGAAAACCTCTGAAATTTCTGATCTTACGCTGGGAATCGGTATAATCATCCAAACTTCTGTAAATCCTTGTTTATGTACCTCAATATCATACCTAATCGAACAGAACTGTTAATTGATTCTAACAGCCGAAGTTCACAAACAGAGCCGACGAGTCTTCGCCGGAGTTCTGTGAAAGACGCTGATCGGTACATCCTTCCCCCAAACTCTCTCCATTCATTACCTTTCAATTACTTATAAAGCTTGTGTAACATCCGTAAAAAAAACCGGATTTACCAAACCCTCTTCGTTTATTAACCGAACAATCAGTTAAAAATTTCGTTGCGTATTTAATGCCCAAATTAATTTTAAATGATACATAATTAATAAGTATATTAGAATTTAAAATTTATTTTTGAAAATGTATTAAATAGTGAATTAAAAATACTATGCTAAAGCCGGGATTCGAACCCGGGTCAGCCGGGTCAACCGGGTCAGCACAGCTTTAACACACACACATCCAACCGCTCCGCCACTCGTAATCTTTGTTTACATATTGAAACAATTAATACATAAATTAAATCTGGAAATCAAAACCCAGTTACACAACGCGCCCAAATCCGCTCACGCCGGAAATCCCGACAATTTCGTCAAATTTTGCCGTTTCTTTTTGTCATAACGTTTACATTAACAGTAAGATCGGTTATAACCGAAGAATCCATCAATTTCATTCATTACCTTAAATTTCTATTCAAAACCGAAAAATACAATTCAAATCCGGGAGTTATACTTTATTCATTCAGTGAGCTCGCGAGTTTTATCAAAATCACACTCTTCATTTCGCTCAGAAAACTTCGCCGGAAGTCGCCGGAATTCTCTGAAAATTAACCGGAAATTTTCGCCGGAAAACCGAGTTCAATCCATCCTTTCTTCTTACTCTAAAATAAGATCTTAGAGCTTATACTGATATCACCCACACTCACCTTAAACCTCTGAAGAATCTCTGTCGAAAGAAATTTCACTCGCCGGAATTCTCTGCAAGTCGCCGGAAAACCGAGACTTTCATCTACACGGTAATTACCTCGACTTTTCTGTTCCATTCCATTATTATACAAATTCTAACATCACTCCATCACCCAGAATCAGCCCCAGACGACATTGCCGGATTTACTGTTATCGCCGGAAAACTTCTGAAAGTTTCGGAAATTCGCTGTTAACCGGTATGATCATTCAAACCTACTGATAATCGTTACTCAGTAGTTCAATCTCTCATTTAATTCATCCAAACTGATTATTGAATCCGAACAGAAGGAGTTCCCAAAACAGAGCCGACGGTCTTTGCCGGACTTCTGAAGAAAGACGATCAATTCGGTACAATCATTCCCCAAACCCTTTTCTGTTCAATACTTTTCACTTGTTCATATTATTCGTTAACCGAATTAAACCAATAACAGTTAGTTAACCGTTGTCTGTATTTTGGACGAAGAAGACGAAGTTGTGAATGTTATAAGATTAATTAAAATCGGTATTATAAACGGGTTAGACACACAGTCCAGCGGTGGACTGTGTGCAAACAATATGCACACGACGCGAGTTCGATTCCTATCACAACCATAACCTCTGTAATAAAAATGTTTTTTTTTAGAAACCGAACCGGGTTAACTCAGTAATATGTTAAGTATAATAAAAACTAGAATATTTACCAAGTTAGACACACAGTCCAGCGGTGGACTGTGTGCCAAACTAAACCACAGGTCCCGGGTTCGAGACCTGTGGCGAGCACCGAGTCGATACATTAAATCGTTTTTAAAATAAGTGATTTTCGGATTAATTTAAGTAGTATATAAATATAATTAAAAACAGAAATATTTCGGGTTAGACACGTAGCTCAGTTGGTAGAGCTGCATGCACGCGTACGAGAGGTCACGGGTTCGAGTCTCACCCAGCGCACACATATAACCGACCGAACCGGTCAACGATCAACGGTCAAAAAGTCAACGGTCAACGGTCAAAAATCAACATTTTTTATTATTATTTTATTTATTTATTTAAATTAAAAATCAATTAAAAATACTTAAAAATAACAATTTTAAAGTTAGAAAATAGCCTTAAACTCACAAAAATATATCCAAAAATACTATTAAAATTGTTAATAAAATCCATTTATTTACCTTACTTTTTCGTGATTAATTAGGTTAGTTATTCCTTGTCGATCAATCCTCTAAACTCGTGCGCATTCAACATCATCAACCGAACGCACCCAATGTGAGTGAATCTCTACAAATTCCCCGTTTTAATCACGTTTTTGGGGTGTATCATGTGTCTTACTATTTACTATATTTAAATCATTGTGCATACATCATATCATGAATAAATGTGTATTCAGCTTGTATAAACTGTTTATGTGGTTATTGTTTAGATTTAATTTATTATTTTCAGTACATGCAATTTCATAGGCCGCCGCTCCCCATTACATTATGAGCGTTGAGCAGTTCCCCATTTCATTATGAGCGTGAACCTGGCGTTGCCAACATACGATCGGCTCCGTTTGATTGAGCCTTGATCGCACAGACATTTATCATTTTCAGTACATGCAATATGATCGGCTCCGTTTGATTGAGCCTTGATCGCACAGACATTTATCTTTTTCAGTACATGCAATACGATCGGCTCCGTTTGATTGAGCCTTGATCGCACAGTTTCATTAATGTTATATATTCATGCAAGTTGATATATTATTGTATGCTATTGGGTTGTTAATGTATGTTATTGTTTATTGTTGTTTGATATCGTATGCTAATGGTTTGTTATTGTATGTTATTTGTTGTTATTGTATGTTTATTTACGTTTGTTCATATATGAATATTGCACAATTTTTCCATATTAAATACAATAAGAAATAAATAATAAATGTTTTCTAACAAGGTTCACTCGCCAACTTTTTGTTGATCCAAAAACCATTTTTACATATGATACAGGTGAACAGGATGAAGCATGGAAAACATAGGAAATTGCCTTAGAAGAAAAATAATGAAGTTTAGAAGGATTAATAGAACATGTTGTATTTGTTTGATATGATTGTATGATCTCTTTTAAATTGAAATAATAAATATGAAACATTATAATAAATGTCATGAGCTTTGATGAAAACCCAATCATGCCCCGGTCACCTTTTTCGCTGCGGGTCGGGGTGTGACAGCTTGTTAATCGAATTAGACATAAATCAGTTGAATTATCATAATCAGTAATCTTAAGCGAAGAAGACGAAGTTCAGATATATTATAAGATTAATTAAAATTAGTATATTGAACGGGTTAGACACACAGTCCAGCGGTGGACTGTGTGCAAACAATATGCACACGACGCGAGTTCGATTCCTATCACAACCATAACCTCTGTAATAAAAATGTTTTTTTTTAGAAACCGAACCGGGTTAACTCAGTAAGATGTTAAGTATAATAAAAATCAGAATATTTACCAAGTTAGACATACAGTCCAGCGGTGGACGCGGTGGACTGTGTGCCAAACTAAACCACAGGTCCCGGGTTCGAGACCTGTGGAGAGCACCGAGTCGATACATTAAATCTTTATTTTAAAATAAGTGATTTTCGGATTAACTTAATTAGTATATAAATATAATTAAAAACAGAAATATTTCGGGTTAGACACGTAGCTCAGTTGGTAGAGCTGCGTGCACGCGTACGGGAGGTCTCAGGTTCGAGTCCTGCCCGGCGCATACATACACACAATAAAACCGGTCAACAAGTCAACGGTCAACGGTCAACAAGTCAATGGTCAACAGTCAAAAATCAACATTTTTTTATTACTTTTATTTATTTATTTAAATTAAAAATACTTAAAAATAACATTTTTAAAGTTAGAAAATAGCCTTGAACTCACAAAAATATATCCAATAATCCTACTAAAAATTGATTAATAAAATCCGCTTATTTACCGAACCGTTATGTTATTATCTAGGTTAGTTTCACTCGTGGTTAAATCCAACTTCGTGCGCATTCAACATCATCAACCGAACGCACCTAATGTGAGTGAATCTTACAACTCCCCTTTTTAATTACACGTTTTGGGGTGTATCATGTGTCACTCAAACTAATTCGTTTATTCAAACTCGTGCCATACCATATTATGATTTAAACTTAGAATGTAAATATTGTTTGTAGTTATGTATTACATGCTGTCTAGTTGTATGCAAATCATTCATTAGGCCCATCAGTTCGTAGAACAACGCGTGCCTCAAAACTCACTCATTAGGCCCATCAGTTCTTCGTGGGAGACGGGTTGAGCAACGCGTGCCTCAAAACAATCTATTATTGTATGTGTGTGCATTATTTAATAATTAAGTGTTTTGTGAATAAGTTTACATCTATATTTACTCATATGTGGTTATGCACTTTATTTTATAATCAATTCAATAAACTTGTTCAAATGTTTTTCATAGGATTCACTCGCCAACTTTTTGTTGATCCAAAAACCATTTTTACACATGATACAGGTGAACAGGATGAAGCAAGGAAAACATAGGAAATGCCTTAGAAGAAAATAATGAAGTCTAGAAAGATGTGTAGAACATGTTGTAATTATGATTGTATGATTTCCCTTTAAATTGTAATAATAAATATGAAACATTATAATAAATGTCATGAGCTTTGATGAAAACCCAATCATGCCCCGATCATCTTTTCCGCTGCGGGTCGGGGTGTGACAAACAACATACTGTGGAACAATCTGTTTTGGTTTCGAAAAAAATGGATTTTATTTCAGCCGAAACGGATATGTTCAAGACTCGAACCCGGGACGTGTACGTTATGTTTGCACACAGTCCACCACTGGACTGTGTGTCTAACCCGGTCATTATTCCGGTTTTTATTATAATTATACACATTTCAAAACTTCATCTTCTTCGATTTATAAAACCAGAGAATCCACCCGATTGTTTAATCGAAATTTTTTATTGAATTAGTTGATTGATCAATACTGTTAACGAAATAATTTAAACAGAACTGATTAAAGGTACTGTACCGAACAGTTGTGATTTCCGACGAAGTTCCGGCGGCTGAGGTTAACTCCGGCGATGTTTATCTTGCGACAGAGGCTCTACAGGAAGTTTGAGAAGAGTGTGGTGCTTTCTGTCTGAGCTCTAGAAGTCTTATTTTAGAGTAAGGCAGAAGGGATGAAATGGATTCGGTTTTCCGGTGACTTGCAGAGAATTCCGGCGACTTGTTTCTTGATGAATAGCGACTAGTAGAGAGAGTGAAAATTGTGCGAGTGTGAGCAGGTTTTGAGAGAATACACATGGTATTTATAGATTGACAGAAACTGTCCGATTTCAGTTTTCAAAACTGAGTATTCAAGATTTCCGGCGGTTACGACTATAATTGGGGCTAGACATCGGTTATAACCGATGTCGAGGTTAATACACGCGTTTAATCAAAGGAAACTGTCGACAATTGGCGAAATCGTCGGTATTTCCGGCGACTGCGAATTGGGCGCGCTGATTACTGAGTTTGAGTTTTGAGTTTTATTATAAGTATTAATTGTTTCATTATGTTAACAAAGACAGCGTGTGGCGGAGCGGTAAAGTGTTTGTTTGGTTATATGTGAGACCCGGGTTCGAATCCCGGCGTCTCCTGTATATTTTTTTTATTCAGTTTTTATTATAATTGGTTTTTAAATTCCAAAATGTTTATTAATTATGTATCGTTTAAAGTTAAAATAAACAATTTATACGCAACGAAAATTTATGACTGACTATTCGGTTAATAAACGAAGCGGGTTTTGGAAACCCGTTTTTTTTACGGATGTTACAACCTGTATGCTCACCTTTACTTAATTGTATTGACTTGTATTTTAACGTATGTAACAGGTTGAGGATTTTAGCTTGGATGTTTTGGATGTAGCGTGCTTAGTTTAGTTTGCTTTTGTTTAGTCCTGAATTGTAATGAAATCTAGGGGATATCGAAACCGATTAGTTTTGTGGGAAAACAAGTTTCTGTAGTGATTATTTTGAAATATTGTGTTTAATGGTATGGGACGTTAAATGTTAAATGATGTTGATAGATAATTGTTATGGAATTCTCATGAGACAATCTGGTCGCCTAGTGCTACTACCCCGATATTTCCGTCATTGGTTGGAGTGTGACAATGTGTATGTGAAATCATGTTTTAAGAGTGTGGTATACATTAAAAACTTATTGTAAACTTATGATAACTAGTTATACTTCATATCCATGATCACAACACACCTCTTTTCTCACACTTTCAGGGGCGCAGCTTAAGAGGGGCCGGGGATGCCCGACCCTCCGAACTTTTCGCTCAGTAGTGTTATATATGTAGTTTTCATATAGAAATTTTTTGGTGTATACGTTTTTGACCCCCCGGTTCTATAGAAAATTTTGGGTGTATACGTTTTCGACCCCCTGTCGAAAACGTCAAACTTCACCACTGCACACTTTGAACAATTAAATGAAGTATTCGTGAAACACTATTTATAAAGCATTCGAGCATAGCAAACAGGTAACAAGCGGACAACTTTAAACAAATATGAATTTTAGTCCACTAGGAATTATGGGCCACAAACATCATTTTCTTGGCCACGTATTATACAAACTGGCATAACTGAGAGACACGACTTTTAAGTGTGACAACTGTAATAAATCCCATATCATAGTATTCGGAATGGCGGGTATACCTTCTCAAGTATGATGACTCTACAGAGGGTGTTTGTAACATCGGGAAAGATTAAGTCGTTTGCGGATAGTAGATCTGATGTTCTTTACAACGAATTTGACAACATGTACCACCAATGCGTGTTAGATGCTTTGTCTAATTGTATATACATAAGAAGAGAATTTCACAATTAAGTACGTTTAGTGGGTGTAGCATATTTGAGTGATCTCCTTGGAATTCTCTACTTGAGTAACCACAAATGAAGTCGTGAGCTTTTGGTGGGGCATCAGGATAATAGTGCTTGGTATGAGAGGTTTGTGTTACAAAATTGGAATCTGAGGGTAAATCATTTGCGCCACTTTGGTTGTGACAAGAGGATAACCCAACAGATAAGCGTACCTAGGTAGATGTGTTATACGTCATGTGAAGTATGTCTTCTCCCTGATGAAAAGTGGTAATATAGGTTGATACGATAGGTCATATTTTACCATAAGTCTCCTAACCGATATAAGTGTTTTCTCATATATTTATATATATTTTCTTTTTAACTCTTTTTCTTATTAAAGTTGCTTTGGTTCTATGTCGCTTTCTTATCCACATCATAATGGGATATAAACAAAACTAGAGCCAAGAGTCTAAATTTCATTGTTATGCTCCTCACTATCGGTTTTTCTTTATCATGTGCACAACAGAAGGTCAACGATTTTTATTTTTTTAGTGTTTTTTATTTTATATTTTATTTTATTTATTTATTTATTTTTGTTAAAAAGGCAATATGTTTTGTAGCATATGACCTAAGAGTCACTCAAGTGACATTAGAAAAAGGGAAAGATAAATAACCTAAACAAATCTGATTTATTCTTATAGTGTAGAGTAAGACACATGTTGCAGAGATACATACCCTATTAATAACTCCTTTAGGTTAATGTTGCTCACAAATACATCTAAAACATTAATCCATATAAAAACGACATAAATAAACACTTATAAGATAGAGTTATGATCGAGAATCAAAACGCCCTTTGTGATACCCTGGAGTTTATAAACTCGATCTGTCATGGGTATTTTCCTCCGCCACCACCCGGCCTCCCCTTCCTCTCATGCTTAGGATTCGCTCCTGGGTCATCGTAGTCTAACATCGCATTAAGCATCGAAAGCTTTCTCGCGTGCATCCTAAACTGACCCTACATGGAGCGAAAGAAACCAAACCTTACACATACAAACATAAATTATATGAAAACAAACAAATCACAATAGAAACCTTGGCTCTCACACTCTCCATGCATATACATAAACATAATGTTATTAAGTATTACCGTTACAATTATTTTTACTTTTACGTGATATAATATAATAGAAAATAGTTTTAGATATGCACCTGCATATATACCCTAAATCCAGGTCCTAGTGGATTTCACCTAGTCCTACCTCCTTTCAAGTTTCAATCCCTATTGTTCCAAATTAGTAGTGGATCCAATATTTTCAACCATATATATGATATGCACTGGCATAACAGTGCTGCTGGTTTTGAAATAGATACATTGCAATAGCAATTATTTTTTATAGTTTTCATAGGAATTACTTCATTAAATTCAAAAGGGTTTAGGGTTTATAGTATAAGTATCTTTTTAAGTTTTAAGAACGTTATGAAACGTAATATAAAAATTTATATAAGTGTAATGGTAATAAGTGTGTTGCATTTTTTAATAGAAGTGTATAAACTATTTAAAAATGTGGATCTGTCATTCATTGGCTTTCATGTAATAAGACAATAGATGAATCGACCAAACAATACCCGTGCTCTGGTCATGTTCATTATTTTTTGTTTTTTTAACTTTAACCTGCAAATGAATCATCGCAAACATATTTTCTTATTTGTGTTTATTCATTAAACGAAGCTCCCACTGTCCTCTAATTATGAAGTTGTGTGTATGTCCCGTTTGTTAATATGCTAAACAAACACCGAAACACACACACTCACACATACATACATACACATGTTATTCATGTTTGCCTGTTTACCAAATAAATGACCTTTTCGTCATACAGTTTAGTAAATCTATGCATGTAGTTGACTGATATTTAAGGTCAAGATCAAATCCTTTTAATTAGAATTTAGAAGCATGTTGGATTCGTAGTGAAACCTCTAGCTCATCATTTATGTCAATCGGAACACAAACCCCGGTTATAGTCAGTAGTCACCATATATAATATATAGAAAGTAAAAACATAATGCGGTTTATTCAAGTATTTTTGTAATTTTACAAACCCTTACAAAATTTGTTGTTTTAGTCGCAATAGCTAGTGTTGTAATGATCCTCATCCTATATTATATATTATATTATATTATATTATATTATATATATATATATATATATATATATATAAGGGTTAATTTGGATATCACGTGTGCATACCCTAAACCCGTGTCATAGTGGATTTCACGTACGTGTCTACCCTCCTTTCAAGTTTCAACCCCTAGTGTTTATATAAAGTAGTGGATACAATATTTTCAACCATGATATGCATTGCCATAACAGTGTTACTGGTTTTTGAAAGACATGCATTGCAATAGCATTTTTTCTTGAATCGTTTTTATAGGTTGACTTTTTAAGTGAATAAAAATACGTTTTGAGTTATACAAACCCTAAAATTTTATTTTTTTCTTAGAGTTTCATCGTTCATATCTCATTCATGCATCCTGTCACGTATTCTCTCGGATAGCGAAAAAAAGTTGTAATATCGCTTGATACGATAGTTAAGATGTTACACTAAGTCCCAATACCAATATAAATGTTTTCTAATAAATTTCTTGAATTTTTTTCCTTCTAAACATGCCATATATATATATATGTATATATATTATAATGGCTTGTATATATATTGGGATCCAAACAAAACCAGTGCTAGTCCTCTTAAGTTTCATTGGCATATACACAAAAACATACATATATATAAACAAAGATTCACAAACATATGAGACATGTGTTTATATTCTTTCATTTAATGTAATGAACACATACAAAATGTTCATGTTCGTTCCCTTATTAAATTAAACAAGATACTTCCTGTCGTACGCTTCAGTGAACGTCTGGTTTGTTTACCGACCTACATATATGTTTACTTATATGTAAGAATTAAGATCAAGAAAGTCTTAATTTTAATCATAAGCAAGATGGGTTGATAGTGAGTTAGGTATAAAGTTCATGATAAAACAATTCCTACTTATACCGTAAAAAACATTATATATATATATATAGGCGCTTAATTAGCAAATATATTTTTATATATAACCACAATACACATTCGAGTTACCTTGTGGGGAGAGCAAGCATGGTCTGCATCACTAGTGCTGCCAATCACTATTCACAAAGAAGAAATAAGATTAGTGAATTGAAGGAGTTACAAAACTAACATGCTTGAACTAGTAATACTAGTTATATATATATAAGCAGATGGTGACCTGGAAATATGTAAACAATCAATATAAGTGAAATGAGAAGAGTGGTTTTGGTGGAAAGAGCCATGGGTACTGGTTTTGGTTCAAGATGGAACAAAAAGGGGAGATGGGAAGCTGCTTATATATTGAGGAAGAGATTAGAGATAGTGGCTTTCATGAGATGATACCAACCCAATAGCTATACAAGGATATGATGATGAGTGCATGTAGCAATATACTAAAGATGAGGCCACAATTGTGAAGTCAACTTAATTAATTTATGTTACATCAATGTATCAGAAACATTAATACACTATAGATAATGCATGCATGTGGACATCTTGCAGTAGGTAATGAATGCATTTGCATGGCTATCATATTTTGCCTTTTTTTTCAAGTCAAAACCTGGTTTCTGGTCACAATATGATCAGATCATACTTGCATTTGGTCATCTTGGGTGTCATAAGTTTTTTTAAGAAAGTTTGGAAGGGGTATAATCAAGCCTTGATGGGCCGGATGTTGTAACATCCCATGACTCCCATCGTTGAGCTCAAATCCTTTGTTTAGGGTCTGAATTCAGCGCTTAGATAATTTCCTTAAAATTAAGGTTGAATTATTTTAGAGTTAATTATGGTTTTCGTTCATGTGTTTGGTGAAAATCTCTATTTCAATCCTTGAGTTTTTTTCTACAACCCTCTTTGGTTTCTATCTCTTGCCATTTCACTCAACGAGAGTAAAGTGCTCTATTTTTCTGTTAGCTTTCTATGAATCGACCAAACTACTCTCCATTTTAAGACGCCTAAGACAAATTTTGGTGCGTAGGGTGGAAGTGCCCAATGCAATAGTTCCTAATTGTCTCCACTTCTCCTAATCAATACATTATTTAATAAACTTTTTCTAATTAATGCATTGTTTAATAGATTATATATGTATATAATAATTGCTACCTCATAAGATTTATATTATATGGTGTCTGTGTGTGTATGAAAGTGTGTGTGTGAGGTGTGGGTGTTTGCAGGCGTGTGATGTGTGTATAGTTGTAAGGTGCATATGTGTACACCAAATACTTAACAGAAGGGTGTGTATGTGTATCGATAGTGTTCTCATTTAATTGTTTCATAAGGAAGGGGGTTGGGATGGTGAGGATGAAAACATGAGTTGGTGAAGTTTATGTTGTGCTTTGCACTCCACTGAATTGCGCAGGCTTCTGACAGGTATTTAGAAAAAAAAAACACCAAGATCAAAAACAGTTTGTTTTTTATAACATTTGTATTTTGGTCGAATCACAAAAAACAACCAACTCGCGTGTTATGGAAAGATATTGATTATGAACATCTTTAGCAATCACTATATAGTCTATAAGATATAAATAATAATAATTTTATGCAAAAAAAATATATTTTTTTTCATTTTGCTTTATCCCATCCCTTTTGATGAAAAACCATTAAAATAAGGGGTTGTTTGGCAACTTCTGAATGGTTAAGTGTTGAACCAATAAGAGGTCTGAACCATTAAGTGTTGAACCAGTAAGAGGTCTGAACCATTAAGAGCTAGTATAATGTTAACCGTTCAGAGAAAAATGTCTGACCAATTAAGATTAGAGGTTTTAACTATTCGAACTCAGTATAAATGCTTAACCATTCAGAGGCAAATGTCTGAATCATTTGTTTACGAAACAAACAGTCTAAACCATTAAGTGCTGAACCAGTAAGAGGTCTGAATCATTAAAAGTCTCATCAAAAGGTAAACAAACAGCCTCTAAATTTTTGTTAATTGTAACTATCAATCCTTCAATATATTTGAAACTGAGATAAAACACATACTCCTCAATAACATCAATAAATATATGAGCATACTTTTGAGGAGTATGTTTTCCTTATTAAACACCCACCATCTCCATTCAATAATTTCAAAACACCTGAAAAGATCTAACAATAATCTATTATAATTCCTCCAACAACACTTCTTTTGTCATCATCCATAGAATAATTTTTGGTATTGAAAAATAGCTATTTGCAAAACTACATGAAAACCATAATTAAATCATTATTTTATTACAAGTAAACTCAGAATGCGTGCAAATTTTTTGTTTCAGTTTTTTTTAACGGCGAAACACTTTATATATGGATATAAAGAGCCGGGCTGAGAAACAAGAACAAAAACAAAAAGAACCCCCAACAGCAGGGAGGAAAATCAAATACAATCGATAACATTAAAATCTAGCCAATTCTCCCACGAGGGCGCTGGAATACGAGAACGTTGGCACACCCAGAGGAACGTATCCTCCTTTATAAGCTCCACTGTAATGCGAGGCTGCGGTAACTTGTCAAAAACCTTAGTGTTTCTAGCAAGCCAGATCCTCCACACAATCGCAATAGCCACCATAACAACTAATCTTTTCCATCTATTTTAGCCTGGACTTTCCTGTATAACCTTCATCAGGTCTTTCAGATTATCCACCTCGGTTGGAAAGAAATACGGGTCCAAACAAAAATCTGCCACCATATGTCTCTAGCCATTAGGCACTTCACGAAAAGTTGGTCCGAGTCTTCCACGTCAATCCCACATCGGTCACATAAAAGGCTAGGGACATGAACCCCCCTAGCAAGCAATTCCGATTTCGCTGCCACTCTCCCCATGATCGCCCGCCAAAGAAGCATGTTACACTTTGGAGTCGCCCACGAGTTCCAGTAGCTTCCCATATCTACATCCCTATTCGCGTTCCTTGTTTCAATATCCTTTTGAATTTCCTTGACCGAGAAATCAACTCCTGCTTCGTTAGCCCATCTCCATTTATCCCTTTGATTATTGAACTTTACATGATCCAAATATTGCATAAGGGTACCAAGCTGGGCCCATTCCTCCTCGCTACTGGGATTTTTAGCCCACTCCCAGGCCCAAAGACCCATATTCCCAGCGGTAGTTAGCATAAGAAATAAGCCTATGTTTATCTGTGTGATGTGTTTCGGTGTATCATGATATGTAATTGGACTATTTCGCGAACGGTTTCTCTATTATGCTAGTATTACTAAAACCTGTGTCACGCCCCGACCCGCAGCGGAAAAAGGTGATCGGGGCATGATTGGGTTTTCATCAAAGCTCATGACATTTATTATAATGTTTCATATTTATTATTACAATTTAAAGGAGATCATACAATCAAATCATACAAGTACAACATGTTCTATACATCTTTCTAGACTTCACTATTTTTCTTCTAAGGCAATTTCCTATGTGTTCCTTGCTTCATCCTGTCCACATGTATCATGTGTAAAAATGGTTTTTGGGTCAACAAAAAGTTGCCGAGTGAATCCTATGAAAATATTTAAACGTGTTTATTGTATTCATTATAAAATAAATTGCATAACCACATATGAGTAAATGTAGATGTAAATTTATTCACAAAACACATAATATTAAATATTGCACACACATACAACAAATGATTGTTTTGAGGCACGCGTTGTTCAACTCGTCTCCCACGAGGAACTGATGGGCCTAATGAATGAGTTTTGAGGCACGCGTTGATCAACGAACTGATGGGCCTAATGAATGTTTTTGAGGCACGCGTTGTTCAACTCGTCTCCCACGAGGAACTGATGGGCCTAATAAATAATTTGCATACAACTTGACAATATGTAATACATCACAACAAACAATATTTACATTCTAAGTTTAGATCATATAATGGTATAGCACGAGTTTGAATAAGCGAATTAATTTAAGCGACACATGATACACCCCAAAACATGAATAAAAAGGGGAATTTGTAAGAATTCACTCACAGTGGTTGCGTTTCTTGGATTGAAGATGAATGCGCACGAATTTGGATTTAACCACGAGAGAAACTAACCTAAATAATAACATAATGGTTCGGTAAATAAATGGATTTTATTTGAGATTAATAATTTTAATTCATAACCTTAATAGGATTTCTAGATTTATTTTTGTGAGTTTAAGGACATTTTCTAACTTTAAAAATATTATTTTTAAGTATTTTTAAATAATTTTCTGATTAAATAAATAAATAAATAAAAAATGTTGACCGTTGACTTTGACCGTTGACCGGACCGCTGACCGGTCGGACGTGTGGCTGAGTGAGGTTCGAACCCGAGACCTCTCGTACGCGTGCACGCAACTCTACCAACTGAGCTACGTGTCTTACCCGAAATATTTCTGATTTTAATTATATTTATATACTATTTTGATTATTCCGAATTTTATTTAATTAAAAAGGCTTTCAAACCAATCGAACCGGCTGGCTTAGCGGGGATCGAACCGGTGACCCTTGACTTAACTTGCACCCAGCCCGACCAACTGGGCTGGGTGTCTAACCCGTATTATATAGTGTCTGTATTATATTTAACAATGTAACATCCGTCAAAAACCGGATTTACCAAACCCGCTTCTTTTATTAACCGAACAATCAGTTAAAAATTTCGTTGCGTATTTAATGCTCAAATTAATTTTAAACGATACATAATTAATAAGTATATTAGAATATAAAATTTATATTTGAAAATGTATTAAAAATAGTGAATTAAAAATGAAATGCTGAAGCCGGGTTTCGAACCCGGGTCAGCCAAGCATCAGCCAAAGTCTTAACTCCCATTCACCAAACCACTCCGCCACTTGTGTTCTTTAGTAATGTATCAAAACAATTAATTCAAATATCACAATCTCGATTTCAAATCGACGCGCCCAATTCGCAGTCGTCGGAAATCCCGACGATTTCGCCTTTCACTGTCGGTTTCTTGTGTCTTAACGCGTATAATAACTATTACATCGGTTATAACCGATGTCCAGTCCGCGACATCAGTCATAACCGCCGGAGAAATTATTGACCGACGAATCAAGACGGTAATCGGACTAAATTCATCGATGTTCTTCCCTATAAATACACCCACAAGCTTCTGATAACCTTTTCGCTCACAATCACACAAATTCTCGACGTAATTTTACTCGCCGGAAAATCTCTGCAAGTCGCCGGAAAACCGAGATTTCATCTACACGGTAAATACCTCGACTCTTTCTGTTTCAATCCGTTGTTAGACTGTTACTAACTTCAATCCAACCATCAGAATCAATCCCAGACGACGTAGCCGGAATATTCAGCTCTCGCCGGAAAACCTCTGAAATTTCTGATCTTACGCTGGGAATCGGTATAATCATCCAAACTTCTGTAAATCCTTGTTTATGTACCTCAATATCATAACTAATCGAACAGAACTGTTAATTGATTCTAACAGCCGAAGTTCACAAACAAAGCCGACGAGTCTTCGCCGGAGTTCTGTGAAAGACACTGATCGGTACATCCTTCCCCCAAACTCTCTCCATTCATTACCTTTCAGTTACTTATAAAGCTTGTTAATCGAATTAGACATAAATCAGTTGAATTATCATAATCAGTAATCTTAAGCGAAGAAGACGAAGTTCAGATATATTATAAGATTAATTAAAATTAGTATATTGAACGGGTTAGACACACAGTCCAGCGGTGGACTGTGTGCAAACAATATGCACACGACGCGAGTTCGATTCCTATCACAACCATAACCTCTGTAATAAAAATGTTTTTTTTTAGAAACCGAACCGGGTTAACTCAGTAAGATGTTAAGTATAATAAAAATCAGAATATTTACCAAGTTAGACACACAGTCCAGCGGTGGACTGTGTGCCAAACTAAACCACAGGTCCCGGGTTCGAGACCTGTGGAGAGCACCGAGTCGATACATTAAATCTTTATTTTAAAATAAGTGATTTTCGGATTAACTTAATTAGTATATAAATATAATTAAAAACAGAAATATTTCGGGTTAGACACGTAGCTCAGTTGGTAGAGCTGCGTGCACGCGTACGGAGTCTCAGGTTCGAGTCCTGCCCGGCGCATACATACACACAATAAAACCGGTCAACAAGTCAACGGTCAACAAGTCAATGGTCAACAGTCAAAAATCAACATTTTTTTTATTACTTTTATTTATTTATTTAAATTAAAAATACTTAAAAATAACATTTTTAAAGTTAGAAAATAGCCTTGAACTCACAAAAATATATCCAATAATCCTACTAAGAATTGATTAATAAAATCCGCTTATTTACCGAACCATTATGTTATTATCTAGGTTAGTTTCACTCGTGGTTAAATCCAACTTCGTGCGCATTCAACATCATCAACCGAACGCACCCAATGTGAGTGAATCTTACAACTCCCCTTTTTAATTACACGTTTTGGGGTGTATCATGTGTCACTCAAACTAATTCGTTTTTCAAACTCGTGCCATACCATATTATGATTTAAACTTAGAATGTAAATATTGTTTGTAGTTATGTATTACATGCTGTCTAGTTGTATGCAAATCATTCATTAGGCCCATCAGTTCGTAGAACAACGCGTGCCTCAAAACTCATTCATTAGGCCCATCAGTTCCTCGTGGGAGACGGGTTGAGCAACGCGTGCCTCAAAACAATCTATTATTGTATGTGTGTGCATTATTTAATAATTAAGTGTTTTGTGAATAAGTTTACATCTATATTTACTCATATGTGGTTATACACTTTATTTTATAATCCATTCAATAAACTTGTTCAAATGTTTTTCATAGGATTCACTCGCCAACTTTTTGTTGATCCAAAAAACCATTTTTACACATGATACAGGTGAACAGGATGAAGCAAGGAAAACATAGGAAATGCCTTAGAAGAAAATAATGAAGTCTAGAAAGATGTGTAGAACATGTTGTAATTATGATTGTATGATTTCCCTTTAAATTGTAATAATAAATATGAAACGTTATAATAAATGTCATGAGCTTTGATGAAAACCCAATCATGCCCCGATCATCTTTTCCGCTGCGGGTCGGGGTGTGACAAACAACATACTGTGGAACAATCTGTTTTGGTTTCGAAAAAAATGGATTTTATTTCAGCCGAAACGGATATGTTCAAGACTCGAACCCGGGACGTGTACGTTATGTTTGCACACAGTCCACCACTGGACTGCGTGTCTAACCCGGTCATTATTCCGGTTTTTATTATAATTATACACATTTCAAAACTTCATCTTCTTCGATTTATAAAACCAGAGAATCCACCCGACTGTTTAATCGAAATTTTTTATTGAATTAGTTGATTGATCAATACTGTTAACGAAATAATTTAAACAGAACGGATTAAAGGTGCTGTACCGAACAGTTGTGATTTCCGACGAAGTTGCGGCGGCTGAGGTTAACTCCAGCGATGTTTATCTTGCGATAGAGGCTCTACAGGAAGTTTGAGGAGAGTGTGGTGCTTTCTGTCTGAGCTCTAGAAGTCTTATTTTAGAGTAAGGCAGAAGGGATGAAATGGATTCGGTTTTCCGGCGACTTGCAGAGAATTCCGGCGACTTGTTTCTTGATGAATAGCGACTTGTAGAGAGAGTGAAAATTGTGCGAGTGTGAGCAGGTTTTGAGAGAATACACATGGTATTTATAGATTGACAGAAACTGCCCGATTTCAGTTTTCAAAACCGAGTATTCAAGATTTCCGGCGGTTACGACTATAATTGGGGCAAGACATCGGTTATAACCGATGTCGAGGTTAATACACGCGTTTAATCAAAGGAAACTGTCGACAATTGGCGAAATCGTCGGTACTTCCGGCGACTGCGAATTGGGCACGCTGATTACTGAGTTTGAGTTTTGAGTTTTATTATAAGTATTAATTGTTTCATTATGTTAACAAAGACAGCGTGTGGCGGAGCGGTAAAGTGTTTGTTTGGTTATATGCGAGACCCGGGTTCGAATCCCGGCGTCTCCTGTATATTTTTTTTATTCAGTTTTTATTATAATTATAAATTATGGTTTTTAAATTCCAAAATGTTTATTAATTATGTATCGTTTAAAGTTAAAATAAACAATATATACGCAACGAAAATTGATGACTGACTATTCGGTTAATAAACGAAGTGGGTTTTGGAAACCCGTTTTTTTTACGGATGTTACAACCTGTATGCTCACCTTTACTTAATTGTATTGACTTGTATTTTAACGTATGTAAAAGGTTGAGGATTTTAGCTTGGATGCTTTGGATGTAGCGTGCTTAGTTTAGTTTGCTTTTGTTTAGTCCTGAATTGTAATGAAATCTAGGGGATATCGAAACCGATTAGTTTTGTGGGAAAACAAGTTTCTGTAGTGATTATTTTGAAATATTGTGTTTAATGGTATGGGACGTTAAATGTTAAATGATGTTGATAGATAATTGTTATGGAATTCTCATGAGACAATCTGGTCGCCTAGTGCTACTACCCCGATATTTCCGTCATTGGTTGGAGTGTGACAATGTGTATGTGAAATCATGTTTTAAGAGTGTGGTATACATTAAAAACTTATTGTAAACTTATGATAACTAGTTATACTTCATATCCATGATCACAACACACCTCTTTTCTCACACTTTCAGGGGCGCAGCTTAAGAGGGGCCGGGGATGCCCGACCCTCCGAACTTTTCGCTCAGTAGTGTTATATATGTAGTTTTCATATAGAAATTTTTTGGTGTATACGTTTTTGACCCCCCGGTTCTATAGAAAATTTTGGGTGTATACGTTTTCGACCCCCTGTCGAAAACGTCAAACTTCACCACTGCACACTTTGAACAATTAAATGAAGTATTCGTGAAACACTATTTATAAAGCATTCGAGCATAGCAAACAGGTAACAAGCGGACAACTTTAAACAAATATGAATTTTAGTCCACTAGGAATTATGGGCCACAAACATCATTTTCTTGGCCACGTATTATACAAACTGGCATAACTGAGAGACACGACTTTTAAGTGTGACAACTGTAATAAATCCCATATCATAGTATTCGGAATGGCGGGTATACCTTCTCAAGTATGATGACTCTACAGAGGGTGTTTGTAACATCGGGAAAGATTAAGTCGTTTGCGGATAGTAGATCTGATGTTCTTTACAACGAATTTGACAACATGTACCACCAATGCGTGTTAGATGCTTTGTCTAATTGTATATACATAAGAAGAGAATTTCACAATTAAGTACGTTTAGTGGGTGTAGCATATTTGAGTGATCTCCTTGGAATTCTCTACTTGAGTAACCACAAATGAAGTCGTGAGCTTTTGGTGGGGCATCAGGATAATAGTGCTTGGTATGAGAGGTTTGTGTTACAAAATTGGAATCTGAGGGTAAATCATTTGCGCCACTTTGGTTGTGACAAGAGGATAACCCAACAGATAAGCGTACCTAGGTAGATGTGTTATACGTCATGTGAAGTATGTCTTCTCCCTGATGAAAAGTGGTAATATAGGTTGATACGATAGGTCATATTTTACCATAAGTCTCCTAACCGATATAAGTGTTTTCTCATATATTTATATATATTTTCTTTTTTAACTCTATTTCTTATTAAAGTTGCTTTGGTTCTATGTCGCTTTCTTATCCACATCATAATGGGATATAAACAAAACTAGAGCCAAGAGTCTAAATTTCATTGTTATGCTCCTCACTATCGGTTTTTCTTTATCATGTGCACAACAGAAGGTCAACGATTTTTATTTTTTTAGTGTTTTTTATTTTATATTTTATTTTATTTATTTATTTATTTTTGTTAAAAAGGCAATATGTTTTGTAGCATATGACCTAAGAGTCACTCAAGTGACATTAGAAAAAGGGAAAGATAAATAACCTAAACAAATCTGATTTATTCTTATAGTGTAGAGTAAGACACATGTTGCAGAGATACATACCCTATTAATAACTCCTTTAGGTTAATGTTGCTCACAAATACATCTAAAACATTAATCCATATAAAAACGACATAAATAAACACTTATAAGATAGAGTTATGATCGAGAATCAAAACGCCCTTTGTGATACCCTGGAGTTTATAAACTCGATCTGTCATGGGTATTTTCCTCCGCCACCACCCGGCCTCCCCTTCCTCTCATGCTTAGGATTCGCTCCTGGGTCATCGTAGTCTAACATCGCATTAAGCATCGAAAGCTTTCTCGCGTGC
Source organism: Scalesia atractyloides (assembly GCA_947069175.1). Lineage (NCBI taxonomy): Eukaryota > Viridiplantae > Streptophyta > Magnoliopsida > Asterales > Asteraceae > Scalesia > Scalesia atractyloides. The sequence continues at coordinate 77,567,284 of CAMTDV010001633.1, read as the reverse complement.
ATCCTAAACTGACCCTACATGGAGCGAAAGAAACCAAACCTTACACATACAAACATAAATTATATGAAAACAAACAAATCACAATAGAAACCTTGGCTCTCACACTCTCCATGCATATACATAAACATAATGTTATTAAGTATTACCGTTACAATTATTTTTACTTTTACGTGATATAATATAATAGAAAATAGTTTTAGATATGCACCTGCATATATACCCTAAATCCAGGTCCTAGTGGATTTCACCTAGTCCTACCTCCTTTCAAGTTTCAATCCCTATTGTTCCAAATTAGTAGTGGATCCAATATTTTCAACCATATATATGATATGCACTGGCATAACAGTGCTGCTGGTTTTGAAATAGATACATTGCAATAGCAATTATTTTTTATAGTTTTCATAGGAATTACTTCATTAAATTCAAAAGGGTTTAGGGTTTATAGTATAAGTATCTTTTTAAGTTTTAAGAACGTTATGAAACGTAATATAAAAATTTATATAAGTGTAATGGTAATAAGTGTGTTGCATTTTTTAATAGAAGTGTATAAACTATTTAAAATGTGGATCTGTCATTCATTGGCTTTCATGTAATAAGACAATAGATGAATCGACCAAACAATACCCGTGCTCTGGTCATGTTCATTATTTTTTGTTTTTTTAACTTTAACCTGCAAATGAATCATCGCAAACATATTTTCTTATTTGTGTTTATTCATTAAACGAAGCTCCCACTGTCCTCTAATTATGAAGTTGTGTGTATGTCCCGTTTGTTAATATGCTAAACAAACACCGAAACACACACACTCACACATACATACATACACATGTTATTCATGTTTGCCTGTTTACCAAATAAATGACCTTTTCGTCATACAGTTTAGTAAATCTATGCATGTAGTTGACTGATATTTAAGGTCAAGATCAAATCCTTTTAATTAGAATTTAGAAGCATGTTGGATTCGTAGTGAAACCTCTAGCTCATCATTTATGTCAATCGGAACACAAACCCCGGTTATAGTCAGTAGTCACCATATATAATATATAGAAAGTAAAAACATAATGCGGTTTATTCAAGTATTTTTGTAATTTTACAAACCCTTACAAAATTTGTTGTTTTAGTCGCAATAGCTAGTGTTGTAATGATCCTCATCCTATATTATATATTATATTATATTATATTATATTATATATATATATATATATATAAGGGTTAATTTGGATATCACGTGTGCATACCCTAAACCCGTGTCATAGTGGATTTCACGTACGTGTCTACCCTCCTTTCAAGTTTCAACCCCTAGTGTTTATATAAAGTAGTGGATACAATATTTTCAACCATGATATGCATTGCCATAACAGTGTTACTGGTTTTTGAAAGACATGCATTGCAATAGCATTTTTTCTTGAATCGTTTTTATAGGTTGACTTTTTAAGTGAATAAAAATACGTTTTGAGTTATACAAACCCTAAAATTTTATTTTTTTCTTAGAGTTTCATCGTTCATATCTCATTCATGCATCCTGTCACGTATTCTCTCGGATAGCGAAAAAAAGTTGTAATATCGCTTGATACGATAGTTAAGATGTTACACTAAGTCCCAATACCAATATAAATGTTTTCTAATAAATTTCTTGAATTTTTTTCCTTCTAAACATGCCATATATATATATATGTATATATATTATAATGGCTTGTATATATAGTGGGATCCAAACAAAACCAGTGCTAGTCCTCTTTAAGTTTCATTGGCATATACACAAAAACATACATATATATAAACAAAGATTCACAAACATATGAGACATGTGTTTATATTCTTTCATTTAATGTAATGAACACATACAAAATGTTCATGTTCGTTCCCTTATTAAATTAAATAAGATACTTCCTGTCGTACGCTTCAGTGAACGTCTGGTTTGTTTACCGACCTACATATATGTTTACTTATATGTAAGAATTAAGATCAAGAAAGTCTTAATTTTAATCATAAGCAAGATGGGTTGATAGTGAGTTAGGTATAAAGTTCATGATAAAACAATTCCTACTTATACCGTAAAAAACATTATATATATATATATAGGCGCTTAATTAGCAAATATATTTTTATATATAACCACAATACACATTCGAGTTACCTTGTGGGGAGAGCAAGCATGGTCTGCATCACTAGTGCTGCCAATCACTATTCACAAAGAAGAAATAAGATTAGTGAATTGAAGGAGTTACAAAACTAACATGCTTGAACTAGTAATACTAGTTATATATATATAAGCAGATGGTGACCTGGAAATATGTAAACAATCAATATAAGTGAAATGAGAAGAGTGGTTTTGGTGGAAAGAGCCATGGGTACTGGTTTTGGTTCAAGATGGAACAAAAAGGGGAGATGGGAAGCTGCTTATATATTGAGGAAGAGATTAGAGATAGTGGCTTTCATGAGATGATACCAACCCAATAGCTATACAAGGATATGATGATGAGTGCATGTAGCAATATACTAAAGATGAGGCCACAATTGTGAAGTCAACTTAATTAATTTATGTTACATCAATGTATCAGAAACATTAATACACTATAGATAATGCATGCATGTGGACATCTTGCAGTAGGTAATGAATGCATTTGCATGGCTATCATATTTTGCCTTTTTTTTCAAGTCAAAACCTGGTTTCTGGTCACAATATGATCAGATCATACTTGCATTTGGTCATCTTGGGTGTCATAAGTTTTTTTAAGAAAGTTTGGAAGGGGTATAATCAAGCCTTGATGGGCCGGATGTTGTAACATCCCATGACTCCCATCGTTGAGCTCAAATCCTTTGTTTAGGGTCTGAATTCAGCGCTTAGATAATTTCCTTAAAATTAAGGTTGAATTATTTTAGAGTTAATTATGGTTTTCGTTCATGTGTTTGGTGAAAATCTCTATTTCAATCCTTGAGTTTTTTTCTACAACCCTCTTTGGTTTCTATCTCTTGCCATTTCACTCAACGAGAGTAAAGTGCTCTATTTTTCTGTTAGCTTTCTATGAATCGACCAAACTACTCTCCATTTTAAGACGCCTAAGACAAATTTTGGTGCGTAGGGTGGAAGTGCCCAATGCAATAGTTCCTAATTGTCTCCACTTCTCCTAATCAATACATTATTTAATAAACTTTTTCTAATTAATGCATTGTTTAATAGATTATATATGTATATAATAATTGCTACCTCATAAGATTTATATTATATGGTGTCTGTGTGTGTATGAAAGTGTGTGTGTGAGGTGTGGGTGTTTGCAGGCGTGTGATGTGTGTATAGTTGTAAGGTGCATATGTGTACACCAAATACTTAACAGAAGGGTGTGTATGTGTATCGATAGTGTTCTCATTTAATTGTTTCATAAGGAAGGGGGTTGGGATGGTGAGGATGAAAACATGAGTTGGTGAAGTTTATGTTGTGCTTTGCACTCCACTGAATTGCGCAGGCTTCTGACAGGTATTTAAAAAAAAAACACCAAGATCAAAAACAGTTTGTTTTTTATAACATTTGTATTTTGGTCGAATCACAAAAAACAACCAACTCGCATGTTATGGAAAGATATTGATTATGAACATCTTTAGCAATCACTATATAGTCTATAAGATATAAATAATAATAATTTTATGCAAAAAAAATATATTTTTTTTCATTTTGCTTTATCCCATCCCTTTTGATGAAAAACCATTAAAATAAGGGGTTGTTTGGCAACTTCTGAATGGTTAAGTGTTGAACCAATAAGAGGTCTGAACCATTAAGTGTTGAACCAGTAAGAGGTCTGAACCATTAAGAGCTAGTATAATGTTAACCGTTCAGAGAAAAATGTCTGACCAATTAAGATTAGAGGTTTTAACTATTCAGACTCAGTATAAATGCTTAACCATTCAGAGGCAAATGTCTGAATCATTTGTTTACGAAACAAACAGTCTAAACCATTAAGTGCTGAACCAGTAAGAGGTCTGAATCATTAAAAGTCTCATCAAAAGGTAAACAAACAGCCTCTAAATTTTTGTTAATTGTAACTATCAATCCTTCAATATATTTGAAACTGAGATAAAACACATACTCCTCAATAACATCAATAAATATATGAGCATACTTTTGAGGAGTATGTTTTCCTTATTAAACACCCACCATCTCCATTCAATAATTTCAAAACACCTGAAAAGATCTAACAATAATCTATTATAATTCCTCCAACAACACTTCTTTTGTCATCATCCATAGAATAATTTTTGGTATTGAAAAATAGCTATTTGCAAAACTACATGAAAACCATAATTAAATCATTATTTTATTACAAGTGAAACTCAGAATGCGTGCAAATTTTTTGTTTCAGTTTTTTTTAACGGCGAAACACTTTATATATGAATATAAAGAGCCGGGCTGAAAAACAAGAACAAAAACAAAAAAAACCCTAACAGCAGGGAGGAAAATCAAATACAATCGATAACATTAAAATCTAGCCAATTCTCCCACGAGGGCGCTGGAATACGAGAACGTTGGCACACCCAGAGGAACGTATCCTCCTTTATAAGCTCCACTGTAATGCGAGGCTGCGGAACTTGTCAAAAACCTTAGTGTTTCTAGCAAGCCAGATCCTCCACACAGTCGCAATAGCCACCATAACAACTAATCTTTTCTATCTATTTTAGCCTGGACTTTCTTGTATAACCTTCATCAGGTCTTTCAGATTATCCACCTCGGTTGGGAACGGAATGCGGATCCAAACAAAAATTTGCCACCATATGTCTCTAGCCATTAGGCACTTCACGAAAAGATGGTCCGAGTCTTCCACGTCAATCCCACATCGGTCACATAAAAGGCTAGGGACATGAACCCCCCTAGCAAGCAATTCCGATTTCGCTGCCACTCTCCCCATGATCGCCCGCCAAAGAAGCATGTTACACTTTGGAGTCGCCACGAGTTCCAGTAGCTTCCCATATATACATCCCTATTCGCGTTCCTTGTTTCAATATCCTTTTGAATTTCCTTGACCTAGAAATCAACTCCTGCTTCGTTAGCCCATCTCCATTTATCCCTTTGATTATTGAGCTTTACATGATCCAAATATTGCATAAGGGTACCAAGCTGGGCCCGTTCCTCCTCGCTACTGGGATTTTTAGCCCACTCCCAAGCCCAAAGACCCATATTCCCAGCTGTGGTGTAACAGGAAGCGACTGAACTAGATTTGTTGGCAGCAAGTCTATAAAGGCTAGGATACACGTCTTTCAAGGGTTCATTTGCGACCCACACATCTTTCCAGAAGCTGGTATTTTCGCCATTACCCAACTTGACAAGCAGCTTATCTTGGATGCGAATCCCCATCTTTCTCATAGTTTCTTTGACCGAATCCTTCAAGACTCCCGGCATCGTCTTCTTTACAGGAATCAGTTTAGAGTTAGACACAAACCCGTGAATAGCCTGAACCACTGCAGCCCAAAGTTGTTTTGGATCATCCTTGAAACGCCACCACCATTTTGACATCATAGCAATGTTAAAATCTTGAAGGCCTCCAAGTCCGATCCCACCACACTCCTTGGGTTTCTTCACAAGTAACTAACGAATCCATCTAACTTTTTTGTTCCTCGCCGTTATCCCCCATACAAAGTCTCTTCTCATCCCTTCGAGCTTTTTATGATAGCTTTCGGGGCTGGAAATAGCGACAAGTAGTAAGAGGGGAGGCTGCCAAGAACCGCCTTTGCGAGCGTCGCCCTGCCCGCAAGGGAGAGGTGTTTGGATTTCCAAGACGAAAGTTTCTTATTGAATTTCTCCACGACCGGCTGCCAATGCTTACTCATTTTCATGTTTGCTCCAATGGGATGCCCAGATAGCTAAAAGGGAACGACCCAGCCTTGCACCTTAGAACACTTGCCATCCGTTCTATATCAACATCCCTAACTCCGACCCGTATAACTAACATTTGTGGTGATTCACTTGAAGACCAGAAACAAGGTTAAGGCAAGTGAGGAACCGCTTAAGGCTAGACACATTGTGATCCGGCCATTCCCCAATAAAGAGGACGTCATCCGCATAGCAAAGGTGGGAGGTTACCGGACCATTATTTGGAGGCTTGATCCCATTGAAAAGACCTAACTCTACAACCCTTTTCATGAACATATTGACCACCTCCATCGCAAGAATGAAGAGGAAAGGGGAGAGGGGATCCCCTTGCCTTAGGCCTCTTTTGAACGGGAACTCTCCTGTTGGCGACCCATTAACCAGGACCGAACCGCGACCAGATTCAGACATCCCTTTATCCAAGTCACCCATTTTTCCGAGATATAATCCATTGCTTGGAATAGGAATTTCCAGTTCAAAGAATCATATGCACGCCTAAAGTCAACTTTGAAAATGAGAAACTAACATTTAGACTTCCTAGCCCACGAGACCGTTTCACTAACTATGAGCGGGCTATCGAGAATGTATCTCCCCCCAACGAAGGCGGATTGGGTTGGAGATATGAGAGATTTTTTTGAGTTTTGATTTTAAATGAAAACTCCTAAAAATAAGAAGTGTAAGAAGAAATTATAGAGTGACAATTGTTCATAAGAGAAAAAAAACATGCCCCCCCCCCCCAAAAAAAAGAAAAAACTATAACTCACCACTTTCTCGCCTTTGGATCTTTGAAGATGGATTGATGAGATTAAAAGTAATTAAAACTAATATTAAATCCTTTTTGTCTTATTATTTTTTTAATATTTTAATGTTAAAAGTGTAGTTTAGTAAATTTGTTTTTTTTTGTCTTTTTGTATTTATTGTTTTTTATTATTTTTTGTCTTATTATATTAATTGTTTTTTATTAAAATCAGAGTTTTTATTAAAAACATTTTAAAAAATCAGATTTTTTAACAAAAAAACATTTTTACATGCCTTTTTTAAGTCAAGTTTTTTACGCGCCGTTTTTTACGCCTTGCTTTTTTTACGCGTTGTTTTTACGCCCCGTTTTTTTACAGCCCGTTTTTTACAAAAAAAAACTTTTTATTACTGTCGGCGATGCGCTCCTACCCTTAACTGGGCAGGTCCGCCATCAGGCTGTGCACCGGTTTACTCGTCTCTTCTGTCAGATTTTTTACGCGACGTTTTTACGCCCCCGTTTTTTTACGCGCCGTTTTTACGTCCAGTTTTTTACGCCCGTTTTTTTCGCCCAGTTTTTTTACGCGCCGATTTTTACAGCCCTGTTAAAAAAAATAAACCGTTTTTTACTCTGCGGTTGTAAATTTTTCATACACAGTTTTTCGTGTATAGTTTTTTTACGGGTAGCGTAAATTTTTAAGTAAAGTTTAAAAAAAAAGTTTTTTTGAACTTTTCATACACAGTTTTTTACGTGTATTGTTTTTACGGGTAGCGTAAAGTTTTTAAGAAACGAAATTTACAAATCTGTATTTTCAAATGATCCACATTCAAGAGTTAGATAATATCTTAGATATTCAGAATTCAAATCTGTATTTTCAAATTCTTAAAATGAATGTAATCTGTATTTAATCATTTAGATGCACCTAACTGTTTGATAAAAGAAACGAAATTTACAAAAAGGAATAGGTATTTTGCAACCCTTTAACAAAACAAAAAGCAAACTATTATTATTATTTTTAGGTAACAACCGTTCCAAAAGAAATCATATTCATCTTTGATTACGTCTCACAAAAAAACAAACCTAAGAGGAATCTGCATCTGGAACGAACATAATCTGCCGTAAAAACCTCGATCTGGAACGAGCGGAATCTACTGTAAAACTTGGAATCCCTTGCAAACCCACCCCGTGTTCTTGATCTTTGCTCTTGTAACTCACGAATACCACTCCAATCTTGCATTTTCTCATGTGACCTGGTCTCTAATTTACAAGAGACACACAAAAACTGATTTAATGTAAAGAAAGAAATCAGACATACATATGGGCTGTTAAAACGAACCCTAGCTGCCGTCACGTGATCTAAACCTTTAAAACGAGTCTGAGTCGCCGTCACAACACACAACAATAGCATTCAAAACGTTACAACTGAACCTTATCTCTCTTTGATGATGGGATCTCTCAGATCTGGACCCCAGGAGACATCACATCGTAAGAGCAGTTTAGGGTTCGACGGTCATCACAACCGCCGCCATCCTCCTTCCCCCAGACGACCCATATCGTTGTGGGGTTCGACGGTCATCACTACCTCCGCTGTAATGGGTCGGGGGCTGGCCAACCTGAAGAAGCAATCTTACCAGGGTTGAGAGAGTGGCTTGAGCATTTTATGAGAGAGAGAGCAGTGGTCGTTGAATGGAAGCCATGGTTGGGTTTAGTATCAATGGTGAGTTGAGAAGTGGAGTGTTTGTGAGAGAGAGAAGATGCAGATCTAAAAGAGAAAGGAGACATAAAGTGGGTGATAGTGACATGAGAAGAGATAATGTAAAAATTACTAAATTACTCTTTTGCTAAAAGGGATTTAGTAGATGATGTGTCACAATCTTATTGGTTAACAAGAGTTCTTATGGTTCTCGTAACTGGAAGGGGTTCTCCTTTGAACCGGATCTTATATATATATATATATGCTAGGGTTAATGTAAAAAATAGTGGTTTTGTGAGAAGTGTAAGAAGTGTTTTAAGTCCTTAAATCTTGTAGTTAATGGTTGAGATCAAGAAGGGCTTAAAATGTAAATTATGTTTTATTTTTTTAACTAATTTGGTTAGATTAGGGGTAATAGTGTCTTTTTATATTGTATTTGTAAATAAAGAAACCGCCATCAACTTTAATACACATGTAACTTCCACCCATTTTTTTGAACGTCAATAACTTTTTATCCGTAACGTTTTTTAAAAAATAAATTATATCATATTAACGAGCTTTTTTATCTTCAATATGAGTAACATATTGTTATATTTATATAGACAAAAAAAATTACGAATAACACATACTTGACTGCGGGTTTAAAACACCATGAATGCTTAAAACACCATACGAAGAACACATACTGCACTGCTGGTTTAAAACACCATGAATGCATGTTTAAAACACCATACGAAGAACATACGAAGAACACATACTGGACTGCAGGTTTAAAACACCATGAATGCAGGTTTAAAACACCATACGAAGAACACATACTGGACTGCAGGTTTAAAACACCATGAATGCAAGTTTAAAACACCATACGAAGAATCAATGGGTGGCGGTTATTGAAGGGTGACGGTTATGGAAGGTTATCAATTAATTAAATTAATGAAAAAATTACATGTTTACACTTTTGAAATAATTTAGATTGAGGACACATGTCATCTGCACAATATTTCTCACACTTCTCACACTTTGGTCACTTTGTACATGATCCTCTATCTATATATATATATATATATATGTGTGATGATAAAGTAGCGATTATTTTAATAGAATATTAAAAAAATTGTTAATACCTGTGTTTTTTTAAAATATTTTTGATTGTGTTCGCATTAGAAAATATTCCTAAAATCTTTTTCTTTGATTCTTTCTCTTAAAGACTCTCATGTGGAATGAGGAATGTTCACAGATCGTCAGTACAAATAAAAATGGATTGTCATCCTGGTGTAATCTGGTTCTTTTTTTTTTCTGAAAAAAAGGAGCATGTTATATAACATTTTAGCGGCCGAAGAAAGAAATAGGAACTGGCTTTTTAGGAACACATAACTAGGTTTAAATATCGTTAAATTATAGTATGGTTGATTATACAAAATATGCTTTCACTTAGGACGGAAGGTCTACTCTTCGGCCAGCTGATATTCTTGTGTTTGCGTAGGCTAGGGGAAAACATGCTTGTGTGGACCTTACAGGAGTGTCCCCTCTTGTTGGACTCAGGGATAATGGGTTTGTTGCTGCCAGGCTGCGTTAAAGACGGAATCAGGCAAGGTCGCTAAACACGAGAAGGCTTGTTTAGAAAATCAACACGTGTTTATCCCATTCGCTTTTGATACATCTGGGTCCCTAGCCCCAGAGGCTGTGGAATTTCTAAACATGGTCCAACAGGTTGTGAATAGTAATCTTTCAACCTTTAAGGGCCGTTTCGTCTTTAGTAAGATTGGTTTTGCAATTCAAAAGGGGGTTGCGACGCAGCTTGTTGCCCGTTTACCTGCCACTTGTTTGTAATTTGTTACTTTGGTACATAATCTACTTTCTAACACAAAAAAAAATAAAAATCGAAACTTCGCCCCACATACCTGATTAGCACTTCCTCCCATGGTGCCCTATTAACGCCGCACCAGAGCGACCCCCCAACCACCACATGGTTGATGCGGCCATGGGCGTCCCACCATTCATCTCCACGTAGCAAATTGCTAGAGGAACAACCAGCTACAAGGAAAGGAAAGAAAACATACTACATCAAAACAGAAAATCAAACCAACCCACGAACTAGGATCCAAGCCTACAATGAAAGCCCGGTTCGTTAACCAAAGATAACCCAAAGCTTTTACCTCCTCCAAGATTGCTCCCGCCCCTGGTTTTTTATTGTTGAATATAAGATTACTATGTTATCACCGGGTGTAATCCGGGTTGAAGAAAATTATTTAAATAAATATTAAATGTATAAATAAATTAAAATACAAACAAAGTGGCATGTTTGGTGACAAAGTGGAAATACAATAATTTAAATAAATAAGTCGTAACTATATAAATAAACGTATATAAACGAAATTACAAGTTACATTAAATAACAAAAAGAAAAAATTACAATTATAATTCATAAATCTCTAAAAAACAACATTGGTTAATTAATAGATTGATGTTCAAATAGATATCATACTTTTTGTGTTGTTAAGTTCATACCTGATTCAAGGCTAGCATCTTTAGCAGTCAAATTGTTTTGTTTGACTACATTATTAAGCCCTTAAATAGCCCGCACAATTTTAAACTTTATAATTCGCAGTTATAGCCCTTTTAATGTAAAACAAATTTCATATATATAGAGATACAAAGTTTTTAGGTCAAACTTTAGTAGTTTATATTTCTTTTATCAACTTTATCAAAAATGTATTTTTAATATAAAAATGCAAATCTCAATATAAAAAGTTAAAAACCAAACAAAACTTAATATATCCGACTAAAGATGACGTTAATTTTCAATAACTTTTAACCCATTAGGTTTTAAAGACAATATTTTAAGTAATAATTACTTACATGATGATAATAACAATAATTTTGATAATTAATATTACCGTTTGGTTAATTGTGCGAGTGGAATCTATAAAGTAAAACGAACTTTTTCTTTATTTTTTTAAACCTGGAAATAACATGTTCATACAATTTATCTTTATATAAAACTACTTGGTGAAGATGAACCACCAAAAGCAATAGATCTAAGCATTATATTACCTCACTAATAAAAGTTATCTTCTGGGTAGGTAAAAAAACCCTAACTTGCTGCTGTGGCTGTCATGTTGTTGCACCTACCCAAAAGATAACTTTTATTAGTGAGGTAATATATCATCGTGAAGAGCAACATGTTTTCAGCAAACACAACAGCTATACAACCTCGGTCCACCCATTTACAGGCAGGAACAATGGCGTGAGATCAGATGTGAACATGCAGACATCACATACGTGAGGCGCTAAGGTATTTAGGTTATCATCCATGGTTCCCACGGGTTGCTTTATTTTATTAGTTATTAATGTTGTATATTTTTTATTATAGCGGGTAATTTTTATAAAATTTTGGGCTTAATCGTAAAACAATAATATATTTAAACAATGTCATGAAGGAACAATAAATCCTAACTCAGAAATTACATACATTAATTTCACCTTGTCTCTTAACGTTGAATAAGTTAGATGTGTTTTTGTTTAGAAAACCTAACAGATAATAATTTGAAGTTTCGTTATTAATCATTGGCCATATTGATCAGATTTGTTACAACCAAGAAGCAAATGTATAAAGGAGTTTTACATAAAAGCAATCAACATTTCAAATTCACATTTATAAAATGAAAATCCAAAGACACTTTAAATTCACATGACCATCATGACCCTTCACATAGGCCTCATATCACTCACCTCTTATCTACTATCCAAAAGTATTATCCTAAGGGTGTGGTCATGACCCAAACCACTATCCTTTTTTTATTTTTTTAATATATTTGTCTTAAAATCATCAAATGGGAGGGCCACACGAACCACCATCAATCAAGGAGTGGGTAATATACCATTTGATTAATGGTCCTATGTGGCAAATAATGTCACAATCCACACCCGATAGCCTAATGGTATAGTGTCCCCCTTACATATATTGAGGTTTTCGGTTTAAATTCTTTCAAGTGTAAGGTAAAGGTGGAATTAAGGGGTAAAGGGAACAAAGAATGCAACATTTAGCTATTGGAAAAAGAATGAAAATCCAATTATTGGTTGACCATAAACACTTTTGTTATGATATTTTTTTACTTCTGGAAAATAAATTTTCCCAAGTAGGATAAAAGCACTATATATTACAATGTTCATATGATTATAAGCATAAAGCCACTTGGGATGTTTCCGGCACTAAAGAGTAGACCTTTTATGACTTTTGATCCATCTCAGCCATTAGACGTTCAAAGCACCAAATTACATCTGCTTCATCTTCAATAAGCATAATCGTAGTAGGAGAACAAAGATCACTCATCTCTGTTAAAATCAAAGTCAAAAGGTTACACATAATAATTATTTGAAAACAAAAACCTCAAGAACAAATTAAGATCCAGTTGCTTACATATTCATTGTTATTATAAGTGACAATTTCAAACCTCCAATGGGTGGTAAATAGTCCCCTAACAGGTTAAATGAGTATAAAAATCCTTTAATGAAACGAATGGTAAAAGGATTTCAAAGATGGAAGCTGCGATCAAATCTGTCAACAAAAATTCAAAAGTAAAAAAACCATCTGAATGCAAAATTTTAATTAATATTTTCGTGAAAACATAGCCTTCTTTCTTAATCATGTTTGAAATATCATTTATTTGGCTTTATATGTGTAAAATTACCTGTGAGTAACTCTTTCTCAAAAGGTAGGAAGGAAGATAGAGAGCGCCTCACTGAATCGGAAAACTTCATTAACAACTTGCAGCTGCATATCCCCTTCATGTCTAATAGGCGTTGAGCAACCAATTTCAGTGAATCTTATACAGATAAACATAGAAATCCTTCAACAAAAAAAAGAACAATTTCATGACTCTCAAGAACCTTAGTAATGCTGATTTAGTAATGTGACACCTTCGATGAGCCATTGGCAAAAGAGTTGTAATCCCGATTGAAGTATGTCAAAGCAAGAAAGTTCTGGTCTAAGCTAAAAACATCGTAAAAATATATTACCTTTGTGCCCTTATAAGGGTCGCCCCCAACATGCCCTCAGTTTCCTCCAAAATCAACTTTGATACTTACTGGTGCAACAATAACAGACACAAAAGGCAAGCCTGACAAGACCCAATAACCATTGGGCCTAGCATTCGGGCCTTTTCCTTTAATTTTTTCCAACACAAGCGTCTAGCAAGATCCTCTAAACGGGTCAGTTCTTTTTTAGGATCCTTAATGGTTCTATCCGAGGCTGTGTATAATTAATAGGTGAACCTGACAGAACCCAATAACCACCAAGCCACAAAATCTGGTAAATTTCCATTAGATACAACCCATCTAGCACACAAAATCATCATATTCCATTAGCTATAGCCCATCTAGTTTACACAAAGTTGACAACTTTGACAAATGAGTTGATTTGAGTTACATTTTACCTCTAATGGTCAAGGTAGAATCAGAAATTTCGTTCAGGGTTCCTATCAAATGGTTAACTCTTGAACGCCAACAAAGTGTATTACTGAAATAATGCACTTTTATAATCATACTTTACACATTAGTTATAAGCAACAAAAATACACCTCTTAGACAAAAAAAAAGGTATCGAGGCAACAAAACTCAGACCGTCTGACCCTTTGTAACTGAACACGCTCATTTGTAACCTTAAGGTCAACCCAAAACTATAAAAAAATCTCAGTCCTTAAAGCAAATGATTTACTATTGGAAGAAATTTTTTTCAAGTCAACCCAATACGACTCGTTCAACACATACCAAAGTTACCTCTTTAACCAATTACCGAACCCATGATTTTACCAACTTAGTTAGCATGCATGCGTTAGAAGAAAAAAAGCAAAAAAAAAAGAATATTTTTAACTCTTAAATACCATATTCAGTCCATGGCACAAGGCAACCCGAGCAAAGAGCCATGTCGAATTTTCTTCAAAAGTAGAGTAATCTCTATGTGCCAAGAACACCAAGCATGGCAAGAAGACCTCTTTCTAGGCTATATTGCACTTGAGCTTCATGTATGTCCCTTTGGAGCTATAGACATTTTTACGATGTTATAATCCATTAAAGAATCTCCAAACCTTGCACACTTGCCATGTTTAGACCACAATATTATTCAACAAATGGTAGTTATATATCTTATTGTTAAGTAAAAACCTTCTAAGTTCTAACTTAGGTCATGAAAAATATAAAAAATGAAACTTTATAATAGTGTTTGTAAGAAACTGATTTAGTAGATATATATGAGGGTGGATATGTTCTTAATCTCTGTTATTCCAGCATATAAAGTATTTATTGTTAGTGAGCCAATCAGCAGCAAGTCTCAATTCCTAATCTACTTACAAAATAAAGCCTATTTGCCTCTTCATGAGTATCTAATGTACCGTAATTAAATATGTTAATAATATAAATAAAACTAATAAAAAGAAACAGATTAAACCCACCTACAGATTGAATTACCTTATAACCCATTCTGACCCGTTGACGAAGGCGATGATGAAGGACGTTGTTGTACATGGCTGTAACTTAGCAAAAGAGTTAAAACTAACCAGTTATATTGGATCTGATTTGATGATTGGAGCAACTTAGGGTATTCGGGGCTTCATTGATAAAAAATAAACGACCCGAATTTTGGAGCCAAAAGTGGAATGGGAGGCTCTGATATTGTGCCACATCAGCCAATATCTTTAATGTTTATTATATATAATAGAAGTACCCAAAATAATCAATTTGAAAAAGTACAATGATTTACTAGCAAACTTTAACGTATAGAGCAAATTTGGATCGTGTGAGTCTATTTTGGGTTATAACCACAAACACATTTTGCTAACGGTTTTATAATTACTTATAATTACATCATCAAACAACAGATTATGTTAAAATAGTTAAAGCATTTATCCCATTCAGCCTATACTAAACAAACTATACAAGATAACAAATATATAAGGAAATATAATATAAAAAGTGTAAACTCGCATGGTGATACCTTCATGTTTTCAAAAGCCTATATTGCATTGCCTTATTAAATAAATACATGTAACCTACTGTATGTTAAAAGTATGTATGTTAAAACGCTAAAAAAAACTCACATATATGCAATGATTTATAAGATATGAAGCAGGAAATTTATGTTCAGCCTAGGATTGTGCATAAGTATATAGTCATAAAGGTATGAAGTTCAACCAACCTTGCAAATAGGACGGTGTGGATCACACATATTCACAAGTAAGTTGTCACTTTTCAGGTCAAAATGTACAATGTTTTTCCAATGAAGATATTCCATCCTGAGGCCAACCTCCATTGCAATTAATAGCCATTTGCGCTTATTCAAATTCCTGATCAAAATGATCTATATATCATTTTTCAACATTATTTATAAAACTTATAAAAATAAAGCTCAAGTTATACTACCTTTCGTTCTTTTGCAAAGTAGTTCTTAAAGAGCCATTAACTATGTACTCTGTAACCGTAGCAACAGTGCCACTGAGACCATCAAGTACAACCTGTAAAACGCTACAACATTCGGATGACAAAGATCTGCAGGCTTTATTGCTTCATTCCAGAATTCCTCCCTCTGTATTCAATAGACGCGCATAACCAAACAAACAAATTAAAAAAACAAAAAAAAAAACATAGAAATGTGAAAACAAACCATGTGTTCTTGTTCTAAAGCTTTCCCGGAAAAACATCGATTGTTTATTCGTTTAATTGCAACATCAGATCCTCTCCACTTGCCATGACAAACAGTTCCAAATGTACCTAAGCCAAGTTCACGAAGCTCTTCAAGATCACTGTTCTTGATTATCTGAAAAGAAAAGGGTGAATAGTTTATTAGCTGATAATCGTTAGAACGGTGGACAGTAGATAAAAGATTAAATTTTTACCTGCATAGTATCGAGGTCATCTGAAACCGGAAACCAAATATTGTCTTTCTAGAATCTTCGTTTTTAGATCCTGTACGAACAAAACACAGTTACATATCAAGATAGTGAAGAAACTTCCTCATTAATAAAAGGATAACACAATCAAATGTTTATTTAAGTCGAGTTGAGTGGGTGTTGCTGAATGAAAAACCGAAGTAGCCACGCCTTTAGCAACCGCCTGACGTTCTTGTTTGATCAACTCCTCTACTGAACCTGCAAACACAAGTACGATGAATTAAACCGTTATACCGGAGTACAAATAAATGCTCTTGATAGCCGTCTCACTACTTTCAATGAATATAAAAACATTTAGAAGACCGATTAAGAAGAAAAATCAAATTATTCTACTTAACCGACGGATAAAATATAAGTATAAAAGTTACCTATTGTGATGAAATCAAGAAACAACGCAGGATGATGGCGGTGGTGAACCGAAAGATCGTTTGGTGAAAACCAGATTTGGGCTGGTTATGATGAAGATAATGGCATGACGCGTTATTATGCAATGATACATAATGCCATATCCAAAAAAAATCATTTAAGATGCAAATAAGTTGTTTGAATTCCAAAACCCATGTTAGAAAGACATCGATTTCACAATTAAGTGTCATGTGACTCGATCATAAACCGGGATTTTAATAGTAGCCTATGTATACATTATGCGCTAATAACCAGTCACCACATTACCCTAGATATAGTAGATAAAGAGAATTAAAAACAATAAAATACAGTAAGAAAATGCACTTCATGAGATAAAGGCGTTGGTTGAGCTCAAGAGCTTAAAGTTCGGAGCAAGCAACTTCACCAATTTCATCTCCGCCAAATCACATGTATGCAATACATCAGCCTCATGTCCCACGAAAATTGTGCCAAGAGGCAACACTAAATCACATCCAACATGATCAAACAATAAAGCATATCAATTAGCATAGCGATTTATACATTCAACTACAAAGATGTTCAAGTTCTTCAAATTAAAAGATGCAATTTTTTCATCAACAAACCTTCATACTCTTCCCAAAATCCCCTCATTGACATCATACCATTTATAAGCAAGCGGGTTCTTGCTGCTCGGGCCCTGTAAGAAATAATCAAGATCAAGCAATGCAGGATTTCCTCATAACCCAAAGTTCAAAATTCAAAAAAAAAGTGATGCCAAATTACAGTAGATATCTAAAAGCACACGATCAGGATAAATTAAAAACACTAAATCCTATCCAAAAAAACTCCCATATTTTTTTGCCTTTTTATAAACCCACATGAAAGCTTTCAGCTTGATGTCTTAAAAAACACCATAAACCATTTTCAACTTGCACAAATCCAAACATCAATCAATTAAACAACTATCTAACAACACTGATAATATATAAATATATATATATATATATATATATATATATATATATATATATATATATATAACAAAATTAACTGCAAACCCTAGATTTAATCAATACATTGATTCAACCTAATATTCTCTGGCAACTCCTCATCAAGGATATACTTGAAGCTGATCTAAATACGATCAAACTCAGAGAAAAAAAAAAGCACAGGTCTTAATTCGTTGATGATGAAATATATAATATGCAAGTTAGATGTAATCGAACGAAATCATAAAGAAATCATAGGAAATCAAACGAAATCATCGATGAAAGGTACGTCATTATGAGGTATCTATCTTTATCTTACGTCTCAATATAAATTTACTAAAAACTGAGTTGTAAGCAATGTTATACAAGTGATCGGAACGAAAATGTACATATCATCAAAGTTTCTAACGGTTTAGCTTTTTAATTAACTAAACCATGTGACAGCTTTAAGTTCTTTTAAAGTGAGGTTGTTTAATCTTTTCTTTATTTTAATGATATCATTCGTATTTATAGTTTATAAACGCCATTCACCCTTTTCATTGTTATTTATAAAGATTCCAATATACGGTTGCTACTATTTATAATCGGTATAAATATTATCAAAAAATGAAATTGTATTTGTACCAGTATCAATTTTTATCTCTTTCACTAGTTATACCGAGTGATCATATCGTAATAATACCATAACAAATCAAACTAATACCAATCAAAAACCACCACGCAACACGTAGAATTCCACTAGTATATACTAATATACTCTATTACAAATATTTAATGCATGTAAAATAAAAATATTATAAAAAAATCAACACATTAAAAGTGTTACTATGCTATGTTATATTCATCTTAGAACATTCGGAGCAAGCTCCTCTATAAGGCCACCCGAGATGGTGAACTTTTTGCACGTGATAAACAACTTTCACTCGTAAAAGTTTACAAAACACCACCGCCACTTGTTTTTCTTCATGGAAAAAAAATATAACGCGTGATAAATGGAAGCATGTGAGGGGGCATGTGAGGGGGTGTGAGGGTTTATTGTTGGTGTTGTGAGTGATTGGTATTTCCACTAAAAAAGGTTGTTAGTGATGGAATAATGGTTGATAACATGGCGGAACTTGATTGGAAGTTGTGAGTGATTGATGAATGATGGGTGATGACCACCCTGCCCCCGTAACTCCTGTATTTTTTAAATTGAATGTAAATGTTTAAAATAATCACTTTTCACTTTATATCAGAAGTTCAGAACCCTATATCTATACCCTATTTTCATTATTTGAAAAATTTGATACAATATATTTATATATCTAAAAAGCTATTATGAAGACATTTGAAAAAATTGATACAATATATTTATATATCTGAAAAGCTACTATTCATTCTTCATAAAATTATTATGAGTGTATAAAAACGATAAATATAATAAAATAAGTATTCCGCAATAAAAATAAAGATAAAAATGATAGATTATGAATTGTGATGTGAATGGTATTTGTAAAATAAAAGATAAATTTTAAAGGTATACTTTATATGGATTCAGTTCAAATAGGCACAACTATCAGTGGTGAGAACTATTAGAAGTCCTCTCATCTAATAAAAATTAATACATCACCTATAATCAATTTAATTCAAAAGGGTATATAGTTTTTTTCTCTTAATATAACATCTCATCTCTTTTATCTATAGAGCACATCAATCATCATTAATATGTTTAACATAATAATATCTCTCTTCTTTTATCCATTTTATACTTTTTATATTTAAAATTAGAAAAAAATATCTTGAATTTCAAATTCAAACATCAAAAAACCTACGTAATTTAAAATTTTCAAAAATATTGAAAATAATATCATTTTTTTTGCTCTATTTTCCCTAATTATGACATAAGGGTGGGCTTCGGCTACAAAGTCTATTTTTCCTACAAAATGTACAAAGTCATAAAACACCACAATTTCAACCATAAAACAAACTCAAAACCACAAAATAACATAGTGAAGATCACTAAAACCCAATATCCAAACCATAACAATCCATAAAAACTTCAAACACACCATCGTAGAACTATGAATACAAAACACAACATGATAATCAACAAAAAACACACTCATGTTAATCATTCGATAATCAAAGCCTTATCATCCAAAACACAACGCAAAACCCATGCATTTTAGTAACATTCACTTTGTTATTTGTGGGTTTTGAGTATGTTTTATAGTTGATATTATGGTGTTTTACAACTTTTTACACTTTATAGAAAAATGGACTTTGTAGC
Source organism: Scalesia atractyloides (assembly GCA_947069175.1). Classification (NCBI taxonomy): domain Eukaryota; kingdom Viridiplantae; phylum Streptophyta; class Magnoliopsida; order Asterales; family Asteraceae; genus Scalesia; species Scalesia atractyloides. Next base: position 77,547,431 of record CAMTDV010001633.1, on the reverse strand, counting down.
CAACTCCCACCCTATGACATAATATTCTTTATAAAATCCAAACTATATTTTTCTTATATATTTATTGAGAATTTCTATTTCATTCGTTTGATAACTTTGCACTACAACTTTTTAAAAGACATTTGCCAACGTGCATAAAAAAAGTTTGGAAAACGTGCGTAAAAGAGTTTTAACAATGTGCGTAAAAAAGTTTGACAACGTGCGTAAACATTTACACGAACAGAGTATGGGAACACCACTATGTAAAAAAACAAATAAAAAAATGTTTTGACAACGTGCGTAAAAAAAAAAAATTTTACGCCACTAATCCGCCGACCCAAGCTCCTCTAAAGGTCACGCGGAAATCTAATTTTCAAACGTATGTAAAAACGGAAGGCGTAAAATAGGTTTCACGTTCGTTTGAAAATGTTTTATGTAAGTTGTCGAATGTAAAATATTTTTTTTGCGCACGGTGTCGAATGAAAAAAAGGTTTTCTAGGCGCCTGATCGTCGGTCCGAGCTCCTCTAAACGTCACACGTAAATCTATTTTTCAAACGTATGTAAAAACGGCACGCGTAAATGTTTACTTTTTACATACATTTGAAAAATTGTTTCTCGTACGTTGCCGAATGTAAAAAAATTGGTGTTGAATGTAAAAAAAATTCGCGCACGGTGTCGAATCTAAAAATTGTCTTTTTATTACACACGATAAAAAAAGGTTTTTTTACGCCCCTAATCGCCGACCCGAGCTCCGTTAAACGTTTGTGGAATGTAAATGCTCTGTTTTTTCTTTGATTTTCATATGTGCTGGGGCTTTTACGTTCAAATGACGAGGATAAGGAACAAAAAAATTAAGATCAAGATGAGAGATTGAAGACGTTTTCTTTTTATACATGTAATGTATTTTTTTTATAAAAAAACTTGTGTTATAATTAATTCTTTTTTTATAAAAAAATATGAAGAGTGATGTGGTCTATGATGTTTGATTGTTAGTTTGATAAGTTGATATGAATGGCACACAAGTCAAATTTTCTAAAATACCTTTTTTGTACTTTTTATTATTTTTTTAATCAATAAAATTTTAGAAGACAAATCAAACTTTAACAAATCAATCTTAACCACTTATACATGAAAGATCTAGGATGGATATTGATTCCTACGGCTCTCACAACTCAAGTTGGTTCTCATTTAACCCAATCCGTATTTTATATTTAAATTACAGGGTAAAAAATAGGTACTCATAGATTTTTTACTTTGGACTTTTTTTTTTGTATTTTTAAAACGCTTAACCATGGGATATTGGGTTAAAATTTGTTTCGGAAGAAATTCGCTGTAAAAAGATTGATAGGCATCATACCAACTGTTTTGTACTTTTGCATGCCACAAATATCAATTATGTTTTGTTGTTTTCTTTTGTTTTTTTTTTTCTACTTTTTTTCAAACAGCAAGAAAAACAATGTTTACCGGTATATACGGTCATGTTTTCTATAATAATGTTTTTTTGTCTAGTTAACGTACTTATATACTTGATATTAATTTATATGGGTAAGATTAAATAAAAGGTTTGTTTTGCCTAAGACTATGGGGTGTGGACGGCGGTTTGGGGCGTGGCTAGCCAAACAACGCCGCTTTAGCCACACCGAGCCAGCGTGGGTAGCGGCGTTGCCCCGCTGGCGTGGGGTTTGTGCTTGTGTGGGGCTGGTTGGGGGATGAGGTGGACCACTGGGATTGGCTGGCTTTTGCGAACCGTCGGGCTAGCCGTTGGGATGGCGGTTCTCTTGCACAAAATCAAATTTTAAAAAAAATGTACTCCTTTTTTTATCTATAAATACCACCCAAAACCTATATTTTTTTTACTACTATTCAATCACAAACCTACTTTCAAAACCAACTTCCAAAACCAACCAAAAAAAGAAAATGATGAATTGAACTGAAAAGGAGGAGCTTGCGCTCGTGACATCGATCATTGACGCGCAACGTGCACTTGGTCGGGGTCAAACCGCGTACTGGGCACAAAGGTTTGGTCAATACCAACAACATGTTGGAAACGCTCGTCACAACTTGAACGCGTGTCAACATAAGTGGCGTGAGCTTAAACCAAAGCTGGATAGGTTTAAAGCATGCTACAATCGTGTCCCTGCGGGCGAGCTTAGCCACGACGATCGGGTAGAGATCGCCAAAAGCGACTTTAGGCACGATGGGAACCCGGACTTCAAGTGGGTTCTCCACTTTAATATTTATCGTAATTTTTAATTTTTTAGTTTTTTAGGATTAATAAGTAGCTTTTTTATTTTATTAGGATGTTTTTTAAATTTTGTAGGATTTTATGTAAATTTTTTATTAATAAAGTGGTGAGTTTTATTTATAAAAAATCAAAGTATTAAAACAATATCCACATGGTTAGCCACGCCGGCTAGCCAACGCCGTTCCCACACCCCAACTATTTTGGGTTGGTCTGGTGGAGCCCACTTCCGCCACATAGCTAGCCTCGCCCCCAACCCAAGCCCCACCACACACATCGGTCTAAGTACGATGAGAAGAAATCTTAACCATTCATTTTTTAAATAAATGGTTAAGATGAAAATGTAGAAAAAAAGAGAGTTCAATAGTATCTTTAGAAAATCTTATTTTTGACTTTATTTTTTCACATATAAGACACATGCATATTCCACCCTCATTTTTTAAACGTTCATAACGTTTTATACGATAGTACTTTTTTCATAAAAATTTCAACATAAAATCGATCGTCTTTTTATCTTTAATTTGAGTACCATATTGCTATATAAAACATGACGACTAAAAAAACCCACAAAATATGTTGATTTTCTATGTTGTATAACATTTTTTTGTGTTAAATTTCATTTTTGTGTTAAATTTTTTGCGCTATTTTTTTTGTCTTAAATATTTTTTATCTAAATTTTTTGTGCTATATTTTTTGTACTAGATTTTTTTGTGCTGGATTTTTTTTTGAGCTATATTTTTTAGTACTAGATTTTTGTGTACTATAATTTTTGTACTAGATTTATGTGCCATATTTTTTTTGTACTGGATATTTTGTGTTAATTTTTTTGTACTGTATTTTTTTGATGTATTTTTTAGAAAACAAAAGGGGTGTCGCATGTCATTTTCACACTCCTACTTATAAGGCTAAAAGGTATGGTAAGGGTCAACCCCATAGGGATGGGCCGCCACGTAGACTGTCACGTAAGCGGGTGTAAGGATGAGTCTAAAGGGGATGAACCTAGGGGTGGAGGATGAACCCCTTTATATATATGTATGTATGTATGTATAGGTGTGTGTGAGGGGGTGAGGCACAACAAGAGCGGCCACACATTGCCGTTGAAGCTGGGGATGGGCCTAGGGGGCGGTGTGGGGGAGCGGCGCTGGGCCTTGCCGGGCACATGTCGGCCCCCATACCGTTTGGCCTAAGGACCAAAATGTTCTTTTTTCCTATTTATAAGGAGTTTCACATATCATCATCACAATCCTTCTTAGGCTACTTAGACAAAATCCATTTTTAGTGGATCCTTCCCCTCATTTATATATCTTTCTTGAAACTTTTGTAGCATTATATTTACCGTATAAAATAATATGATTTAAAAAATTAAATTCCTACATTTCTTTAAAGGAAATTGACCTGTAATAATCTCACCTAAACCTTATTGGCCATTAATAATCTCACCTCAGAATATTCCCTCCACCAGTCCCACCTTTCACCTATTTTTCCTACAATGGTCCCTCGTTAAAAAAACTTAACGGAGTTAAGCTTTTTTCCAAAATTACAAATAGATTTTTTAGGGCTTTAGATTAGAATGACGATACGAGTCCATTGATGTAAAACTTGCCTCGAAACGGTGCTCCAAACGATGAAAACGGCGCTTCGATTCTGGAGTTTAAATTTCCAATTAACCAAAATCAAGTCACTTGGAGCACCATTTTGAAGTAAGTTTTACATCAATGGACTCGTAACATCGTTCTGATCAAATGCCCTAAAAAATCTGTTTGCAATTTGAAAAAAAACTTAACTCCGTTAAGTTTTTTTAACGGGAGACCATTGTAGGAAAAATATGTGAAATGTGAGACTGATAGGGGAATATTCTGAGTTAGGATTATTAATGGCCAATAAGGTCTAGATGAAATTATTATACGCCAATTCCCATTTCTTTAATGTGTAAGGTGTATAAAACTTTTGCCATGTTTTTTCTTTTGTTTCTCAACGAGAAGTTCTGATAGAGATTTTGTATATAATAATATATAAAAACAAGCTTTTTATTATGATTGATGGGAAACACATCAAGTAGTAGAAGCACTAGCACTACGGGAAAGAATGGCAGTACAAGTGCACAGCACAAGCACTATTATTAATTAAATATTATGAAAACTAAACCTAATTTTACTTAAATGTCATTTAATTAAATTATTTAACTCCTAAAGGGGAGACCAAATGTTTAGGTTTGAAGGAAAAAATACATATTTTTTTTATAAAATATTATCGTTTGAGTTTTGAGTTCTAATGAACTTAAACATTACCATCAAGGAAAATTCGAAATTACCATTTTTAGGTATACTTAAAATTGTTTTGTGCTATATATCATCACACTATCTTATAATAGACAAACATGACCAACCTTTTACTTTCTTTTAATTTATGCTTGTTTAGTTTTTCAAGTGTAATCTTCTATGTATCTACTTTATTTTCTTATGGGAAATTCAAAACTATTTATAATGCAATAAAAACATATAGCCAAGTTAGTCTACAAAGGATATTCTTTGTAATAAGTGTGAGAAGTCTATGCATGCATCATATTATGGACTTAAAATTTAAAACACAATGCAATGTATTATAAGCATGAAATTTAAAACATAGCTAAAACACATTGTTTGACACTTAAAACACACCTAATTTGCTTGGCATGATGTTGTAAGCGTAGAATACATTGCATTGTGTTTTTTATTGTTACGTTTAGTTATTTCTATATGATATCATGCCTAAATAATTCAAAACATCATGCCTAAGTCCAAAACATGATATCTACAAGTTAATTTCTATGCCATTTTATCTTTCTTAAGATTTTCATCCTTTGTAGAGAAACCATTACCAATATAAATATACAATAAGTTTTGTTTACCGGTTGAAATGTACAATAGATTTTATTCACGTGTTTCATAATCTTAATGGTGTAACTTATTCTAGTATGCTTCGAAGGAAGATAAAATATACAAAATTGTTCAATTATATGTTTTGACCTAAGTTTTAAACGAAAAATACAAATCTATCTTTTTAGGATGTCACCTCTTTGAAAGCAAATTTTGAGGATTGGGTAGAAACAACATGGTTTTAAAATTTGAAATTTTTTTTGGATTGTTATGGTTGTTTTAAAATCATTTTTCTTAGGGACAAGCAATGCTTAAATGTGGGAATATTTGATTTAGTCGTAGGATAGGTAATATTCTAGTGTAAAAAGGACCCGTTTATAATGGAGATAATTCAAATCTTGTAAGAATGAATAGTATTTGATGTTTTGTTGAGATTTGCATGTAAATATATATATATTTTTTGAACGGCCCACTAAATAATTGGATAAGCATCATGGGATGCCCTCAATCGAGTAAATGCATTCCCTCCTCCATAACGGTCAGAGTTGGATGCATACCCGAGCCACCAGTTCCGGGGAAAACTCGCCCGCCCAAAGGCTCACTGCGGTAAAACCCGGTTCGGCTCGTTTCAAACTGGCGACCTCCAAAGAGGTATAGTCCTAAACTTCATTGCCACCACAAATGTCCTTCAAAGTGATGTTAGTGGGAGTTGAACTTGGGACCTCAAGGAGAGAAACCAAGTGACTAACCACTAGACCAACTTGTCAGGACGTGAAAGAGTGGAAATGAAGCCATAGGAAAAAGATAGAAGACGACTGTGAAGATTTAAAAAGTTACGACCCATACCTGACCCATTGGATACGAATTGTTACCGTTGCCAAATGAAAAGAGTACGGAATCTAAGTTGGGATATGAGCCAGAGTGGGCCAGTCAGAAGTTATGAGTCATACCCAGGTCCATGAGTACGGCTCATACGAAAATCGAACTTTAGGTTTGGTTCATGGTATAAAAGGAATGCGATGGAAACCCTAAAAAACATCTGGAGTTCGAAAATTATAGAAAGTGAGTTGAGGCATTTCGAAAGAGAAAGGACTAGACTTGAAGATCTAAAGCATGGGGAAGCAAGAGTTGATTCCAAGGGTTAATCTTTACGGTTTTCTAGTCCTTAAACTTTTGTTCATGATGATGAATTTGACTTTTGTTTTGAATTTTTTTGTCATGTCCGGCTAAATTGATGTATAACTGTCCGGCTAAGATGATTCGTTGACTTTATTTATGATTGATGATGAATTTCTTATTTGTATGATTTTAGTAGTATAGTGTGATTAGTTCTTATGATGCATAATGTGTATGTTCATGTTTGTTATGGTGTTAGTTATGTGGTGATATTGGTCTTTTTATGAGGTTATGCATGTTAGATTCAATGTTTGCTATCTCTAGGGTATATTGACGTCCATTAGCCTAGGGTATGACACGTTAATCGGTAATAGATAACTAATCGTCATAACTGGCTAAACATATGTCCTGCTTAAGGGAAATATCTGATTATAAGGGTCTAGAAACTAATTAGGGTTTTCTACATTGTCTTACCTTGTTAATTCGTAAATCGCTATGTGTGTATTCACCTTGGCACTAGACTAGAAACCTTGAGTCATAAGAATCCATAGTCTATAGCCTTAACCATAGTTCGATAGGAATAACCTTAGCCGGTATTACTCCATTTTAGCTCTTTATATGCTCTAGTCAAGTTAAGTCTTGGGTTGGTTTAATAAGTTTGTCTATCATCAATTTAAACAGTCTTCGTTGAGTCGAGTCTAGGATGTTTATAATCTCTTAACCTTTGGTAACATTTCTAGTAATTTAGGTTTGGTAGTTCTTAAGTTTAGAGTACGACTATTCAGTAGATTGCATATTAAGTAATAGGTTCATTATTAGTAGATTTTGTGTTATTTGATTGATACTTGAGTACTTACCTTAGGTGTACTATATTCTGTTAGGTACACTTGCCTATAATGTGTATAGATGGTATTTGTGTTTTTACCTTAAAATCCGTATGTGTTTGTATTCAATTTATTTGTTATTTGATAAGCACGTCATATACTTATTCATATTTGTACATACACGTGTTTTTATTCAAATTTGTACATACTTATTTGATTCGTTGTGTTTCATGTTCAAGATTTATAATTATTTTTAATAAGACCCTTATTTTTATTATATTCGTTGTGCTCCTTAATTTTTTTTATATTAAGTTACCTTTGAGACATGTTAGTTTGATTTGATAAATTGATGTGATAGCCTTTGTTATGTTAACCTCTTATCGAAGTATATCGTTTATTTTGACTTTTAAATATGACATAATTTTGGATGTTTTACTGTTCCACTTTTTGTTACGAGGACTATTAAGCACATAATCATGGTGTAGAGTAGGCATCTCATTGTGTCATTAATGGTGTGTAACAACATTCATGACTGTGTGATCAAACGACATTATATTCTATCTCTTTGTTTGGGGGATGTCGTATGATACCCCGTGTGAATCAAGAAGACCGGGTAGGGGTAACACTGCCTCCTCTCCGATGAGTATCAAAATTGAGTAGCATAACAGAGTTCCCATACATCTTCTTGTGTGTCTTGTAGTCTTTTTATAACGGATATAAAGCCGCTATTTATAAATTTTTTTAAACTATATATATCTCACCAATAAACGATTGTGAGCGAGCCATTATGAAAACTTTGTGAGACGGTCATTTTTCGTAAGCGTTGCCTTTTGCGTTGTTGCAAGTTGTAATCAACCAAACACACCCACTAGGTATTTATAATGAAGTGGGATGGCAAAATAATGACTGGGGTGGGGGTCAAATCTTCTAGGGTTATTGGATTTTATCACCCCTAACTATTGCATATTGACCGTTGTCACCCCCAACTATCACTTTGACACCCACCGCCCCCAACTTAACACTTAGTGTGTTTAGTCACCACGACGTTAACTGATCATTAACTTTTGATCCTGTTACCATACTTTTGGGGGTGTTCTAAGATCCACAAAACCTTCCTAAGATCCCTATGACACCCCAAAAGTATAGTAACAGGATTAAAAGTTAGTGAATAGTTAACGACGTGGTGACAGAACACACTAAGTGTTAAGTTGGGGGTGGCGGACGTCAAAGTGATAGTTAGGGGTGACAGGGCCAATAGCCAATAGTTAGGGGTGATAAAATTCAATAACACAATCTTTTAACTGTCAAATCGATGCCCCAATGGTAGGGGGCTCAAATCTTTTAATGGTCGATTCGATGCCAATGGTAAAAACCGGTTTCAACCAGTTCGGGGACCGGTTTGGGCAAGAAACCGCATCTGGTCGGTTTTGGAGTCCAGGGAGTGAAACCGATCTGGATGCGGCAGTTTTTATTGGGTTGGGACCGGTTTGGATACCGGGTCAGGTTGCTTTTCGGTTCCGATTTGAAAACCGGTTTTTTTGGCCAACTCTATTTGACTGTGTTATGATTTTGGTCCATAAGCTCCATTATTTACATCTTTGGGCTAGTTGTTGCTTGAACGTGACACGGGGCCTTGGTGTAGATGTCTATTAAATTTTATCCCAATTTTTTATATATTACCAAAGTAACCTTAATATTAAAATTTTTTAAGATCGAAATTAAAATTTTTATTCAAGTATACTGTATTCATGCTTTAACATGTTACTGATGATGCTAACTAAGTACGTCCAATAATTTGATAATTAAGTTCAAAATTCACCCAAGATAAAGTGTGATCTTAGACTATATTGTGAAGACAAGTGGAGCCATGTAGACGCCACATAAGCAATCATCGTTCACGTTCTTTAAATCACAACCCCTGTTGTGGTTCTATGCCTGTAGCGCCCCCTTCACGCTTCCCCATGCAATGGGCGTCTCTTTTTCTCCTTGCTCACGCCCGCGTTCACGAGCAACACCCAGCAAAATGCCACCCTTGGCACCCTAATCACACCTCATAACACATAGCCTTAAAAGTCAATGAAGTATCAATTTTTAAATATAATTCAATTTATTATTAGAGAACAATTAAAAAAAATATATAAATACAAGTAAAACATGTCAAAAGTAACGATATTGTCATTTCTTATATAATAGCTAATAGCAACATAGAATGTTGGGACCATTTCAACACATAATATGATTTAATCCTTTATAATCTGTTATTTTTTAAACACACACAAAAACTGAAATCAACTGTGTTTGATTTCTGAATTTCAACAATAATCAGAAAACATATGAAAATTTAGAATACAAGAAGAAAGTTTATCGATCACAGAGAGGGCGCCTGGGGTTGAATCCAGGGCCATTTTGAATCACAAAGATCGGCAGGATAGTTTCCGTCATCGTCTTTTATATCTGTTGACGCGTTTTTCTTCACAAGCAGCTCGGCTATGTGTTCTCTCTCACAAACAGCAGCATAATGCAACGGTGTCTGGCCCTCGTTATCCTTCATCAACAGATATATTAGTCCAAGCGAGTGACAAAATGGCAGGGTAAATAACAAGTTGAACAGTTGACTTTTTGTTATGGATCGTGTAGTGGTGTTGACCTAGATCACTTTTTGTCTAAAACCTATGTGTTTTTATAAATAGTTTAGATACGCCTAAATTCATTATCATTTTAATAATAATCCAACTATATAGAAAAACATAATTTAGCTATTTAAATTTTTAAATAACACTTGAGGGACTTTAAAACAATTTGACCCATTTCATTTTTAGCTGACGTTATGAATTGACCCCATTTGACCTGCAAGAGTTGGAATATTACCCAAACCGATGCCTTTTCAAGTAAACAGTACAAGTTCTAACTCTAACACCTAGGGCTGCAAACAAACCAAACGTTCGGCGAACAGTTCGTGAACCATTTGGTGGGAAGTTCGTTCGTTTATTAAACAAATGAACATGAACACTAAATTTTGTTCGTTTAGTTAAATGAACGAACACGAACAGAAGCCACGTTCGTTCATTTATGTTCGTGAATGTTCGATAACGTATTCGATTATGTTCGATAGTTCATTAGTGCTTTTAGTTTTTATATTTTATTTAAATACTTCAAAATTCGACAAATAAAATATTTAATAAGTGTCGGTGTATTATATATTCTGTTAATAAACGCTTGTTTGTGTTCGTTTGTTTCCATTTGTGTTCATCAACAAGTTACTTTCCTTAACAACGAACATAAAATCTCGTTCGGTAAGTGTTCATGAACAGTTCGTGAACATATATATTTCTTAATGAACGAACACGAACAAGGTCTTGGTCATGTTCGTTCGGTTCTTTTGCAGCCCTACTAATACCAATCAGTAAATGATTGACATCAAGAGTACCTTTAAGTTGACATCAGCATTCCGGCTCAAAAGCAATTCTGCAGCTTCGATATGGCCACGATCAACAGCCCAGTGCAAAGGGGCCCGACCCTCACTATCTGCAGATTTTAGACAACAGTGAGAATATAAAAAAGATTTTAGATATATTCAATTAAATGCATATGAAGTCATAAGCAAGCATTACTCCACTATGCTCATATTATTTAAAAGTTTAAGGCGGCACCACCGCCATTAAAAAGAAAAATTAAAGGAGAAATAAAGTTGACTATTTGACTTCAAGGAATAAGAGTGTAATAAACCCTTTATATCCACAGGAATGCCAGCCTCGACACACTTGATCAAGTTCTCTGTATCGCCTTCTCTTGCAAAGGCATGTATAGCATCTAATTTTCTGAGAAAAAAAGTGATAAACATTACTAATTACTCATTTACCCTTTCATGAATTTTGAATTAATCCTAGTGTAAAGTGTAAACAATTACCATCAGTGGTGTTAAGTATCTATGCTAGTAATTTTTTATAATTCATAAGCACATTAATTAATTTAAAGAGTTAAAAAAATCATAAAGAGTCTGCATGTAACATGTAACAAGAGAACCAAAAAGCTTTCGTAGCAGTAACCTCAAACATAAAAAGTTTAAAGAACCTTACAACTCGTCAGACTCCTCTTCATGGATAAAAGAGCTGAAAACAGGTCCCATTGGTCTGTTCTCGTTACTTGATCGTTCATTAGCATTTTCATCTCTTTTCTTCTGTGATTTATTACATCAAGGAACAGAGTCAAAATATGGTGAAAGTCATCAAAGTGAATTCAGATGCACAAAACCTCCTAGATCGTTTTATTCAAAAGGAGAATATTACTTGAATAGTATATTATTTGACTCATTTGTGACACACCAAATGGCAATAAAAAAGTTCAAATCTTTGTAAGCAAATGTTTCGGGTACCCGTTTCAACCTGCCCCAAAATTAGCTGTTTTGACCTGCTACAGACCAGTCCAACCGGCCTGTTTAGCTACTTCTAGAAATTACAATAAAACAGATACCACTTAAGAAAAGAAAGAGAGAGAATCATCTTACAGAAGTTGAACCAGCAAGCCAAGTAGGATACAGTTCTGTAATAATCTCGATATACTTTTGCATTGCTTCCTCCGGAGGCATTGCACCTAGTTTCTGCCATGCATTCCTATAGCACACACCAGATATATATACATATAAATAAAAGAATATGACCAACGAGCAGCAGTATATATCCTTCTCCTATATGAACATTATGCACATCCCAGAAAAATTAATTAGAAACAGAGTTGCAGGTTCGAAAAGATTCATGAGATACTTCAATGGTTAAAAAACTATTTTCAACATTTTGTTTAAAGTAAAAAATAACAATGCCAAAGTCAGTATATGTATACCACAACCGAATAGAAATTGAAAAAAATTACATTCACCAAATCAAGTCACGACAATATTGAACATTCACAGGAAAAGAAATATACTTATTATGGTATAATGTTTAGTATACTTCAAGCAACTGAATGGAAGTAAAATAAAACTAAAGTCTATTTTTTCTTAAGCTAAGAAACAAATTACACTTCACGCAGATATAATACTAATTCATGCTAATTGGAGAAAATGGTCTCATAATGATAAAATTGGCAAAAGGTTTTCATAGTTCGGAATTACAAAGATTAAAGGTTCTAAATGGGCACTGTGAATAAAAGATCCATGCCAATATTTGAGAATTTTACAAACAAATAGTTAGTATTAAGAAGTTCATGGATTGAGCTAAACCTGGTATTAGGTCTACTTGCATAAAAATGTAGCATACATCCACCTTTTCACCAACATAGACCACTTACTTTACTTATTTAAATTATATCGCAATTTGCTGCAAATACTTTACATACATTAGCACAAAAATCTAAGTGTATTACATTCAATATGTTACAGTAGAAAAATGTGAAAATATGCTACATTTTTTTGTGTAAAAAGTTATAAAATACTACTTATTAAGCTAGACTAAATACATATGTGGAAATTCGGTGTTGCAATTCAAGTATTCAACAATATGTAATTCACTTTTGGTTTCCTGATATATTTTCCATATGTTTGTATCGATCTAGCTTCTGCTGTTCAAAATAAACATAATTTGCACTAAATGAGATATCAATCGAATTTTCTAAAATCTACTAAGTGCAGCCAAACAATAAATTCAACCAGCATACCAATATCATCATATCACACAACAATAAAACATCAAATTCACTTCAATCCAGCAACTACACCAAACACATAACAAACTTACCATTTCGCTCGAGCCGTCATTTTAAGCGCAGACGGCTGCGGAACACTACAAGGCCCTTCCGTCGCAATCTTATACAATCCATAAAGCTGCAACTGCAAATCACTCGAAACCTTCTGCGCAGACCGATCCGCGGCAGTCGCCGCCACAAACGCAGTCGCCGCACTAAACGCCTCATCCAATTCCGTACTCTCCACACCTTCCCAATCATCATCACTATAAACCTCTCCACCATCCTTTTCAACAATCAACGGCTGTTTCTCTTTATTAAAATCATAATCGTTATCAATCTCCGATACCTCAACCGACTCATCTTCATCATTAGCATCGTCAGCATCGTTAGCACGAGTGATCCGCAAATTTTGATCTCGAAAAGAGAAGATAATTGAGAAAAGCTTTGCTAACAAAAACGCGAATATTAAACCGAATAGTATTGATTGAGTGTACTGTTGCCAGTCGAACATTGTGTTGTGAGTTGTAAACCCTAGAAACGGAAGCTGTATGAAGAAGTTGAAGTGTTTAAACCTTAATTGAGTGAGTTGAGAGGATAACTTAGGGTTCCGGCGCCGGAGATACGGTGGAATAAGCGGCCGGTGAGTGATTTGCGGTGAATCTGCAGCGGATTTTGAGATTTATAGTTCGGTTGATGAACCCTAATTTACAGTGGATTGCAATTGCTGAGAGTAGAATGAGGGTGGGAGCTCATTAGATACTCCGTCCTGTAGAAAATATATTTTAGTATTTTTTTAAAATACACCTTAAAATATAATTTTTTAATGCGTAATATACGGCTCGTATTTGTTAGCAGTTATCGTGGGTATTCGATCAGTATCGGTATCGATTTGATTAGTTACGTTACTGATAATACATGCATTATGATGGTTATCTAAAGCCGACCTGGTATAACCTGATCGCTCGTATGATAATTTCTAGTTGTGAAATCAAGACGCATGGTAAGATTTTATTGTGTATAACTAGGATTGAAATCTCAACCTTGGAAAGTCAATTTTAAACCTTTTTTTCGGATAATTAACCTGTCATAATCCCAACTATACATCATTTGTTATTGCCAGTCCCACATTTGAATATTCTCATGCCAGTTCCACCTTTCACCAATTTTTTCTACACTGGTCATCAGTTAAAAAAACTTAACTCCGTTAAGTTTTTTACCGAATTACAAGCTGACGTATTAAGGCTTTTGATTAGAACGAGGATACAAGTCTATTGATGTATTACTTGCCTCGAAACGGTGCTCTAAACGACTTGATTTTTGTTAATTGGAAGTTTAAACACCTGAGTTGAAGCACCGTTTTCATCGTTTGGGGTACAATTTCAAGGTAAGTTTTACATCTTTCGAATCGTATCACCGTTCTGATCAAAGCCCTAAAATGTCAACTTGTAATTCAGAAAAAAAAAACTTAACGTTAACTGAAGACCAGTGGAGGAAAAATAAGTAAAAGTGGGACTGTGATGGAGAATATTCAAAGTTAGGACTTATAATAATCAATGACGTCTAATTGGGATTATTATAGGCCAATTCCCTTTTTTTAAACTCAGTTAATGATGAAAATAAGTTTACATAAAGGATTAAAAACCAATGTCTATCTACTCTTTTAAAATTGTGGTTCTAAAACTATTATTGTATTCTCTTTCACTTTCTTAAGTCAAATCTTAAAGGCTTCGTACGTTCATTTAGCTTTTAGAACCAAAGATATATAAATAGTACACGTATAACTTTGCTATGCCCATACTTAATGCATCAAAAGCAAATAAATTTAAGTTGAGTTCTCGAAATTCTCTTAATATGGTCAATACACACAAATCGTGCCAAAAAAATGAAAATAATCTATTACTCAACCCATGCGTATCAATAGGATTATGAGGCATACCAAAACAAAAACCGAACCATACCTTTAGGTTAATCGATTATAGCTTAACTGAACCATCAATTAACTGTTAATTCTGTTAAGTCGGTTTTGGTTCGGTTAATTCAGTTATTTGCTCACCAAACCATAACCGATTTATCGGTTAATCAAAGAACATTAGCCATAACCGTCGGCTAATCTTAAATATCGGTTTATTCGGCTAATCAAAGAACCCCAATCCAATAGATTCAAATAGTATTTGTTAGCACATTGCGAGGGTACGTTACCGCGGATATTTGATCAGTACCGGCAGAGGTCTCTTTAAGAATTCACAAATTCTGTTCGAGCTCGAAAAAATGTGCCTTTTCTTAATGTTTTATCATTATTTAAAAAAAAAATTAGTATTGGACGCAACAAACCTAATGCCAAGTGGGCTGAATTCTAAACCATAAAAATGATTTGTAAATGAGCCTATATTGAAATTCGTATGTGCTTACTATTTCTTAAAAAAACATATATATATATATCGGATTTTTTTTTTAAAAAATCGCGTGTCCCTCGAAATCACGGGCCTTGTTCGGAGGTCCTCCCTGCACACCATCAAAGCCGCCACTGAGTATCTGTATTAATTTGGTTCGTTACATTACTGATAATACATGCATTATGACGTTTATCTAAAACCGACCTGCTATAACCTGATCACTCGTATGGTAAGTTTCTAATTGTGTAATCAATACGCATGGTAAGATTTTATTGTGTATAACTAGGATTGAAATCTCAACCTTGGAAAGTCAATTTTAAACTGTTTTTAAAATTCACTTAATGATGAAAATAAGTTTACATAAAGATTAAAACCAATGTGTATCTTCTCTTTTAAAAAAATATTGGATTTAAATAACTTAAACTTTCACCAATTGGCCGATAATATTTTCAACTTTCAATTTATACACCAGCACTCCCAACTTTCAACTTATTGGCTGATAAAATTCCTAACTAACTGAACACTAACCCAGTTAGCTGATGTGAGCTGTCACGTCATCAAAAATGTCATATTAGCTGCCACATCAACTGCCATATTATCCAAAAATGTCACGTCAGCTACCATATCATATGACACGTCAGTAAAAGGGGCAACGTCAGATGCCACATCAGCAAAAACTGACTGGGTTATGGTTCAGTTAATTAGAGAGTGTTATCGGATAATAAGTTGAAACTTGAGAGTGCTGGTATACAAATCAAAAGTTGGAAGTATTATCGACCAAATTGAAGAAAGTTAGGGTTATTTAAATCTAATATCCCCTTTTAAAATTGTGGTTCTAAAACTATTATTATATTCTCTTTCACTTTCTTAAGTCAAATCTTAAAGGCTTCGTACGTTCATTTAGCTTTTAGAACCAAAAATATATAAACAGTACACGTATAACTTTGATATGCCCATACTTTATCCATCAAAAGCAAATAAATTTAAGTTAACTTCTCATAATTCACTTAATTAAGTTACTTCTCAGAATTCACTTAATATGGTCACTACATGTAAATCGTGCCAAAAAAATGATAATAATCTATTACTCAACCCGTGAGTATCAAGAGGATTATGAGGCATACCAAAACAAAAACCGAACCACAACTTTAGGTTAATCGGTTATAGCTTAATTGTTAGTTAACTGTTCATTCTATTGAGTCAGTTTTGATTCGGTTAATTCAGTTATTTGCTCATCAAACCATAACCAAGTTATCGGTTAATCAAAGAACATTAGCCATAACATTTAACTAATCTTAAATATCGGTTAATTGGACTAGATAGCAGCCCGTTAAGATTTAGAGATGCTTAAAGATAGATATCTTCCATCCATAATTCTACACCTCATAAACTTATAGCTAAATGATTAAAAACAAATATCGATGTAGTATGTGTAAATCACACATTGTGATTGATGTCACAATGACATGGTGCATCATTTAAATATGTGTAATTCAAATTTACTTTTATAAATAATTCAAGATTAAATGTTTATATTACTGATATTCTAATAAACAACACCGATATCGACCGAATGATCGCTCTAATGTGTGGGTAATTCCCACTAACAAAAGTAGTATACAATATATCATGAGAGTATTGATAAACTAACAAAAAAAAAACGAGTACCGTGTGATAATTTATTTCCACCGTTTGTTGGGATTGAACCCTCACAAAGGAACAGAATATATCAAAGCCAAATACACTATCCGAGCTTTGGTTCAACTATCAGAGATTACAACCTCTGATAAACCATTACACTGCTTTCCTTAAACAATTGTTCCTATCATCTGATTGAATCAAGAAGCAAAGGTCTGCTAGAAGAAACAAGATAAGAGGATAGAGATTAGTGCTTAGACTAGTTTTACTTTATTTAATGTAACAGTGCTATGCACTGATAATATTAGTATAGCAGTGTTTTAGTTAGTTACAATTTCATTAGCTGTCACTATCAAACATGACGTCACAAAAGATGCTCAGTGTTTAGATAGTTAGTATAAATAGGCGAACGTTGTAACATTTAACTTGTCTTCCTGAAAAAGATCAATTCACACTTTATTTTCTTCATTTCTTACTATCAAACGATTATAATTGGCTAAGGGGGAGTTTGTGAATCACATGCAAAGTTTATCAACTTAAAAGCATGATGGTGATGAAAACAAACGACCGATTGCTTGTAGTAAAAGTTTTCCATTAATTCCGCTGCATATCTTTATAATTCAATCCATTTTCCATCTTTAGAAACAAAAACTACAAGTGATTCGAACTTAGATCCTGACAATTGGTATCAGAGCATGATCAATCGATTTTGATTTAACAGTCAAATTGATTTGAAAAGATCAGCTATTTGTGCTAATTTGTTTGATAGTTTTACTTGAATACGGAGTTTTATTACTACAAAAGTTTTTAAAACACAAATCTGTTGTAAACAAGAGAAATGGCACAAAACACACCGGAATCCAATATTGGATCCATGTTCAAACCACCGATGTTGAAACGAAATGAATATTTTATTTGGCAACGTCGGATGGGTCATATTCTCGCTCAACAGAACACCGGATGCTGGAGATCCGTTGTATTCGGACCTCATATACCCATGGTCCCAAGTACAGAGGAACCTCACACCCAGGTCCCTAAGAAACTCGAAAATTACTCTGAACAGGATTTCCTTAAAATCGAATTGGATGCTAAGGCTTTTAGCATCGTTGCTTCGCTTTGCCCAATGAGATTTATGCGGGATTACTTCATTGTAATAGTGCTAAAGAGTTATGGGATGCTCTTAAAGAGCAATTCGGTGGTACTGAAGAGGTGATAGAGAATAATAGAGAGGTTTTAAATCAACAGTATGAGACGGTTTGCCACGTTAAGGGTGAGTCATTATTCCAACAGTTCGAACGATATAGTTATCTCATCAGTGAGCTCAAATTGGTAAATGTGGAATTTCCAAATTCGACTGTCAATAATCGTTTCTTGAGATCTTTACCTGAGAAATGGGAGACTGTAGCTTATGTCACTAGAACAGCTGTTGGTTACAAGGAAATGACCTTGACACAATTTCATGGACGACTCCTCACTTATGAGAGAGAGTTGAACCATAAAAAGAAGTTGCAAGAGTCAGGGAAAATGACTGATGACTATACTTTAGGAAACACTGCTTTATATAGTCATGAGGAGGGGTCTAGCTGTGGAAAGGATCAGAGTTATGATCACTACATTGACATAACGTCTGGAAACAATTTCAACTCTGATCCCAGTACACCCAATTTTGCTTTTGCTGCAAATTGTGAAAGCCAGACCTCTGACAATCTATCTTTTGAAATGAATGATTTACAACACTTCGAACCCATTGACCTTGAAGAGATAGACATTTTGAATCAGCTGGCACTATTAAGTGTTAGAGCAAGTAAATTCTACAAAAGAACTGGTAGAAGGTTTCTAGGATTGCATGGGGGGTTGAAAGTTGGGTTGGATAAGTCTAAAATCTAGTGTTACAAATGTAACAAGATGGGTCACTTTGCCAGAGAATGCAGATCACAATCTGCAGGACCAATCATAACACATCCTGGCAACAGACCTCAAAGCACTGTCCAATATTCCCAATATACACCTGCACCTCAAATGCAAAACACTGCTCACTTTGCACATCCTGTTGCTACAGTTCCTGTCCATTATGTTCAAGCACCTGCACCATAGATTCAATATGTCCAAACACCACCTTAAGTACATGTGCAGCAAATGCCACAAGTTACTCAACCTACTCAAACCACTGCTACACCAGCAGAGGTTACTCAACAAAGCTTTTTTCACACAAGGTTTTGTTGATTGGAGTAGTTTGCCTGAGGAATTAATAGATGAAAACTTTGCTCTCATAGCAAAAAATGATTTTGAAAATGAAAATA
Source organism: Scalesia atractyloides (assembly GCA_947069175.1). NCBI lineage: Eukaryota > Viridiplantae > Streptophyta > Magnoliopsida > Asterales > Asteraceae > Scalesia > Scalesia atractyloides. Next base: position 77,528,404 of record CAMTDV010001633.1, on the reverse strand, counting down.
TATGTTTAATGGCTTTGGAGACCATTGTTGAAGGTGATAAATCTATGGAGCAGGAGTTAAAGTCTAATGTGTTTGATTGTTGTGAAGCAGTGGTTATACCAGAAGTTACACCAGCGGTTGAAGTGAATGCTATTGATGTTGAAAAAGACCCTCTATCTGACCCATGGGATGAGCAGATGTGTGAGGAAAAAGAGTGTGATTGTGCTCTTATGGCTGCTTCGAAGGTATCACCTCAGATGCTTAAAGATCTATGTTCTGACAAATGCATTATTGCTTTTGCAAACATAAAACAGGTGAATGAAAACCTGAGAAACAAAATTTTAGAAGATGAATTTAATTTTGAAAAACTTGTCAAAGAGTTGAAAACAAAGTTGAAACAAAATAAAGTATATAGAAACTTATATTATTGAACGGATAAAGTACGTGTAAGTTGACGGTTATAAAAATATGAGATATTTAGACAAATATAGGAACCGTGTAAAACTATAATAATAAAAATACATTATATTTGACCTTCTCCGTTTTAATGAAACTTAGGTCAAAATGTAGATAAAAATATATGTGTTTCAATGACATATTTATTGTTTTATAAAACATCATATTTTAGAAGTTACAAGCGATAAATGAGTTGAGCTGCTTAATTAATTATAAAATATAATAATAAAATAATTAAATATTCCAAACTTATCAATTATGACATATGAGTATGTACGTGTATGAATTGTTGAATATAAATAGGAGTATCAACATTCTTTCTTTCCCTCGCTAGAGGTGTATAAAAAAACTGATTACGTAATTGAAACTGAAAAAAACAAAACCGGTTATTTTTAAAACCGGTTTTTTTGTAACTGGTTCGGTTACTAACCGGTTTGACCGGTTATTAATCGGTTGCATAATTTGGTTTCCGGTTCGGTTTAGAAACCGGTTATAAAAAAACCGGTTGTAAAACTGGTTAAAGGTAAAACCGAAAAAAAAAACTGGTTATTACAAAAACCGGTTATGATAAAAAACCGGTTAACCGGTTACGTTTATTAAAAACCGGTTATAAAAAACCGGTTAACCGGTAACGGATAATAAAAAACCGGTTAAAACCGGTTATTTGTGCCCAGATCAGAAAAAACGGTCATATGACCGTTAGGACCTTAAAGTAGTCATTTTTTTTTGTTTTTTTGGGCCTAAAATGCAGCTCCAAAGTAGTATAAAAGGGTGGTGGGTGTTTTGGTTCAATCACACCATTCTCTAATCTCCTAAATCTCTTAAAAACGCTCGCTTACGCTCACTTTCTTGTTCGGTAACTCTTACAAAAAGCATGGCAAGCTCTAGTGCTCAAGATTCGGTCAATGTTGTACTTCCAACGAAGCGCAACCCCGAAGTTTGGTCACATTTCGATTTATGCGAGATGGCGAACGGGACGAAAAAAGTACGTTGTTATCATTGTAATGGTTTTTACGCCGTAGGGGCAAACACCACCTTGAGACAACATGTTGAAAAACCATTTTGCAAGTCGTTTAAACAACAACACACTAGTGGTCAAGCTTCAATGGGGAGTGAAGGCGCTAGCTTGTTCGCGTACAATTTGGATGTGATTAGAGTGGAAATGGCGAAGTTTGTAATCCAAGAAAGTTTGCCGTTCAACCATTTCGACAACCAACACTACACAAAGATGGTTCAAAGAACTCTCCAACCACGATATACCCATGTAAGTCGTGCTACTCTTAGGAGAGATTGTTTAAGATTGTGGAAAAATGCTAAACAAGAATTAATCTCTTATTTTGAAAAATTAGAAACCGGTGTTAACTTGACTAGCGACGTTTGGTCCGCACCGCACGGTTCACCCGACTCGTATATTTGTGTCACCGCCCATTGGATTGAACCGGCGACGTGGCAAATGATGAAACGTACGATTTTGTTTAAACTATTTGATTACCCCCACACAGGTGAATCTATATATAAAGCAATCGACAAATGCATTAAAACGTACAAATTGGAAAACAAGATTTTTTCAATAGCTTTTGATAACGCCTCAAACAATACGCTTTCGGTAACGCATTTAAGATTAAAGTACAATCCAATTTGTGAGGGTATTTTTTTCCATAGTCGATGTGTCGCACACATCATAAATTTAGTCGTTCAAGATGGCTTGAAGGTTATTGAAACTCAAAAAGAAGCTTTCAAAAAAATGTTACGTCATATATATGGTCACACGCATAGACATTCAAAATATATTAAAATGTGTAAGGAAACGGGTCGACTATGCTTAGGACCCAATTGGGACGTCGCTCATCGATGGAACTCGACTTGCACCATGTTTGAAAATGCAATTTTGCAAAAGGAAAGTTTAATATCATTTTATAACCTTTTGTCGAGTCGTGGAAAGGTTTCGTCTTACCACCAATCGAATTGGGGTCTTATTGAAACGGTTACACAATTGCTTCAAGTTTTCAAAACGTCAACAAAGAGTTTATCGGGAGTTTACTATCCAACTAGTTCATTGGTACTTCACAATTTGTTTAAAATGTGTAGGAAATTAAACGAGTTGTCGGGGAGGGGTAGACCATATTGTGATATGGTAGCTACGATGAAGGAAAAACTAAGAAAATATTTTAAAGAACTACCCGCGGTTTTCACTTGTGCCGTCGCTTTAAACCCTTGCTTTAATATTTTTGGAACCGGGTCTTTGATTTTAAAAATTACAAACGAGTTGGATTTAAACACCGATGACGAACCAAACTTTGGCGAAGCCGCAAAAATTCGTTTTAACGAACAACTTTCAAAAATGTTTGATGTTTATGTAACAAAATATGGTAAAACCTTGTCACACATTCATGATTCAATGAGAAATGCTGCTTTCGGCGAAGGTTCATCAAGTATGGAAGATGAAGATTTGTATGTTTATAACAATTTGTTAGATGAGTCGAGTCAAATGCAACGTGGTAACACTAGTGGTAGCGAACTCGGTCGGTATGGTGGGTCGAACTTTCTACAAACAATGACTTCACAAATTTAAAATTTTTGATTTGTTGGGTTGGTGAAAAGGAAGATCAATTTCCGATCCTAGTCACAATGGCCCGAGATTTACTAACGGTCCAAGCTTCAACTGTAGCTTCGGAAAGTGATTTTTCTATAAGTGGTAGGGTGATTTCTATACGGAGGACAAAGCTAACACCAAAGGCGGTTGAGATGTCGATTTGCTTGAAAGATTACTTGGATGCGGCGGAAAGATGTCAACACATACGCTCACTCGAGGGAGAATTAGATTACGAAGGCGAAGTGTACGAGGACGAGGTTGTAGCCTAACTAACAACCCCAATGACCGAGGAAGAAGCCGAACTAGATGAATTCCTACGCAATAGTTCGAGTTCGGGCGAAGAAGATTAAACGAGGCTCATCAAACTTGATATATTAATTAGTTCAACTAAAAAAAAATATTAGTGGACGTTCTTGCGGATTAATATTTTAACTTTATGTATTTCGTTTGTAACGAACAACTTCGTATTTTCATTGTTATATAAGCGTTTGTTCCAAAACTTAATCGTATTATTATATTTTAACCTTTATATATTGTAATTCTTATGATTTTAAACAAAAAAACAACATTTAGGCCTTAAAAATGAGGGTAAACAGCAAAAACAACATGTTTTAAATATTCTGCACAAGTTTATGCAGAACCGGTTATTTTACCGGTTTTTTTCCGACCGGTTAATAAACCGGTTTTTAAAACCGGTTATACAATCAATTAAACCGATTACTAACCGGTTGTAACCGGTTATAACCAGTTACAGTTTTCAAGTACAAAAACCGGTTTTTAACTGGAACCGGTTATTGAACAACCGGTTTTCAGAATAAAAAAACCGGTTCGGTTTTTAACCGAAACCGGTTTTCCAAACAAACCGTTTTGTACACCTCTATGTCTCGCTCTCCCCTCTCTTATCACTTCTATAATCTATTTTATTTTAGTATTTCACTCATAATAATAATAACCCGTTTTAAATATTTTAACCTCTGATAACTAATTTGTTACCCTGTCCGATTGTTTAGGACCCACCGACACATGTCAAGGCTCTGCCTATTAAGTACGTTGGGGTTCTGTCTCGGGTAGTATGGCTAAAGTGACTTGGGTTATTATACTTAACACAAATGCATTATATATTTTATTTAAGAGCTCAGGAGTTAGGCCCAAGATTATACCAGGATGCTTGTAGTTAGACCCTAAAATAATTACCAGGCGAGTACATTCTCTTTTTGTAAATGTTTTTGTCGAAATGTGTTACCAAAATCTCAAATGTTTTAATTATGCTTAACAGTAATTGAGTATATGTATTCTACAATTACTGCCGGTATGTTGGGGTTTTGTATACATTACTAGTCCACAGTCACGGGAATGTGACAGGAACCGTTACTATTGGGTGACAGGACCCAAAGTAATATGACCCACAAGTCAGGATTGACAATACTGAATGAGTAATTGTGTAGATATAAACATTGTAAATGCGGATCCTCTCAATACTGTAAGGTATAAAAACTTGTTTTGATTAAACTAGAATGCACTCGCCAGTATTTTTGCTGATAAAATGTTTTTAAACGCGTTTCAGGTAACTTAATGTGAAGCTAATAAAAGCCAGCTGGAGAGCACTAAAGGCTTAAAAAAGTGACTATAAAAGTTACCTAAATAAAAATGAGTTTATGTTTTCCATAAAATAGGGTTTATCCCTACCGATGTATTGTACTTAAAAACTTGGGTTTCATCCCATTTGTTTAATATTAATTATTTGGTGTTTTATAAACTCTGAAATTATTTCATAACTACGGTCCTGATGAAAGTTTTTTTTCCGCTGCATATTTAATAAACACTGGTACCACTGACTGGTTCACGGCTCCCGTTCCCATGGTGGGGTCGAGAGTTGTGACAGAAGGTGGTATCAGAGCCACTAGTTTAATCATTTAGGTGTTCTTTTAGTACATATAACTTAAGCATTATGTTAGGAAATTAATAATTTATGTGTTACTATGTGTAGATAAATTTTAATATTTATACTCTGATAGTATGAATGACTAATATGATTAAATATAGACATATGCTACCTAAGCAGATGTATTATATCTTTAATAGATACCTATGTATAATGAAGAATCTTAAGAGTTGTGCTAATTGGATGGATTCTAGTTTTATATATGATGCCTCTAGACATTATAATATAAGATATTATTTGGTACAAATAATATGTTTTATGTTTTATAAAAAAAGGTTAAAAAACATTATGTATATTACCTTAGAATATACATAAATTATAATCTTGTTTAATTTACTTATCTAGTATATAATTAAATGATATTGCTTAAAGAGATTAAAAAAAATGCAGCTTACCAACTTTAAAGCAATATAAATACTTCAATGGGTTATTATAATTAAAATCTTCATTTACAGAGTATGTTCAACCAATACGGCTACATAAGTTGTATCAAAAGCTAAAACAAATATAATTACTAAACACATAGAACAAGATACTTATAAATTGTTTTACTATATTTGATATTTAAACAACTAAACAGTGTCAAAATATGTTTTGAGAAAATTATGAATTTCTTTTAGAGTTAAATAAAATCGATATCAAAGTTGGTTCAAACATAAATAAACGAATAGTTAGTAGCAATAAGATAATTATTAAATAATAGTAGTAAGTTTAATATTGTACCTTAATATGTGTGCGAAACGTGAGGAAAGTTGACGGTAAATATTGAAAAGGGTGACAGAAAGGAAATGGTTTGATTTTGGAAAGACAACGTATGGTTTTATATGGGGTTTTCTTGGCCTCCAAGTTTAGAGAAAAATATCAAAATTTTGAGATAGAATCATAATTTGCTAGGCGTTTCATATGGTTACAAGTGTTATGCTACTAAAGAAAGTGACCATGTTAAGTAAATGATAAGGATGATTTCTATTCTTAAAAAAAAGTTTATAAATTTATTATTTTCTTTTTATCATGAACGTTTTATCAATTTGTAATATTTTATATTTATTATTTTTTTTCTCTTTCAAAATATATTATAAACGAAACTTAGTATTATCTGTCAACAAGTTTCTCATTTATATAATAATTAGTAATCTTTTATTATCTTAAAATCCGGGTATTACAATACTAGTAAATAAAAGTTAATTATTACTAGTATATTAAATATATTTATAATAGTATAATGTTCGAAGATACTATTAATTATTTTATATTAATCTAAAACTATATAAACGAATATAGTAAATGTTATAACATTTTATATCATAAAAAAAAGGGACCAATTAAAAAGGTTTTTCAATATATTTGAGTAGGACCAAGTTGAAACTTTCCTGTACTCCTTCAAGTTATTAACTAAATATTTTATATTTAGTAAAAAAATTTTTGAATTTTATATTCTTATATCAATTGCTAACATATGTGTACGCCAGAGAAGTTGATGTTTTTTCTACTTTGGCCATATAACTGGACACATTATTTTATTAAGGGTAGTGGTGATGGAAAAAAATGATTACTTCTACCTAAGATAAAAATTTAGACCAAATTAATAATTTCAAAATTGTAGACAAACGGTTACATTGGTTTTTATTATTAATATAGGATAATATATAATTATTTCAAATACATCACAATTCTTTCTATTTGAAATATGTATACATTGTAATACGTTTAAATAATATATGTTTATACGTGTATATAACGTAAACTAAAATTTCTTTTAAGTAGGATACATGTAAAATTTTATACATTTATAACTGTGACATAATTTAAAGAAAGTGTATGTTCAAAAGATAATTATTATATATTATAATAATCATATATAAATAATCACGTTTTTTTTCTCTATCATCTAGAATATTATATAAAATGTGTTTAATATATTTGTCCTTTACATAACTTTATTTAAAATTCAAATTACAATTTTTAATTGTAATACCTTTAAACAATTTCTATTGTTATTGTTTGAGATATATATGTATGTTCTAATACATGTATATTACTTAATTATCTAATGTATTTAGAATTAATTTTAGAAACGTCAACCTTTGCGTTTCCTACGGTAATACTTCTTTGAATAAATAACATAAATTAAGAGTTAAGTTTTAATAATCTCAACCAATATGGTTCAACCCACTAGTTAAAAATGAAATTCTTCACATGAATCTAGAAAGTTTATATTTTGATGAATTTATTTCTTTAAACTTTTATTTCAAAATGTTATATTCAATAAATTTAACAAAAAGTTTATTCCAATTACTATTTTTGTTATTATAAAAGGGTAAATAAAGTTAGGAGAATAAGTTTGATAATTGATACCATCGGTTATATAGTTGAATTTTTATAAATTAAAGATATTACAAAATAATTTAGTATCATATATATTATGATATTAACAAGAGATTTGAAATTCTATAAACGCGTATACATAATAGAATTTCTTGATGGCGTACACAATATAATAATCAAATATCTTCTGTAGATAAACATAAAAAAAACAAAAAAAATATAATATATATATATATCTATATCTATCACTGGTGATTCGTATGAAAACATTAAGTCATTATAAAGATGAATCATAAAACGTGTTATAAAAATGTCATATGTCTGAATAAAACGTGTTCCTTACAAAGGAATCTAATGTTGTATAAGCATGAATAGAGTTAGCTATAAGCATACTCATCACAACGAACCTAGCCATAGTGCCAATAAAGGCAATCATATTTTATCAGAAGTCCATTTTCTAAACAAAAGAAAGTCACAACCATACAACATCTATGCTTAAAACAAAAGAGTTAGGATATTGATATTTACTGATAACACCCATGATAGTATTTAGACTTGAACCTAAGAAATGCCTTAGTATAAAGTTTCGTGATAAGCTAATTACTTGTATAGATAAAGTGTGATGGATGTTGGTATGCCGTGAGGATGATAACTAGAACAGTGCAAGTATGATAAATAAGCGATAACAACAGACCAATGTTATTTCTTGTTTATTAGTACTGCTCGGTTATAGAATATGATCGATCATGAGAATACTAATTTCCTTGTTTCTTGATACAAGCCATAATATATGATGTATTTTTTAAATCATGAACTAGAGTTCTATTTATGGGAAATACTATGATAATTACCTCTCCGGCAAGACTGGGTATGGTGCGGTAGGCTTTCCAGTTTGCCCGGGTAAGATGGGTTACCTCTCCAGCGAGACCGGGTAAGATTGGGTATATGGTATGAAGTTCCCTAAATAGTACCATGACCTGATATCTGAAATGTTTTTGGAAATATGAATTTGTTGAATACATTGACCTTATGAATGATGTGTATATTACAGTATGTGAAATACATGATTATATAGATTTGTATATCTATAAAGAAATCCAAAGACCTTAATGATTGACAATTAGGGGTAAATCCCGAGCAGGTGTCAATAGTAATTTTAGATTTATTTATCAGGAATTTCTCGTGTACATCTATAATTCCGATATTAAACACTATTTCGTCTGATCATCCGTCTCGTAACTAGGGTGACAAGATGAACAACGGAAACCCTATAAGTTAGGACGCCATCGAAGTATAAGAATTCCCCTTGCGATTATCAATGTATTAGGAAACCTGTAACTAAAAGTTGTGCTAAGACAGAAAACATCGAAAAACTTTGTTAATAAGAGTAATTCGCCATTATTAAAAAGATAAGAATCTCAAAGCATAGAGAATTGTTCTAGTAAAAATAAAGGAGAATTCAAAGCAGGGACCCGAATATACTTAGGAACTAGGACCAGTGGCGATCTAAAAGTGTTCCTCTAAATTTAGGAAATCTCGAGGACGAGATTTAAAACAAGGTGGGGAGGATGTAACATCTCCAAAATTTTTATTTATAAAATTTAAAATAAAGTATATAGAAACTTATATTATTGAACGGGTAAAGTACGGATAAGTTGACGATAAAAAAATATGAGATATTAGACAAATATAAGAACCGTCTAAAACTATAATAATAAAAATACATTATATTTGACCTTACTCCGTTTTTAATGAAACTTATATCAAAATGTAGATAAAAATATTCCCGATTTAATGACATATTTATTGTTTTATAAAACATCATATTTTAGAAGTTATAAGCTATAAATGAGTTGAGCTGTTTAATTAATTATAAAATATAATAATAAAATAATTAAATATATACGTGTATGAATTTTAGAAGATGCAATGAATTCTGCTTGGCCTCCACGTCAATTGTTGAATATAAATAGGAGTATCCACATTCTTTCTTTCCCTGCTCATCGCTGTCTCGCTCTCCCCTCTTATCACTACTATAATCTATTTTATTTTAGTATTTCACTCATAATAACAATAAAGCCCTGTCCCGTTTTAAATATTTTAACCCCTGATTACTAATTTGTTATCCTACTCAATTGATTTAGGACGTACCGACGCATGTCAAGGCCCTACCTACTAAGTACGTTGGGTTTCTGTCTCGGGTAGTATGGCTAAAGTGACTTAGGTTATTATACTTAACACAAATGCATTATATATTTTATTTAAAAGCTCAGGAGTTATGCCCAAGATTATACCAGGAGGCCTGTAGTTAGACCCTAAAATAATTACCAGGCAAGTAAATTCTCTTTTATAAATCTTTTTGTCGAAATGTGTTACCAAAACCTCAAATGTTTTAATTATGCTTAACAGTAATTGAGTATATGTATTCTACAATTACTGCCGGTATGTTGGGGTTTTGTATACATTACTAGACCACAGTCATGGGAATGTGACAGGAACCGTTACTATTGGGTGCCAGGACCCAAAGTAATATGACCTACAAGTTAGGATTGACAATACTGAATGAGTAATTGTGTAGATATAAACATTGTAAATGCGGATCCTCTCAATACTGTAAAGTATAAAAACTTGTTTTGATTAAACTAGACTGCTCTCGCCAGTATTTCTTGCTGATAAAATGTTTTAAACGCGTTTTAGGTAACTTAATGTGAAGCTAATAAAAGCCAGCTGGAGAGCACTAAAGGCTTAAAAAAGTGGCTCTAAAAGTTATCTAAATAAAAATGAGTTTATGTTTTCCATAAAATAGGGTTTATCCCTACCGATGTATTGTAATTAAAAACTTGGGTTTCATCCCATTTGTTTAATATTAATTATTTGATGTTTTATAAACTCTGAAATTATTTCCTAACTACGGTCCTGATGAAGTTTTTTTTTTCCGCAGCGTATTTAATAAACACCGGTACCACTTGATTGGTTCACGGCTCCCGCTCCTAGGGTGGGGTCGAGGGTTGTGACAGATACCCCATCCAAAGCCATTATGGCTTTGGAAACTCACCTGGACTAATTATTTCAAAAACATGTGCAGGGTGCTTCTACTTGCCTTGGCAGTCTTTGGTATGTAGATAGTGGGGGCTCCAGGCACATGACAAGATGTAAAGCACTGCTCAGAGATTTTAAAGCTCATGGAGGGGGTGATATATCCTTTGGAAATAATTCAAAAGGGAAAGTTTTGGGGTCAGGATGTGTCTCAGCTGGAAAACTCAAGTTGAGAATGTGAATCTCATTGATAATCTAAAATTCAACCTTCTGAGTGTCTCACAAATGAGTGATAAGGGTTATGGATCCTTTTTCACAAAGGAATCTTGTCAGATAGTAGGCCCAGGGGTTGTTAAAAAGATTAATCAAATAATTGCAGAGAGCCAAGCACAACTTACTGCTAATAGGGTAGGAAATGTGTGTGTGGTTGACATGGTAAAAGATAATCCTATGTCAAATGCATGTTTGTTCTCACTTGCTTCAAGCAAAAAAACAGAATTATGGCATAAAAGACTAGGTCACATAAATCTAAAAACCACCTCCACTCTCTCAAAACAAAGTCTTGTCAAAGGTTTGCCACACAAACAATTTACTTGTGAAGAACATTGTGTTTCCTGTTTAAAAGGTAAACAACATAAAAGTTCTTACAAGTCAATTGAAGAGTCCAAAACAAGTCAGTGCTTACAGTTACTTCATATGGACTTGTTTGTACTTGTGAAAATCATGAGCTTAAAACAAAAAAGGTATTGCCTGATGATAGTTGATGATTTTTCCAAGTTCAGATGGACTTTCTTTACACTCTAAGGATGAAACAGCAAACATTTTGCAAAACTTTATTAAACAAGTTGAAAAGCAATTTGATATTCGTGTAAAAATCTTTCGGAGTGATAATGGAACAGAGTTTAAGAACAAAGAGTTGGATGCCTTCTGTGAGTCAAAAGGGATTGTTAGGCAATATAGCATCCCTAGAACTCCAGAACAAAATGGGGTTGTTGAAAGGAAAAACAGAACTTTGATTGAATCAGCAAGAACTATGCTAGTAGATTCTGGTTTACCCTTGTCTTTTTGGGCAGAGGCTGTAAACACTGCTTGTTATGTTCAGAACAGAGTTTTGATAAACCCCAGGCATCAAAAGACTGCTTATGAATTGCTTTATAAAATCAAACCTCTGATCTCTTATTTTAAAGTCTTTGGCTGCCCATGCTTCATTTTAAATTTAAAGGATTCATTATCCAAGTTTGCTAAGTTGATTGTGGTTATTTTCTGGGATACTCAACCACTGCCAAAGCCTACAGAGTTTTTAACTCTAGGAACAAGTGTGTTGAAGAAACGCTGAATGTGAAGTTCAATGAACTCTCATCTTTGAAAATCCTAGCAAATCTTGCTGAACTGTTTGACCTATCCAAATTTACATTTGAAGATGTGTCTGTCAAGACTAACCATGCAGGTACCCCACAGTCATCAAATCAAGAGCAAGGATATGATTACATTCCTCCAAGTTTCAAAATAAATCCTTCAGGCAGAGGAGCAGATGTTAGTAGCAATGGTGAAAGCTCTGCCAGGTCAACAGTGGTTAATACTCAAACCTCTGCCAGCTCTCAAAACCAAACATCTGTTGATAAAAGTCCACAACAAAAGGATAAAAGTCAACCCACTTTCACATCCATTCCACCAATTCCTCCACCACCATTCCAATCAGAGGCTGGACCATCAAATTCACCAATAGAGGATAGCTCAGATGATACACATTTGCAAGCTTCACCTCAGAATGCCATTGTCCCATATTAAGGTGAATTGATTTTCCTCAAAAGCCATCATATGGATCAAGTTATGTAACATCCGTCAAAAACGGATTTACCAAACCCGCTCCGTTTATCAACCGAACAGTCAGTTAAAATTTTCGTTGCGAATTATATGCCCAAAATAATTTTAAACGATACATAATCAATTATTATACGGGGATATATAATTAGTTTTTGAAAAACTGCTAAAAATCGCAAAATAAAAATGTTTTGTCTCTGCCGGGTTTCGAACTCGGGTCTGTACCGGTTCAACAAACACTTATCACCCAGCCAATCAACCGCTCCGCCACTTTGTTTTTCTGTTAATAAAAGGAATCAATTAATTCAAATATTAAAGTTCGGAAGTCAAATTCAGTAATTTGCGCCCAATTAGCAGTCGTCGGAAATCCCGACGACTTCGCCGTTAATTTACGTTACCGCTCAAGTTAACCGAAGAATTAACTCCCACGACGGTTATAACCGACGTCTGAACCCGCGACACCAGCCGTAACCGCCGGAGAACGGCTGACTTCGAATTGAGACCGAATTCAGACCCCATTCATCTCGATACTACCCTATAAATTCACCCACACAAATCACACCAAGAATCTTTCCAACTCAATCGCAACATTTTCTCGCGAAAACCGAGCCGGTAATATTAGCTTATACTGAAACCCCTAATACTATATATACCGAAGTCACCCACACCCTATGTAAGCTTTCTGAAGATTCTGTGCCGCAAGACACTCGTCGCCGGAAGAGCTTGCTGTCGCCGGAGTTCTGCCGGAAAACAGAGGAATTCAATCGGTATACCTAAATTTCTTCATTCTTTTTCTGTAATCTCACTTGTTATTAATCATACAACGCTAAAGAAACCTGAATCAACACTTCGAACCAGTCAGTCGTCACTTCCGGTTAAAACCAGTGAAGAAGACGATGTTTCGGTAATGGTTAAGTATAATTAAAATCAAGTTATTTACCGGGTTAGACACACAGTCCAGCGGTGGACTGTGTGCACATTGATCGCTAAGGTCTCGAGTTCGAGTATTGCTTCCTCACACGCTGCCTTAATAAAAATTCCTTTTCCGCAAACTGAACCGGATTGATCTAGGTATATGTTAAGTATATTAATAACCGAGTTAATAACCAAGTGAGACACACAGTCCAGCGGTGGACTGTGTGCACGCTAACCCACAGGTCCCGGGTTCGAGACCTGTGGAGCGCACCGGTTCTCTGGATTTAAATCGTTTTTAATATAAAGGAATTCTGTTTAAATCTAATTAATATATATATATAATTAAAATCGGATATATGACGGGTTAGACACGTAGCTCAGTTGGTAGAGCTGCGTGCACGCGTACGGGAGGTCTCGGGTTCGAGCCTCACTCAGCGCACAATAATATGCCTTCGAACCGGTCAACGGTCAGTCAAAGTCAACGGTCAAAGTCAACTGTAGCAAAAATCAATTTTTTTTAATTATTTTTATTTATTTATTTTAATTAAAAATCAATTAAAAATACTTAAAAATAACATTTTTAAGGTTAGAAAATAGCCTCAAACTCACAAAAATACACCCAACAATCCTACTAAAATAGATTAATAAAATCCGTTTGCTTACCGAACCAAAATGCTATTTATCTAGGTTAATTTCACTCGTGGTTAAAACCATTTCGCGTGCATTCAACCTCATCAACCGAACGCACCCAATGTGAGTGAATTCTTACAAATTCCCCTTTTTGTTCATGTTTTGGGGTGTATCATGTGTCGCTTAAACTAATTCTCTTATGCAAATTCGTGCTATACCATTATATGAACTAAACTAGAATGTAACTATTTGGTTGTGATGTATTACTTATTGTCAAAGTTGTATGCAAATTATTTAGGCCATCAGTTCCTCGTGGGAGACGAGTTGAACAACGCGTGCCTTAAAACTCATTCATTAGGCCCATCAGTTCGTAAGAACAACGCGTGCCTCAAAACTCATACATTAGGCCCATCAGTTCGTAAGAACAACGCGTGCCTCAAAACTCATTCATTAGGCCCATCAGTTCGTAGAACAACGCGTGCCTCAAAACTCATTCATTAGGCCCATCAGTTCCTCGTGGGAGACGAGTCGAACAACACGTGCCTCAAAACAATCATTTGGTGTATGTGTGTGAAATATTCAATATGGTTTGTTGTGTGAATAAATTTACATCTACATTTACTCATATGGGGTTATGCACATTATTTATAATCAATTGGATAAACTTGTTCAAATGTTTTCCATAGGATTCACTCGCCAACTTTATGTTGATCCAAAAAAAAACCTTTTTACACATGATACAGGTGAACAGGTTGAAGCAAGGAAAGCATAGGATATGCCTTAGAAGAGAACAAAGAAGCTTAGATTGGTAGTTAGAACATGTTGTATCATTTATTGTAAATTTCCATTAAATTGTATTAATGAATATGAAACGTATAATAAATGTCATGAGCTTTGATGATAACCCAATTATGCCCCGATCACCTTTTCCGCTGCGGGTCGGGGTGTGACAAGTTATTGGCAACATCAATGATGGAGTGCTCACCAGAAGCCAACCCCAAAACATTTGTCTTTTTGCTGGTTTTCTATCACTCACACAACCTGTCAAGTACCAAGAGGCACTAAAAGACAACAGTTGGGTAGAAGCTCCTACAGGTCAAAAGAGAACAAGTATGGGAACTTGTATCACTGCCAAAAGATGTAAGTCCTATTGGCACAAAGTGGGTCTTCAAGAATAAAACTGATGAAAGGGGCATTGTTGTCAAGAACAAAGCAAGTCTTGTGGTTCAAGGCTATAGACAGGAAGAAGGCATAGACTATGACGAAACTTTTGCTCCAGTTGCAAGATTGGAGGCCATCAGACTGTTCTTAGCCTTTGCTGCCAACCACAACATCAAGGTGTATCAAATGGACATCAAAAGTGCATTCTTGTATGGAAAGATCAAGGAAGAAGTGTATGTGTGTCAACCTCCTGGTTTTGAAGATGCATTTCATCCTGATCATGTTTATAGGTTAAACAAAGCACTATAAACAAGCACCCAGAGCCTGGTATGAAACTCTATCCACTTTTCTCTTATCCATCGGTTTCACCAGAGGTAGGATTGATAAAACCCTATTTTTAAAATGGAAAGGAAAAGATTTGATGCTTGTCCAAATTTATGTGGATGACATCATTTTTGGATCCACATGCACTACCAAGTGTGAAGAGTTCTGAAAACTCATGGCAGATGAGTTTGAGATTAGTGCAATGGGTGAGTTGCAATGGTTTATTGGTTTACAAGTTAAACAAATGCAACATGACACTTTCATCCATCAAAATAAGTATGTGAAAGAACTACTTAAGAAATTTGATATGGATGATTGTAAACCTTGCAGCACACCCATGGCAACATCCAAGCTAGTCACATTTTATGGCAAAGATGACCTTGTTAATCAAACATTGTATCAAAGTATGATTGGGTATTTACTGTACCTAACTGCATCAAGGCCAGACATCATGTTTGCAACATGTTTTTGTACCAGATCACAGTCATTGCCAAGAAAATCAGATCTTATTGCTGTCAAAAGGATATTCAGATACATAAAAGGTGCTCCCACACTTGGTATCTGGTATCCAGCTAATGGTAATATTGAGCTTGTAGGATATTCTGATAGTGACTTTGCTGGATGTAAAACAACAAGGAAGTCCACATCTGGAGGAGCCCAATTCCTAGGTGATTGCTTAGTGTCTTGGCAAAGCAAAAAGCAATTTGCAGTTTCTACTTCCACTGCTGAGGCTTAGTGTCTTTACAACATGTCCATACCAAGGATCAAATGGTAGATGTGTTGACAAAAGCACTTGATGCTCACACTTTTGACAGTTTGATCTCTAGGCTTGGAATGCTAAACATGGATTAAAAACAATTTTTTTGTGATCCATATGTAAATAGCAATAAAATGTTTTTAGAAAATCAAAATCCATCCTTAAAAATAGTTTAAAGTTGAAATTTTCAATAAATTCTCAAAGTCTGTTCAAAGCACTGATAGCACAAAAACACTGTTATTTCGAAAAGTCTATCCACTGTCAAAAGTGTATCCTCTGATAGCTCAAAACTTTCAAACAGTGGTTTAGCCAAACAATTGTCTTCCATTGTCAATCAGAGGTTACACGTGGACAAATGTTATTTGACAGTCGTTCCATCAGATGCCACGTCATCATTACTTTTTCAAAACCCTATAAAACCCTATTCTATCCAGAATAGAGGATTCACCAAACTGTGTCGATTTCAAAAATCTCAAAACAGTTTGCACTTAAATCATGGCTCCTAAAACAAAATCAAAGAAATCAAAGCAAGATTTACCACCATTCGTCTTGATTATCAAAACTCCACACAATTACACGGGCATCTTAGAAGAAACCGAAGTCAATACACGATACCACACAATGGTTCGGATTCTAAGAGAGTCAAAATTTAAACACATGCTCGAAGTTAAAACCAAGATTTACATCAATTCTCTTCGGGATTTCTTGAAAAATGCTAAGGTCAAAACATTCTGCTGATGGTGTAGGACCGATCCTCGATGCTTAGGAACCTAAATTTGATATCTAACGTCCATAATAGCGGAAATATTACGTCATATTACCAATAGACAAGAATTAATCAGTTAATCGTCAGTTTCATTGATTAAACGTTCAGATTACAGACTGACAGAGCTTCGCCTCTACAATGCCAAAGTTAAAAATGCGACACACAAGCTAGGTATTTATAGGTTTACAAGTTCGGCCCATGAGGTGCAAGTTCACCCGAACTTGCCTATGAAAGTTCGGCCGAACATGCTTAAACATGTAGACATATGGGCGAACTTGGCTAAGACACATCATAAATACTCCTTAACCTAGTCTATCCAGCTCTATACAATACATACTCGATATAAGACTAAGACATAGACATTCTGCACCAACAGACTCCCCCTTGGATATCGTCTTCGTCTTTTATCAGTCTTCAAAACTCTGTCTTCATATAAACATTAACATACCCGACCAAAGAAGTACTTGTACGGCTTCTTTCGTCTCTCTTGTTTCGGATCCGGCGTTTGATCAGTTGGCGGTGGTCTTTTGAAGTTAGCCATCTTGAGTGAACTTTGTCTTACCGCTTTTTCCAACTTCTCTTTAATCGCCTCACTTCTGGTTTCTTCCTTTAAGAATTCAACTCTTTCCAGATCCCTCCACTTTGTCTGCCACATCTTCCCTGAATTCACATTGTAACATCCGTCCAAAAACGGATTTACCAAACCCGCTCCGTTTATCAACCGAACAGTCAGTCAAATTTTTCGTTGCGAATTAAATGCCCAAAATAATTTTAAACGATCCGTAATCAATTATTATGCGGGGATATATATTTAGTTTTTGAAAATCTGTCAAAAATATCAAAATAAAAATGTTTTACTTTTGCCGGGTTTCGAACTCGGGTCTCTACCGGTTCAACCAAACACTTAACTCACACATCATAGACCACTCCGCCACTTTGATTTTCTGTTAAGTTAATGGAATTATTAAATCAAATAATGATGTGCGGAAATTCAAATTCCGTCAACTTGCGCCCAAACAGCTGTCGTCGGAAATCCCGACGACTTCGCCCATAAAACACGTTTTCGCTCAATTTAATCAATCAATTAACTCTCGCCAGCTATAGCCAACGTCTGAAAACGCGTCATTTGCCAAAATCGCCGGAGAACAGTTGACTTCGAATATAGACCGAATTCAGACCCCATTCATCTCGTTGCTACCCTATAAATACACCCACAACTCGCCAGAAGTCTTTCACACTCAAATCGCACCCTTTATCAGCGAAACATCACTCGCCGGAAGTATTTGATACATCGCCGGAAAACCGTATCATTAACCTTCGAGCTTACTGAACCCCCTAAACTTTCACCTAAGTCACCCACCCCCTTTGTAACCTTTCGGAAGACTCTCTGCTGCAAGAAGTTGTCGCCGGAAAAAGGTTTCTGTCGCCGGAGTTCTGCCGGAAAACAGAGTATAACCAGTCGGTATATCTCACGCTTAAATTCATTCCCTTTTTACTTTTATCTCATTTGTAATTGATCATTAAACGCTAAAGAAACATGAATCAACATTTCGAACCAGTCCGTCGTCACTTCCGGTTAAAACCGGTGAAGAAGACGAAGTTCAGTAATGGTTAAGTATAATTAAATTCAAGTTATTTACCGGGTTAGACACACAGTCCAGCGGTGGACTGTGTGCACTTTTAACGCTAAGGTCACGAGTTCGATTCCGGTTTCACACACGCCGCCTTGATAAAAATCCTATTTTTAGCAAACTGAACCGGAGTCGCCTTGAGTATATGTTAAGTATATTGATAACCGAGTTATAACCAAGTGTGACACACAGTCCAGCGGTGGAGTGTGTGTCCGCTAACCCACAGGTCCCGGGTTCGAGACCTGTGGAGCGCACCGGTTCTCGAGTCTTAATCTGTTTTTAAAATAAATTGATTTCTGTTAAATCTAATTAATATATATATATAATTATAATCGGATATATAACGGGTTAGACACGTAGCTCAGTTGGTAGAGCTGCGTGCACGCGTACGGGAGGTCTCGGGTTCGAGCCTCACCCGGCGCACAACAATATGCTATAAACCGGTCAACGATAGTCAAAGTCAACGGTCAAAGTCAACTGTAGCAAAAATAAAATATTTTTTTTATTATTTTTATTTAATTATTTTAATTAAAAATACTTAAAAATAACATTTTTAAGGTTAGAAAATAGCCTCAAACTCACAAAAATACACCCAACAATCCTACTAAAATAGATTCATAAAACCCGTTTACTTACCAAACCGTAACGCGATTTATCTAGGTTAATTTCACTCGTGGTTAAAACCATTTCGCGCGCATTCAACGTCATCAACCGAACGCACCCAATGTGAGTGAATCTTACAATTCCCCCTTTTAAATTACACGTTTTGGGGTGTGTCATGTGTTATGAAATAATTAATTTATTTATTTAAACTTGTGCCATACCACATCATGACTTAAACTTAGATTTATTGTTGTGATTTACTTATATTCCGTTTGTCAAATTTCATGAAACTCATACATTAAGCCCATCAGTTCCTCGTGGGAAACGAGTAGAACATCGCGTGCTTCAATTCAAATTCATTATTGTTCATGTGTGTTTTCATTGAGTTTATATTGTTTGTAGTTGTGATTATTCATATTATCATGTTTATGCAATTCATTCATCAGGCCCCTCAGTTCCTCGTGAGAGACGAGTTGAGCATCGCGTGCCTTTAATTGTTTCCATTATTATTCATGAGTGTTTCATTTAACATCTTATGATTGTTGATCAAGTTACATCTAATTTTACTCATGTTTGGTTGTGCACATATTTCATAATCAATTTAAATAAATTGTTCAAATGTTTTCCATAGGATTCACTCGCCAACATTATGTTGATCCAAAAACCTTTTTACACATGATACAGGGTACAGGATGAAGGAAGGAAAACATAGGATATGCCTTAGAAGAGAACCAAGAAGCTTAGACTGATAGTTAGAACATGTTGTATCTTTTATTTCCATTAAATTGTATTAATAAATATGAAACATATAATAAATGTCATGAGCTTTGTCGATAACCCAATTATGCCCCGATCACCTTTTCCGCTGCGGGTCGGGGTGTGACAGATTGGTATCAGAGCCATGACTATAGGGATATAGGATAGGTTATTAGACCCTTGAAACCTATACTATAGTCTGCCTAAATTTTTAATTGATTAGGTGGTTACATACAAACTTGTGATATTTATTTGTTTCATATTTGTTTACATTTCAGTCAAACATACATGCTCATTCATTATACATATATACATATATCGATGTTCATGTATTCAATTTATTTTCATACTCTCAGTATCCAAAGATTTTATGCAATTTTCAATTCTCATCAAAGTAAGTTCTGCGACGGGCATGTAGTAACTGGAAGGGTACAAGTACCGGTAGTCGGAACGTCCTGTCTAGGTTGGCATTCGTATAAATCCAAAATAACGGACCAGTTTGCCTACCTGGGGACAAACGATGAGAGTACGACGGACCTATTAGGCCAAAGCATGCCACACCAAACGTCGTTCGAACTAACCTCACTTTGAGATGTCACCGTGTCTACACCTGGACACATTCCGAACATCACACGTTGTATACATATCTCTCGATTTTCTCCGGGTTTTGTGAACGCAACCAGGCAGAAACCGTGCGAACCATATGAAAAACCGGTATTCATGGGGGCCCACATGATTACACAGGTAAAGTATGGCGGCATGAAGGGCCTAACAGCAAGCAAAACCCAAGACATCCTATGGATGTAGTAGATTTATTTTTCTATATTTATTTTATGAACGTTCAATCCCAAACTCGACCCACGATCCCAAAGGCATCCAACTCATACTCTTGACATGTATTCCTTGTAGATGTCTTCTAGCCTCGCTCGTAGGAAAATGAGAGCAGGAAAAGCCCGTGAACGCATGGCTACCCAAATCGCTCAACAAATGGCTGCCGTAATACCCAATATTATAATCCAAGTTCAACAAGCACTTACCAATAATCCCATCAATCAAGCAAACCAAAACATTTTCAACTCTCCCCCAAATACCACTAAATGCACCTACAAGCATTTCAAATCATGCGACCCTCCGAAATACAAAGGGACTGAAGGCGTCACCGCTCTCCTCCATTGGTTTGAAGAAATGGAGAACACATTTCTAAATTGCGATTGCCCTGACGATCGCAAAGTGCGATATGCTACCGGTCGATTATATGGGATAGCACTTACTTGGTGGAACACAGGGAAGGCCAAACGAGGTGTTGAAGATGCTATGTCCTTAACTTGGAACGAATTGAAGGAAATCATGACCAGACGATTTTGCCCAAGGAGCGAAATCAAGAAGTTAGAAGATGAATTTTACTCATTGAAGCAAATAGAAGGAGACCACATCACCTACAACAAAAGGTTCCTCGAATTACATCAAATGGTTCCCAACATGTTCACTCCCCTCTACCGTTTGATCGAGCACTACATTCATGGTCTTCCGTCAAAGATTCAAGACCCGGTAATAAGTACCAAGCCTGCAACTTTGGAAGCAGCAATGGAGCTAGCAACAGAGCTCACCGAGAACCGAATCCGAAACAAAGACTTCAAGGAGGAGAAGAAAAAGGATAAAGAATCGACTGAAACCTCCGACTCCACTCAACCCGAATCCCCTTCTCAACCCAATCCTAAGAGAAGAAGAGTCGGGCGACTTTTCGCTGCTACTCAACGAAATCAACCAGTTTTTCACGCTATACCCATCCGATCTATCCCAATCACCCAAGTGGCACCCAACTCAACTTACCCAAATAAGAAACCATATCTTGGACCTCACCCTCGATGCAACAACTGTTTTTATCACCATCCCCTTACCCTACTTTGTCGTCTATGTGCAACTTGTGGACGCTATGGTCATTTGAGCAATGTTTGTCGCACCTTTCAAGACCAAACCTCTTCCCCTACTCAAAACATGGCCCAAACTTATCATCAACCCCAACACCCCATGTTCCCATATGCTCGAGCTTGCTTCAATTGTGGCGACCCTACCCACCTTAGAAACACATGCCCTGAATTGGTTAACGTTATCAACACTCGAGCCCAATCAAACCCAGTTAACCAAGTAAACCAAGCAAACCCAGCTCCACCGCCAGCAAGAGGAAGAGTCTTCAATATCAACGCCAATCCTGTCGAAGATAATGACGGCCCAAACAAAGATACTCAGCTAGTCTTCTTCGCCGGAGATCCAGATTCAACTCCTATCGTTTAGTTTTATGTTTTTTTTTTTTTCCATGTGTAGACTGTTAGAGAAATTATTGGATATTATATATATTGTTTTCAGTATATGCAATTTCATAGGCCGCCGCTCCCCATTACCTATGAGCGTGAGCTGTTCCCCATTACCTATGAGCGTGAACCAGGCGTTGCCAACATAAGATCGGCTCCGTTCGATTGAGCCTTGATCTCACAGTCATTTTCATTTTCAGTACACACAATACGATCGGCTCCGTTTGATTGAGCCTCGATCGCACAGACAATTTCATTATCAGTATGTTGTGGTTGTTGTGTTTGTAGTAGAGTCGCATCGAACTAACCATAACTTACGGATAAAGTCAATGAAAATTTGACAAGGATATGGTGGATACGCCGCTGGTACTTCCTATATATAAGTATTCTTGTCAAGTGATCGGAGGCATTATCAGGCGGTTATGAGAGGTTCCATGCATAGGCTGTTTGTGTGGTTAAGTTATTCATTTTCAGTACATGCAATACGCTCGGCTCCGTTTGATTGAGCCTTGAGCACAGAATTTCAATTTCAGTACATTCAATACGTTCGGCTCCGTTTGATTGAGCCTTGAGCGCACATCCATTTCATTTTCAGTACATGCAATACGATCGGCTCCGTTCGATTGAGCCTTGATCACACAGATATATTTCATTTCAGTATTTTATGTTTGTTGTATTGGTTGTAGAGTTGTAGGACTAATCATAATTCACTGATAAAACCAATGAAAATTTGACAAGAATATGGTGGATACGCCGCTGGTACTTCCTATATATAAGTATTCTTGTCAAAGGATCAGAGGCCTTATCGGACGGTTATGGGAAGTTTTATGTAGGATTTATTAGTTTCTTGGTAACTAATCATAACTTGTGGATAAAACTAATGAAAATTTGGCAAGAATATGGTGGATACGCCGCTGGTACTTCCTATATATAAGTATTCTTGCCAAAGGATCAGAGGCATTATCAGGCGGTTATGAGAAGTTCCATGTAGGATTTAGTATTGCCTTGATTGAAATTATGTTACATTTATATCATCTCACTATTTAAAGAAATTGGATTGTGATCCATTTCTATATAGACTAACCTCTCCATCATAACGAACGAAAGAGGAACTGTCACCATTCAAACATATATGCTATCAGAATGTGGATACAATTGTTAGTTGTTGTGTTTATTTGTGTAGATTGTAGAATTTCTGCCTTAGGATATAACCCTAAGCATATTCAAACTCTTATGCATGATATCGTTTTAGCGAATCATTCCTGCTTAACAATACTGATACAGTAGGCAACAAAAAGCGATTCCTGTATTAGGATACTTAACCTTTACAAGGAACGTTACCGCCTCAAACAAAAACCTAAACCCTAATTTTCTTCTAAAAATGTAACCGGCAAACTCAACACCATCATTCTTTTAGTCAATTATATCCCTAATTAAATTTCGGGACGAAATTTCTAAAAAAAGCAGGGGATACTGTAACATCCGTCCAAAAACGGATTTACCAAACCCGCTCCGTTTATCAACCGAACAGTCAGTCAAATTTTTCGTTGCGAATTAAATGCCCAAAATAATTTTAAACGATCCGTAATCAATTATTATGCGGGGATATATATTTAGTTTTTGAAAATCTGTCAAAAATATCAAAATAAAAATGTTTTACTTTTGCCGGGTTTCGAACTCGGGTCTCTACCGGTTCAACCAAACACTTAACTCACACATCATAGACCACTCCGCCACTTTGATTTTCTGTTAAGTTAATGGAATTATTAAATCAAATAATGATGTGCGGAAATTCAAATTCCGTCAACTTGCGCCCAAACAGCTGTCGTCGGAAATCCCGACGACTTCGCCCATAAAACACGTTTTCGCTCAATTTAATCAATCAATTAACTCTCGCCAGCTATAGCCAACGTCTGAAAACGCGTCATTTGCCAAAATCGCCGGAGAACAGTTGACTTCGAATATAGACCGAATTCAGACCCCATTCATCTCGTTGCTACCCTATAAATACACCCACAACTCGCCAGAAGTCTTTCACACTCAAATCGCACCCTTTATCAGCGAAACATCACTCGCCGGAAGTATTTGATACATCGCCGGAAAACCGTATCATTAACCTTCGAGCTTACTGAACCCCCTAAACTTTCACCTAAGTCACCCACCCCCTTTGTAACCTTTCGGAAGACTCTCTGCTGCAAGAAGTTGTCGCCGGAAAAAGGTTTCTGTCGCCGGAGTTCTGCCGGAAAACAGAGTATAACCAGTCGGTATATCTCACGCTTAAATTCATTCCCTTTTTACTTTTATCTCATTTGTAATTGATCATTAAACGCTAAAGAAACATGAATCAACATTTCGAACCAGTCCGTCGTCACTTCCGGTTAAAACCGGTGAAGAAGACGAAGTTCAGTAATGGTTAAGTATAATTAAATTCAAGTTATTTACCGGGTTAGACACACAGTCCAGCGGTGGACTGTGTGCACTTTTAACGCTAAGGTCACGAGTTCGATTCCGGTTTCACACACGCCGCCTTGATAAAAATCCTATTTTTAGCAAACTGAACCGGAGTCGCCTTGAGTATATGTTAAGTATATTGATAACCGAGTTATAACCAAGTGTGACACACAGTCCAGCGGTGGAGTGTGTGTGTCCGCTAACCCACAGGTCCCGGGTTCGAGACCTGTGGAGCGCACCGGTTCTCGAGTCTTAATCTGTTTTTAAAATAAATTGATTTCTGTTAAATCTAATTAATATATATATATAATTATAATCGGATATATAACGGGTTAGACACGTAGCTCAGTTGGTAGAGCTGCGTGCACGCGTACGGGAGGTCTCGGGTTCGAGCCTCACCCGGCGCACAACAATATGCTATAAACCGGTCAACGATAGTCAAAGTCAACGGGTCAAAGTCAACTGTAGCAAAAATAAAATATTTTTTTTATTATTTTTATTTAATTATTTTAATTAAAAATACTTAAAAATAACATTTTTAAGGTTAGAAAATAGCCTCAAACTCACAAAAATACACCCAACAATCCTACTAAAATAGATTCATAAAACCCGTTTACTTACCAAACCGTAACGCGATTTATCTAGGTTAATTTCACTCGTGGTTAAAACCATTTCGCGCGCATTCAACGTCATCAACCGAACGCACCCAATGTGAGTGAATCTTACAATTCCCCCTTTTAAATTACACGTTTTGGGGTGTGTCATGTGTTATGAAATAATTAATTTATTTATTTAAACTTGTGCCATACCACATCATGACTTAAACTTAGATTTATTGTTGTGATTTACTTATATTCCGTTTGTCAAATTTCATGAAACTCATACATTAAGCCCATCAGTTCCTCGTGGGAAACGAGTAGAACATCGCGTGCTTCAATTCAAATTCATTATTGTTCATGTGTGTTTTCATTGAGTTTATATTGTTTGTAGTTGTGATTATTCATATTATCATGTTTATGCAATTCATTCATCAGGCCCCTCAGTTCCTCGTGAGAGACGAGTTGAGCATCGCGTGCCTTTAATTGTTTCCATTATTATTCATGAGTGTTTCATTTAACATCTTATGATTGTTGATCAAGTTACATCTAATTTTACTCATGTTTGGTTGTGCACATATTTCATAATCAATTTAAATAAATTGTTCAAATGTTTTCCATAGGATTCACTCGCCAACATTATGTTGATCCAAAAACCTTTTTACACATGATACAGGGTACAGGATGAAGGAAGGAAAACATAGGATATGCCTTAGAAGAGAACCAAGAAGCTTAGACTGATAGTTAGAACATGTTGTATCTTTTATTTCCATTAAATTGTATTAATAAATATGAAACATATAATAAATGTCATGAGCTTTGTCGATAACCCAATTATGCCCCGATCACCTTTTCCGCTGCGGGTCGGGGTGTGACAGATTGGTATCAGAGCCATGACTATAGGGATATAGGATAGGTTATTAGACCCTTGAAACCTATACTATAGTCTGCCTAAATTTTTAATTGATTAGGTGGTTACATACAAACTTGTGATATTTATTTGTTTCATATTTGTTTACATTTCAGTCAAACATACATGCTCATTCATTATACATATATACATATATCGATGTTCATGTATTCAATTTATTTTCATACTCTCAGTATCCAAAGATTTTATGCAATTTTCAATTCTCATCAAAGTAAGTTCTGCGACGGGCATGTAGTAACTGGAAGGGTACAAGTACCGGTAGTCGGAACGTCCTGTCTAGGTTGGCATTCGTATAAATCCAAAATAACGGACCAGTTTGCCTACCTGGGGACAAACGATGAGAGTACGACGGACCTATTAGGCCAAAGCATGCCACACCAAACGTCGTTCGAACTAACCTCACTTTGAGATGTCACCGTGTCTACACCTGGACACATTCCGAACATCACACGTTGTATACATATCTCTCGATTTTCTCCGGGTTTTGTGAACGCAACCAGGCAGAAACCGTGCGAACCATATGAAAAACCGGTATTCATGGGGGCCCACATGATTACACAGGTAAAGTATGGCGGCATGAAGGGCCTAACAGCAAGCAAAACCCAAGACATCCTATGGATGTAGTAGATTTATTTTTCTATATTTATTTTATGAACGTTCAATCCCAAACTCGACCCACGATCCCAAAGGCATCCAACTCATACTCTTGACATGTATTCCTTGTAGATGTCTTCTAGCCTCGCTCGTAGGAAAATGAGAGCAGGAAAAGCCCGTGAACGCATGGCTACCCAAATCGCTCAACAAATGGCTGCCGTAATACCCAATATTATAATCCAAGTTCAACAAGCACTTACCAATAATCCCATCAATCAAGCAAACCAAAACATTTTCAACTCTCCCCCAAATACCACTAAATGCACCTACAAGCATTTCAAATCATGCGACCCTCCGAAATACAAAGGGACTGAAGGCGTCACCGCTCTCCTCCATTGGTTTGAAGAAATGGAGAACACATTTCTAAATTGCGATTGCCCTGACGATCGCAAAGTGCGATATGCTACCGGTCGATTATATGGGATAGCACTTACTTGGTGGAACACAGGGAAGGCCAAACGAGGTGTTGAAGATGCTATGTCCTTAACTTGGAACGAATTGAAGGAAATCATGACCAGACGATTTTGCCCAAGGAGCGAAATCAAGAAGTTAGAAGATGAATTTTACTCATTGAAGCAAATAGAAGGAGACCACATCACCTACAACAAAAGGTTCCTCGAATTACATCAAATGGTTCCCAACATGTTCACTCCCCTCTACCGTTTGATCGAGCACTACATTCATGGTCTTCCGTCAAAGATTCAAGACCCGGTAATAAGTACCAAGCCTGCAACTTTGGAAGCAGCAATGGAGCTAGCAACAGAGCTCACCGAGAACCGAATCCGAAACAAAGACTTCAAGGAGGAGAAGAAAAAGGATAAAGAATCGACTGAAACCTCCGACTCCACTCAACCCGAATCCCCTTCTCAACCCAATCCTAAGAGAAGAAGAGTCGGGCGACTTTTCGCTGCTACTCAACGAAATCAACCAGTTTTTCACGCTATACCCATCCGATCTATCCCAATCACCCAAGTGGCACCCAACTCAACTTACCCAAATAAGAAACCATATCTTGGACCTCACCCTCGATGCAACAACTGTTTTTATCACCATCCCCTTACCCTACTTTGTCGTCTATGTGCAACTTGTGGACGCTATGGTCATTTGAGCAATGTTTGTCGCACCTTTCAAGACCAAACCTCTTCCCCTACTCAAAACATGGCCCAAACTTATCATCAACCCCAACACCCCATGTTCCCATATGCTCGAGCTTGCTTCAATTGTGGCGACCCTACCCACCTTAGAAACACATGCCCTGAATTGGTTAACGTTATCAACACTCGAGCCCAATCAAACCCAGTTAACCAAGTAAACCAAGCAAACCCAGCTCCACCGCCAGCAAGAGGAAGAGTCTTCAATATCAACGCCAATCCTGTCGAAGATAATGACGGCCCAAACAAAGATACTCAGCTAGTCTTCTTCGCCGGAGATCCAGATTCAACTCCTATCGTTTAGTTTTATGTTTTTTTTTTTTCCATGTGTAGACTGTTAGAGAAATTATTGGATATTATATATATTGTTTTCAGTATATGCAATTTCATAGGCCGCCGCTCCCCATTACCTATGAGCGTGAGCTGTTCCCCATTACCTATGAGCGTGAACCAGGCGTTGCCAACATAAGATCGGCTCCGTTCGATTGAGCCTTGATCTCACAGTCATTTTCATTTTCAGTACACACAATACGATCGGCTCCGTTTGATTGAGCCTCGATCGCACAGACAATTTCATTATCAGTATGTTGTGGTTGTTGTGTTTGTAGTAGAGTCGCATCGAACTAACCATAACTTACGGATAAAGTCAATGAAAATTTGACAAGGATATGGTGGATACGCCGCTGGTACTTCCTATATATAAGTATTCTTGTCAAGTGATCGGAGGCATTATCAGGCGGTTATGAGAGGTTCCATGCATAGGCTGTTTGTGTGGTTAAGTTATTCATTTTCAGTACATGCAATACGCTCGGCTCCGTTTGATTGAGCCTTGAGCACAGAATTTCAATTTCAGTACATTCAATACGTTCGGCTCCGTTTGATTGAGCCTTGAGCGCACATCCATTTCATTTTCAGTACATGCAATACGATCGGCTCCGTTCGATTGAGCCTTGATCACACAGATATATTTCATTTCAGTATTTTATGTTTGTTGTATTGGTTGTAGAGTTGTAGGACTAATCATAATTCACTGATAAAACCAATGAAAATTTGACAAGAATATGGTGGATACGCCGCTGGTACTTCCTATATATAAGTATTCTTGTCAAAGGATCAGAGGCCTTATCGGACGGTTATGGGAAGTTTTATGTAGGATTTATTAGTTTCTTGGTAACTAATCATAACTTGTGGATAAAACTAATGAAAATTTGGCAAGAATATGGTGGATACGCCGCTGGTACTTCCTATATATAAGTATTCTTGCCAAAGGATCAGAGGCATTATCAGGCGGTTATGAGAAGTTCCATGTAGGATTTAGTATTGCCTTGATTGAAATTATGTTACATTTATATCATCTCACTATTTAAAGAAATTGGATTGTGATCCATTTCTATATAGACTAACCTCTCCATCATAACGAACGAAAGAGGAACTGTCACCATTCAAACATATATGCTATCAGAATGTGGATACAATTGTTAGTTGTTGTGTTTATTTGTGTAGATTGTAGAATTTCTGCCTTAGGATATAACCCTAAGCATATTCAAACTCTTATGCATGATATCGTTTTAGCGAATCATTCCTGCTTAACAATACTGATACAGTAGGCAACAAAAAGCGATTCCTGTATTAGGATACTTAACCTTTACAAGGAACGTTACCGCCTCAAACAAAAACCTAAACCCTAATTTTCTTCTAAAAATGTAACCGGCAAACTCAACACCATCATTCTTTTAGTCAATTATATCCCTAATTAAATTTCGGGACGAAATTTCTAAAAAAAGCAGGGGATACTGTAACATCCGTCCAAAAACGGATTTACCAAACCCGCTCCGTTTATCAACCGAACAGTCAGTCAAATTTTTCGTTGCGAATTAAATGCCCAAAATAATTTTAAACGATCCGTAATCAATTATTATGCGGGGATATATATTTAGTTTTTGAAAATCTGTCAAAAATATCAAAATAAAAATGTTTTACTTTTGCCGGGTTTCGAACTCGGGTCTCTACCGGTTCAACCAAACACTTAACTCACACATCATAGACCACTCCGCCACTTTGATTTTCTGTTAAGTTAATGGAATTATTAAATCAAATAATGATGTGCGGAAATTCAAATTCCGTCAACTTGCGCCCAAACAGCTGTCGTCGGAAATCCCGACGACTTCGCCCATAAAACACGTTTTCGCTCAATTTAATCAATCAATTAACTCTCGCCAGCTATAGCCAACGTCTGAAAACGCGTCATTTGCCAAAATCGCCGGAGAACAGTTGACTTCGAATATAGACCGAATTCAGACCCCATTCATCTCGTTGCTACCCTATAAATACACCCACAACTCGCCAGAAGTCTTTCACACTCAAATCGCACCCTTTATCAGCGAAACATCACTCGCCGGAAGTATTTGATACATCGCCGGAAAACCGTATCATTAACCTTCGAGCTTACTGAACCCCCTAAACTTTCACCTAAGTCACCCACCCCCTTTGTAACCTTTCGGAAGACTCTCTGCTGCAAGAAGTTGTCGCCGGAAAAAGGTTTCTGTCGCCGGAGTTCTGCCGGAAAACAGAGTATAACCAGTCGGTATATCTCACGCTTAAATTCATTCCCTTTTTACTTTTATCTCATTTGTAATTGATCATTAAACGCTAAAGAAACATGAATCAACATTTCGAACCAGTCCGTCGTCACTTCCGGTTAAAACCGGTGAAGAAGACGAAGTTCAGTAATGGTTAAGTATAATTAAATTCAAGTTATTTACCGGGTTAGACACACAGTCCAGCGGTGGACTGTGTGCACTTTTAACGCTAAGGTCACGAGTTCGATTCCGGTTTCACACACGCCGCCTTGATAAAAATCCTATTTTTAGCAAACTGAACCGGAGTCGCCTTGAGTATATGTTAAGTATATTGATAACCGAGTTATAACCAAGTGTGACACACAGTCCAGCGGTGGAGTGTGTGTCCGCTAACCCACAGGTCCCGGGTTCGAGACCTGTGGAGCGCACCGGTTCTCGAGTCTTAATCTGTTTTTAAAATAAATTGATTTCTGTTAAATCTAATTAATATATATATATAATTATAATCGGATATATAACGGGTTAGACACGTAGCTCAGTTGGTAGAGCTGCGTGCACGCGTACGGGAGGTCTCGGGTTCGAGCCTCACCCGGCGCACAACAATATGCTATAAACCGGTCAACGATAGTCAAAGTCAACGGGTCAAAGTCAACTGTAGCAAAAATAAAATATTTTTTTTATTATTTTTATTTAATTATTTTAATTAAAAATACTTAAAAATAACATTTTTAAGGTTAGAAAATAGCCTCAAACTCACAAAAATACACCCAACAATCCTACTAAAATAGATTCATAAAACCCGTTTACTTACCAAACCGTAACGCGATTTATCTAGGTTAATTTCACTCGTGGTTAAAACCATTTCGCGCGCATTCAACGTCATCAACCGAACGCACCCAATGTGAGTGAATCTTACAATTCCCCCTTTTAAATTACACGTTTTGGGGTGTGTCATGTGTTATGAAATAATTAATTTATTTATTTAAACTTGTGCCATACCACATCATGACTTAAACTTAGATTTATTGTTGTGATTTACTTATATTCCGTTTGTCAAATTTCATGAAACTCATACATTAAGCCCATCAGTTCCTCGTGGGAAACGAGTAGAACATCGCGTGCTTCAATTCAAATTCATTATTGTTCATGTGTGTTTTCATTGAGTTTATATTGTTTGTAGTTGTGATTATTCATATTATCATGTTTATGCAATTCATTCATCAGGCCCCTCAGTTCCTCGTGAGAGACGAGTTGAGCATCGCGTGCCTTTAATTGTTTCCATTATTATTCATGAGTGTTTCATTTAACATCTTATGATTGTTGATCAAGTTACATCTAATTTTACTCATGTTTGGTTGTGCACATATTTCATAATCAATTTAAATAAATTGTTCAAATGTTTTCCATAGGATTCACTCGCCAACATTATGTTGATCCAAAAACCTTTTTACACATGATACAGGGTACAGGATGAAGGAAGGAAAACATAGGATATGCCTTAGAAGAGAACCAAGAAGCTTAGACTGATAGTTAGAACATGTTGTATCTTTTATTTCCATTAAATTGTATTAATAAATATGAAACATATAATAAATGTCATGAGCTTTGTCGATAACCCAATTATGCCCCGATCACCTTTTCCGCTGCGGGTCGGGGTGTGACACACATTACGTGCATAGCAAACATTGACAACTTTCTGATACTGCATCGCCTGTACCTTTTCTCTTTCTTCAAAAACAATCTTGCTGTAGAAAAGGCATTTTATATCTTCTCTCGAGTAGTTTACCAACCACGTAGGATCTAAAATCCTTATCGTCCTCCACAATCCTCTCATACCTTGATAACCCATCACTTCAACCCGTTCCTTAGCAATATCTAAGTGAATCTTCAAACTTTAATACAATCACTGCTTCACAAGTAGCTGGATCAATCTGCCACCACTTGAATAAAGGATAAAAGTTTTGTTCGATTGGCATAAGCGGCATATTCCTCATAGCTCTAGGAGATTTCATGATTAACGTTATATCCTTTTCTCCTGTAACCTTGTTAATCTTTATTCTTCATCTCGGAATAAACAGCTTCCAGTGATTCCAACCTTTTTCAGCTTCGTACTTTATCATTTTCCATAACAATTGATCAACCGTCTTCATCTGATAAGTAACGTTCACTGTTTGCACCAGCTCTTCCATATCCCAATACGGCAAAGTCTTTAAATCAACAAGATATTTGAAGTACTGCACTCCAAACTCTCTTTTGATTGCATAAACGTTGATCTCCTTAAACCATCCCCAACTCAAAATATCTCCCAAAGAAACATTTTTATCTCTGGTGAAGAATGCTAGTGGACGTCGAAACTTACGTTCACAAGGCATCTCCTTGAACCAGGTCTTTCTCGCTTCAGCTATCTCCTCTTTGGTCATTGGCCTAGGAATTTTTCCTTCACGAAGCTCTTCAGCAATCCTATCTTTCAACATGTCTTCATTCAGTTGTTTATACAATTCTTCAAATGTAGGAAAGCTTTCTGAATCCTGACCAACATACTTATCTTTCTTTTCTGTTTCATCATCTAAGGACCAGTCTTCAACAATCACACGGTTGTATCATCAGCTTCGAATCTTCTTTCGTACTGATACTCTTTTGGCTCAAATGTATCAACATTCATTATCTCCTCAAAATCAAACTCCAAGTTTTCAACTTCAGCTTCAACTAGCTTCGCCAGATCTTCTTTCGAATAATTATGTACAAACTCACCTTCTTCAACATATGTTCCAACATCAATATCAAAGGCTTCGTAGGTACTGCAGTCATAGGCTTCACAAACCGATCAACATCTAATAATTCAATATCATCTGTAGGCCCTTTCTGCCCTGACTCCCCCTGGCTTTTATCTTCCATTCGATTAGATTCATCGTCCATTAGATCAGAAAAATCAAATTCATCAGAGACTTTAGCTTCATTGATCTTTAAGCCAGTACCACCCTGATCAAAATCATCATTACCCTGATCAAAATCGTCATCGTCATCCCCTACATTCCAATATTCATATCCTTCCTCTTCTTCATCCTCATTCTTATCCTCTTTCTCAGTTTCATCATCGTCTTTTTCTTCAGTAACGACAATAGGATCAGAAGGCTTGACAGATTCGTCAACCTTTTGTATATCAGACTCAGAAGCTTTTGAAACATCTTCTGTAGATTTCTCGGGAACATCAGAAGATTTCTCTGTAGTAGATTTAGGGCTTCTCCCTCTACCTACTTCCCTTTACCACCCTCAGCCAATTTTTTCAGCACGCTCCTTGGCTTCTTGACGATCCAGACGATCGTATTCGGCAATAAAATCAATATTCAGATTATTGGATAACACCTTTTGTAATCTGATGAATCTTCGATCATTTAGAGCTTGAATTTTCTTCAATTCTGCAATCTTTGTTTGTAATTTTTCATTAGCGTCCTGCAGACTTTCTATCAACGCCTTGTAATATTCTCTTTCATTTTCAAGCACTTTCACTCTATCATCTAGAATTTCTTTTTCAACTTCACTTTTATTCACCTTCTTTACGAGCTCAGCCTTTTCTAACTCAATCTTCGCAACTTTATCTTCCAAAACCTTCACACGTTTCTCTAACATCTCAGCATTTGTTTCAGGGAAAAAATCATCCAAATCTTCAAGACTTATAGGACCATGTGGCATATCACCAAACATACTTCCCCTCGGCGTCTTTGGTGTTGAGTCTTTTGGTGTCGCAGCTTTCGGTGTAGACTTCTTTGGCGTAGAGCTTTCAGGAATAGAAGTCTTTTGAGAACTCGGCGATTCAACGATCGGAACTTTAACAAACTCAGACACAGGAGGTTCTTGTGTAACTCCTTGCCTTTCTGCTTCAGCATGAATAATAACAGGAGGTTCTTGTGTAGGAGGTTCTTGTGTTGCTCCTTTCTCCTGAGCACCAGAAGGTTCTTGTGTGGCTTCTGTGCTTTGTATCTTGCTTTTGTATCTTTTGCTCACGGCTTTCTGAGCTTTCTTGGCCTTTCGTTTCCCTTTCGTGTGAGGTGACCCTGTAGTTTTCTTAGAAATTTCGATTTCAGGAGAATTTGTTCTTTTAGTCTTTTTCTTTGGCCTCTCCTCATCAGATTCTATTTCTGCATTCGGATCAAAATCTGCATCAAGTCTCTTTTCTTTTTCTGCTCTTATTTCAACCTCTGTCTTTTCAGGCTCTTTATCAGATTCTTCATTTTCAGACGTAGCAGAAATTACTTCTTCTTGAGTCTTCTTCACTGTTTCTTGACTTTCATTAACGACTGCAACGCTAGATCCAGCCACTGCCTCAACATTCTCAGTCTCCTCCTCATCGACAAGCAAAGTTTCAGCTTTCTTTGACGCTCGCTTCTTCTTTTGTTTATCAGCTTCATCTTTCAAAAACCATTCACTTCTTGCCTTTGGTTTAAATTCTTTAAACCACTCTCGTTCACCTTTAAGCTCATTCTCATCGTCGGTACCTTCTTTTCTCCATTTATTTCTAGGCGGCGATACATAATCTGAATCTTTAATTGCTCCGAATACTGGTTTGGCGATAGGAGCTGAAGCTTGTTTCTGAAACTTGATAAGCTTCTTCACTGTGGTTTCGTCGAGGTGAACCAGACAAAGAACTTCGTTCGTATTTCGAGCAATGTTGGGATACTTTTCATCAATCAGCATCTGAATAAATCTAGGATATAAACACAGTCTTGAATCCTCCGTATTCTTCGACATGTGAACGAACACCATCTTAGAAACATTGAACGGCTTTTTCAAAATAAGCGCCGTTGCCATGCTAGCCAAATAATCTTGAACATCATCTAAACCGGCTTTGCGATGGCTGAACGTGTGAATTAGAGCATGCATTAAAAGTTTATAGGGGTTTGGCACTTCCCATTTCTTCAGTGTTGGTTTATTCACATTCCCCTTATAGCCCATGCGGAAGAAACATCCGCGAACCATCTTCTCATCTAGATGAATCGGATCATCTTCTTTATCTTTAAGCTCTAAAATTCTTCGAATATCGCCTTTAGTAACTGTATTCGGCTTTATCTCATCACCAACTTGTACTGTAGAAGAGATTGTCTTCTCATCAGCACCTAGATTCGCGTTCATCCAGAAGTGAATAACATGAGATCGATAAGATACAGTGCGCTCAGTAATAGCACGGCGAATATGACTATCTTCAAGAAACTTCAAAATACTGTCATATTCCTTCAGCGACGGACAAATAGACTTGTCAAGCGTAATACATGTGTTGTGAGTTTTGGAAAACTCAACTGAGACAACACGTGCTGGAATCTGTGCATGAAAAATGACATAAAACAATTAGCATGCTTTTCGAGGAAAAATCACAAAAATTTTTCTAAAAATTTTCTAACACTTTAATCTAACACTTTAATCAAGTTCAGGCGAACTTGATTAGTGTTAAACACATTGATTTTAACAAATGTAACACACATGTTCAAATTTTTCCTTAATGCAAGTTCGGGCGAATTTACAGTTTTTATTGATCAAATTTTTCTTAAGTTCGGCCGAACATGTATGAGACACATGTTTCACGTTAAAGAACAAGTTCGGTCGAACTTTCAATACAAACAAATCATTTTTGTTAACACAAGTTCGGTCAAACATGTATGATCAAAAATATTTCAACACTCAAGTTCGGTCGAACATGTTCCTGATTTATTCAAGTGTGTTTTGGACAAGTCCGGTCGATCTTGACAACAAGTTCGGCCGAACTTGTCGTCTTCTTCAATCAGACCAACTAAGTTTCAGACATGTAAAAGTGCATTTCAGTTCAATCAAAAACAATTTCTCGGTCGATTTTAAGTATAGATCAAAGATCTATGTTCAATTTTGTCCAATAACACCTAAAACTATCAGATTTTAAATTTTTTGATTTGATTTTGTTTGTTAACAGTTCAATCATGATTTAGTTTCAATTAATTACCTCTGCCATAGTAGTTGTTGTGCTAATCACCAAAAACTGTCTTCAAATGGACAGTATAACGGCTTAAAAGTGACAAATTCTCACAAATTCTCTCAACAAGCTCAAGTTCGCTCAAAACCTTCTGATATCAAGTAAATGAGTTCGGCCGAACTTGAATAGTATTTATACCATGTCAAGTTCGGGCGAACTTGTTAAGCCCATTCTGAGGCCCAAAGAAGTTCGGGCGAACTTATCATAAAACTAACACTCAGCCATCTGCAAGTTCGGTCGAACTTGCTGATTATTAAGCTCGAATTGTTTAGCAAGTTCGGCCGAACTTGCCAAACCTCAAAAATTTCAAACTTTTTCAAAATTTTCATTTTTAACCCTGAACTTTCCATCTTTTTACCAGTTATGAAAATCTACTCAGTTGACCAAGTCCAAGCTAATGACCTTGGTTAACCGATTTGTCAGCCGAGTCCAAGTTAATGACCCCGGTTTGACCCGTTACGAACAAATTGTTGATATTTTCAAAATCAAAAAGTTTCAAATTAATGAACTTTTCATCGTTTAACTTTTCAGATTTTAACAGATTAGCTCCCAGCCCATTATCAAAGAGATTCCCACCATTTCTAGCATCTTACCAGACCTCGAAGATCCGTTCTCCAACATTGGTTTGCTGAAAAACAATGTAGAAATAAAATCTTTTTGTATTTTTGTAAGTTTATACTAAAACACACCGAAAATCTTTTTGATTTTAATCTGTAAAGCTGAAGTATAATGAATTAAGCAACGTAAACTATGTACAAACATATTTACAGACATATTTTTGTGAATTCGTGTCTAAGGAGCATATCAGTTGATTGAGACATATCACAAGTACCGTTGACCTTTATATGACCTTAAGTTTTAAACTCGTTTACCTAGATTGTCGATATGTTTGTCCACTTAAACTTTACCACATTTCTCAACTGTTTCAAGATATGTTAAGGTAGAATTCATGAAACTTGACTTATCTATGGTTCCCACTTCTTGAATATACTCCCGTATCCAGATTCCCTAGATTTCATCTTACAGGTGAATATAGCGTAATTGATATCTGTATCTGGGTTGTGCGACACCTTGAGAGATCAGGTTAGTACTACCGTACAGACAAAGAGATGAAGGCTCGTCTTTAAGGAGTGTTCCACTTAAGGAATCTTTTCAGCATTGCATATGATTATATCTTTCGATACTTTTCAATATTGCATGCAATATGGGGGTTTAAAGCGAAAATATTATAGAAGTTCTAGGCCATTGCTTCCACAAACTCAGAAAAACTTGTATAATACCCCAGATATCAACTATCTATAAAGACCTCGTATCTCAGAATCAGGAAATCTTTCAGACGAAATTTTGGAGTACTAAGTCCATATATCCAAGATGTGTTAATCCACAAGATTAAGCAGTTGTCAAATTTAGTTTATATCTCGAAAATAGTTTACTGAACGTGTTAAGCCTATCGACATATCCGCCATAAGACTCGTTTATTACTTTTTAAAACTTTACATTTCTTTAGCATACTGTGATAGTCCACTGATGTACTATCATTTCCTTTTATGACACTGAATTCTTTTTTGTATTTTTCAATGTTTTTTGAACATTTTGAATTTTTATATGTTTTTGGATTTTAAAATTTTTCGAATGTTTTTGTATTTTCTCTGACATTTCTCCCCCTAAAATCAAAACATCTTTTTGGATTTTAGTTTTTAATAAAATTCTAAACTAGAAAGATATTTACAAACCAATGTGGATCACGCGAACTCGTCGTCTGATCCGTATTCAACCTCAGCATCCGCACCTGTCAGCAAATTTTTCATACCGTTAATTCTCAACAAGTATTTAAACCGTGATAATGAAAAAGGTTTGGTATAAAAATCAGCCTTTTGTTCGTCGGTGTGGATTTTTTCTATTCGTACCAATTTCTTTTCGTAGCAATCACGAATGAAATGATAACGAATTTCAATGTGTTTTGTGCGTGAGTGATGAACCGGATTTTTAGTTATATCGATGGCTGCCTTGTTATCAACATACAGCGGAGTGTCTAGAAATTGCAGACCAAAGTCTCTCATCTGCTGTTGAATCCACAGAATCTGTGAACAACAGCTGGAGGCCGAGATATACTCAGCTTCACAGGTAGAGAGAGCAACCGTAGTCTGTTTCTTACACTGCCAAGTTACCATTCTTGTTCCGAAGAACTGGTATCCCGCTGTAGTTGATTTAGAATTCAACTTATCCACACCAAAATCGGAATCAGCATAGCCTGTGAGGTCGAAATTGTCGTTCTTCGGGTACCACAAGCCGGTGCTTGGGCATCCTTTCAGATATCTGAAGATACGCTTCACGATCTGCATGTGTAAGATCCTCGGGCTTGACTGATATTTGGCGCATAGGCAGGTTGGATACATAATATCTGGGCGCGATGCCGTCAGATACATCAGTGATCCAATCATCGATCTGTATAACGTCTCGTCAACTTTGGCTCCAGTCTCATCAACGCAAATGCCATGATTGAGAGCAAGAGGCGTAGATAGAGGCTTCAAGCTTTCCGTTCCAAACTTCTTCAAGATGTCGTGAACATACTTAGTCTGATAAATGAAAATACCATC
Source organism: Scalesia atractyloides (assembly GCA_947069175.1). Classification (NCBI taxonomy): domain Eukaryota; kingdom Viridiplantae; phylum Streptophyta; class Magnoliopsida; order Asterales; family Asteraceae; genus Scalesia; species Scalesia atractyloides. Next base: position 77,489,446 of record CAMTDV010001633.1, on the reverse strand, counting down.
CGGAAGCTGATCTACTTGCAAACCAAGTAAGAACTTCATTTCGCCCATCGAGGACATTTCGAATTTCTTTTTCATGATTCCCTCAAACTCTTTGCAGAGAATCATTTGTAGAACCAAAGATGATGTCGTCAACGTAGATTTGAACTGTAATCAGATGGCCATCAACTCTCTGGTGAAAAGAGTACTATCCACAGTTCCTCTAATAAAGCCGTTTCCGACGAGATGTTGCGACAACGTCTCGTACCAAGCTCTCGGGGATTGACGTAGACCGTAGAGTGCTTTATCCAGTAGGTACGCTTTCTTCTTGTTAAGTGGATCGACAAACCCCGGTGGTTGTCCAACGTACACCTTCTCGTGTAATTTGCCATACAGATAAGCTTACTTGACATCCAATTGATAGACCTTAAATCCTTTCCATGATGCAAAAGCTAGAAAAATTCGAATAGATTCCAATCGAGGTACTGGTGCATAGACTTCCGTGTAGTCTATCTCTTCCTGCTGGTGAAATCCCTTGACAACAAGCCTAGCTTTGTTACGAACAATAACTCTTCTATCATCACGTTTACACTTAAAGACCCATTTTGTATCAATTGCTTTCTGATTTTCTAGTAGGTCTTCAAGCTTCCACACACCCAACTTCTCAACTGCAATAATTCTTCTTGCATTGCTTGTACCCAGTTTTCATATGCTAAAGCTTTATTAACTGTCTTAGGCTCAATCTGAGAGATTGAAACATGAATGGAAACAATAGTTCTGGGTTGTAGCAACACGTGTATAGAAACCACTAAGTGCTTTATTAATTTGCCCTCGAGTTCTAACACCAGTTTGAAGTTCTCCGATAATATTTGTTGACGGATGATAGGAATATGATCGCGACAATTCACTTGGAACATCTACTAAGTTTTGCTGATTCGAGATGTTGAGATCAATAACCAATTCAATATTTGGAGAGCTTGATGAAGCTTCATTTCTGTTGTTCGGGACTGCAGATTGATTAAGAAGACTTGTTATCTGCTCCACTTCTTCATCTGAAGAAGATGATTCCCCATTAGCATCAAATGTTGGTGCTTCATCTGAATCAGAATCTTGATTGTGAGGCATACTTGGCTCCGTTGTTGTATTCATTGGTTCAGTAGAGGCAGTTGTTGGAAGAGTAGTGGGTGATGATAATGTTTTAGAAACATTTTCAGCCGGAACACCACTATTGTTTGAACTTGCGCCAGAAGAAGATGGATCCAACGTGGGTTGATTAACCACAATTGGTCGAACAATTTTGCTCTTGATTCACTGACTGGTGAAGATAATATAACGCTGCAACTTCTTCGTCAGTTGGTTCTTTGGGCAAGTCAAATGACTTCCAAAGGTCTTGATAGTTAAACAGCCATGCGTCACCTTTCCGTTGAATAGGATCCGTGTAATTGAAACAATCCATGTGCTGTGCTTTAATAACCTTCCGCAATGAAGGAACATATACTCTTCTCAACGGACTCGCATATCCGACAAAGAAACCTTTGAAAGATTTAGCTCCGAATTTGCCATCTTGGTCTATCACGGTACATGGAGCACTGAATGGTTCTAAGAACTTCAAATTTGGCTTCTGTCGGTTTATCATCTCCAAACATGTTTTCTTTGTTGGTTTGACAGTGAGAACACTGTTTAGCGTGTAGCAAGCCGCAACAACTGCTTCACTCCAGAAGCTGATTGGAAGTTTAGAATCTGCAAGCATGGTTCTCGCAGTTTCAATCAAAGTTCGATTCTTCCGTTCAGCAACTCTGTTTTGCTGTGGAGTATAGGGAGCACTAAACTCGTGCAAAATCCCTTTTGCGTTGCAAAATTCCTTCATTTTGTTATTCTTAAACTCTGTGCCGTTGTCACTTCTAATGCGTCTGACCGGCAGATGATAAATGTTCTCGAGTTTCTTGAATAGAATAACCAAGCTCTCGAACGTTTCGTCTTTTGATTCTTGAAGAATACCCACGAATATCTCGAATAATCATCTGTCATGACCAAGCAATATAAGTCTCGTGATATGCTTCGAACATTTACAGGACCAAATAAATCCATGTGAAGACGTTCTAATGGCAACTTGATTGAGTTTAGAATTTTCTTCGGATGTGATTTCTTGATCTGCTTTCCCTTCTTGCATTCCAAGCAATGATCAGACATTTGAAAACTTCGAAGATTTACGCCTTCTACAAGATCATTATGAACCAAGAAATTCATTTTTCGCAAATGAATATGCCCCATCTTTCGATGCCAAAGAATAGAATATTTTTCAGTAGCCTTTGATACAAAACATTGTGCTGATTGTGATGAAGTGGTAGCAACACCCATGTCAAGAACATATAAATCATTCTCACGTGGTGCTCGCATCAGAATCCACTCATCTGGAATTTTGAATCCCGGCTTCAAGATAATACACTCCATATCATTGAAATGAACTGTGAATTTCTTGTCACAAATCTGCGATATACTCAGAAGATTGTTCTCAAGCTCTGCAATATAGTTCACACGATCAAATGAAACTACGCCATTGGAGAGTTTTCCCTCGGCGATTATCCTTCCACCTTGATTTCCTGCAAATCCAACATATCCACCATTGATAGCTTTAATGTCGAATAGCAATGCCTTCATTCCTGTCATATGCCTGGACGCTCCACTATCCAAAATCCACTTTGAAAGTACGGATCTTTGGAGCCCCTACAAAATTCAGAAATTAGGTGAAAAGCTCTACCCAAGCCTTCTTGGTCTTGGGTTTTACAGGATAACCATCAACAAAAGCATATTCAAACTCATCAACATCATCAAAATCAAATTCATCATCTGTTTCAACAATGTTAATGTTTGAAAATTTCACTTTTTTCTTATCTTTTACAGATTTGACATTATCTTTCTTGATTTCTGTTTTAATTTCTTTCACATTCTCACTAGTCTTTATCTGCTCAGAATTAGTGATTTCAGTCTTTGATTCTTTTGTGTTGTCACTCTTTACCAGCTCAGACTGTCACACCCCGACCCGCCGCGGAAAAGGTGACCGGGGCATGATTGGGTTATCATCAAAGCTCATGACATTTATTATACGTTTCATATTCATTAAATACAATTTAATAGGAAATTTACAACTATAATTACATCAAGTTCTAACTATCAATCTAAGCTTCTTTGTTCTCTTCTAAGGCATTTCCTATGTTTTCCTTGCTTCAACCTGTTCACCTGTATCATGTGTAAAAGGGTTTTTGGATCAACAAAAAGTTGGCGAGTGAATCCTATGGAAAACATTTGAACAAGTTTATTTAATTGATTATGAAATGAGTGCACAACCACACATGAGTAAAAATAGATATAAACTTACTCAACAATCATTAGATATTAAATAAAGCACACATGAACAATAATGGAACGTTAAGAGGCACGCGTTGCTCTACTCGTCTCTCACGAGGAACTGATGGGCCTAATGAATGAATTGCATAAACATGATAATATGAAAGACATAACTACAAACAATATAAACTCAATGATACACACATGAACAATAATGGATTGGTTTTGAGGCACGCGTTGTTCAACTCGTCTCCCACGAGGAACTGATGGGCTTAATAAATGAATTTCATATAATTTGACAAAATGAAATACGTGATCACAACAATATAAACAATCTAAGTTTAGATCACGATATGGTATGGCACAAGTTTAAATAAACAAGTTAATTATTTTGTGACACATGACACAACCCAAAACGTGAAATTAAAAGGGGGAGTTGTAAGATTCACTCACAGTGGGTGCGTTCGGTTGACGATGTTGAATGCACGCGAAGTGGTTTTAACCACGAGTGAAATTAACCTAGATAAATAGCATTATGGTTCGGTAAGTAAACGGATTTTATTGATCCATTTTAGTAGGATTGTTGGGTGTATTTTTGTGAGTTTAAGGCTATTTTCTAACCTTAAAAATGTTATTTTAAGTATTTTTAATTGATTTTTAATTAAAATAAATAAATAAAAATAATAAAAAAATTTGACTTTTTTGACCGTTGACTTTGACCGGTTCGTATGCGAGTATATGTGCGCTGAGTGAGGCTCGAACCCGAGACCTCCCGTACGCGTGCACGCAGCTCTACCAACTGAGCTACGTGTCTGACCCGAAATATTTCTGTTTTTAATTATATTTATACATTAATTAGATTAAACAGAAAATCCTTTATTTTAAAAACGATTTAACTGAATCGGACCGGTGCGCTCCACAGGTCTCGAACCCGGGACCTGTGGGTTGCGTTAACACACAGTCCACCGCTGGACTGTGTGTTTAACATGATGTATAAACCGATTTTTATTATACTTAAATACAAACTAAGTGTTTTCATTTCTGACTTATTTAAAAAGGTAGATAATTGTCCGAGTCGGTGCAGTAGCCCGGACTCGAACTCGTGACCTGTGATTTAAACATACACACAGTCCACCACTGGACTGTGTGTCTAACTTAATTATTATTCCGGTTATTAATAAACTTAACATATATATGAAAAGAATCCGGTTCAGTTAACAAAAAAAATACATTTTTATTAAGGCAGCGTGTGTGGAACAAGATTCGAACTCGAGACGTTAGTGTGTTTAATGTGCACACAGTCCACCGCTGGACTGTGTTTCTAACTCGAGTAATAACTTGATTTTAATTATACTTATATGTTATCGAACTTCGTCTTCTTCGTCGGTTTTAACCAGAATCGGAAATCCGACTGGTTCAATGTTTTAATCGGTTTCTTTAGCGTTTTTTAGTTAATTACAGGTGAGGTTAAATAAAAAGAATGAAGAAATTAGGCGTGAGGTATACCGACTGGATTCCTCTGTTTCTCCGACGAAACTCTGGCGACAGCAACCACTTCCGGCGACGTGTGTCTTGCAGCAGCGAGTCTTCAGAACGCTTGAAAAGGATGTGGGTGACTTCGGTATAAGCTCAGGAGGTTTAGTAAGGCTCAGAAATGGAGGGCTCGGTTTTCCGGCGAGATACAGAAGTTTTCCGGCGAGTGAGTTTTCGCCGAGAAAGGGTGCGGTTTTGAGCGAAAATGTTTGCAGAGGTTCGAGGGGGTATTTATAAGGCAGGTTATCGATGAACTTGGTCCGATTTCCGACTTGATTCGTCGGTTATAATTTCTCCGGCGGTTATAGTTGGTGTCGCGGACTCAGGCGTCGGTTATAACCGATGTGTGTTTAAAGTTTACGTTATAACTGAAGGAATCGTTAAATTATTGGCGAGATCGCCGGGATTTCCGACGACTGAACTTTGGGCGCCGGTTTTGAATTCGGAAAGACACGTTATGAATTAAATGATCTTAATAATTAACAAAAGATACAAGTGGCGCAGTGGTTGGAGAGTTGTGCGATAAAACTGTTGAACCGTGACCCGGCGACTGACCCGGGTTCGAAACCCGGCAGGAACAAATTATTTTTATTTTCTTATTTTTGACAGTTTTTCAAAAACAAATTATATATTCCCATATAATAATTAATTATGTATCGTTCAAAATTATTTTGGGCATTAAATTCGCAACGAAATTTTTAACTGATTGTTCGGTTAATAAACGGAGCGGGTTTGGTAAAATCCGTTTTTGACGGATGTTACACAGACTTAACAACACCAGATGTTGTTGACCTTTTCTTGGCAATCCAGGTTTGAGATTTGATATTAGCCTTTTGGATGTAAAACTTGTTTTCATTAGACCTAGAAGTTTCACCTTTTTCGAAAATGGAATTTTCAAAAATCTTTTCAGATTTTGGTTTAACTTCTGGTTTTGATTCATTTCGTTTCAAAATCTTTACAGGTTTTACAAACACTGGTTGCTTTGGTTTAACAACATTTGTTTCTCTTTTTCGAAGATAAGCCGATTTTGATTTCGGACAATGTCGTGCCACATGACCAATTTCATTGCACTTGAAACATGTCCGATTATCGAGTGGATGTCCTTTAACTGGTGGTTTTATCCTACTAGAGGTTTTGGCACCACTTGTAACCTTGGCTTTATCTCGAAGTTCTTTCTCCTTCTTGAACTCATCATTTGATTGCTTACCAATCAAATTCTCCTCATGAACTGTATTCGTCCCATATACAAACTTCATGTTTTTGTTTTTATATTCATGAAATGGTGACGATTTCTTTACAGATTCATCAGTTTCTTCTTCTAAACCCAACCCCGCTCTCCGGTTTTCTGTATGATCACCACCGTTTCTTTGGTAATTGTTTCTTTTAGTTTGGAATAGAATTTTCGTTCATTGATTACCAATTCCTCTGATGTGACTTCCACGAGTTTAAAGAATTTATCAAGCAATTCTTCTTTCACATTCTGAGTCGGGAAGCTATCATCAAAGTATAGTCTATCCGAATCCTTAATTTTGTACATTACAATATTAGGATCGTCACTTAGACCATCTTCTGACGACTTATCGTCATTTTCAGATTGTGAATCAGAATTCTTTGAACTCGTGTTAGCACTTTTGAAGCTGCCATCATCAGAATCACTTAAAACATTTTCAACAACTTTGTTAACCACAGCGTTGTTATCATCTTCAGATTTAGCACAGACTATATCAATGTTCTCTGGCAACTCGTTTTTCTTTTTAGAAAGTAATTCAACATTGAGTGCTTTGTCCATCCCGTCTGCAGATTTAACACAATATTTTTCACAAAGGGGTGGAGGAACATTGCTATATTCTTTGCCCGTTTTCTTTTTAGGTTTTTCTTCCGATGAGATTGTTGGAAGAATGTGATCGATACATACACGTTAGTGGTATAACTTCTTAACAATTGTCGAACTCTTTCAGTTTCAATTGTCATATCTTGAAGTTGTTGTTTGATTTTAGCAATGGTGTTGATATAAATGTTAATTGCTCTTTGTTTATCCATTACTGTACCACTCAACATTCTTATATTATCATGTTGTTCGGTGTTATTCTGTTGAGTCTGCCATAATCATTTTTCATTTTGTCATACGCTTCTTTCATTGTGCGATAATCATATTTTAACAAATCGTTATGCACATTGTTTTCAGCGATGATCTTTGATTTTTCGGCACATTCGACACAAGGTTTAGTACATTTTGTACAAGGTTTCTCAACCTCTACAACTTGTACTTTGACAAATTCTTTCTCAATAATCTTTACCTATGGACCTACCTTGGTTAGATTTACCATTAAAGCTTTATCTGCCATGTCCTTGAGGTCTTCGACTTTCCTTTCTTGAGTGATATCAACAATCACTTCATCAATCTTTTTCTCTTCAACCACTTGTTCTTTCGTGCTTCCATCAAAGTGACCTGCAAAACTATCACAAGAATTAGAGGATAAAATTCCTTGTCTCTGCGTATGGATATATTCCTCTTCTTCCTGCTGTTGATGCAAATATTGTTCCAGAATAGCGTGTTCGAAAGCTGCTGCTTCTGCTACTGCCGCTGCCTCCTCTGCAGAAATATCTTCAACTATCTCTACCATCAAAGCAACTCCGGTCTTTTTCCCAATATAAGAATTCCAATCAAAACCGTCATCTTCTGTAGATGCAACCATGGCTTCTCCGTGGTCCTACTATTTGGCTTTTCTTGGATCTCAATCTGAGTTTTCTTCGGGAACGGTTTATATTGAAACGCCTTCTTGTAATATTCATTCCCTCCTCCGAAAGGACTTTGATTTCCGGTTGCCTCGGTGTTCTTACACTCTCTTTTAAAATGTCCCTTCTATCGACATCTACAACACGTGACTTTGGATTTGTCAAAACCCAATTTGTTGCTTGAGTTTCCTATGTCACGGCCCGTGAGTGCAACGAACTTTGTCACTCTCCTGATAATCGAAGCTAAGGACCATTTGATGTCCATTAGTTCGAGTTCTTCCTCGTCATCCTGGTCATAATCTTCTGCGGTCATCTCGGGTTTTCCGATCTTACCGGCAACAAGACATTCATAAGATTCTAAGATGATAGCTAGTAGTGACATATGTTGTTTTGCAACTTCTTCTGAAACAACATTGTTCAAGTTCACTGAGATGTTAACATTCGGATCAGAACTTTGCTGTTGGTTATGATTTGCTTGACTTTGGAATGTTGAATTTGAACCAGTGCTCGAGTAAGAATTTTGTGGACTTTGGTTATACTGAGGCTGTGAATGATTCTGGTTCTGTGGAGAAGCATTCATGTTTGCACTAAAAGCAGTTCCAATTTTTGGACTCGAAATGTTATCTTGCATTCCGGTTTTGTAGTACAAACCGATGTCTTGAACTACATTAGCGTTCTTTGATTTCGCTATCTTCAGAAGCTCCATTTCGTGACCTTCGAGTTTATCGATAAAAGTTGACAACTTGAAGAAATCCCACTTATCACTATTCTTCAGAACCATCAAATATGTAGTCCATTCACCCTCTGGTAGTGCGTCAGCAAGTTTGTCGATGTATTCTTGTTCCGTCTTCTCAAGACCGTGTCTTCGCATTTGCACTTTGAGGTGACAGAAACGCTCAATCATTTGCTTAATGGTCTCATTCTTTAGCATGCTAAATATATCGAATTCTTTTAGAATGAGAGCCTTCTTGCTTTTGATCATTTCGGCACTGCCTTGGTATTTCTTCTGTAATGACAACCAAAGCTCTCTTGCAGTAGTATACTCAGGTAGCAAGATCAGAATATCTTCTTTGACTGACTGTTGGATGAGACTGATCATCTTTTTCTCAGCAATGTATTCGTCTCTCTGAGCTGTCGAGTAATTGTACTTCTCAAGAACTTGTTGATGCTCATCTACCGGAATAGTGTAGCCTCTTTCGATTGACACCCAGCCAGCGAAGTGCATGGCTTGAACCCAGTAGGTAAATTTCTCTTTCCATGCTTCGTATTCGTCCATGCTCATCAGCTTGGGCGGTTTGACGGTCATTCCCATTTCGTTATCAAGATTGACTTGATTAATCACATTGGCATTTGACGAACTAGCTCCGGACATATAAGCTCTTAGTTGATCTTCCATTGTGAATCACGAAACGTATACGCTGAAAATTTTTCAAAAAACTTTGAAAACAGTTAGTCCTACTACAAGTTCGGTCGAACTTGTAGTGACAAATGAAGAATTCTTGAATTTTCTAACAAGTTCGGTCGAACTTGTTAGATTTACTTTGGAAAAATGTCAATTATCTTCGGTCGAACTTATAACCCAATTAAACAGATCTTCGAGCGAACTTGTTCAAACGAACTTTGATGAAATACAAGCAAGTTCGGGCGAACTTACTTAAAATCTTCTTGATTTTACATCAGTTCGGTCGAACTTGATGTAAAATTAATGAAAATTTAGTATCTTCGGGCGAACTTGACTCAAATTTCCTAAAAAATCACCTAAGTTCGGGCGAACTTACTAAAAAATCACTTGAAAAGTGATGTTTTAGTGCAAGTTCGGCCGAACATGGCCAACTAATTTGTTCCAGACAGTTTTCAAAAACATGGTTTTTTCAAAATTTCGACATGAATTCGGTTGAATTTGGTCTCCAATCTTTCAAGGGTTTATCTTTGTTGTATTTTACATGATATCTTCAAAATTCAAAAGATTTTGACCATGAATTCTTCATTTTGTGATCAAAAGTTCAAGAAAAAGAAGAATGGAGTAGAAATAGAAGTGATCTTGTCTTGATACTATCAAATCAGGCTGTTCTAGCTCTGATACCACTTGTAGGACCGATCCTCGATGCTTAGGAACCTAAAATTTGATATCTAACGTCCATAATAGCGAAAATATTACGTCGTGTTACCAATAGACAAGAATTAATCAGTTAATCATCAGTTTCATTGATTAAACGTTCAGATTACAGACTGACAGAGCTTCGCCTCTACAATGCCAAAGTTACAAATGAGACACACAAGCTAGGTATTTATAGGTTTACAAGTTCGGCCCATGAGTGCAAGTTCGCCCTATGCAAGTTCGGCCGAACATGCTCAAACATGTAGACATATGGGCGAACTTGGCTAAGACACATCATAAATACTCCTTAACCTAGCCTATCCAGCTCTATACAATACAGACTCGATATAAGACTAAGACATAGACATTCTGCACCAACAGATGGTGTTCCTTATACAATAGTCTCAAAGGTTGGGGGTACTCCTATGCAAATTAGTCCACAATCGATCTCTCAAGTTTTTCAATTGAATGATATGACGTATCCGGTGTCATTTTCCTTAAGAGAGATGCAAGCAAAGTTTGTGGAAAGGGGTTACACTGGCCAATTGAAAGGTATGACAATCTTTAAACCCAACTTTCGAGCAGAGATGAAATTCTTTTTCCATACTCTTTTAACATGTCGCTCTGCAAAATCTACTGCTTTCAATGAAATTCCATTGAACATGCAATATATGGGATATGCAATTTTGACTTAATCTGATTTTAACTATTCCCAGGTATTGTTCAATGATCTTGTAAACAATTTCAAAAAATCTCAAAAAGAAAAGCTTTCTTGATACATCCTCGATTCTTGAGTGGTTACTTGCAAGACCAGATCAGATCTGACGCAAGTAAACAAGGCACAGTGACCACACCTGGCTGCCTAACTCATGAACTTTTTACACGACTTACAAAATAAGAAAAGGTTTCCAAAACAGAAGTAGAGGAGGTTGAGCCAGTTTTACAAGAACAAAATGTTCAATCTCTTCCTCCTGCTACTGAGCCCAGTGCTCTAGGTGATCAGAGCATTGCAACCACTGCTCTGAAACCCATACCTAAAATCACCCAAAAAAACCCAATAAAAATATCCAGAAAACCCACCAAACCCAAAAAGGGTCATCTGCAAGATGAGATCCCAGAGGTAAACCCTGTGACACCACCAGAGTCACAAACCACTGCTGCTACTTCTTCACAGCAGATGGTTGAGAGATCTCCACCTGGCTATAAAACTCCTCCTGCATCCTCACAAAAGGATCAGGTTGTAAACACAAGGACACCAAATTATGAAGCTCTAGGCCCACTTGGTTCTATTTTCCACAGCCCATCTCCCAGGGCAATGTCTCTCTCTGCACCTATCCATTCTCCAATAAAATCACTACCACAAACCTTTATATCTTTGCTGAATGCAATTGAAATAGAGCAGACAATATCCAGCACTTCTCACCACCTATCACTGAGAATATACTTCAACATGATGCTGGGTCTGATTCTCTATTCTTTGCTAGCCCATCAGCAACTGAAGAGGATACATCCCTTGGGTTACATGTAACCCTTGGTGATAGTTTAACTAGAGCAGCCACTACAATTGCAAAACTATCTAGTTTTCCTTTGGACAGTGGTTACATTACTAAGTCTCTGTTAAAGGCAACCACTGCTGAGGCTACCAAGGTAACCTCTGATGTTGTGGGAAGTCCCCAGTACTAAGAACATGGGGCATCTAAGGTTGAAGCTAGTGTCAAAACACATGCTCATGATACCTTAGATATAACTACCACCTCAGGTAGGAGTTCAGATGAACCTATTAAATTAGGTGATGATCTAAAATACAAAGATTTGACGGAGAGAGTATCAATGCTTGAAACTTCTGTTGAAGAGATCAAAATCTTGTGAAGCAGTTGTTAGCTATAAAGAGCCAACCCTCTGTCTTAACCACTGCTGATCTTAAAGAAGCCCTAGATCCTCTGTTTCAGCAACAAAAGTACTTCTCTGATCTACAACACAAACATCAAATACAGGAAGTAAAAACATGGTTGAAGCTAGATTTATGGATACAAGGGCAGACATTAAAGCAATAAAAGCTCATCTCCTCCAAACCACTGGTACTGCTCCTCCTACAATAATTTTTGTAAACACTGAAGATGATGCCAAAAAGGGGAAGAAACCTTTGGTACAGAAGAAGCTTAAAATTGATGATCAAAAGGCAAGGCCAACAGTGGATATACCTAGGCCAGATGGTTCAAAGAAAAAGGATCTAACAGATGATATCTTGGCCAGAGAAAATGAGAAGCAGAAGAAAAAAGTGTATCTTGATGGCAAGGCATTGTTGAGCAAAAGATTAAGCAGTAAAAAGAAAAGGAAGAGGTTGGTACCTCAGCAAAGAGGAGACCTGCTAGAAAAGTAAGGCAACCAACAGCCACACCTTCCAAAACTGGGCCTGTTGTAAATCCAACCATTAAAACCTCTGCTCTCCAAAAATCAAGCACACTCACTTCAACTTCCATACCCATTTCCACCACAGCAGATATTACAGCAACTGTTGTGTCAACATCTGTTGATACAGCAGAGGTTGCAGCAGATGCAATCTCATCCACTGCCATGGTCATTTTTAATACATCCACCCAGCCTTTACCAACACCAACCAGAATTCCAACTCATCCATCATCACCTGAAGTTAAATTCAAAAGGAGAAGGACTACAATGATTGTAAATGAAGAAGAGATCTTTCCTGCTCCTACTCCTTTATCATCACAACCACTGACCTCTACATCAGTGCTTCCACCATCTTCAACTCAAACCACTGATTCCCTTAAAGTGATACCTGCAGCAAAGCAATATCCTCTTGATTTACCAGCAGTTGGGGCAGAAATTCTAAGCTTCTATTCTGAGGAAGATCCTGACAAAAGAATCATATTATCTCTTGATGGCTACCCAAGACCTGCGAACTCAAATTGAAACAAGCACAGGATATAGCAAAAAGAGAATCAGCTGGTAAAAGTGATAGCGAGATACAGACCATCATGTATTTTCAGCTAAGCAAAGCCAGAACATTGCAAGATTTTGTCAAAAACTTGAGTAACAAGCTGTCAAAAAGGGAAGATAAATGCCTTAAACATGAACTCATTGAACATATCATGAAGAATAAGCAATATAAGGCAACAAAGGCACAGTTCAAGATTGTAGTATGGATGAGCTGATGGAAGAGGTTAAAAGAATGCAAGAAATGTTAAAAGACCCTCACAAGAAGCCAACTCCTCCTAACTGGGAAAAATACAAGAAAGACATGCCAGACAGAGCTTTGAAGATCAAAAGGATGAAAGAAGAATTGATACAAAATCACTTTGGTTCAAGGAATCAAGTGACAAGGTGGGGAGAATTCAGGGTAATTGAAACTTATAAGAAGTTAGAAGAGAGGAGGAAGAAAGATCCAAACATGCCTCCTAAACCAATTTACCCTCCATCAGATGATGTTCATAAAGCTCAACACTATAAAAAGTCTATTTCATCATTTGTCCCATCCATCCTTGCCTTCAATCAATTAAAAAGGCAAGAAAAGATAGATGAAGAAGACAAGAGAGTGTTTGAACACATCAAAGAGGGAATTCAAAACATGGTTGACTATCACACAGATGAAGCTAGTGAAAAGCTCAGAGCATAATTGACAAAGATAGTTCAACAAAAAGCTCTTCAAACCTCAACTAATAAAAGTCATTCTGGAAAGCCAGAAGACCCAAAAATTCTAAAGTGGAAGGTCGAAAAAGGCTCCCACGAATTGACATTGCTCAAGTCTAATGGTGATGCTGTCAAGATTAGCATAGAGGCTGCATATGAGCTAAATGCAGAAGACCTTCAAGATCTTTTGGATCTGACACTCGAAAAGGATGATGATGAAGTTTCTCTGAATTTTTATTATAGTTTAAAGGCCAAATCAGAGAACTTACGTTGAGGAATAAAAACCAAGAATAATCAAGTGTTTTGGCATCATCTGTTCCAGGGGGAGATTGTTGGGATTGAACCCTAACAAAGGAACATATGATATCAAAGCCAAATACACTATCCGAGCTTTGGTTCAACTATCAGAGGTTACAACCTCTGATCAACCTTTACACTGCTTTCCTTAAACAATTGTTCCTATCATCTGATTGAATCAAGAAGCAAAGGTATGCTAGAAGAAACAAGATCAGAGGATAGAGATCAGTGCTTAGACTAGTTTTACTTTATTCAATGTAACAGTGCTATACATTGATAGTATTAATATAGCAGTGTTTTAGTTAGTTCCAATTTTGTTAGCTGTCACTATCAACCATGACGTCACAAAAGATGCTCAGTGGTTAGATAGTTAGTATAAATAGGTGAACGTTATAACAGTTAACTTGTCTTCCTGAAAAAGATCAATTCACACTTTATCTTCTTCATTTCTTACTATCAAACGATTATAATTGGCTAAGGGGGAGTTTCTGAATCACATGCAAAATTTATCAACTTAAAAGCATGATGGTGATGAAAACAAACGACCGATTGCTTGTAGTAAAAGTTTTCCATTAATTCCGCTGCATATCTTTATAATTCAATACATTTTCCATCTTTAGAAACAAAAACTACAAGTGATTCAAACTTAGATCCTGACACCGTCGCATCGCGCGAGTTTACCACTAATATATTATAATGCATTTGAGATGGACATTTTAAGATACCAAAAAGTTGAGAGACATTTTTTAAGAATATAATGCATCAAGTATAACCCTAAAATGAGGGTAAATTAGTATTTAAAACACTAATTACACTTTAATCACTTTATGTTAATTACATTTTAATTGTCTCAAGTTTACTCAATTTTTGCTTATATAAAAATAGTTACGTTTTTCCCTTTATTTTAAGCCAACTACCCTCACGATTTTAAACCACCATCATTTTTCATATGTTAATACTTTAAAAAGTTAAATTATAAAAACAAACATTTTATTCTCTGTATTTTGAATATAGTATTGTTATTTTTTATGTTAAAAAATGATGTGTTACGTGATTAACAATATTTCAGGGTGAATAATAACTAAACCGTTAACTGAAGCCAAGCCAAACCAAAATTACAACTTTTGTCCTTTATGTTTACACCATTTTCCAGGCGGTGTCCTTTAACGCAAAACTTTACAAGTTTTGTGCTTTATGTTTCAAAATCTTGCACGTTTTAACCTTTAGGCCAAACCAAGTTAGATTTCCTCTTAAGTTATGTCATTTGCAAGGCACATGAGGCTTGCACATGAGGGTACCATTGTAATTTTACCTACTTAATTAGAAAACTAAAAAAATGCATAAGGTTACCACCCGGGAACTTCTCGGGCTAGAAAAATTTAATTTTTTTATCTAATTATGACCTTAAATAGAATAAAAAGACATGTTTTCAAATGTTATATTGTTTTATTTGCTTAGTTATTAATGTTACAAATAATAACAACCCATGAATTGAATCTTTTTATGTGCCAACTTCAACGTCCACTTCCCACATACACACGTATATATACTACATTGGCACCCCATCATTTATGGATAAAAGTTTAAAGTGAAGCTGATTTAACTCGATGTTTTATACAATAAATATATGCATACATGTTCAAGTGTTGGAAACATGATCACAAATGAAGCCCTTATAAAATGACAAAGGTCCCTAGTGCTACAATAAACATCTATTTTCAGTTGAGTTGATACATCTTATTGATATACACCAAAATTTCCATTTACTTCTTTATACAAATTGGAGATAACAGCTTAAGTTTTTTAAAGTCTTTAACAAAACAATCGGTTGTGCTTGTGTAGCTTGAATCTCCTATTACTCTTGATTCCACCTGAAAAAAAAATTAATAAAAACTCATTTCACTAACGAAATCGAAGTAGCGGAACATAAATTATAAAGTACATACATAACCTTTATTTTACGTGATATACGCACACCATATATATTAGGAAGGATAAACATGAACTTAAATTAATCCTTAAATTGAATATAAATAGAAGGTGAAAAATCAAGAACACAATGTATGATAGAAAACATTAAATATTAAACTTGTCTATATTATATCGTTCACTAAACTAAAAGCTAGCACACTGTCTAGTTGATGCCGGTTCAACAGATTAAGGGTGTTGATTGGATGTCGGCTAATTTACTTTGGTGAATGGGAGGAAATAACCTATTCATATTAAAAATGAATTATTTAGATAGGGTATCAATTGCAGTGTGTTAGCTAGTACAAATATAAACAAATGTGATAGTTAACATAAGAAAGAAAGTACAAACATACTAAATGCATCAGCAAGTAAACAACAAATAGCAAATAAATTAAAAACCTACATACTACATACTAAATCCAATCTTTTAATCTTTAGGGACGTCTTCTAAATCGCTCTTATTTTATGTACAACAAATGTCTTATAAATCTCTCTTATTCTATGTACAACAAATATAAAAAACAAAGAGCAAATAGATCAATGCGAATAGTCTCTATATTCAAAAGTGTAATGCAAATTAGCAACATTGATCCCTTTCTAGATTCAAGATCACATATGAAACTAATAAAGCAAGTCTCCTACAAATTCATTATAATAAGATTTTGATACTCCATATGTATAGGTTCTCCATGTTAGACATTTTGATACATTTTTTAGTCAAATTTGCTTTTTAATCAACTCTGCTAACTGCATACCATCACTTTTTCCTATTCCTATGTGTTTATTAGAATGTTCTTCAGATAATAGAATCCACAAAATGTATAAAATCCACAAAATGTATAAAATGGAAAACCTATAAATTAGGATAAATTACCTTCTCTTATCCTATCAAGAGTCATCCAATAACTCTTCTGAATTAGAATGGCTTGCATTGTAACCTGATTAATGAGTGAAAAGAACAACACCAAGCACATAATACATACAGAAGGGTGTTTGGATTGGAGATGAAATAACCAATCCATACTAAGAATGGGTTATTCGGATAAGGTATCACTTGCTTTGATCAGATTGCAGCCTGTGAAGGAAACCCGAGAGAAGCAAATACAACTCTATTTTGCAGATTTCAGCTTGCGCCATCTCTGTTGTTTAAACATGCAACTGCACTTGAGATTTCTTGTACTTAATCAACGATTACGCCCTCTACGCCCAAAAGATATTGAACATGTACTGTTTCGGGGACGTTGCTGTTAAAAGTATCATTAAAATGTGGTGACGCGTTTAATTAGTGTTTAACCGTTTCTATTCGATATAATAAAAGGAAGTAACTTATAAGCTTACTTTAATTTGCCATAAGTAAGGAGGGAAAGATTTGATTCTTTAATCCCCTCTTACTAATGTAGGGTTTCCGAATATACCATTTCCTTCGGAAACAACTCCGTCCAATCCGCCGGATATGGCCAGCTTCTTAGCTTCATCTAACGAATTCATACGCTCGGCATCGAATATATCAGTTCCACCGTTTGTCATGAAGTACACCTGTCAATGCATTCTCATTTAAACATGAATGGGTCAATTTAGGTTGTGTTTTATCTCAAACGGTTAAAATATCAAAAGCTAAGATTTGAGAAAGGAAAATAGATTGTACGTGTAGGTTGAAAGTTAACAAAAAGCTATTTTTAACGTATATAGGCATACAACCTCCTAAATCGTTTTGTTATAAGCATAGTCGATCCACTAAGTATTTCAGAAAATCAATTAACATAAAAGTGTTTGACCTGTTATTAAACTCACCCAAACAACCTAAAATACTACAAGTGGTTTACGTCTGAGGCTTAAGCTGACATGGCCTGACATATTTCGACCGGTTATTCAACCCAACCATTCGTCCCGTTTTTCCAGCAAACCAACTATGATGAAACAAAAAAACTAAAAATAGGTGGTTTTCAGCTCAACACCAAACCTGACCTATTCCAACCCGAACCTATTTTGACATGTTACTTAACCCAACCCAGTTCAGCCTATTTTTCCGGCTAACATAAACATTAACAATCTGTTATATAACAAAAAATGCTATAAATAAGTAATTTGCAGCTCATCCCTACCTAGCCTGACCCATTTCAATCCAAACCTATTTCGGCCTGTTATTCAACTATTTCGGCCCGTAACGAAAACAGAAAATGACTAACCGCATAGTTATCCTGAAGCTTATTCATATGCAAGGCCGCATAAGGATGGAAGCTTGAAAATAAGTGTTTGTGTGTTTGTATAACTTCTACACGCTGGTCGATTCTACTCTCACCTATGAAAAGTGGCCGAGTACAAAATCACACAGAGATACATAAATAAACACGAACTTCAAAAATCATAATAAACTATAGTAAAAGTGTGAACATAGTCATCACGCACATCATACTCATTCTCCCTTTTACACAATCAAATATAAAAAAAGGATCAAACAATATGATTCACGATAGGAGCAAGTGCTTCTTGAGTATCTATTATAGTCGTATAGTAAGTAACCAAGTAAGTTTTAATCAATAAAGAGAAGAAGCAATATAACAAAAAACTATCTTCCTAATTACTTTCCAGCTCCAACAACAACATATGTTTAGTTAGCAAAGTCTAATAATGGCCTGCCTTATCATCTAAGGTTCCAAGTAATCCAACTATTGCAACACCAGCTAATCGCCACGATTGTGTTATGAGCTTAACCCAAAGTATTGAAGAGGAACTATTATCAGAAGGAATCACTTGTCTAACTATACTACCTTCTATCTTGTACTATATGAATCTGAAACCATCAATGTTGTGCAAGTTAAAAGGTTATATCAAAACTTAAATATTAACATAATAAATACATCATAGTCTCTCTTTTTAAACTCATGTGTTACCTTCTTTTGAATTTCCATATGCCTGGTTAGTTTCAAATTCATCTTTTAATCTACCAACGTATGGAAAACTACATTAGGCTATATAACTTCAAAGTAGACCTTTCAACCAAAAGACAATGAACAAAATTTGATCTTTGTTCCCACATACCTTACAACCTTGCCACCACCAGGGGAACACTTCAAAGGGGAACACTTCAGAGGCAAATTGCATCTAGTTATTATTTGTAAACTGAATTAGAGTAGAAATTACCAATACACCAATAAGGATTCATATATTTGCATTGTACCCAAACATCATACAACATCGCCCTATTGACAGTGTATCTTGGCTGAATTCATTTCTTCAAATGGGAAGGCATCATGCACAAGCGCTGAGCATTGATGTAAAAGAACTGTTTTAAAACGACACTTCTACAGATTTATTATTTTTTTGATATTAATGTAAAAAGATTGATGCGTGTCAGTTCTTTTTGTTGACAACTGCTGAGAAATATAGAGATTGTTGATAAAAGGATGGAGTTAGATAATAATTCTGAAAAATATACAAGATCATTCAAGATGAATAACGTTCCTAAGACCTGATTTCATACTTTCATGTGGCGACATGCATCAAAAAAAGGAACAATCACCAAACTCTTATGATCATCAGCTTAATTAAAGTCATGCAACAGGTATGAGATAATACATGTATTATCTATAAAAGAGTTATGAACGTTTGGGGAACTTACAGATGGCACATCGAAATTGATTGAAAATTAGTTGGAAAAGATCCAATGGAACATATGGACTAATCGACATCTTAAGAAGTTGCACCCTATGGTTTTTTGATAAAGAGGGCATGGAGGTCTTCATGATGAATGTGGAGTGATCCGACATATACCATATGATTCTATTTCATTGCGTATGATTGCTATGTAGTTTAAATATCCTCAAACTCCTGAACCGAAGTCAAAATCATTTATTAATGTAATTGGAAAAGTGTAAATACTCATGAATTGGATGATTTAGGTTGTGGTTTACATGTCACATAAAAAAAATCTAGCTAACATGGGAACCCACATTACTCTTTTGATGTATAGAACCTCTTAGTTTGTTTATATTCAAATTATCCAACCTGCTTGACCCAAGCTTGTTTTGACCCATTACCCAAAAGACTGGCTTCTACTTAACATCATAGTTATCGATAGCGAATAGCGGTCAATAGCGATAGGCAACATATATGCTACGTAGCGATAGCGATGAAATAGCGCCCGCTATTTTGTGTTTAGCGATAAAGCAGTAGATAATTTAAAAAAAAAAATAGGTATCCATAATTTATATATGTATTTATAATGTTAATTTTATACCTTTTATGTATAATTTTAAAATTTTAAGGACCAAATGTAAACTGCTGATAATAGAGGGGGTTAAATGTTTAAATACACAAACTACCTTTACACTTCTAAATAAAAAGTTACAAGTTTTAGGGACTAAATGTAAACTAATGAAAGATAGAAGGGTTAAATGTTTAAAAACCTAAACTTATTTAAACCCTAAAAGCCTAAAACACACAAATATGCAGTCGCTTCTTCTTCTTCCCCCTTCATCCTGGTTTCCGGATGAAAGCAACACCGTCGCCGGAATTCGCGTCGGAGATCGCTATATCATCGATATGTGGTCGATATGCCCCTTGTAGCGGCATATGGCCGCCACGCCACGCTATTCGCTATAGCGGCCGACACAGACGTTATTGATAACTATGCTTAACATCTTCATTATGCGCTAGTATTTAGTATTTTATTTATTTTACCATTTGACCAAAAAATTATCTTGATGAAAGATAACTAACAGAAACAATTTTTGGCACATATCGGGTTGTTGGGACCCAGAAGTTCCATGTCTGACTTGTGATATAGACAACATAGTTTGTTAGAAGCACCGCAAAAAAAAGTTTAAAGGAGAACCAAAAGAAAGCATTGCTTGCACGTACCTTTCGACCAATGAACAAAGTAGCTCATGAGCACCTTTAGCCTCAATAAGATCTCATTTGATTGGCAAATAACTTAACCATGCATGAATAACCTGACAAACAACATAACACCATTTTATTAGGCGAAAAACAAAACCAACTTATAAGTTTTCCCGCTTTTAACGTGTAATTCAACCTTAGAAAGAAAGAAACTATATAGTAACAAAGTAGAATTGGCTAAACGGGCCAGATCAAGTGGGTTGACACACAATTTTTGTCAAGTTTCTAAATTGATGGGCATCTTATTTGGTAGTTTAACTATGTTCAAATATATAATATAAGAATTAAAGGTTAGTTAATACTCAAATAAAAAAATATTCTAATATTTCATCACATAAGCATGTATTGGTGGCCAGCATGGAGTAAAGTGTATGTTTTTAAACTTTCTATACGTAAGTAGATACCAATTTCAAAGAGCCCAACACATATTACATGGATCAAGTTAGAACAATAGACGCCCTCCATACCTCAAGTTTGACAACATTCTCAACAAAGATCATGACCAAAGGTCGTATCAATTCAGAATCACCCAAACAAATTCTTATTGAAACTCAACATATAAACCAAAACAACAACTTTTCTATTGAAGTAATAAGGCTCAGGAACTTACAGATATTAAAGAGACAAAGCACAAATATCATGTTTACACACTAATTAGTTGCCACGTGATAGCACATTCTATCGCATGACCATCACGGACATGCCACCAAGACATGATAAAACCTTGTCCCTTTAAATTGAATCATCATAGCCCTCAAAAATAACAATTGCATCTATCATTGTTAACTGGTAGAAAGTAAATTCTCACAAAAAGGCAACAGTGTTACTATCTTAAAAAAACTAAGCATACAGCAATGCAATTCCAAACCATAATGTCGTAACAATCCCGACTAAATCACTTACTCTTCCAACTATAGATTATAATACTCTTATCATTAAAACAAGATGTATGTTTGGCTTATTAGGCTACATTTCTTACTTTTCAGTAAATGTGTAATAATTAAGCTTTTGCAAACCTTTATTTTTTACATCACTAAATAACTTTAAAGTCAATATTTGTCTGTTTGACTATAGATGTCAAAATGGAATATTCCTCTTGAAAGGGAGCTTTAAAGACTTAGTTCTACCTTCATGAAAAGCGGTCAGAATTCACCATTTTTTGTCATCACACATCTAATATAGAAGGTGACAATGTATTAACCTGAATGTCATATAGAAGTATTATAAACTAAAACCATAGCAACGCTCTTCTAGCAACAATCTCAGCATGAGAATCGTTCAAAACATCTGCACAACCACTTAAACGCGAACGCCCAATGCACTTAGTTCCTGTCCCCAGAGTTCTGCAAATACACCATGTCAACTTCAATATATCATCCAAATTAAAGTGAAATCAATTGTAATTAATAATAAATTGGAAATGAATTAGATAGATGAGGATCTTGAGAAGGGGAAGAAGTGAGAAATGCGGCGAGAATGTGACATCACGGCCTTGAATATAGAAGATGTTGTGCTAACAAACAGTACACTATGAAAGCATATACCTCATTTCTTTCTAATTTGAAATGTAAAAATGACTAAGGCTACCCAGTAAGTTATAATGATATAGAACAAACTGAATACCAAAGCTAATCAAGTAGCAAAAACTCATCTATAACATGACATATCAATACTTTATTGAAATCTACTTTTTACAAAATTTATAACATATTCAATCGAAAACCCTACAATTTATGGATACAATCAAACAAAAACCTTATTTAAGCAATGAAGCTATGGCCATCGAAAAAAACATAGATATAGATATTGTGATTGAAGCATTTTATCGAGCACTTGATGTGCATTTCCAAACAGGGGCGTACAAAGGGCAACCAAAACTGCACATGGGGATTTTGAATACCGCCACATAAACACTACTCAATTATCCTTCCTAAATCATTTTTCAATCACTTCACATAAACACCTTTAATGATTAGATTTGTAAATTATTACGACAGGATATATATAACCTGTGTACCAAAAGGGCTTGACCATTTTAATTTACATAAAACATAAGTTTATAAATAAAAGAAATACATGGTATCTCATTATTATATTAAACATAATATTGTGAGAATACATCACACAAAGTCTATTTGTTATATTTACACAAAAGTCTAACTGCAAATGTGTAACCCTAAAAATTATTGAAGAAAAAAACCATGATATTATATGAAGGGAGCACATAATTGAACATAATTTGGAAATTGATATAAAAGATAAACTACCTGAAGCTCAAAAGCATGGCTTACAAGGTTGAGGCCAAAGCTTACAAGATGCTAGATATGAATTATAGGGTGCTACAGTTATATATTATACTATAGTTAGATTATCCACATCAACGATTTGGGAGAGGTGCAAATAAGGAAAAGCGGTGAACATGAAAGTTAGTCAGGGAACACTGGGAATACGGTTCCCCCGGTTTTACCACACGTCAGTGAAACTGGAAATTTTCCAGGGAATCAGGACGACCCCGAGTACCCTTAGTGCTTCGTCCATTGTGTCAAAGCCGGCCTAAACAAACCATACGTACACCCTCAAAAGTAATTCTAACATTTCTACCATTAATGAAAAGACAAAATCGTGACATAGAAAAACGGTTCAAAGCGTCAAACTGGCTGACCCACCCAACCCAGCTTGTAGTTAGCAGTTCAACCTATAATTTTATTAAAATTCGCCTTACCGGAAATCGAACACCCGTAATGACTTGTTGGTTTTGTAAGAAAATTGTTGTAGTTGGCTCAACGGAATGTATATTTGTTTAAAGTGTGTACCTTCGCAAACAACAACCAAATCACCCCTGATAGTTCTCGGTTCTGATTTTTGTGGATCTGTGGCTCCGTCACCGTTTACCCCGTACTTAATCACACCTCATTCCCAAGCAGCATGGTTTGAGTATAGCTGAAGGATAATTTTGGCTACGAGGACACGACACAATGGATATCACACGACAATAATCCAGAAAAATGCCTAGCTGGTAAATAACCAAGGGCTAATTTCGCATAATCATAATACAACAAAACAACATATAAATAGGTACCTAAGCGATAATTTTCAAATATAATAAGCAATTAAGCAGTTCGAAATTGAAATGGATGAGAGTACCTTCGTTTATTAGAAGTTCGGATGTGGTAAATAGGATGGGGCGAACTGGCAAAGGCTAATTATAATGGTGAGAACGATCTGATGAAGGATCGATAGTAGGGCGTGATGTGTGATTTTGAAAACATTATGCGGATGAAGATTATATGTTGAATACAACATTATTTAACCATCAATTCGTAATCACAATCATGTCTCCAATCGAGATTTTATCAGCAAAGAAACCAATTTATTTCACGAACAAACCATGATGAGCAGGATACTAAACATGGAGAACAAACAAAACAACCACCACTATGAGAACCTCTGACAGCAAGCAATCAACCAAAACA
The DNA here is from genome assembly GCA_947069175.1 of Scalesia atractyloides. NCBI lineage: Eukaryota > Viridiplantae > Streptophyta > Magnoliopsida > Asterales > Asteraceae > Scalesia > Scalesia atractyloides. The sequence continues at coordinate 77,465,470 of CAMTDV010001633.1, read as the reverse complement.
CACCAAACCCAAACAAAAACAAAAGTAAAGCAACTAACCAAATTAAAGATGGGCATTTGGTACCGAGTTACCGTTACCGAACCGATCATTTTTGGTACCGGTACTGGTACCCATTGTTTCATTTTTAGGTACCGGTGTTTTGGTTGATTTACCCGTAAATACCGGTACCGTACCGGTTATATTCGCAACCTCGCCCATTTGTCCGGTTTTCGGTACCGGTACCGGTATTTCCTCATCCCTAAACCAAATAACATACATGTGAAACTACCACAGTTTTAGAGACTTTAACTTGTATTGTCTATCTTTTTACAGCCCACCTCTTTTTTATCTGTAGTGTGTATAGATCCGAACAGGACACAAACCTAACACGATATATATAGTTTAGGGATGTGGCTCACCAAGTTTGGGTTATAAACAGGTCCGAACACGGTTGACTTGGTCAACCTATACAAAATGAAGATTAGAAAACAAATATTCTATGAACCCACCAGCCTTAAAAACAACACCAACTGGAACCTTAATTATAAAAACGTCGTTTGCCCCTGTCATATCATATCTGGTTATTTATAATCAGACATACACCACTCAACTAAAGCATCAAATAGCCTATCAACTAACCTCGTTAACAAAAGGCCAGATCTTTGTAAGATGAGCATTAAGCCATGGCAACTGAAAAATTGAACAGTAAAATCAGTCCGCAAAAATATAAAGAGCATGAACAGAAAACAAAAAACCAAGATAAATACACAAAACTCAAGTATCTCTGTAAGAAAACAACACAAGAATAGTAAGTTACATTCTGATTTGTACGCTAATCCTTTTTTCAATAAAACACACATGCAAATTGAAAATCCATCAAAATTGAAAATCGCTAAAAACAATCTGGAATCAAAAAACAAATATACAAGTTCCAGTTAAATTAATCGTACGGAACCATAAACATTCTTTATTACCTGCATAAATCGAACGTGTATCATAAACTTTCTTGATTATATGCGATGAGATGAACTGGTAAGATGGAAAGGTATTAGGGTTTACGTGTGAAAGGAAAGATGAATTTCATATAATCTGTTTATTTTGAATTCGGGTTAATAAGATCTCTATAAAATGAAATTAGGGTCAATTTACCATATCCTTATTTAGGGTTTGTGAATTTTATAGATTGAAAAGTGTTTGATAATCAAATATAACAAAACGGGTTGATAACACGTTGAATCCATTGAGCTTCATAGCCTTGAAGGTGAAGAAGAAAGCGAAACCAGGAAGCGTGAAGGAAAAGATCGAGGGATTTAGGGTTCTGTAAGCATGAAATGAGGTGAATGAGCGATTTAGGTTTATTAGATAGTTTATATACCCGGGTCAAAACTTCGGGTATGGATATCACATGCGGGATCCATATAACAAATAACACTTTTTCCCACATTTTCCCCAAAACTATAAAATGGTTGAGGACATGTGTCCCAAACTTCATTCATATTCATATATTATATATATAGATAACACATACACTTTTTCTCTCAACACCCTTTCTCTCTCTAAATTCTCTCTCTCCTCTTCAAGAATCAAATTCATCTACAAGAACCCCAATCCAATAGATTCAAAGAGTAATCATCTAAAAGATCTGATGCATCTAGTGTCCTCTTAAAAGTCTATATTCAACCTTTTTCAAATTTAACTGACCCGCACACAAAATTAATTAGAAAACAAATTGATTCAAAATCAACAACAAGCTGAATAACATAACGAACCCTCAGATCGATCTCATAATAGCTTGCACTAATTAGCATAACAAATAGCAACTTATCACATAATTTCACAACACAGAACAATAATTGAATAATAAACCTCTTTCAATTTCAACAATTTAATTAAATGTCCAAATTCGCATATCATAAACTAACGTAATCAAACAAAATTACTTCAAAATAAACAACAAGCTGAACAATAACCTAACAAACTTCGTGTGAGTCCCAAATCACGTTCGGATCACAATGGTTTGATTGTTATCACCCAAACACCTATAGATTATGTGTTTGAATGTGTAAAAGTTAAGAAAAACTAAAAGATGAAGATGAAGATTCTGGTTTTAGATGAAACAACAAGTGTTGTATATGAAATCCACCTGATATAATCAATAAAAGCACCTGGATATTCGGACTTAGCATAAGAACAACAATAATCACAACACAAGAAATCACCAAAACTTGTCCAAGAACCTTGGACCAGGGTTTTCCATACATTGCATATATACACACATTACAGACCATCTGGCATATTTATTAAATACGCCAGAGACTTAAATACTCTGCCTTCGTACAAGAACCTCTAAAATTACACATTAGACCCCTAAACTTTCTAGAACATATTAAACCATTACAAACCTATCCAAAACCTATTATAATCAAGTATCAACGATCTCAAAAGTTCTAACAATATCCCCCTAGATCGTTGCGTACTTGTTTGATCTTCATTCCTGGAATTCGGTTTCTGGATGTGGTGCAGCTTGTTCTGCAGTCGTTTCAAGTGGTGCTTCAGGTTGGTTAATCACAACTTCACTTGTTGTTGGTTGGTCCTCCTGAGTGACTACATATGTGGATGAAGTCAGAGGTGGTGAGATGACTTGAATATTAGATTCTGATGATGGATCTTTTGCTTGAGGAGAGGAGGATTGCGGCTCCGCAGGCTTTTCAACAGCTTTCTTCTTTCTTGATTCATCCTTTTCTTTTTGCGTGTCGATTCTGAGCATGATCTCTATCATTTCTTTTTTTTCTGTCTCTTGCTCGTTCGATCGCTCGCTGAATGAGCATGCCTTCCTCCAGATACTCGTTACCTGCGCCAACATGTATCTTGCTCCCATAAAGGATATTCAGATTAGACAGGCAGAACATGAACACGTCCATTGGATAAAGAATTCGAATATCTTCATTTGAGTTGGATCTGATAACTACTTCCTCGGTTTTGCCGTCGTATAACAATTTCTTGAAATTGTTAAGAATCACAGGTTGTTCCGAAGGAAGTTTCACCCTAGTGACCACTTTGGCTAGATTGATTACCCAAGTGACTCCTCCTTTTCCGGTAATTGGGTCTTTGGTGGTTTTTGATACGCGTCTCCTTGGGCGCTGAGGTTTGAAGACAATGAATCTACGCGCACATTCTCTGACAATAAGTCTTTCAAGATCGCCACCAATGATGCTGTTGGTGGGATTTATCATGTTGTGCTTGCTCAGCTCCCATATATCCTAGGTGGGTAGACTTTGCGTATCGTTTCCATTTCAGAAATATTGGATTACACCTCCTCTACGCTTCACGATAAACCACACAGTTAGATTGCAGTATTTCAAGCTTATGATTCTATCAGTGGCCTCAGTTTTCTCAATTGTTATAACTTGATAGAAATCTGGCAGTTTAGCTCGTTCCTTCTTGAACCATTCAAGGTGTTGAGGCGCAAACTCATCTCCTCCATCAGTTTCATACACAACATCATCCTCCAGACCCCACTCGATGAATTTTTCAGGCATTTCAATCCTGTCAACCTCTTCCTCTTCACTATCACCATCAATATTCACATCGACAGCAAAGTCAAGTCGCTTCTTTTTCTTTTCAGCAATTTCAGCTTTGCGTTTCTCTTCCCTTTCTCTGAAGCTGTCAAAATTAAAGATGTCTTCACTTGTATACTTGCTTCTCGATTGGTTGAAGTGTACAGATCCTGCACCAGCTCATACAGTTTCTCCAACCCCTCTTGTTGAAACTTTATAAACTCCGTTTGCTTTGACACGTAGAGATTCAGTTCCTTGTTCTTCCTTCGCTGCTCCTTTAGCTTCTCTCTGAGCGCGTTGGTGTCATTGACTTGATTCCTCAACAAACAAAATCTTAGCCGGAAACTTTTCAATGTCTTTAGATAATCGATCGTATAGCTCTTGGAATGGACGAGGTCTTGCGGGAGCTTGTCGTGGTGGTACTTGAGTAGCTGAAGTTGGCTTTGGTGGAGCTTCTTTGGATGATCCCTCTCTGGTTTTTCTTTTCTTGTGTGCAGGGGATTTGCTTGGAGCACCTTCTGTAGGATCAGAGATTAAACTCTCAACAAACTGATCCAGTTGCTCTTGCTCTGACGTCACCACGACAGGTGTCTCTGTCATTTCTCCCTGTTTTTGAAACATCCGCCAAAAACGAGTCTTGGAAAACCCGACTCGTTTGGTAAATCGGCCCCGAAGTGTAATAAATAAAAGTACGGATTTTTCTTTTCTTCTATTTCGAACGTCGTCGTTTATTAGTTTAATTAATATAATTACATTCGGTTAAAAATATTAACCTTATAAGAAATTTTGTTAGTTCGTTAGAATATATAAGTGAATAGTACAAGGGAGTTGGAATATTTGTTAGTTCGTTAATTTCTCGTATTGATTAATAAAACACCTTAGAAGTATTATTTTTTTCTTTATCATGGTTACTACATCAATAAATCTAATTCAATTGTATATGTATAATTGTGTAACCATTGTCATAAAAGTGTATTCTATTATTTTTACATTATTAATGATATTAAATCATTAACAATAATATATATTTGTTTAGAAATAAAATTCGTATTATTAGAACTTATACAAAAATACTAATAAGTCGTTAAAAATTTGTTAAGTTTAAAAGTTTTGAAAGCTTTCGTTATAAAGTTTATAACATAAATATCTTTATATCAACTAGAATAATATGTATAAAAGCTATGGGAGTTTCAAACAATGTAATATGTATTAATCTAGAAGATCAATTCAATTAAAAGTGATCACTTACTTCAATTTACCTTATGTTTTTTTTTCAAAGGTATTAATTGTCTCCACACAAATTCTCATTTATTAGCAATCAACTGATAAAAAACTTAGAAATATTATTTTTACTACATCTATAAATCTAATTCAATTGTATATGTATAATTGTGTAACCATTGTCATACAAGTGTATTATATTACTTTTACTTTATTAATGATATTAAATCATTAATAATAATATATATTTATTTAGAAATAAAATTCGTATTTTTAGAACTTATACAAAAATAATAATAAGTTTTTAAAAATATGTTAAGTTTAAAAGTTTTTGAAAGCTTTCGTTATAAAGTTTATAACATAAATATCTTTATATCAACCGGAATAATATGTATAAAAGCAATGAGAGTTTCAAACAATGTAATATGTATTAATCTAGTATATCAATCAATTAAACTGATCACTTACTTCAATTTACGTTATGTTTTTTTTTCAAAGGTAATAATTGGCTCCACACTAATTCTCATTTATTAGCAATCAACTGATAAAAAACTTAGTTTTTTCTTTACCATGTTTACTATATCTATAAATCTAATTCAATTCTATAAGTATAATTGTGTAACCACTGTCATACAAGTGTATTCTATTACTTTTACATTATTAATGATATTAAATCATTAATAATAATATATATATTTGTTTAGAAATAAAATTCGTATTATTAGAACTTATATAAAAATAATAATAAGTTTTTAAAAATTTGTTAAGTTTAAAGTTTTGAAAAATTTCGTTATAAAGTTTATAACATAAATATCTTTATATCAACTAGAATAATATGTATAAAAGCTATTGGAGTTTCAAACAATGTAATATGTATTAATCTAGTACATCAATTCAATTAAAAGTGATCAATTACTTCAATTTACGTTATGATTTTTTTTTTCAAAGGTAATAATTGGCTCCACAAAAATTCTCATTTATTAGAAACAACTGATAAAAAACCATAGAAATATTATTCTTTTCTTTATCATGGTTACTACATCTATAAATCTAATTCAATTGTATATGTATAATTGTGTAACCATTGTCATACAAGTGTAATCTATTACTTTTACATTATTAATGATATTAAATCATTAACAATAATATATATTTATTTGGAAATAAAATTCGTATTATTAGAACTTATACAAAAATAATAATAAGTTTTTAAAAATTTGTTAAGTTTAAAAGTTTTGAAAGCTTTTGTTCTAAAGTTTATAATATAACTATCTTTATATCAACTACAATAATATGTATAAAAGCTATGGGAGTTTCAAACAATATAATATGTATTAATATAGTATATCAATTCAATTAAAACTGATCACTCACTTCAATTTACGATTTTTTTCAAAGGTAATAATTGGCTCCACACTAATTCTCATTTATTAGCAATCAACTGATAAAACACCATAGAAATATATGTTTTTTCTTTATCATGGTTACTATATCTATAAATCTAATTCAATTCTATAAGTATAATTGTGTAACCACTGTCATACAAGTGTATTCTATTACTTTTACATTATTAATGATATTAAATCATTAATAATAATATATATTTGTTTAGAAATAAAATTTGTATTAGTAAACTTATATAAAAATAATAATAAGTTTTTAAAAATTTGTTAATTTTAAAAGTTTTGAAAAATTTCGTTATAAAGTTTATAACATAAATATCTTTATATCAACTATAATAATATGTATAAAAGCTATGGGAGTTTCAATGTAATATGTATTAATCTAGTAATCAATTCAATTAAAAGTGATCACTTACTTCAATTTACGCTATGATTTTTTTTCTTCAAAGGTAATAATTGGCTCCACACAAATTCTCATTTATTAGCAATCAACTGATAAAAAACCTTAGAAATATTATTTTTACTACATCTATAAATCTAATTCAATTGTATATGTATAATTGTGTAACCATTGTCATACAAGTGTATTCTATTACTTTTACATTATTAATGATATTAAATCATTAATAATAATAATATATATTTTTTGGAAATAAAATTCGTATTATTAGAACTTATACAAAAATATAATAAGTTTTTAAAAATTTGTTAAGTTTAAAAGTTTTGAAAGCTTTTGTTTAAAGTTTATAAATATAATATCTTTATATCAACCACAATAATATGTATAAAAGCTATGGGAGTTTCAAACAATGTAATATGTATTAATCTAGTATATCAATTCAATTAAAACTGATCACTTACTTCAATTTACGATTTTTTTCAAAGGTAATAATTGGCTCCACACAATTCTCATTTATTAGCAATCAACTGATAAAACAACCTTAGAAATATTATTTTTTCTTATCATGGTTACTAATATCTATAATCTAATCAATTGTATATGTATAATTGTGTAACCACTGTCATACAAATGTATTCTATTACTTTTACATTATTAATGATATTAAATCATTAATAATAATAATATATATTTGTTTAGAAATAAAATTCGTATTAGTAGAACTTATAAAAAATAATAATAAGTTTTTAAAAATTTGTTAAGTTTTAAAAGTTTTGAAAATTTCGTTATAAAGTTTATAACGTAAATATCTTTATATCAACTAAATAATATGTATAAAAGCTTGGGAGTTTCCAATGTAATATGTATTAATCTAGTAAATCAATTCAATTAAAAGTGATCACTTACTTCAATTTACGCTATGTTTTTTTTCTTCAAAGGTAATAATTGGCTCCACACAAATTCTCATTTATTAGCAATCAACTGATAAAAAACCTTAGAAATATTATTTTTACTTTTCAATCTATAAATCTAATTCAATTGTATAGTATAATTGTGTAACCATGTCATACAAGTGTATTCTATTACTTTTACATTATTAATGATATTAAATCATTAATAATAATAATATATATTTGTTTAGAAATAAAATTCGTATTATTAGAACTTATAAAAAATAATAATAAGTCTTAAAAATTTGTTAAGTTTAAAGTTTTGAAAAGCTTTCGTTATAAAGTTTATAACATAAATATCTTTATATCAACTAGAAAATATGTATAAAAGCTATGGAATTTCAAACAATGTAATATGTATTAATCTAGTAGATCAATTCAATTAAAAGTGATCACTTACTTCAATTTACCTTATGATTTTTTTTTCAAAGGTAATTAATTGTCTCCACACAAATTCTCATTTATTAGCAATCAACTGATAAAAACCTTAGAATATTATTTTTTTTTTTTTTTTTTTTTTTTTTTTTTTTTTTTTTTTTTTTTTTTTTTTTTTTTTTTTTTTTTTTTTTTTTTTTTTTTTTTTTTTTTTTTTTTTTTTTTTTTTTTTTTTTTTTTTTTTTTTTTTTTTTTTTTTTTTTTTTTTTTTTTTTTTTTTTTTTTTTTTTTTTTTTTTTCAACCGGAATAATATGTATAAAAGCAATGAGAGTTTCAAACAATGTAATATGTATTAATCTAGTATATCAATCAATTAAACTGATCACTTACTTCAATTTACGTTATGTTTTTTTTTCAAAGGTAATAATTGGCTCCACACTAATTCTCATTTATTAGCAATCAACTGATAAAAAACTTAGTTTTTTTCTTTACCATGTTTACTAATCTAAAATCTAATTCAATTCTATAAGTATAATTGTGTAACCACTGTCATACAAGTGTATTCTATTACTTTTACATTATTAATGATATTAAATCATTAATAATAATATATATATTTGTTTAGAAATAAAATTCGTATTATTAGAACTTATATAAAAATAATAATAAGTTTTTAAAAATTTGTTAAGTTTAAAGTTTTGAAAAATTTCGTTATAAAGTTTATAACATAAATATCTTTATATCAACTAGAATAATATGTATAAAAGCTATTGGAGTTTCAAACAATGTAATATGTATTAATCTAGTACATCAATTCAATTAAAAGTGATCAATTACTTCAATTTACGTTATGATTTTTTTTTTCAAAGGTAATAATTGGCTCCACAAAAATTCTCATTTATTAGAAACAACTGATAAAAAACCATAGAAATATTATTCTTTTCTTTATCATGGTTACTACATCTATAAATCTAATTCAATTGTATATGTATAATTGTGTAACCATTGTCATACAAGTGTAATCTATTACTTTTACATTATTAATGATATTAAATCATTAACAATAATATATATTTATTTGGAAATAAAATTCGTATTATTAGAACTTATACAAAAATAATAATAAGTTTTTAAAAATTTGTTAAGTTTAAAAGTTTTGAAAGCTTTTGTTCTAAAGTTTATAACGTAAATATCTTTATATCAACTATAATAATATGTATAAAAGCTATGGAGTTTCAATGTAATATGTATTAATCTAGTAAATCAATTCAATTAAAAGTGATCACTTACTTCAATTTACGCTATGATTTTTTTTCTTCAAAGGTAATAATTGGCTCCACACAAATTCTCATTTATTAGCAATCAACTGATAAAAAACCTTAGAAATATTATTTTTACTACATCTATAAATCTAATTCAATTGTATATGTATAATTGTGTAACCATTGTCATACAAGTGTATTCTATTACTTTTACATTATTAATGATATTAAATCATTAATAATAATAATATATATTTGTTTAGAAATAAAATTCGTATTATTAGAACTTATACAAAAATAATAATAAGTCGTTAAAAATTTGTTAAGTTTCAAAGTTTTGAAAGCTTTCGTTATAAAGTTTATAACATAAATATCTTTATATCAACTAGAATAATATGTATAAAAGCTATGGGAATTTCAAACAATGTAATATGTATTAATCTAGTAGATCAATTCAATTAAAAGTGATCACTTACTTCAATTTACCTTATGTTTTTTTTTCAAAGGTATTAATTGTCTCCACACAAATTCTCATTTATTAGCAATCAACTGATAAAAAACTTAGAAATATTATTTTTTATTACATATATAAATCTAATTCAATTGTATATGTATAATTGTGTAACCATTGTCATACAAGTGTATTCTATTACTTTTACATTATTAATGATATTAAATCATTAATAATAATAATATATATTTGTTTAGAAATAAAATTCGTATTATTAGAACGTACACAAAAATAATAATAAGTCGTTAAAAATTTGTTAAGTTTAAAAGTTTTGAAAGCTTTCGTTATAAAGTTTATAACATAAATATCTTTATATCAACTAGAATAATATGTATAAAAGCTATGGGAGTTTCAAACAATGTAATATGTATTAATCTAGTAGATCAATTCAATTAAAAGTGATCACTTACTTCAATTTACCTTATGTTTTTTTTTTCAAAGGTATTAATTGTCTCCACACAAATTCTCATTTATTAGCAATCAACTGATAAAAAACTTAGAAATATTATTTTTACTACATCTATAAATCTAATTCAATTGTATATGTATAATTGTGTAACTATTGTCATACAAGTGTATTCTATTACTTTTACTTTATTAATGATATTAAATCATTAATAATAATATATATTTATTTAGAAATAAAATTCGTATTATTAGAACTTATACAAAAATAATAATAAGTTTTTAAAAATATGTTAAGTTTAAAAGTTTTGAAAGCTTTCGTTATAAAGTTTATAACATAAATATCTTTATATCAACCTGAATAATATGTATAAAAGCTATGAGAGTTTCAAACAATGTAATATGTATTAATCTAGTATATTAATCAATTAAAACTGATCACTTACTTCAATTTACGTTATGTTTTTTTTCAAAGGTAATAATTGGCTCCACACTAATTCTCATTTATTAGCAATCAACTTATAAAAAACTTAGTTTTTTCTTTACCATGGTTACTATATCTATAAATCTAATTCAATTCTATAAGTATAATTGTGTAACCACTGTCATACAAGTGTATTCTATTACTTTTACATTATTAATGATATTAAATCATTAATAATAATATATATATTTGTTTAGAAATAAAATTCGTATTATTAGAACTTATATAAAAATAATAGTAAGTTTTTAAAAATTTGTTAAGTTTAAAAGTTTTGAAAATTTTCGTTATAAAGTTTATAACATAAATATCTTTATATCAACTAGAAAAATATGTATAAAAGCTATCGGAGTTTCAAACAATGTAATATGTATTAATCTAGTACATCTATTCATTTAAAAGTGATCAATTACTTCAATTTACGTTATGATTTTTTTTTCAAAGGTAATAATTGGCTCCACAAAAATTCTCATTTATTAGCAATCAACTGATAAAAAACCTTAGACATATTATTCTTTTCTTTATCATGGTTACTACATCTATAAATCTAATTCAATTGTATATGTATAATTGTGTAACCATTGTCATACAAGTGTATTCTATTACTTTTACATTATTAATGATATTAAATCATTAACAATAATATATATTTATTTGGAAATAAAATTCGTATTATTAGAACTTATACAAAAATAATAATAAGTTTTTAAAAATTTGTTAAGTTTAAAAGTTTTAAAAGCTTTTGTTCTAAAGTTTATAATATAACTATCTTTATATCAACTACAATAATATGTATAAAACCTATGGGAGTTTCAAACAATGTAATATGTATTAATCTAGTATATCAATTCAATTAAAACTGATCACTTACTTCAATTTACGATTTTTTTCAAAGGTAATAATTGGCTCCACACTAATTCTCATTTATTAGCAATCAACTGATAAAACACCATAGAAATATTAGTTTTTTTCTTTATCATGGTTACTATATCTATAAATCTAATTCACTTCTATAAGTATAATTGTGTAACCACTGTCATACAAGTGTATTCTATTACTTTTATATTATTAATGATATTAAATCATTAATAATAATATATATTTGTTTAGAAATAAAATTCGTATTAGTAGAACTTATATAAAAATAATAATAAGTTTTTAAAAATTTGTTAATTTTAAAAGTTTTGAAAAATTTCGTTATAAAGTTTATAACATAAATATCTTTATATCAACTATAATAATATGTATAAAAGCTATGGGAGTTTCAAACAATGTAATATGTATTAATCTAGTACATCAATTCAATTAAAAGTGATCACTTACTTCAATTTACCTTATGTTTTTTTTTTCAAAGGTATTAATTGCTCCACACAAATTCTCATTTATTAGCAATCAACTGATAAAACACCTTAGAAATATTAGTTTTTTCTTTATCATAGTTACTACATCTATAATTCTAATTCAATTGTATATGTATAATTGTGTAACCACTGTCATACAAGTGTATTCTATTACCTTTTCAATATTAATGATATTAAATCATTAATAATATTATATATTTGTTTAGAATAAATTCGTATTATTAGAACTTATACAAAAATAATAATAAGTTGTTAAAAATTTGTTAAGTTTAAGAGTTTTGAAAGCTTTCGTTATAAAGTTTATAACATAAATATCTTTATATCAACTTGAATAATATGTATAAAACCTATGGGAGTTTCAAACAATGTAATATGTATTAATCTAATACATCAATTCAATTAAAACAAATCACTTACTTCAATTTACGTCATGATTTTTTTTCAAAGGTAATAATTGGCTCCACACAAATTCTCATTTATTAGCATCAACTCATAAAATACCTTAGAAATATTATTTTTTTCTTTATCATAGTTACTATATCTATAAATTTAATTCAAATGTATATGTGTAATTGTGTAACCACTGTCATACAAGTGTATTCTATTAGTTTTATATTATTAATGATATTAAATCATTAATAATAATATATATTTGTTTAGAAATAAAATTCATTTTATTAGAACTTATATAAAAATAATAATAAGTTTTTAAGAATTTGTTAAGTTTAAAAGTTTTGAAAGCTTCCGTTACAAAGTTTATAACATAAATATCTTTATATCAACTAAAATAATATGTATAAAAGCTATGGGAGTTTCAAACAATTTAATATGTATTCATCTAGCACATCAATTCAATTAATACTGATCACTTACTTTAATTTACGTTATGATTTTTTTCAAAGGTAATAATTGGCCCCCACTAATTCTCATTTATTAGCAAATAACTGATAAAACAACTTAGAAATATTATTTTTTTCTTTATTATGGTTACTACATCTATCAATCTAATTCAATTGTATATGTATAATTGTGTAACCATTGTCATACAAGTGTATTCTATTACTTTTACATTATTAATGATATTAAATCATTAATAATAATAATATATATTTGTTTAGAAATAAAATTCGTATTATTAGAACGTACACAAAATAATAATAAGTCGTTAAAAATTTGTTAAGTTTAAGAGTTTTGAAAGCTTTCGTTATAAAGTTTATAACATAAATATCTTTATATCAACTTGAATAATATGTATAAAACCTATGGGAGTTTCAAACAATGTAATATGTATTAATCTAATACATCAATTCAATTAAAACAATCACTTACTTCAATTTACGTCATGATTTTTTTCAAAGGTAATAATTGGCTCCACACAAATTCTCATTTATTAGCATCAACTCATAAAATACCTTAGAAATATTATTTTTTTCTTTATCATAGTTACTATATCTATAAATTTAATTCAAATGTATATGTTAATTGTGTAACCACTGTCATACAAGTGTATTCTATTAGTTTTATATTATTAATGATATTAAATCATTAATAATAATATATATTTGTTTAGAAATAAAATTCATTTATTAGAACTTATATAAAAATAATAATAAGTTTTTAAGAATTTGTTAAGTTTAAAAGTTTTGAAAGCTTCCGTTACAAAGTTTATAACATAAATATCTTTATATCAACTAGAAAAATATGTATAAAAGCTATCGGAGTTTCAAACAATGTAATATGTATTAATCTAGTACATCTATTCATTTAAAAGTGATCAATTACTTCAATTTACGTTATGATTTTTTTTTTCAAAGGTAATAATTGGCTCCACAAAAATTCTCATTTATTAGCAATCAACTGATAAAAAACCTTAGAAATACTATTCTTTTCTTTATCATGGTTACTACATCTATAAATCTAATTCAATTGTATATGTATAATTGTGTAACCATTGTCATACAAGTGTATTCTATTACTTTTACATTATTAATGATATTAAATCATTAACAATAATATATATTTATTTGGAAATAAATTCGTATTATTAGAACTTATACAAAAATAATAATAAGTTTTTAAAAATTTGTTAAGTTTAAAAGTTTTAAAAGCTTTTGTTCTAAAGTTTATAATATAACTATCTTTATATCAACTACAATAATATGTATAAAACCTATGGGAGTTTCAAACAATGTAATATGTATTAATCTAGTATATCAATTCAATTAAAACTGATCACTTACTTCAATTTACGATTTTTTTCAAAGGTAATAATTGGCTCCACACTAATTCTCATTTATTAGCAATCAACTGATAAAACACCATAGAAATATTAGTTTTTTTCTTTATCATGGTTACTATATCTATAAATCTAATTCAATTCTATAAGTATAATTGTGTAACCACTGTCATACAAGTGTATTCTATTACTTTTACATTATTAATGATATTAAATCATTAATAATAATATATATTTGTTTAGAAATAAAATTCGTATTAGTAGAACTTATATAAAAATAATAATAAGTTTTTAAAAATTTGTTAATTTTAAAAGTTTTGAAAAATTTCGTTATAAAGTTTATAACATAAATATCTTTATATCAACTATAATAATATGTATAAAAGCTATGGGAGTTTCAAACAATGTAATATGTATTAATCTAGTACATCAATTCAATTAAAAGTGATCACTTACTTCAATTTACGCTATGATTTTTTTTCTTCAAAGGTAATAATTGGCTCCACACAAATTCTCATTTATTAGCAATCAACTGATAAAAAACCTTAGAAATATTATTTTTACTACATCTATAAATCTAATTCAATTGTATATGTATAATTGTGTAACCATTGTCATACAAGTGATTCTATTACTTTTACATTATTAATGATATTAAATCATTAATAATAATAATATATATTTGTTTAGAAATAAAATTCGTATTATTAGAACTTATACAATAATAATAATAAGTCGTTAAAAATTTGTTAAGTTTAAAAGTTTTGAAAGCTTTCGTTATAAAGTTTATAACATAAATATCTTTATATCAACTAGAATAATATGTATAAAAGCTATGGGAGTTTTCAAACAATGTAATATGTATTAATCTAGTAGATCAATTCAATTAAAAGTGATCACTTACTTCAATTTACCTTATGTTTTTTTTTTCAAAGGTATTAATTGTCTCCACACAAATTCTCATTATATTAGCAATCAACTGATAAAACACCTTAGAAATATTAGTTTTTTTCTTTATCATAGTTTACTACATCTATAATTCTAATTCAATTGTATATGTATAATTGTGTAACCACTGTCATACAAGTGTATTCTATTACCTTTTCAATATTAATGATATTAAATCATTAATAATATTATATATTTGTTTAGAATAAATTCGTATTATTAGAACTTATACAAAAATAATAATAAGTTGTTAAAAATTTGTTAAGTTTAAAAGTTTTGAAAGATTTCTTATAAAGTTTATAATATAAATATCTTTATATCAACTAGAATAATATGTATAAAAACTATGGGAGTTTCAAACAATGTAATATGTATTAATCTAGTATATCAATTCAATTAAAACTGATCACTTTCTTCAATTTACGTTATGATTTTTTCAAAGGTAATAATTGGCTCCACACTAATTCTCATTTATCAGCAATCAATTGATAAAAGACCTTAGAAGTATTATTTTTTTCTTTATCATGGTTACTACATCTATAAATCTAATTCAATTGTATATGTATAATTGTGTAACCACTGTCATACAAGTGTATTCTATTACTTTTACATTATTAATGATATTAAATCATTAACAATAATATATATTTGTCTAGAATAAAATTCGTATTATTAGAACTTATACAAAAATAATAATAAGTTGTTAAAAATTTGTTAAGTTTAAAAGTTTTGAAAGATTTCGTTATAAAGTTTATAACATAAATATGTTTATATCAACTAGAATAATATGTATAAAAGCTATGGGAGTTTCAAACAATGTAATATGTATTAATCTAGTACATCAATTCAATTAAAAGTGATCACTTACTTCAATTTACGTTATGATTTTTTTCAAAGGTAATAATTGGCTCCACACTCATTCTCATTTATTAGCAAATAACTGATAAAACACCTTAGAAATATTATTTTTTTCTTTATCATTGTTACTACATCTATAAATCTAATTCAATTGTATATGTATAATTGTGTAACCATTGTCATACAAGTGTATTCTATTACTTTTACTTTATTAATAATATTAAATCATTAATAATAATATATATTTGTTTAGAAATAAAATTCGTATTATTAGAAATTATACAAAATAATGATAAGTTTTTAAAAATTTGTTAAGTTTAAGTGTTTTGAAAGCTTTCTTTATAAAGTTTATAACATAAATATCTTTATATCAACGAGAATAATATGTATAAAAGCTATGGTAGTTTAAAACAATCTAATATGTATTAATCTAATACATCAATTCAATTAAAACTGATCACTTACTTCAATTTACGTTATGGTTTTTTTCAAAGGTAATAATTGGCTCCACACTAATTCTCATTTATTAGCAATCAACTGATAAAACACCTTAGAAATATTATGTTTTTTCTTTATCATAGTTACTACATCTATAAATCTAATTCAATTGTATATGTATAATCGTGTAACCACTGTCATACAAGTGTATTCTATTACTTTTACAATATTAATGATATTAAATCATTAATAATAATATATATTTGTTTAGAATAAATTCGTATTATTAGAACTTATACAAAAATAATAATAAGTTGTTAAAAATTTGTTTAGTTTAAGAGTTTTGAAAGCTTTCATTATAAAGTTTATAACATACATGTCTTTATATCAACTTGAATAATACGTATAAAACCTATGGGAGTTTAAAACAATGTAAAATGTATTAATCTAATACATCAATTCAATTAAAACAAATCACTTACTTCAATTTACGTTATGATTTTTTTTCAAAGGTAACAATTGGCTCCACACTAATTCTCATTTATTAGCATCAACTCATAAAACACCTTAGAAATATTATTTTTTTTCTTTATCATGGTTACTATATCTATAAATTTAATTCAAATGTATATGTGTAATTGTGTAACCACTGTCATACAAGTGTATTCTATTAGTTTTATATTTTTAATGATATTAAATCATTAATAATAATATATATTTGTTTAGAAATAAAATTTGTATTATTAGAACTTATTCAAAAATAATAATCAGTTTTTAAAAATTTGTTAAGTTTGAGAGTTTTGAAAGCTTTCGTTATAAACTTTATAACATAAATATCTTTATATCAACAAGAATAATATGTATAAAAGCTATAGGAGTTTCAAACAGTGTAATATGTATTAAACTAGTACATCAATTCAATTAAAAGTGATCACTTACTTCAATTTACGTTATGATTTTTTTTCAAAGGTAATAATTGGCTCCACACTAATTCTCATGTATTAGCAATCAACTGAAAAAACACCTTAGAAATTATTATTTTTTCTTTATCATGGTTACTACATCTATAAATCTAATTCAATTGTATATGTATAATTGTGTAACCACTGTCATACAAGTGTATTCTATTTCTTTTACATTACTAATGATATTAATTCATTAATAATAATATATATTTGTTTAGAAATAAAATTTGTATTTTTAGAACTTTTACAAAAATAATAATAAGTTTTTAAAAATTTGTTAAGTTTAAAAGTTTTAAAAGCTTTCGTTATAAAGTTTATAACATAAATATCTTTATATTAACTAAAATAATATGTAATAAAAGCTAGGGGAGTTTCAAATAATCTAATATGTATTAATCTAGCACATCAATTCAATTAATACTGATCACTTACTTTTATTTACGTTATGATTTTTTTTTCAAAGGTAATAATTGTCTCCACACTAATTCTCATTTATTAGCAAATATCTGATAAAACACCTTAGAAATATTATTTTTTTTCTTTATAATGGTTACATCTATAAATCTAATTCAATTGTATGTGTATAATTGTGTGACCATTGTCATACAAGTGTATTTTATTACTTTTAATTTATTAATGATATTAAATCATTAATAATAATATGTATTTGTTTAGAAATAAAATTCGTATTATTAGAACTTATACAAAAATAATAATAAGTTTTTAAAAATTTGTTAAGTTTAAAAGTTTTGAAAGGTTTCGTTACATAGTTTATAACATAAATATCTTTATATCAACTAGAATAATATGTAGAAAAGCTATGGGAGTTTCAAACAATTTAATATGTATTAATCTTGCAAATCAATTCAATTAATACTCATCACTTACTTTAATTTACGTTATTATTTTTTTTCAAAGTTAATAATTGGCTCCACACTAATTCTAATTTATTAGCAAAGAACTGATAAAACACCTTATAAATATTATTTTTTTTCTTTATCATGGTTACTACATCAATAAATCTAATTCAATTGTATATGTATAATTGTGTAACTATTGTCATACAAGTGTATTCTATTACTTTTACTTTATTAATGATATTAAATCATTAATAATAATATATATTTGTTTAGAAATAAAATTCGTACTATTAGAACTTATACAAAAATAATAATAAGTTTTTAAAAATTTGTTAAGTTTAAAAGTTTTGAAAGCTTTCGTTATAAAGTTTATAACATAAATATTTATATCAACTAGAATAATATGTATAAAAGCTATGGGAGTTTCAAACAATGTAATATGTATTAATCTAGTACATCAATTCAATTAAAAGTGATCACTTACTTCAATTTATGTTATGATTTTTTTCAAAGGTAATAATTGGCTCCAGACTAATTCTCATTTATTAGCAAATAACTGATAAAACACCTTAGAAATATTATTTTTTTCTTTATCATGGTTACTACATCTATAAATCTAATTCAATTGTATATGTATAATTGTGTAACCATTGTCATACAAGTGTATTCTATTACTTTTACTTTATTAATAATATTAAATCATTAATAATAATATATATTTGTTTAGAAATAAAATTCGTATTATTAGAAATTATACAAAAATAATAATAAGTTTTTAAAAATTTGTTAAGTTTAAGAGTTTTGAAAGCTTTCGTTATAAAGTTTATAACATAAATATCTTTATATCAACGAGAATAATATGTATAAAAGCTATGGGAGTTTAAAACATGTGAATATGTATTAATCTAGTACATCAGTTCAATAAGACTGATCACTTACTTATATTACGTTTTGTTTTTTTTTTCAAAGGTAATAATTGGCTCCACACTAATTCTCATTTATTTGCAATCAACTGATAAAACACCTTAGAAATATTATATTTTTCTTTATCATGGTTACTACATCTATAAATCTAATTCAATTGTATATGTATAATTGTGTAACCACTGTCATACAAGTGTATACTATTACTTTACATTATTAATGATATTAAATCATTAATAATATATATATATATTTGTTTAGAAATAAAATTCGTATTATTAGAACTTATACAAAAATAATAATAAGTTTTTAAAAATTTGTTAAGTTTAAAAGTTTTGAAAGCTTTCTTTTTGAAAGCTTTCATTCTAAAGTTTATAACATAAATATCTTTATATCAACTAGAATAATATGTATAAAAGCTATGGAAGTTTCAAACAATGTAATATGTATTAATCTAGTACATCAATTCAATTAAAGTGATCACTTACTTCAATTTACGTTATGATTTTATTTTTCAAAGTTAATAATTGGCTCCACACTATTTCTCATTTATTAGCAATCAACTCATAAAAAACCTTAGAAATATTATTTGTACTACATCTATAAATCTAATTCAATTGTATATGTATAATTATGTAACCACTGTCATACAAGTGTATTCTATTACTTTACATTATTAATGATTAATCATTAATAATAATATATATATTTGCTTAGAAAAAAATTCGTATTATTTGAACTTATACAAAAATAATAATAAGTTTTTAAAAATTTGTTAAGTTTAAAAGTTTTGAAAGCTTTCGTTATAAAGTTTATAACATAAATATCTTTATATCAACTAGAATAATATGTATAAAGCTATGGGAGTTTCAAACAATGTAATATGTATTAATTTAGTACATCAATTCAATTAAAACTGATCACTTACTTCAATTTAAGATATGATTTTTTTCAAAGTAATAATTGGCTACACACTAATTCTAATTTATTAGTAAATAACTGATAAAACACCTTAGAAATATTATTTTTTTCTTTATCATGGTTACTACATCTATAAATCTAATTCAATTGTATATGTATAATTGTGTAACCATTGTCATACAAGTGTATTCTATTACTTTTACTTATTAATGATATTAAATCTTTAATAATATAATATATATTTGTTTAGAAATAAAATTCGTATTATTAGAACTTATACAAAAATAATAATAAGTTTTTAAAAATATGTTAAGTTTAAAAGTTTTGAAAGCTTTCGTTATAAAGTTTATAACATAAATATCTTTATATCAACTATAATAATATGTATAAAAGCTATGAGAGTTTCAAACAATGTAATATGTATTAATCTAGTATATCAATTCAATTAAAACTGATCACTTACTTCAATTTACGTTATGTTTTTTTTTCAAAGGTAATAATTGGCTCCACACCAATTCTCATTTATTAGCAATCAACTGTAACCAAAGATAAAGAACATATCACAAAATATGACAACTATTGGTTTTTATACCGACCTTTATCACATTTGGAGATGTAAGTGTTGAGTAGCAAAGCTTAAAACAATTCTAAGAATCGGGACGTTTACCATTAAATTAGATGAACAACTTTACATAATATAATTATTAGAGGTGCCTTTAAACTATAAGGGGTTGTATAGAAAGACGTAATTATTTAAATGAGTTGTTTTAATACAATTTATTAAAGTATATTGTTTTATGAACACATCATAAAATATAAAAAAATGATTTTTATTGGTATAATTTCATTAATGTGTAAATTGTCATGTATAGGTTAAATTTAGCATGATATAAGTTTAGCTATGCACTTATGAATTTTATTGTTGTCTTTACTAAATGTGGCACAAAAGATAGTTAGGCATAATTTTTGAATTGGAAGATAAGATATCAAAATCGTATAAGAATATAGTAATTTTTAACTAACAATATATTATGTTACATATTGCTTAGGTTATTTCTCTATTGTGATATTAAGTATTATATATAGAAGATCATGTAAAAAAGGCTTAAAGTGTGAGAATGGTAAGAAAGAATCTAAACCATTAGAACTTTAATCTAATGGTTGAGATCTTGATGGCAATCTTTTAAATAGTATAACAATTAAAATAATTAATTTTCTAGATTAAGGGTATAAAGGTAAAATTAACATTTTTAATTTTAGAAAGTCACATGCAATCCACATGCAAATTACCCTTTTATTTTTTAAACGCCAATAACTTTTTACACGTAACTCGTTTTTTTTTTAAAAATTACACCATAATAACGAGTGTTTTTTAATCTTTAATATGAGTACCATATTACTATACTTATATACAGAAAAAAATTACGTTCAATCGAATGTTTCAGTTAATGGTTTTTTGTTTCGGTTCATGGTGTTATATAATTATTTATGGTGTTATATACTTATTGAATGATGTTATATATGTGTTGAATGGTGTTATATAATTATTGAATGGTTACTTATTGAATGGTGTTATATAATTATTGAATGATATTATATATGCGCTGAATGGTTGTTGCAGTGTTATTCGTAGTGTTTTTATAGAGATCTTTAAAATGGTGTTATATACTTATTGAATGGCGTTATATACTTATTGAAGGGTGTTATATAATTACTGAATGGTGTTATATACGTGCTGAATGGTGTTTGCAGTGTTATTCGGTATTCCTATAAATTAGGGTGGCGGTTTATGGAAGGTTTTGAATTAATTAAATCAATGATAAAATTACTTGATTACCCTTTTCAATTAATTTAGATCTAATGGCTGAGTTCTTTCTTACCTTTCTCACACTTTTGGTCTTTTTTATAATAACCTTACCCTATATATACATATATATATATATATACATATATATATATATAATATATATATATTAGGGTGATTTTACATCTTTCGAGGAATTCCTAAATCGTGCGGTGTTTTAGCAAGATTAAGCAGTAACGCAAACCGTGAGTAGATTCGACTCTTTTCCCCCTTTTTGCCATTAACTATTTTTGGGGTGTATTTCGTGTTTGATTTCAAATTTACTATTTTGATAACATGCTATTCGATGTGTTTCAATGTGTCACTTGTTGCTAATTTCTATTGTTTCTCTATACGTGCATCTATGTGTCACTCGCTTTGTGTCACAGGTTTCGCATAAATCCACCTGACCGGTTCCCCATGGCCATGAGTCGAACTCGGTATCACCATTATTGTTTTGCAGATTCGCCTTTCAGGGGCTTGAATCTCCATGTATCTATGGTTGCTAACTGTAACACCCCAAAAATTTAATTATGCATATTTAAAGTATACTAAAAGAAATAACTAGGAGTGTAAACCTAGTTAGGATGTAAATTAAAAATAAGTTTTAGCTATTTAATAAATAAGTCTTCATACTTGAGGGGCCAATTGGTAAAATAATGAAAGTGAATTTATAAAATAACTAAAAACACACACCTCACACTTATGTGTGTGTGGTGTCGCCAAGAGCAAAGAGAAAGAAAAGAAGAACCCTTCTTGTTCATAAAATCAAGCAATTGAAGGGAAACATATCCTAAATCACTGCATGAACATAAAAAATCATTTATCTAAATTAGGCTAACAATAGGAATAAAAGAAGAAGACTCAAGCCATTCCGGATCGCAAGCAAAAAACGACAAAGGTAAGTTCTAGAACTTACAAATTTTAATGATGTAAATGTTTAATTTATATTATTATACTAAGTTTATAAATTGGTACAAGTCAAATGGACTCTGAAAGTGTTTGTATTATGAATGGTGAGTTAAACAAGTTAAATGTCGTATGTATGACGTGAAAACTTGATGTCAAACCGAATATAAAAGAAGGAAGGAGTTTGTTATCAAATTCCGTTAGAAAGTGTGATTTGACGAGTGTAACGAAATGACCAATGTCAAGTAAAATGAAAGTTAAAATTCTAAGTTTCTGTTAATTTAGTTAACTAATCGTATGTTATGGTTGTAGGTAAATCACTGTGTTAGGTGGCGCCAAGCTCGGAAAGAACACACCATCTCGTACGCTTCCGCTATGATATTCGACCCAAACGGGTCAAAAGCTTTTGTTGAAAACTCTTATGTTATGTTTAGATATGTAATTATTTAACTTTAAATGATTCCGGAAGTTTTTGTGTTTAAATGTTTAATGTTTAACTCCGGATATGGATGCAAACTTACTACGTTAATAACTTGGTTTCCTTCTATATGTACTTTTATGGTCAACTTTTAAGTTTTGTGCTTTGACCCATTTCATTGTTAAGTTCAAACTAGTATGTTATGATTAAAAAAATTTGCCCCTTTCACTAATATTGCCATGTTTGTGTTGCTTATGTTAAATGTGTTGGAATTCTCGTTATATTGAATGACACACTTTCACATTTGAAAACGCATGTTAATAAATAATGTTTTCAAAAATAATAATAATACAAAAACAATTTTAATTAAAAACCGAATCTATTTACCAACAATTTTTGTTGACCCAAAACTCTTTTACACGTGATACAGGTACACAAGTGTGGGCCGAACTCGAGATGAAGACACTTAGGGCTTGCCTTAGTAATTAAATTGGATATTTGTGATCTTACATGAAATTGGTGTATTTTATGGGTTCTATGTTTATGTGTAACATTTTAATATTGGTGCTTTAAATACTTAAATTTTTAAATAGTTTTTATAAGCTTTGAGCAATCAACCATGCCCTGTAGCATTTCCACTGCGGGTCGGGGTGTGACAGTTTTCGCCTTCTTTTTCTTTTCTCGGCTTCTTTACGGCATGAATGGCTTGCATCTGTTTAATTGCTTCTAGAGTTAACCCAGCGCGAATGCTTTCACCCATGATCTGCTCTGGGTTTGAGGAGTCTTTCTTACTTTTCTTTTTCGACGGTTCTCTTTCAACTACATTCTTCCCTTTATCTTTACACTTGCGTACTAACGGTGTTTCCTCTCCAACCTCAACCTCTTGCTCTTCGGCAGCTTCTTTCTCTTGTCTTTCACGTGCTTTCCTGTCACACCCTGATTTCCACGTAAGTCCCGGTGGGGAGTATCATGACGTATGTTGATATTATCATAACCAAACAACATAAAATAGCACAGCGGAAGTCTTGAAATAAAATTACTATTACAAACGTATTGTCCAAAGTTAAAAATAAAATAATATAGACGCTTGTAATATATCCACAGGCGGATCACAATAAAATATACAAAATGTGTTCAACAGACTTTAGGCTCAACTAAGGACTTGCAAGATCCCCTATGTCGACACCGAGCAACTCCCAGCCTATTTACATGTTGTACATGTAGCTTAGTCTTTTGAAAATATGTCAGTTTACACTGTAAATATAATTAACCGACACATTTTGAAAATCCTTTCAAAATTTGTTTTAAGTTCACAAGGCACATTTTATAAATAACTTGGGATAATTCAAATAATCTTGTATACAGTTTTATAGGTCTGTCAATACATATGGGGTCCGGTGCAAAAACCAAATAACATGATTAATCGACGCGCCACTTAAAAACTCACAAGGAGTATATAAAAATAATTTAGCATTAGCATCTGTCGGGTGTATGCCTACACCCCGTGCTTAGGTCGTGGCCATTAGTAACTTAAATGAGCCGAGGATATCCAAGACACGGTCGAGTTAACCCCCAATGTTTAAGTTATCAGACAATATAGATTAAAACGGATTATGAAGATTTTATAACCACAATCCGGTTAAATGGTCCCATACCCGACCAAGTGGTATTAATATACCGTATCCCAAGCCCGTATAGGGAAAATAGGTTAAAAGTATTTACTTGATCTAGCACTTCAAAGTTTTATTAACGCAGCCGTTTAATCAAATAGATAAGTATAGGTAGCAATATACTGGAAGGCTCTAGTCTGGAATGATGGTATAAATAACCAATTAGAATGCTAACGGGTCCTATTTAAGTCATAGACTTGGACCGACTAGTTTAAAGGATAATTAACGGTACTAAACGCTAGATTAAGCGATGACCGGAATAGAATGCAGCTTAAATTCGACAAGTACTAAGACTTGTATAATACAGGTAAACTATTTTCATTCTGGAATTTGAAATAAAAAATGATAAGGTTAAACCCGTTTTGGCTAAATTACATAAACTAGTTACACAAGCTTAGTCGTACGCATATAAGCAATACCGGGTAACCGGATGAGTCATGAACAAGTTCCATATGCCATTATAATTTAAATAAGCTATGATATCAATAGTATATCAGTTTACATTCCCGTTTAGGTTTTAAAATCAAACTATGCCCCATAAGGGCGTTTTGGTCATTATGTGACTTATAAAAGAGACTTGCATGTCATACGATGTTATGATCATAAAATTTATGTAAAAATATTTAATTTATGATATAATATCAGTAGGATATCAGATATATGTGTGGTTTACAATTTAAGACCATACTATGCACCGTAAGGGCATTTTGGTCATTTCACACATAGTTTCGATAGCTTATTTGGGATTCTGAGTTTAGAGCATGTACCTACTATAAAAAATAACTAAAATGAGTTATAAAATAAGTAGGTAACAAATCTTGGTTGATAAGTATGGTTTAAAACCATACTATGCGCCGAAACGGCGTTTAAGTCGCTAAATGACGATTTAAGCGATATTTTATGAAAACTGATGTGATGATCAGGTTTATATGATAAAGACATGTTATTTGTTATAAAATATCAGTAGGTAAAAGATTTTGTACAAAGAGTTTGATTAAAACCATTTTATGTGCCATAAGGGTATTATCGTCATTTATCGGCATTATATAAGAACTTGTATGTAAACTCAGAATATAAACTGATGTTACATCCCAGATAATCCTACTTATGATATTACATCAGTAGGTAATGAGTTTTGGTGAAGAAATTATGTTTAAAGTTGATATAGATGCCATAAGGGCATTCTAGTCCTTTAGAGGACATAGTTTGTGATAATTGCCAAAACTCAGTTTATGATCAGATTAGTAACATCAAAATATGTTAGACATGTTAACATATCAGTATATAATTCAATGTGCAATTCCATCAGTGTCAAAACCTTATTTCTTAATAAAAGGGCATAATAGTCAAAGTATGGCAAGATAACAGAACTATTGCATAAACTCGGATTATATGATCGTGTGATATAACCTCAGAGGGTTATACTACACTAAATTATGATCATAATGCAACATGAGATCAGTAGCTAACTAATCTAGTTCGGGTCATAATCGAAAGTCAAAGCAGAAGTCATACTTCACGACTTTCGGTTGCGAACCGACCTAAACTTGGAATTGACGAGCCGAACATCTTTACACATGTTCTAATAATTATTACCAATTTATTAAAATGTTAAAATATATTTTATAACACCTACATTATCAAATTATGATTATTTTCAAAACTAACCCGTTTAACTTTTAATTAATATAACTTTGACCCGTCAATTGACCAAGCAAACATGATTCTTAGGAGGTGCCCTCTTGAAGGATTAACACCCACCTTATTACGATCATGTAGCCATGTCCGAATCGAACAATGGCTAGATCATAAAGGTCTTAGCCGAAAGTCAAAGCGTTATTATGATAACGCTTGACTTTTGGCTTAAAGCCTATAAAATGAAAAGAGAAGGATAGGAACACTTACAAGTGATCTTAGAGGAAGCTCCCAAAAGCTCAAGAACTTCCCAAGAGAGTGATAGTTGAGAAAATGAGAGGTGCAAGGAATTATGAGTGATGAACACCTCTATTTATAGTGAAATGGGAGGTCCTTGGATCAAGCCAGGTGTTTAGGGAGCTCTAGATATCACGGCAGGTGTTCCATAAGGTGTCCAATACCAGGATTGAGCTCATGGTTTCGAATTGGAGGAGCTAGAATGGTTTGAGTGGTGGCCATGTATGCAAACCTGCAGCTGGTATGGACATTCTGCTCATAGGGGCTTCTCGCGCCCCGCGACAGGAACAGGGGGGCCGGTCGCGGCCCGTGACCCCCCTATAATTCCAGCAAACCAAGTTTCAAACTTGGCAAGATCAGCCCCTGGACCTTTAAACCCAATAGAACTTTCACTTTCAGCACTTTTGGCTCTTCAAGTTAGGTTTTAGGTGTTCTTGGAAGTAAATCCGAGCATCGTTAAGTCCCGGGTTCGTTATAAGGTCACTCAGAGGCTTAGTTAAGCATGTTGACACTTTTAGTCCTTCCAAGTCAACGTTTGACATTATAAGAATCATGGACACATGTCAACACATTAGTGAACATGAGTTTTACGAGGTGTCACATTGCCTTACACCTTCTCTTACTTGTTGTATGCTGCCTGAACAATAGGAAGTCTTTCCTTTCTATACATCTAGTTATGTAACATCACCCACTGATCTAATTTCAATTCAGTCAACTGTCTCCCTTTGGGTAACTGGAATTTGTACAGGCTTCCATCATACGAAAGATCCTTGTACTGATCATTTATGAGAAGCTAAACAAATCGAGGATACATCTCCCAGGTCACCTTGTTGGCATTGTCGACCATGCTGTAAAAGATCAAGCCAAATATATTGAATGACTGGTTTGTGCACATGTTTAGCATTGCAGCTGACCATTCCAGGTTTAAGCCGTCATATCCGCCTTTTCGATGTGCTATACTCATGGCGATCACGTGTAGGATAAACCTCCAGTCTTTCGTCAACCCATTTTTCTTGATCTCGTTTTTGCCACTAAAGTCACCCTGATAATTCATTCCCCTGAATCCTTCAAAAATATTTTCTTTTGAAAGTCTCATTGGATCCCTGGGGTTATCTCCGAGGCATAAAACTTTTTGAATTCTTTCTTCTGTTACCTGCTTGTTTCACACAGTTGCGGTGATAGTTTTTATTCGATCGATTGTCTTGACTTTCGCAGTTCGCCAGAATTCTTCGATGTGTATGTTGTAGATGATTGGCCTCGCTTGAACTGCATAACTAATCTTGCTTCTCGATAGCCAATCCATTACATCTTCAAAATCGGTTTCCGGTGGATCGAGAGTAATGGGTTGGTTGTGCTTCTTCATGTTATCCTATAAGATTTCCTTTGCCATTTTCTGAAACACGTAAACAAGCCAAGTGAAATCCGAGTTTCAAAACATAACCGGTAATGTGTTAAAAAATTTACAAATTACATTTACAAAAAGTTGTTTATAAAGAAATTAGAATAAAAGTAAAAATTAAAAAAAATTATAAGTACACTGATTTTGAATCAAGTACGCAGATGAAAAAGCTTTCTACACTAACAGAACCAATTAAATCCGCAGGATATTTATAGGACTTATTTAATTACACAGGTTATTTACGCTAGAGTCCGATTAAAATGTAGGCAATTATGCTGAGTTTTGATCGTGTATTTAAGTCTCGTTCAAGACGAAAATCAGCGTAGAAGTTTATTTCCGCTGAGTGACCGGCGTAATAGTCAATTACGCCGGTTGCTCGAACTCTCGTTCAAGACTTAAGTAAGCTACAGTTTTGATCTTCACTATTTCGCCGTATTAAACATAATTACGCTAACTTCATGTTAAATCCGCTATAATCAAAAGGTTCTTCATAAACCCTTTCATAAAACCCCAAACCCGATCCAATCAACTAGATCACACTTCATTCCTGGTCTCGTTAGAGACATACAATTGATCGATAATGTTCATAACACATTCAAAACATACCGCAATGTATTATCGATTCAATAACAATTTCGGTTCGAATGTTTTTGAGATATTAGATGTTGGTTGTGAGAGTTTTTGAAGATGATGATGATGATAATGTTGATATGAAAACTGTTCAAATTTTGAATTTATATACCCAAAAATATCTGCCAGTGTATTTAATAAATTCGCTGGTAGATAATTACGCCGCTACTATGATTTAGAAAGGATTCTTCAAGGATAAGAAACCTAAACTAAATATGCTCCAAAATCTTAAACTTTCTCGAAAAACGTGCCTCTTTTTGAAAACAATAGTGCAAAAACCGAAAATAAGTTTAGGAAACTAAAGAAATTTGCAATTTGGACACCAAAACTCATTTTCGAGCTGAAGAACTTCCTTTTTCACAAATTTCTTTTGATTGAAATGTAACATTTGTCAAAAACGGGTTTCCAAACCCGCTCCGTTTTGTAATCGAATATCAAGTTATAAATGTCACGTTGTGTATTTATGGTTATTTTGGTTTTTAATGATACATAATTAATAAACAAACTAAACTATAAAAATTATATTTGATAAAAAGTGAAAACAAAATAAATAAAAAAGAAATGCTGCTGCCGGGACTCGAACCCGGGTCAGCCGGTTTACAATTTCGAAGACTTAACACACACACACATCACCACTCCGCCACTTGTTGTTTTCTGTTATTTCTAGGAAACAAATAACATTTATATACAAACTCGGTTAAACCGGTTGCGCCAACTGAGAAACGGAAATCGGCAATTCAATCGTCAAATCGTTTGATTACTCGCACATTCACGTTTATAACCGATGATGTTAATCAATTCAGAAGTGATTGAACATCAATTTTCATTATTATCGGTTTTTATAACCGAAAAGAATCAAAGCTCAGATTGCTTCAATCAAAACCTTTTCTCGCGACTCAGAGACATCAGGCAAACATTCCATTTCATTTTCGTCACACTTTCAGACCATCAGAACGCTTAAATCAACTCGCCGGAAATTTCAGTAAGGTTCGCCGGAAAACCGTATTTGTCCTCAAATCGGTAAGTTCTCCAATACCATCGTAATCTAACAGTTGTTAAGCTGTTTCTAACTCAAACCATTCACATGAGATCGAATTCAGGCACCGTTATCGGATAATTCCAGTTCGCCGGAAATTTCTTGGAAATTTTTATTTCCGTCTGTGAAATGGTAAGGACCTTCAATCACACTGTTAACGTTTGTTTATCACTTCAATTCCACGATTGACTAAAAAAAAACAGAGCCGACGCATTGCCGGAGACTCTGTGATAAATCATCCATATGGTATGTTTAACTTCCAACACCGTTCTTGCTATTTCGTTATAGTCTTATGAATGTTGGATAATCGTAAACGCAAGAAACGGATTAATAATTATGTCGACTGAAATTTGAATGAAGAAGACGAAGTTAGTTAAGTTATAAGTTTATTTAAAACAAGTAAAATGAACAGGTTAGACACAGAGTCCAGCGGTGGACTGTGTGCAAAATACACACGCATGTCCCGAGTTCGATCCCTGATACACGCACTCCTTATGTAATAAAATGCCTTTTTGTTTAAAACTAAACCGGGTTAACTCTGTTAGTTGTTAAGTATAATAAAAACCGAGATAATAACCAGGTTAGACACACAGTCCAACGGTGGACTGTGTGCAACACTAAGTCGCACGTCACGAGTTCGAAACCCGTTACTGGCACCGGTTTGTTGAATTAAAATGTTTTTGAAATTAAAAGAATTTTGGTTAAACTGAATTAGTATATAAATATAATTAAAAACAAGATTATTTCGGGTTAGACACGTAGCTCAGTTGGTAGAGCTGCGTGCACGCGTACGGGAGGTCTCGGGTTCGAGCCTCACCTGGCGCAAACAATTCCACTGACCGAACCGGTCAACAAGTCAACAAGTCAACGGTCAACGGTCAACGGTCAACGCAAAATAAACAATTTTTTTATATTTTTATTTATTTAATTTAATTTAAAAATCAATTAAAAATACTTAAAAATAACATTTTTAAAGATAGAAAATAGCCTTAAACTCACAAAAATATATCTAAAAATTTCATTAAAATCCTTAATAAAATTCACTCATTTAATATATTTTTCCGTTATTATTTAGGTTAGTATTCCTCGTTGTTCCGCTCATCCAATTCGTTCGCATCTCACCATCTCCAATCCAACGCACCCAATGTGAGTGAATCTTACAAATTCCCCGTTTTAATCACGTTTTGGGGTGTATCATGTGTCTTGCTAAATATTATAATTAAATCATTGTGCATACATCATATCATGAACATGTGTATTCAGTTTGTTTCAATTGTTGTGTGGTTATCGTTGGATGCAATTTATTATTTTCAGTACATGCAATTTCATAGGCCACCGCTCCCCATTACATTATGAGCGTTGAGCATGTTCCCCATTTCATTATGAGCGTGAACCCGGCGTGCCCACATACGATCGGCTCCGTTTGATTGAGCCTTGATCGCACAGACATTTTCATTTTCAGTACATGCAATACGATCGGCTCCGTTTGGTTGAGCCTTGATCGCACAGTTTCATTTATGTTATTTATCGTATGATGTTGGTATGTTTATGTATGCTATCATATGTTATTGTATGTTATAGTTGTGATTGCTATTTGCCACTGCTTGATTATTTACATTTGCTCATTATGATTATGCATAATTTTTCATTGATAAACTAACAAGTAAATCAATAATAAATGTTTATTTACAAGGTTCACTCGCCAACTTATGTTGACCCAAAAACCCCCATTTTTACACATGATACAGGTGAACCAGCAGCAGCCAGAAACACTTAGGATTGGACTAGAAGAATAAAATGATTTAGAGTTTGGGATTTGTTATGTTTGGTTTATTTTCTTTGTATTGTATGGACATGTTTGGATATTTGGGAATGTAACTTTGACTTTAATAAATATGAAACATATTAGTAAATATCATGAGCTTTGGTGATAACCCAATTATGCCCCGACTCTTATTCCGCTGCGGTCGGGGTGTGACATGAAACTCCGTGACGATCCTGCAAAAGATCATAATGTCGACACTTGTTAGTTTATAATTTAAAATTTATATAATCGAGGCACAAGAAAAATCGTCTTGTCCTCTTAAATCCATGCATCCTTCTTTCAACATGCTTTTGGTGAGCGTTTTATCATGTTGTGGTAATAATGACAAGAATTGCAATGGCCCCCACTTAAGCTAGACGATTAGAATATTGTGCCCGTGAGTCCCACGTCAGTACATACCCCCGCGATCAAGGTATGCACAAGGTTTCCTCATAACAGGTGAGTATACTGAATTCATTCGTTTGATAGATACAAGGTCAGCGCAATGATGAACAGGTATGCACTTTCGTGTAGTCAAAGCGACCAATGCAGTCCTGACCAGGGTTAGGCAGATACCATGTTATGGTATGAGTATTTTTGAATGGCTCGTTTGATTGAGCTTTTTCAACTGTAGGGTTTTTGGCCTCTTGGACTCTTTTTGAAAGGATATCATAATCGTGTCTAGGTCTGCATATATCTAGATGCAACAGAAGAGCGACTATGATATCCCCCAATAATAAACGATATAAAGACCCGAAATCTCAGATTTTGGCAATCTATCAACGCAATATTTAAGACCATTAGGCCATATACTGCAACGTGTTACCGCAAGATGCACAATATTGTGGGCATCCAGAATTCTTGTGTAAACTTTATCTTTTGTCGCCTAATCGCAGTTTACTTGAAAGTATTGCTGAATCTACTGACACGTCGTTGCTTGGTACCCCGATCTTCCTTGTTTAGCATCTCAATTCTCTTTTCTTTTTCTGTTTCATAAACAAACAAAGGGTCAACAGTTTTCTATCATGTTTTGAATAGTTGTCAATCGGAAGATGAAAACTCTATACTAAATTTTCTGGAAATCTTCCCCCCTAAATTTTTATTTTCGAGTGTCCATTGCTTGAAAAATGAAATTTTAATTGTGCAGAAAATCATTTTGTTGGGCACTGTTTTAAGATACCCGTTTATTTAGGAAAGCGGTTTTTATTTATTTTTTAATCACAAGCGATAGTGTATGTATAATTGGTTATGAAACCTAAGCTCATTTCCACTCAAGGAAATTGATCATTTCCAACCAGGTTACCAACAGGTTGAAATGGGTTTTGTTAAAGGCTTTCGTGAAAATATCGGCTTTCTGTTGCACAGTATCCACTGACACCACTTGAATGTATCCTTTCTCATACGCATCTCAAATCGCGTGAATGCAAATCTTGATATGTTTTGTTCTTGAGTGATGAATTGGATTCTTCACAATTCCCAGCCACGCCTCATTATCGATGAATATCGGAGTCTTCATGATGTTGATTCCATAATCCAGCAACTAATTTTGTATCCAAAGAATTTGTGAACAACAACTGTAAGCAGCCGTGTATTCAGCTTAAGCAATAGAGGTGGACACAGTCGTCTGCTTCTTGCTTTGCCATAATGTAAGACGATTTCCTAAGAATTGGTAACCTCCTGAGACTGACTTCCGATCAACCTTAAAACATGCATGGTTACTATCAGAATAAGCAATTCAATCAAAGTTACTATCTTTAGGATACCAAAGCCCAAGCTTGGGTGTTCCTTTCAGATACCAGAAGATTCTTTTGACTGCCGTCTCATGAGATTCTTTGGGATTCGTTTGAAAACGTGCACAGATACAGACAACCCATATAATGTCAGGCCTACTTGCGGTTAAATACTCAACGAGCCTATCATTGAGCGGTAGAAGGACTTGTTCACGGGCTTTCCTTGAGGACTGAGATTGATTTTAGTTTGAGGAGTGAGATTGAGTTCAGTTTGAGGAGCGAACAGAGTGCTTGCAGTTTTGCAGTAATTCATATTTTATTTTGCAAAAACATCTCTGATGTATTTGGCTTCATGAATGAGAATTCCGTCTTCCTGCTGTTTCACCTCCAATCCTAAGAAGAATGTGAGCTCCCTCATCATGTTCATTTCGAACTTTGCTTTCATAACTTTCTCGAACTCCTTGCATAACGCTTCATCAATTGACACAAAAATGATATCGTCTACATAGATCTGAACTAGCATCACATTGTCTTCGGTCCTTTTCATGAAGAGAGTCATGTCAATTTTACCTCTTGTGTATCCACACTCCAGAAGATATGTTGACAAAGTCTCATACCATGCTCGAGGAGCATGGTGAAGACCATAGAGATCTTTGTCAAGCTTATAGTATCGCTTAGGGAAGTGTGGATCTTCGAAACAGGGAGGCTGACAGACATATACTTATTCCTTTATATCCCCGTACAGAAATGCACTCTTCACATCCATCTGAAATACCTTGAAGTTTTTGTACGAAGCATATGCCAAGAATATTCCGATAGCTTCCAAACGTGCTACGGAGCAAAAACTTCCTCATAGTCAATCCCTTCCTCTTGTCGAAAACCCTGAATGACCAATCTTGCCTTGTTCTTGGTAACCACCCCCCGATCATCCATTTTGTTACGAAATACCCACTTTGTTTCATTTGGAAACTTCCCTTCTGGTAGATCAACTAATTCCCATACTTTGAGTTTCCGGAACTAAGATAATTCTTCCTGCATCGCCTGCACCCAGTTGTAGTCTTGAATGGCTTCTTCTATGTCGTGTGGTATATATTGCGATAGGAAGGCATCATACAATACTTTGTTGATGACATATGACTGCCCATGAGTACGTACACCGTCTTCCACCAATCCAATTACGTTCTCAAGGGGGTGATTCCGATTTGTCTTATATCCTGCGTTGATGTGGGTTTCAATTTGTTGAGGCAGATTGGTGAAGTGTTCATTGACATAGATAATTGGTGGTCCATCTTCCTGAGTTGGTTCATCCACGTTCATCTGTGAAGAAGTAGCATCATTTGCAGATGCATTCTGAGCCGAGGTGTCACCATTAGTTTCTTCCACAGGAAGGATTGGATCAGCTGAAAAGGGAGTGAAACGAGTAGTGAAAGGAGTGAACCCAATGTCTGAAGAATCAAACAATGGTTCCACTAGAGTGTTTTCCGTAGGTTGGGTTTCAGGAATAGGTTCGGGAATGTCGAAGGTGTTGAAAACAACGTCTGCATCATAGAACCAATCTGGAGAATTGCCAGTGTTG
Organism: Scalesia atractyloides; assembly: GCA_947069175.1. Taxonomy (NCBI): domain Eukaryota; kingdom Viridiplantae; phylum Streptophyta; class Magnoliopsida; order Asterales; family Asteraceae; genus Scalesia; species Scalesia atractyloides. The sequence goes on along the minus strand of CAMTDV010001633.1, from coordinate 77,430,467 downwards.
GTGTAGTTTCATTCTTGAAAATCGACGTAGCATGATTCAAGCACCATTTTGGTTCGCTTGTTGTAGACCCGATACGCTTTTTGAGTTGATGAATATCCCATGAAATAGCACACGTCACCGACTAATTCAAACCTGATAAGATTATCTTCAGTGTTGAGGAGTGTACACGAACACCCAAATGGTCTAAATAAATATATCATAGGTTTCTCTTGAAAAGAAGTTCATAGGCGGTTTTTCCATGAGGTTTAACAATGAGAACTCGATTCAAAACATAGCATGCTGTGTTGACTGCTTCTGCCTAGAAAATGATATGAATCTTGGAGTCTACGAGCATAGTTCGAGCAACTTTAATGAGTGTTATATACTTTCGTTCTGCTACTCCGCTTTGCTGAGGAGTTCTAGCTGCACTGTATTGAAGGCGAATTCCTTTTTCTTCACAGAATGAGATAAACGTCTGATTCTTGAATTCAGAACCGTTATCACTTATGACTGATTTGACCTTCAGTTTGATGACGTTCTCGATCATAGGAATGAAAGTCTGAAGAATAGATGTCGTCTCACTATTTGCTTCAAGAAAGTAAACGCATGAGAAATGGGAAAAATCATCTGTAATCACCAACCAGTAAGATCTTTTAGCTAAACTTTTAACACTGATAGGGCCAAAAAGATCCTTGTGCAGCAATTGCAATGGTGTGGATATCATATTCACTACTTTGGACTTGTGTGGCTTTTTATGTTGCTTGCCTTGGGCGCATGCGATGCATTTTTCGAAAAACAGAAATTCTTTTATTGGTAAACCTCTTACTAGATTTAATTTTGAAAGTTTGTTCATATTTTTGAAATCTACATGCCCCAAACGCCTATGCCAAAGCAGTGATTCCGATTCTGACGCTTTGGAAAGTAAACACGTCATTTGCTCATTGGTTTTGGCAGTTTTCATGTTAAGGACATAGGTGTTGTTTTGACGAGGAGCTATGAGTATAATCAATTCGGGGGGGGGGGGGGAACTGTATATTCTGGCTTGAGAAAGAGACATTCGACGTCACTAAATAGAACATAAATTCCTTTGTCACAGACTTGTGATACAGTCATGAGTTTGTAACACAATTCTGGTACATAGTTGATGTTTTCCAATGTAAGCGCCTCAAAAACAACGCCCCCCATTCCAACAATCTTCCCCCTTTCATCTCCGGCAAAAGATTAAAAGTGACCGTCGATGAATCAGAAGCTCCTTTAATCCGGCATATGCCTTGAGCATCCACTGTCCATGTGCCAAGTATATTCCATGAGCATTCAAAGCCATTTTAGCAATTTATTCTGTTATACAACAACAACAACAAAAATATATACAAGTTAGTTAGATTTCGGAACCTAGATTTGATTCAATTTTAATCTATCATGATTTTGGACATTAATGTCTTCTTTTCTTTTCCAAAAACATGTTGTATTAACTAGGTTTTTGACTGATTTCTTGAAGTTATCAAATTGCTCTATGAAATTTGTGACAAAATTTTGTTTAGGTTGAAAAATTTCTTGCTATTGCAATGTTTCATTGTATGTCCTAAATGACCACCATGAAAACATCTAATGCAGCGGTTCTTCTTTCTTTTGAATGATGATGCTTTGGAAGATGATGTATGTGATGAGTGTCTTGAGATGCATGAATCTTCGCTTGATGCATCGACGCTTGATCTTCGGATTTTCTTCATTTTCTTGTCAAGAAGACTTCATCTTTAGTGCATTCTTCATATGGCTCGTTGTCTGATGACGAACCCGATGTAACATTCCCCAATTATTGAAGTATTTGTTTCCATGTTTTTCGTATTCAACCACTGTTAATTCGAGACTTATGATCATAATGGAATTTATCTTTTATTTATTTTTTATCAATAATTGGTGTTATTCATATAATCATCGAGACACGATTAAATCATTCAAAAACCAACTTATGTTGTGTAAATTCGATATTCGAGACCCAACGAATCAACTATTGTGTCATACTATGTTTACAAATTATGTTGGAAACTCAAATTCATACAAATAAAAAAAAGAAATGCATAAAACAAATAAGCCCATGGCGTTAGGCCCAAATAAAACACAAAAATATATTAGTGGGCAATTTCAACTTTCCATATTTCTTTCACCACCTTAAACCCTAATCCATCACCTATAAATACCACACTCATTCCACTACTTTTTTTTGTCATTTCTCAAAGAATTCTTCTCCCCTCTTGAACGTGAGTTCCTTCTCCTTTCACATTCTTCTTGTTTTTCTTTGTGGTTTCATACTTCCCCATTTTGAAGAAATCCTTATAGAATGCCACCAATGTTTGCCATGACAAACAAAGATGGTGCAATACCAAAATAAGGACCAATCTTTGGGTTTTTTTTTTTACATTTTTATTTTATTTATGCTATGTATCAAACTTGTACACTCGTCAACATTATTGTTGATCATTATTTTAATACATGTTGCAAGTTGATAGACGAAGTGATCAACAAAACAAGCTAGGATGAACTTAGAAACCCATCTTAGAAATAAGAAATGTCTTGATTATGTTTGATACAATTTTGATCATGTTTGAATCTTGTATAACATTTTTGTATTTCTTATGAAATTTGATTTAAATTATATTGTCGCAATAGTGTTATGATGCTTTGAGCGATTTGGTCGCCTCATCCCGATGTTTCCACCATTGGTTGGGGTGTGACAGATTGGTATCAGAGCCATAACTATAGGGAATTAGGAAAAGTAGGAATGCTTTTACCTAATCTAGCCTTCTCACTATGTGTTCTTTAAAACTATTTGCCTTCTATCTGATTTGTTTCTCTCTATTCTCTTTGGTCATTTAATATACATGCCTTTCCTAAGGCTAACACCATACACACTTGTGGGCTTTGAAGACACTCTTATAACACAATCGAAACGAATCACCAAAATAGGGGTGATTCCCACATTTGGTGATGACTTTCCTTCAGCTATACTTGTTATTTTGCATGAAATTTACCCTCAAGTTAGGAGTGAAATCCATATCTTGAAGGAAATTTCCATTTCATATTCTAGTGGACACTTATCATTTGATAAGAACCAAACACACTAGGGTACGAGAATATCAAGCTAGAGGTGAAACTCACATCTTGATAACTAGTCCCACACTTCGATTTTCAATCTTGCCAAAGTTTCGATTTTCCCAATCTAATTTTTATGTCAAATCACTTTTATGCTACCTCAATTATTATGTGTTTTACATTTGTACGTTATATCATTTCAACCTTGGAGACACGAATCACACTATTCCCGCAATCTAAAATAATAATAATCTCTCGTGAACAAATTAAATTTACGATGCTTTCATTATTCTTGTTACACTATGTGAATCTCTTGTTAGGCTATGTGAAATTATTTGAAACTTTATGTGCTATGTGATGCATTCATGAAAACAATTTCCTTAAAGAAAAACATCATGATTAAGTCTCATCTATTCTTCGTTTTGAATCTTTAGATGTCTTCAAGCCGACTTTCCAACTCAACCAAGAAGTCCAAGACTAGCTCCCAAAAGAAGATGATGGCATTCATGTCCAACCAGATAGCACGCATTGTTCCCAAAATCGTCAGTGAGATCCAAAACTCCTCTACCCCAAACTCCTCTGTTGATTCGAAAGTTGTCCAACCCAAGCCTGTGACTTTTAACTACAAACACTTTGCTGCCTGCAACCCTAAGCCTTTCACTGGCAATGATGAGGTGACCGCTATGCTCGAATGGTTCAATAACATTGAGGTTACTTTCATCAACAGTGAGTGTCCCGAGGAACTCAAAATTCGCAGCACTACAGGGGTCTTCCAAGCCAAAGATTTGGAATGGTGGACCAACGAGAGGAACATTCGCTCTAATGAAGTAGCCTATGCATTGCCTTGGAATGAAGTTAAACAACTCATGATGGATGAGTTATGTCCTGCTCATGAACAGCAAAAGCTCTAGGACGAGTTTTGGCACCTTAAGCAAATTTGTGATGACAATCTAGCCTACACTACCCATTTTAAGTAGTTGAGTTTCATAGTACTACACCTTGTGTCAACCACTAATTGCATGATCAGAAAGTATATTCATGGTTTACCCTCTGGCATGCGTGACACCATCGAAGCAGCTAAACTTGACAACATTGAGGCAGTCTACCGCCTAGCAGCTAGCCTAAACAACAATCACATTCGCGATAAACAAGTTGTAATCCCTGTTTCCTAAATAACCAGCCAACCAAATCACCCAACAATCAAGTGGTAGCAAGGGTAAGAAGTGAAAGTTTCAAAACCCTGGCTGTAATGCGATTGTGCCTGCTGCAAACCCAAACCCTGTTGCACCTGAAAACACCAAAAAGCCATACACTGGGTTCATCCCAAGTGTACCACTTGCAACTATCATCACCCTGCCAACTCTACCTGTCGCCATTGTACTACGTGCAATCGGTATGGGCATTTAGCCCACTCATGCCGAAGTGGCTTAGTGCAACAAGACAACCAAGCCCAAGTTCAACCCCAAGCCCAAAACCAACATTCTGCGTCTCCGCGTCTTACTTTTGAATAAATTTCGGGACGAAATTTCCTAAATTAGGGGAGACTGTAACATTCCGCAATTATTGAAGTTTTCGTTTCCGTGTTTTTCGTATTCAACCATTGTAATCCGATACTTATGATCATAATAGAATTTATCTTTTATTTATTTTTTTATCAACAATTGGTGTTATTCATATACTCATCAAGACACAATTAAATCATTCAAAAATCGACTTATGTTGTGTAAATTCGATATTCGAGACCCAACGAATCAACTATTGTGTCATACTATGTTTACAATTATGTTGGATACTCAAATTTATACAAATAACAAAAAAAGAAATGCATAAAACAAATAAGCCCATGGCATTAGGCCCAAATAAAACACAAAAATATATTAGAGGGCCAATTTTTAACTTTCCATGTTTCTTTCACCACCTTAAACCCTACTCCATCACCTATAAATACCACACTCATTCCACCACTTTTTTTTTGTTGCCATTTTTCAAAGAATTCTTCTCCCCTCTTGAACGTGAGTTCCTTCTCCTTTCACCTTCTTCTTGTTTTTCTTTGTGTTTTCGTACTTCCCCATTTTGAAGAAATCCTTATGGAATGCCACCAATGTTTTCCATAACAAACAAATATGGTGCATCACCAAAATAAGGACCAATCTTGGGTTTTTTTTTTCTTTTACATTTTTTACCTTTAATTCTGTCGTTTTCATCTTACATTACTAACCATGATCAATTACTATAATGCCTAACTATTTATTATATGTCTAACATTACTAATAATTCTAGCTTATTCAACCATGCTAACAATCACTAACATTTTAATCATGCTACAAACTACTAACCCTTCTAATCATACTACTAACTCTTTTACTTTTGCAATGTACTTATTTAGTCTTCTAATTAGATCATTATTACTAATTCATTAATTATTATTACATACTAAAAATATATAAAAGTACCAACTCCTTTAATTTTTATTATTTACTTATTTAGACTTGCAAATTTAATTATCATTGTCAATTCATTATTTATTATTATATAATTATTATTATTATTATTATTATTATTATTATTATTATTATTATTATTATTATTACTATTTATCTCTGATTCAAATCCCATTTACATTCTAATTTCTAAATCCTACTTACACACCTTGTTCATCTTTATTAGGATAAATTTGTGCTTCAACCGCTCAAGACGATCATCTCACGTTTATGGAACCACTTGCAAACGGTGAGTATACTCGATCCCATTTTAGTTTTAAACACTTTGGGTGCAACATGTATTCTAGACAAAAACACGCAACACTTGAAACTTATTTATAGTCACACTCTATGCACAACTAAACATGAAGACATTTTGATACTTGTTAATCTCATATGCTATATATACATTTTGTGTCTATATGTTCATTAATTTCGATCAAGCCTACCTTAACAATTATAGCGCTATAGGATTAACGCACCACCTTTGAGTCTTGAGGTATTGTTAATAAAACATGTTAAACTCTCTTGAGTCTTGGGGAAAGTCAAGATTGCGTTGGAAACTTTGGATTGACATATAGTTTACATCGTGTAAGCATATTAGTAACTTGTATTATGTTATTCATGTTGGATGGGGGCATTTTATTCTATTTATGCTATGTATCAAACTTGTATACTTGCCAACATTATTGTTGATCATTATTTTAATACATGTTGTAGGTTGATAGACGAAGTGATCAAGAAAACAAGCTAGGATGAACTTAGAAACCCATCTTAGAAATAAGCAATGTCTTGATTATGTTTGATACAATTTTGATCATGTTTGAATCTTATATGACATTTTAGTATTTCTTATGAAATTTGATTTAAATTATATTGTCGCAATAGTGTTATGATGCTTTGAGTGATATGTTCATCGCATCCCAATGTTTCCGCCATCGGTTGGGTTGTGACACCCGACTCCCAACTTTCACTTGAGTTAGTTGATCCTTGATCTTCATTTGATCCTTCTTTGTCATTTTCTGAGTTTGTTGTGGTTGAATCTTCACTACTGCTTTCTTGACTTGATTCTTTGTTAGATTCTGATGTACCTGTATACGATGGGACAAACTCGGGAATTTCCTCTGTAAGGAACTTTCCAAATATGTTTTTCGTCAATTCTGGAACAAACACAGGGGATTCAAGCACAACATTTCATCACAAAAAGCTGAATTCAAGTCCATGCATTCAACCACAACATTCTCATGGTTGTGGTCAAAGGTTTAGGCACATGCCTATTACAGTCATACCGAATATTTAGATAGGTTTAATATAGTCCTCCATCCTAGTTATATTATTACATTCATCCTGAATAAAGTGTCTTTTGTTTAACCACAATTTCAGGGGAACCAGTTAACCATAGTATAACTGTCGCCTAAATACCCTAGCCCTATTTTTTGCCTTCACATTCCTCATCGCATACATTCTCCTCACGCTCAATTGCATCTGCATTACTTATAGAAACATTAGTATTTTTGTCATTTTCGCAATTGACACTTTGAGCAATCAAATCATTTTCTGGATGAGGAGTTGGTATGGGTACATAGTTTTTGTTGTGAGGTGGTGGAAAAATTTTTCTTTCAGTTCCCAGCTTGTCTTTGTACCCAATGCCATCTTTCACGTATGTCGGTCGTTGGCTATTTTTAGTATTAACCAGTGCCTTTTTGCTAATATTCCATTTATCAATGGTGAGTTGCAATTTGGTGTCCTTGATTTAAGCATTTTCTAACTTTTCAGTTAGATCGTTTATGATAAAATCTTTCTCAAAAAGCAACTCTTTTAATGATTGCATTTCAGCTATAGTTGAATTCAACTTTCTCTGATATGCAGCTTCATTTATTAATGATTGCATTTAAGCCAAAGTTGAGTTCAACTTTCTCTGATATGCAGCTTCATTTAATTTCAGTTCTTTGTTAAATTGAAAAACTTTATTTTTTTCTCTGATCAGGTCATGGTTGTGCCATTTATAGTGAGCCACGACGTTCATACATGGTTTTGAGCACAATTTGGCTTTAAATTCATAGGGTGTGCAGTTTACCAAATCTTTATCCTCCTTTTCTTTGGCTGAGTCAGCCTTCATTGCTGCAACAGAAGCTTCACCACTTTGTTTCTGCCCACTTTCACCATCCTTTTGAACTTTCTCCATAGATTCTGACATTTCAGCTTCAGGCTTGGTAGTGTTGATGATACTCTTCAGTCCTCTTTCGGATGATTTCTCTCCTTTAGGAATACCTGCATTTTTGTTACAAAGAAACTTCGAAGGAAAAGGAGCCGATTCAGTTGGTGCCTTGGTTGTTGGAGCTTTGTCAACTTCTTTTGAGTCCTTTGAGATTTTTGCCATCAAAGCTTTGTTGACTTCCTCCTTTGTCTTAGCTATCTCAACTGCCCAATCATAATCTTCCACTACCAGAGCTTTCGGGTGTTTGCAACAACATTGTTACTTCCTTCAATAACAATTAGCCTTCTTGTTGGATTTGTATCACCATTATCATTTTTCAGCAGTGGACATTCTCTCTTGAAATGACTCAAATTCTTGCAGTTGTAGCATCGCAGCTTAGACTTGTCGAACCCAGCTTTTCCAAGTGGCAATATCTTTCCCGTCTTGTCTTAACACTTCTTCAGTCTTCGGGTGATCATAGCTATTTTCCATTTCAAATCCATTTCCTCCATGTCATCTGGATCCACTTGATACATATCTTCAGCAGAAAGGAAATCCCATTTTAGTTCACCAGACATAAAGAGCTTCATAACTACTCAAGAAGGTGTTGAACAAAGCAACATGTTCGGTGGATATTTTAAGTGCTTGAGCATCTGCAACCGCAGCAGACTTCTCGTTGGACTGTGGAACCTTTCCAGAGCTTGCGGAAGCGTTGAAGCATGATGCGTTAGCACTTGGAGAGTTTGAATCACCTGAGATTGTAGGAGCGAGAAAAGCCATGTTCTTGGGCATGATAATAACAGCAGAGTGAGCAGATCTTTGAGATTGTCCGGTTTGATTAATCTCTCTCTTTATTAGGTCCATTTCAAAAGCCTTCAGAGTGTTGATCGGATTTGATAGTGTGACTGGTGTTGTACTACATAAGAAGCTTCTTTTGATAATCATGCACTGCAAGCTCCGTTCTTTTGGAAGGGAGTCTAAAAGTTTCTTGATTGAAGCATAGTTGGCAACGAGATTACCAACTTTTTTCATTTAGTTAACACATTCAGAAATCGGCTAATATGATCTGACAAGCTTTCACCTTGAACACTCCCAACATATTGTACTCTTTCTGAACCATGTCTCTCTTGTTATCCATCAGTTCTTGGATAAGGGCCAACCACAGATCATGAGCTGATGTGTATTCTTCTAACAGATTGTTGTCATCCTTATTTAAGGGCATTGTTAAAGCAGTGTGAGCACGGCGATCACGTTGAATCAATGCCCTATCTTCTTCAGTGAACGTTGTTGGATCTTCATTAACTGTACGAACATCGTCACGCATAATTACGGGGACGTGAGGTCCAATGGTGACTGACATCCATTGAGTATAGTTAGTGTACTCAAAGAATGCCTTGATCCGGTTCTTCCAGCTGCTAAAATCTTCAGATCCTTTCAACTTTTGAGGCCTAGTAGCAGTTCCAGTTTCAAGTTCGGCTTGGGCAACTGTGTTCAATTGATTTAAAGACATTTTTGTCAGAGTTTAAGTTTTAATTGCTGATCAAAGGTTAATTACGCTGGTTCTTAAGATGTTGTGTATAAATACGCTAGTACAGATCAAATATGCTGGTAAACATGTTAAATTTGTGAGCAAATACGCTGACTTCGATAATTTTCTGATGGTTCCTGGGTTCTTGGTGCAGCGAACTTAGCTAAATCCAATGGATAAAACAAAAGAAATAAGAGTTTGGTTAAGTACGCCAATCACCGTGATAAAATCATTGAGGATCTTTATCACTGACTTCGAAGTCACCTTCGATTAATAACGCTGACACTATTTCGCTGACAATCAACAAATACGCTAGTATATTTCCGGCGTATTTGTTAACTACGCGATCTTCAAGTTAAACATACTATGTTCAAATATAAATAAGCCCATCAGGGTTTAAGTATGAACAAAAGCCCTCTAATCACTCAACAACGACTCAAAAACAATGTTTCTTTTCAAAATGACCCAAATGTTTACCAAATCACTGATTAACAACAACCCAAAGATTAATCTCATCAAAACAAGCCATTTTAAGTCTAAAAATTTGAAAAACCTTGAAACTATGAAAACTTTTGAAAAACCTTCAAAACTTGAAAAATCTTAACAAAATCAAACAATCAAGAGTACAAAGGCTCTGATAACAAATTGTGAGTCCCAATTACGTTCGGACCACAATGGTTTTATCACCCAAACACCTATAAATTAGGTGTTTGAATGTGTAAAAGTTAAGAAAACCAAAAGATAAGATCAAGATTCTGGTTTTGGATGAAACAACAAGTGTTGTATATGAAATCCCAACTGATATAATCAATAGAAGCACATGGATATTCGGATTTAGCAAAAGAACAACAATAATCAGAACACAAGAAATCACCAAAACTTGTCCAAGAACCTTGGACTAGGGTTTTCCATACATTGCATATATATACACATTACATACGCCGCCTTCGTACAAGAACTCCTAAATTACACATTAGGCCCTTGAACTTTCTAGAACATACTAAACCATTACAAAACTATCCAAAACCTATTATAATCAAGTATCAACGATCTCAAAAGTTCTAACACTTCAATCGAGTACAATACCTGTAACGCCCCGTAACTATGGACGTAATGGTTGACTACCAGACCACCTAAGGTGTCGGGAGGTGGAACTGGCTGAGGAAAATTGATCACTGGCGGCACAGACGGCGGCGAATAGGTGTTTACGCCTTGAAAAGTACCGTAAGGATGAGGTGGTTGTTGCTGATCTTGATCATACTGCTGCTAGTTGTAATCGTTTGGTGATTCACTCATGATTTTGTTGCAGAAATGGGGATCGAAGAAATTCTATGGTTTTAGATGATTTTGATGAAAATGGATCAAGTGTGTTCAGAGATTGTACAATAACTTTAAAACAAGAATAATAATACAATTTTTTGTAGATGAATTTGATTCTTGAAGGGAAGAAAGAGAGAATTTAGAGAGAGAAAGAGTGTTGAGAGAGAGAGAGAGAGAGAGAGAGAGAGAGAGAGAGAGAGAGAGAGAAAGAGAGTTATTTAGTTTATATATGCATTTTATATTTTTTAATTAAATAGGTAAAGTTACAATAGTATCCTTATGTGCCTTGCACATGACATAACTTAATAGAAAAAATTAACTGGGTTTGGCCTAAAGGTTAAAACGTGCAAGATTTTGCAACGTGAAGCACAAAACTTGTAAAGTTTTGCGTTAAAGAACATCGCCTGCAAAATGGTGTAAACATAAAGGACAACACTTGTAATTTACTCTAATATATTTTTAGTTTTTATACATCCATTTTATGTATTCATACATCTTTCATGTACTTTGCCAAAGTTTGGTTTTGGTTATTAACTAAAATTGACTGAACCAAACTGATAATCGACAATCTAACCAAATAAACTAAACCAGTTAACCGATTGGTTAATATGATCGATTAACCGATGACTTTTGTTCCGATTTTAGTTGAGGCTAATAATCAAACTTATCTTAACCATACACACCTTTGAAAGTGTTTGTATTCCCTGTCACATCACGCATACTCTTCTAGTATTATTAACTAGGTTTGACTAAAAGCAAACCAATTAAAATGCACACACATATATATTTGGAACGGCTAAAATGCACACATATTTAATCATCTTTAACCAGAAAGCGATGTAAAATAAAAAAAAAACAGTTAAATTTATGTTACATATATCAATGAGAAAACGTAAAAAAAATTAATGGCAGCTCTCTTGATATTAATGCAAACATTTAAATTAAAATTTAAGTTATACATCAATGTGAAAACGTAAAAAATTAATGCCAACTCCCTTGATTTCATTACAAAATAAAGAAACATCAAAAAAAATAAAACATGTAATAACATAAATTTTGCAACCTTTATGACAACAATATGAAAAAAGAAAACTCATTAAATAATATTATATAGGTATTTTAAAGTTTAAGTATTCAATCTACGTACAAAATTATAATGTCCTTATGTAAAATAGCATATTTTTTTAGAGAGAAGAACTTTTATCAATAAAAACCAAAGTAGAGAAAAAAGGTTTAGTTGATTAAAATGCATTGTAAAATATAATCTATGCACAAATATCTAAAAAACTAATTAATACAAAATCAAGTTAAAACATAGAGATGGATGGTAAACGGGCAACAAGCTGTGCTGCTACCCCTTTTTGAATAGCAAAACTAAGTCTTTTAAAAACTATGTCCATAGATCTCGGGGTCATAACATTACTATGCATTGAACTCGACTAAGTAGGTCCACACCCTCTGACGTCAGGAAACCAAAAGTATCAAAAGCAAATGGGATAAACATGTGCTGATTGTCAAGGCACGTTTTCTCGTGTTTGGTCACTTTGCCCGAAGCAACCTTTTAAGCAGCCTGACCCACAGTGAAAGCACTACCCCCTAAGCGCACAAGTGGGGAACCCCTGTTAGATCCACACATGCAGGTTTTCCTCCTACCCATCCAAAGACCAAAATGTCGGCTAGTCTAAGGGTAGATCTCCCTTCCAATGGGTCAGTTAAGAAGTTAACGGGGCCTCTTTCTTAGAAGAAAACCAGCACACCTGAATATGTCAAAAAGGCATCCCTAACCAAATCATGTCGGTATTTAAACCCCGTGAGCTCTCTATAATGAACTGCATGTTCCCCAAAAGAATCTAAACACACCTTATGACAAACAGGGCATATCTCATCTACTGAAAATAAAGGAATCATGAGGCGATACTTAAGGATAGTAAGGTACTCCACTGGCGACATATGCTGGCCCAACCCATCTATAGGTATAGCAAGAAGAAAATCTTGTGCATGTGGTGCTCATAGACACTCAAAAACGACTTTTTGCCTAACGGTCAAGTCAAACTGTACTTCGATGTCGTGGACAAAATAAAAAAATGCAAATGTAGTTTCAAAACTGACTGAATGTATGCTTTTATACAAGCGATAAAATATCTTTTTTATTTTTATGCATTGTATATCTGTATGATATATCAATTGATAAAAATATAATACATTACCAAAACAAAACCATTTGGACAAGATTAAGGATTATTATTCAATATTCATTTATTGATCTCAGTAATAGTTTCATAACCACTACTTAAATATATAAATAGTTATTCAAGAAATTATAACTCACGACCAATCATGTAGCTTGGTCGGCTCGCCTTCAGGAAACTGATCAGGATACCTTGTAACATAAAACCCATCTTCTGTGACCATCCAATAACACGTTTGTTTATCAAGAAACCCTATTCCTTTTGTGCAATAGGTCTCACCTAGACGATAGGTATAAACATCAAAAAAAGCTGTCTTTGAGTTCCAGTAGAAATGAGCATAGAACAGAGTCTTTAATGTGAAAGCAAGGCAGAAGTCCCAATTTGTATTCTGACGATATGCAAGCGTACGGTTTCCAAGATCGTCATCAGCGGATTGTGGATGAACCGTGAACGGATCGTGCATCAAATTGATGATTTCAACACTCCAATATGGCATCCAAAAACACTTCAACTTTTCTGAACCTTTTGGTGGAGTTGGAGATGCTTCTATTGGCATAAGAATGAAAAGGAGCATGAAAAATAAACTCTTCATGGTGCCTAGAATAAGTAATGAGTGTAGCAGGATAAAGAGGCCAAAGGTTATAATATATTTGAAAAATTGGGTAATGCATGCAATAAATATTAATATTACAATAATGGTAAAGAGGACAAGTTTTAATATCAAGGTTCTCCATAAATTAAGAAAAAAAACATTTAATTATATAGCACAATATAGTATTATATCATTTTGTATATATTACATTTCATTAAACCATATTGTACCTATTACATTGCATTACATCGTATCGAATCATATTGTATTATAAGCCCTTGTTTATATATTCAAAATGCAAATACATGACCATACGTAATTGTAAGTTAATTAAAACTTCATAAGTATTCAAAGGCATTACTACATGTTAATGATATTTTGGTTTCACAAAACGACTAAACAAAACGCAGAAACTTGATTTTAGGTTGTGTTTGGTTCTTCGCGGTGCTTGATCATCATCTGCGACTTCATAACAACCACCTACATTTAAAAAATCATCAAAAATGTTAGATATATGGAGTTTATGGCATATCTAAGTGAGTCCGTATGTCAAAACAAATAAAATAAACATTTTTGCCAAAGGCTCTCACCGTAAGCTACGTCTCTCTACCGTAGCTTACGGTAAACTTATTCTGTTTGTTTCAACATAGCCCGCCGTAAGCTACGGGTCTCTACCGTAGCTTACGGTACACATATTTTGTTTGGTTCAAGAAGCCCTGCTGTACGCTACTGCTCTCTACCGTAGCTTACGGTACACGACTTCTGTTTTATGCAGCATGTTTCTATCGTAGCTTACGGCTCTCTGCCGTAACTTACGGTGCTGAGAGCTACAAACTACCAGGACTACCATTTTCGCTAGAAAATTCATAACTTACCCAATTCTCATCCGTTTTGCCTCAAACTTATTTCTAAATAACCGTAAAACATTTTCTTGCATAATTAACCCAAAATCCTTAACCCGGATTCTTAACATTTATGAATTACGCCACCGTAACCCTGTTCATGTGCAAAATTATTTAACCCGTTTCACCTACTTGGGCATTTAGCCTATAGTACCCACATCTTTTGGTAAGAATTAATATGACTTCACCCATTTCCGGGCTTATTAGACTTGCATATTACACTCCCGTTACCCGGTTTGCGTTCGCATTTGTTTGACCAGTTTGGCTAACTTTTAGCCAAACTTAAGTTTTACTTTAATTTACCTCGAGGAATTCACATCCTCTATATTTTGACCCATTACTCGAGTTCACCATATTATAACGAGTTCCATTACTATGTTTACGCTCATTTAACTTGTTCGTTCAGTTTATGTGAAATCCATCACTTATGATCGGCCAAACTTATTATTCTTTTATTTGACCCCTTCGGTTTGTTCACGTGAAGTCCATCACTTATGAACAAACCGACTATTCACTCTTTTATTTATTCATTCAGTTCATTCATATGAAATCCATCACTTATGAATGAACCGAAGTTATCGAGAATTACTCCCTCATTCAATATACACAATTAACATGTTAGTTTAACAAAACACTACGAAGTATAAAACCACGCACCTTAAAGCTTTTCTTTCAAGCGCGTGTCTACCCCGGTTTGTCCTTTAGCAGCCCCACGTGAGTTGCCTAAATAGTGTGAACCAATTATCGTTAAGAAGTCATAGCTCAAGCCTGTGACATGTAAACTTGCCAGCAAATAAATCACTAGTTTCTCTTCATAGATTTCCATACATTATCAATATAAAATTTTCACTTAAGAATTTTCTCAAATTCCTTATGGGCATGATTTTTTTTATGCTACTACTATTAACTCAAGTAAATATCATTTAACCATATAATCTCATTTCACCAAGTCACAATATCTAGCATGTTCAATTTGCATCTAAAACTCAAAGTCTCAAACACCCAATACAACATTTTCATCATCATAATTCTAGTGTTCTTCACATTTATCAAAACCCACTTGCATAAAGGTTGCATTTCATTCAAGCATCTAAAATTAAGAATTTGATTCATGACATTTCACCTAGCGTTTGTTCCTAAGTTCATTCACATCAAATAACTTCAATAAATTTCCAAATTTATGCAAGAATTTAAGTTCATGGATTTCATAACATTAACAAATATCAAATTTTCAACATATCTTATGATGTCCTTGTCTAGGTGATCAATAATTTACATCCATGCAGGAATTTGAGGCTCGCTTACTCCTTCACTTTGATGATTTATGTTGAACAAGGGTTTGCCTGTGTTTTCCCCTGTTGTGATCGGTGTGTGTGTTGTGTTTTATTTTTCTTATTAAACCCAGATTTTAAGTTTTCCCTTTATGGCCCCTCAAGTTTGGGGTTTTATTAAGGGGTAACTTTATAAAATAGTAACCAAGTTTCACATTTGTTCCACTAAAGTCACTCAAACTCTTTTTGTAACTTTAAAGTCACTCAACTTTCTTGTTTCAATCTTGGGCATTTATCAGGTTAACAGGTTACGTTGATGATATGTCAGGCAATCCTTATTTTTATTATTTTAATTAGTAATGCTCTTATCTCAAACCCTAACCACCAGCCATGTCGTAGTCGGCAGCAATAAACCAGCTCGAACTCCGATCAATTCTTGTCGTATATTCCCGTTACTGCACAACAGCAGCAGCGTCAGCATCAACATCTTACTCAATTGCAACCTCAGTATGGGGTAAATTGGTCACTTTGAGTCACTAAGAAATGGGCAATCAAGCATACATTTCTATATAATCAAAACCCACAAGTGATTCATAGAGCAAGGTCACCGAATCGTAATTTGTGCCATCAAATTATATCCATATATCTTGAATCTGCAAATGATAGGAATGTTGTTTTCCATGGAAATCGTGATTGTGAATTTAGGAATTCATCATTTGTTTTTTTTATAAACTAATCCATATTTTTTATTAACCTTTTTAATTGAAAAGACCAGGTCATGTTTTTATAATACACATAGGCATTGACAATTAAAAAAATAAAAGGTTACCTGACACGTCATCAAGGTAACCTGTTAACCTTAAGATTGCGTAAGATTGAAACAAGAATTGAAAGTTAAGTTACTTAAGAGACACAAAAAAAGTATGAGTGACTTTAATAGAACACATCTGAAACTTGGTTATTATTCTGTCACATTTTCCCTTTTATTAACAAAGGATTATTTCTTGGGATTCAGTTAAGGTTTTTTAACCATATTTACTAACTACTTTAGATTTCTCTATCTACATGTTTGTTATGGGTG
Organism: Scalesia atractyloides; assembly: GCA_947069175.1. NCBI lineage: Eukaryota > Viridiplantae > Streptophyta > Magnoliopsida > Asterales > Asteraceae > Scalesia > Scalesia atractyloides. The sequence goes on along the minus strand of CAMTDV010001633.1, from coordinate 77,413,838 downwards.
GAATTTCGAGTTTATATCCCGAAGGCATATCCTGATATTATATGCTTATGCAACGACCATGATACTGAACCAGGATATTGGTAACATCCTGCGGGGGTATCCTACTCGCTACTAATGATTTTCTTTGGTTGCAAGGTACCAACGTTAAAGGACTTTGTCTACCTGAAGATTCACTCAAGGTGGTTGAAAAGTGGACGTTGATGGTGGAAGAGTGGGTCTTATAACCGTCAGAATAGAAGAAAGGCATATTCTGCAAGAATTTCGGATGCTGGTCAATGTTATGAATGTTGTAACGGTTATATGAGTTGAAGACCCGGCTTTATAGTTAATATGCACGTGGAAAACAAGTTGAAAGAGTCCCGCTAACGTTCATAAGGGAATATTCACAGCATCCCGGGAATATAGGATAGTTAGTTATTTTCTGTTACTGTATAAAGGGGTGCCGGATCAGTAGTTAAATACATGAAATCCTGCACACTCTCACTCACTTATTGCAGCTACGATCACATTCACACACAACACTTACATTTCACAATCATTGTAGCACTTAGATCTGATCCGAGCATTATCCTGACGTTGTATCCTGGTTATTCAAGCAATAAAAAGAACAAGGCAGCTGACGATTGTCAGCTCCCGAGGTTTTATGCTGGCGATCTAATTGATCAAGGGCTTTCCTCGTACATCCTGTGTCAACATTTACTTATACTGCATTTACTTGTCATTTTGATATAGTTCATTATCCTGGAATTATATCCTGAAGCTGTTTTCATAATCAACAAACTCAACACATTTTTATCAAACCACAATAGCACGCTACCTCACATACTAAGTTTGATCACTAAATTGCTTCGGTAATTTTTGACCAAAACAATTTGGCGCCCACCATGGGGCAAGTGGTGTTATTTTTGATCAAAACTTTGCTAAAAACACTAATCGGTTCTTTATTCTCTAATATTTTTGTAAGATTATTTTTGATGGCTTCTCAATCAGGTTTGAGCTCTTGTTCGATGCCTACATCAGCCTCTGCTGCAGTGGTTCATTACCTCTTCCACCTCCACCAGTCCAGACTTCCCAAAGGAGGAATGAAAGCCAAACAGCTCGAGACACTACTGCTGCTCAAAATGCTTCCAGATCTGGAGTCTCAGGAAGAACCCTGATTTTTGCTTCTAATGATTGTTTTGGTCAAAAATCTGATCAAGGATAATGTGACCAAACTTTGTATGTGGGGCTAAGTGCTTGATTCATGAACAAATGTATGAACGAAATAAGAATGTAAACAAAGATGAACACAAGGATTTATACGAGGAAAAAGCCTTTGATCAATAAAAGATATCCGGCATAAAAAACCTCGGATAGTAAAAACTATCACTATCAACTATATATACAACTAACAAGATTACAACTTTGGAAGATATTGAGCTTTTTACAATCGAATTCTAAAGCGTTGTGTGTGTGTTCACTGAGAGTCGTAGTGTGTTCGAGTAGTGTTCTCAATGATAGCTCAATACCCCCTAAAATAATAACGTTTTTAACTTGCAACTAACTATCCGAAATATCGGGGATCCCCCACGTCCATTCATAACATCCACATAACTCTACACACGTGCATAATTCTAGGTATATTCCAATATTCCAGCTTGACCCAGTCTTTAACGAGTACATGCATTAAAATTGAACAACATATCGAAAACAATTGTTAGAATCTGTTATAAATACTAAGGATCCTTGATCCTTCTAGTATCCGCTACTCAGCACATGGATAATATATCCTGAGCACATAGAAAGATAAGAGATTCAAAGATGATTTAGTCCAGCATTAACAATTACCCCCAATATGGCAGTTATGATAATAGATCACAGCTGTCATATTTTCAATTCAAATTAGCCGTTTGCAGGACATTTGATTGGACTCGCTCAGTCTTCGAAACCATCATTACTATTTTTTGGGGAAAGATAACTCCATGCTTATTTAAAATCTGCATATCCCGCCTTTTATATCCTTCACATCATTCCTTCATCAGGTACTTCTCTCTCTCTCTTCTTGTTCTTATCTTTACTCCGCCGAAGATGCTTACTCGATCCTCACCCAAGTCCGATTCCAAGAATCCCGACGAGTCTCCCAAGTCTCAAAACCTGATCAAAGATCCTTCTTTCGAGATCTGCAAATTCACAGATCCGGAAATCCAGAGTTTGAAATCCTGTTTTCCTTCTACCGCTATTTTCCGACCATTTGACCCTTCCATGTTAAGCGATGCCGTGTCGACAACCTGGATATGTTTCCCTGCACTGCCCTTTTTGTTAGGGTTTTCATACCCTTTTCCCTCTTTGACCCAGAAGTTCTTCAAAGACACATGCATTAGCTTTAGTCAAGTAATGCCGATGTTATGGATGACTCTTTTTACCATCGAACATATCATAGAGGAGAAGGGCTTGCAATTTGGTCTCAACGAACTTGCTTATCTTTATGTACTCACCACCCATGGTTCCAATCGATTTGTATTCATTACCAAACCACGTCAGCCTATTCTTGTTCTTAAAACCACCAGAAACGATTCTCTTTGAAAGAGTCAATTTTTCTTCGTTAGGAGAGATTCCATTCCCGAGGGGGACACTCTGCCTCTTCAATGGATCTCAAAGGGTAGGAGATAGGATTATAGCATACTACTTGGTCATATTTTGATTTCTGATCGACTTTGCTTTTTCCTGATTTCTTCTTTGCAATGAAGAATTTCGCAAGCCTAGCAGAGGAACCAGGAACTGTTGATTGAGCTAAGGCTTTCTTGAAGCTTGACCCTATAGACAGAATGTTCAAAGTAAGGATCCAGGATCCTGGTGAAGAAATTCAGACCTCCTCTTCCTATAGCATGTCAAGTAAATAACTATACAACATACTGTATATATATAATAATTTTTAGTTTGAATCAGAAACTTATCTTTTCGACGTGTGTTGGCAGGCATTCAAAAGTCCACTTCCAAATCTGCATCATTTGCTCTCGACGACATACACAACATCATCTCCTCCAAAGCCGTAAAGCAAGAGCTAATGAAGAATAATCCTCCTGTTGAACCTCGCCCAGTTTCCACCAGAGCCAAATCTGCTTCAAAAAGGAAGAAGCCCTCTGATCCAGAGAGTGATCTCACCTCCATTGAGAAGCGCCTTCATGATGTTCTGACCGAGGTAAGGATCCTTGATCCTTAGATTCTACTTTATCTGTTTGTGAGGATCCTTGATCATGATATTTCTCTATCTTGTTCATTACTAGGAATTCGGTCATATGAGGATCTTCTATGAGAAGAAGTTGGCTGATCATGAAGAAAGTCTAGCTGGGATGCGCGCCATTACTGTTGCTAAGGATAAGGATATCTCTCAGCTTGAAAAGAAAAAATAAAGCGCTGGAAAAGGAGAAGGAGAGCCTAGAGGAGCTGTTGCTGAATGCTGAAGCGGGGGTTCATGAAGCTGCCATGAATGCTACCGAAGAGGCCAAGTTTATGCTGCCAAGACAGTTCTTCAATCCATGATCAAGATGGCCAAAGAGGCTAGCAATCCTGGATTTGACAAGTCTTCATGGGACGTGTCTTCCTGGGAAGTGGCGTTAAACAATCTGGGCGGCAGTGAACCAGAGCTGGTGCGACAGCAGGTGAAGTAGGATCCAGAGGGGTGCAGAAAGAGGCTGAGGAAGCGGTGGTTGAAGGTGGCGAAGCAGCTGCGGTGTGAGCTGCACATGTGGGCGATGATGGATAATGTAGACGAGGCCGGAGCCCACTTTTTATGACTTGTGGTTTTTGGTTAGTTGTTTTGAACAATTTGGGTTTGTAACTCTGAACAATAGTTTCTAGGATTAAGGATCATCGATCCTTTAGACAATAGGTAGGATGACAAAGGTGGAGGGATCCTCTGTTTGGGGGATGAAGCCTTTGTTATCCTGCTTTTTATTTCTTGCATTTTACTTTTCTGCACAAACTTTAACTGTTAGATGAACCCGATCCGGCCTGGATGGATGGTCCACATTTTGTTGGTGAAGTCCGGGCCGGATTCTTTCAATAAATTGTAAACGGGCCTAATAATATTAGACTTTGACTATCTCCAGTGTTGTTTATTTGTTTGGCAAAGTTTATTTGATATGCTTATGTCTCCATGTTTAAATACACTATTTGTGAAAGTCATAAGTTTTATTTAAAAAAAAAACTTCTTGTTGTTAAAAATTTTGCCATCCTTATACATAATTAATCTTAGATAAAATCTGATTAGTTATATGTAGATAGATCGTATGCCCTTAAATGCGATGTTCAGGAAAAAATCGATAAGATAAACAAGTATGAGAATAAAGCATACCAGAAAACCCAAGTTAGGATTCAATATCCTTAGACCTTACTGTTGCATAAATAGAGCATGGGAATTATTAGTTATTCGAGGATCCGGGATCCTTGTTTACGAAACTTCCAGAACCTGTAATGAACAACTTGGGACTAAGCCACATAAACTGAACAAGTCATTAGAAACTGGGGACAAGCCCAAATAACTAGGGACTAGCCCATACAAATAGGGACAAGCCCAAATAACTGGGGACAAGCCCAAATAACTGGGGACAAGCCTGTAACACCTCGAAAACGGGTTTGGTAATCAAACCACGTTAATAAAAAAAGATAGGTATACCGATAGTGGTAAAAATTAACCCGGTAAATATTAGGATTTTAAAAATAAACTTAATATGAAATAAAAAGTGAATGAATTCTTTTAAGAAATAAAGTTTATAAAAGGCCCGAGTAACGAGACTTAAAAGAAACTTGGTTGTAACCTCCCCGAACCCACTAAGTTAACTAGAAATGTTTAACCTAGTTAATAAGTGGGAATATTGTTAGAAATAAGTAGGTTGTGGCCTACTTAATAACTAACCAAACAAGAGGGGCCAAATTTGAATAAATTGAAAGTTTTATTAAAAACAAAAATGAACAAAACAATACACACACAGAGTGTGTATGTTCTGGAAGTTCATAAGAAGCTCCCATGGGGCTCTAACCCTAATTCCAACCAAATCATCAAATTAAAGGTCTAAACAAAGTCCAATTCACAATTGAACATGAACTAATGATCACCCAAACTAGGGGATCATAAGGTATGTAAATTTTTGATGATTTGTGAAGTTGTGAAATTTGAATAAACATCATAATCGCGAATTATGAAGGAATACTTGAAACTATGGTTGAATTAGTGATGTATACTTGCTTAGGAACAAAACCCTAAGTGAAAATTATACATATGAAGCTATGAATTGAATGTTTAGATGATTTACCTCATTAGGATAAGTGGGTTTTGATCATATGATGAAACCGATGATATAATTGTGTTTAGAATCATCATACATGATAGTAATAAGGAACTACTTGAACAAATTTTGTGTTTGAGTATATAATCATACTTACTATGAAATGGGTTTTGTATGATAAAATGAAAATGATAATAGATTCATGTTAAAATGATGTTTGATATCATGTGTTAAGAATCATTGATGTAATGATAATATAATAAGTTATGATTTCGATAACTTGATTTAATAAGTAGCTAAAACGGTAGCGTAAGAATAATGCTTACCGGATATTTGACAATGTACTTAAACGAGTAGTTGAGCTACATCGTGTAAATACTTATGTCAATAGGCAGTTTAACTTTAAAAGTCAAACTGACCAATGATATGATCGAATGATAAATTCGATATGAAATCGTAGGATGGAATAGTCGTGAATGATTATGACTAATCTAACCATCTTACAAACTACAGTGATAGGTTGACGCTTAACAAGCTAGGTGGAAGCTTGGGAAGGAAGCGGGTCAAACAAACCGAGTGTGAAGGAAAAACATAATTCGGATGTAAGGTAAGTAAAGCTTACACCATTTTTGTAGAATATGTATTTATTTATAAGTTATAAATACAACAAAGGTTATATTAGAAATCCGGTTCCGACACGAAATGATACGGGTCGGAACATATCAAAATATGAAAAACCATGTTTAATGGTAAAAAGGGTCGAAATGGTAATTTGGTCATGTGATGATATATATATATATATATAAAATGAGTTTTCGAATGGCTACTTTATAAGTAAGCCTAAACGAATAAAAAGAGAAACGGTGATTTAGCCACGTATAAATGGATAAAAGTCGAAGTGTAAAGTGACACCAAGTGGCATAAGCCATGTTGAGTTACTTAACGGAATGGTATAAAAATACCATTTATATATAAGAGCAAAATGGTTGGTCGTTTAGACCAAACGGCTCAAATGGTAATGTTGATACCATTTGACATATAACGACTAATAAGTGCTTGTCGAGTCTTATGCTCACAGGATAAAACGACTTATGAATTAGCGATGCTATAAATTAGCAAATTATCGAGGCAAGGTATTAAAACGGGTCAAAATGTTGACCCGAGCCAGGTACGCATAAATAAGGTTATAGTTAAACGAACATTTTGGTCAAAATATTTAGTGAAAGTCTTTCGTTGTAAAATGAGGAACTAAAATTGACCAAAATGCCCTTGATGGGTAAATCGGGCAAACGACCCTTGTGGGTTGTTTAGAAACATATATTATGGTAACGTAACTTTAGATAAGCATGTAAGCACAAATGGGTTAATGATGCGTAATAACCCGCGATTTGAACCATGTGTGATAGGAAACATTTAAATTATGATATCTATGAGAATATCAGTGTAACAAACAAGTTGTTCTGATAAAAGTATGAACGGGTTAAAACCTATGTCAAGGAAGTTTAATAATTGATTTATGCTGCGGGCTTAAATTCTAGAAAATTGCTAATCTGGATGTCGGGTTTTAACTCCATGTGATGGAGAATCAGATTGCGATCACATAGGAAAAAGAATCGTGTAAAACGGATCAATAATGAATAAGTTATGGTCATTCTGCAAAAATTAGTATTGCCGAGAAAATGTAGCTCAAAGAAACAACAATTTAGAAAGGTTGCAGCAAAAACAACCTTTACAATGTTGAAAACAATCTTTAGTGTGTTGAAAACAACCTTTTTAGAAAAGTTGTTGAGAAACAACCTTTCGAAAGTGCTGCTACAAAACAACCTTGTTGTAGCTGAAACAACCTTTCGAAAGTGCTGCTGCAAACAACCTTTGTTGTAGCTGAAACAACCTTTTGAAAGTGTTGCTGCAAAACAACCTTTGCTGTAGCTGAAACAACCATTCGAAAGTGCTGCTGCAAACAACCTTTGTTGTAGCTGAAACAACCTTTCGAAAGTGCTGCTGCAAAACAACCTTTGTTGTAGCTGAAACAACCTTTCGAAAGTGCTGCTGCAAAACAACCTTTGCTGTAGCTGAAACAAACTTTCTGTCGAGAATAGGTTTTCTCGCTACGCCGAAAATGAAAGAAAACCATCGTCGCAATACGCGACGTGTGTCGCGCCCACGAGAGGCAAGCCTCTCATGTGTCGCGCCCTGTGAGGGCATAAAAAGCTAGCAATTTGTTTGACTTTGTTAGTTTGACTCATGAAACTTGTTATATCATGATGTAAAACTATCAAAACTAACTTTTAAGTTGGGTTTTGATTTTAGGTGAATGTTATGGGCCTCCGGATGAAGATCGAGCGAAGAACACGAACCGAACACACGTCTAAATGAAGCTTCCGCAATTGATCATGTTTTGTTTATAAAAAAAGAATTGTGTAAACACTTATAACTTAGTTTTTGAATGTTTTAAAACATGTTTGAACACTTGGATCAAAAAGTTTTTGTTAATTCTCATTTTGATATAAAATGCGTATTTCCAAATATATAAGTATTGTTAATCGGTACGGGTCTTACAAGTTGGTAATCAGAGCTCAAGGTTAAAAAGTAAAGTGTTCGGTTTGAGACTTGATCGCAAATCCGGTAAGTATATTTATATTAATGGTTTAGCATGATTAAAGTGTTGTGAACAACACATAGGGTTATCGTGTAATACATGTTACCCCAATTAAATGATAGATACAGTTAACAAAATTACGTGTGTTGACGCGTATCGTTGAAAGCCTTGTATTATAATACAGACATTTATTGATATTGGCGTTACGAATCCTTGTAAATGTTTTAGTTGAAGGACACTCGCATCTGAAGATGGCGAGAGTTTAACAAGTAACAAATATGATGGAGGAACGGTCCAAATTATGACAGAGTAGAGCATGCTCACCAAGGACCTAAATCGCGTAATGATCACGAATAAGGTTAATAGGAAGGAAAGCCCATTAGGACAAGCATTTACCAGGTGCACGTTTTAAATTTAGTTGCACAAATAGTAATATGCAACAAATGCGTAGAGATTGATTGTTGCATATGTAAGATAAAACTTGGAAAACATGTATAGGATACCTATCCAGGATGATGTTTTCCAAGAGAAAATAAGCAGAAATAAGTGTTATTCATGATTGTGAATAACAAGACAATGATAGAATTAATTTACATGGAAACTTGGACGGAAATTATCATCCAAGTAAGTATTCTCAATAAAATACTATTGAGAAAAGTAACGACCACATTAATGAATGTGATTGTGAAATAGTTTGATAAAAAGAATACATTTTATATGTTCAAAAAAATAAAACGGGTAAAGCTAGTGATTGTTATATAGCAATTAAGTAAAGTTTTACCAAATGAAATCAAGAATATGGAAATAAATAGAGGCGTTATGTACATGGGGCGTGATGTGAAATTTATAAAAAGGTCATGTGTACCAGGTGTTGATCGCTTACTCTGGCTAAGTAAGTAGTAAACACATGATACCGTGGACTTCTTATAACGGACACATTTACATCCGATGTGGTAAGGATTGGGTGAATGGGACAAAAAAAAGGTACCCAAGTAGATCAAATAAGCATATGTTTGATAATAAATGTGAACGCAAACCAGGTAACGGAAGCGTATTACGTTAGAATAATGAGCCCGGGAGAAGGGACAAGGATAAATGTAAAAAAAAATATAAACCGAGTAATGGGAATGTTAAGACATTGGAAAAAGTTTGATTGTTCATAGTGATGAAATTCACACGAACAAGCTAGACGGATTGAATAAAGAATAAAAGCTTGGTTGAATAAAAGCGATGGATTTCGCTAAGACAACAAAATAATTCAAAACAAAGTCTTAATGCATACTGGAATGGTTGCATTAATAATGACTTCGGTAAAATACCCAATAGATGGGTAGAATTTCAAATATATGCGTAAACCAAGAGAAGGGAACGTGGATTGAAAGTCAAAAGACTCGGATTATGAGTTATGACAAAAAGATGATAAAATTTCGCAAACATAATTTTTGATAATTATGTTCAACTATATCGAGATTGAACTGTTGAATAAAGAATAAGGTTTGCCTGTCATAAGTGATGGATTTCACACGAACAAGTCAAACGGGTCAAATAAAATGTAATGCTTGGTAGTGTAAGCAAGCGCAAACCGAATAATGGGAGCTCAAAATATTAATGAACTTATGTGATGGCCCTTGAATGTAGATAAAGAACCCGGGTAACGGGTTAAAAAGAAATAGAGGCATAAACCGAATAATGGTAAGCGAAGAATAAACCGACGCGTAAATGACGTAAGAAGTCATAGAGTCGGAAGAATAGTCCAAAAGAAAATGAATGTAGCCTTAGACTACGGTCAAAGTCATTAGAATTCGAAAATGAAAATAAATGATTTTTAAACTTAAAAAGGGTGCCTTGACACCAAGAATACATATTTTAAGAGCGAAATGACACGAGTAAAAGATGATCTACGAGATCACCATAACGTTCGGGTTATAAACAATGTAAAGGTCTACGGGACCAAAACGACCCTTGGGTCACGAAAAGAAAGAAACGAACTATAGGGGTCTCGCCTGAAAAAGGTGAAAACCTAAGGACGTAGCCTACGAGGCTAAGTGAAAGAACCTACGGGTCACTTAAGTAAAGCGTGGGAACTGGTTACGATTCCCCGCGTAAAATAATAACAGAAAAGAATAAATTCTTGGTTGTTAATTTCTTGATATGAGTAATTGACATAAGTTGAAGGGAAAACGTTAAACTAAAATTCAAATTTTAATAAGAAACAACGTTTTCACAAATATGAATATTTCGATAGAAATCGAAATAGTAAATATTAAAAGATACAGGTCTTGACACCGATAGGCGTAAGATGATACATTCGAAAAGAAATAATTTCGATAACGAAGGGTTGATATAAACTTAAACATGACGTGACGCGATCTCGGTCAAGAAAGGTAATGTGAAATATAATCACATTGTAGCCCGAGTGATGGGTATAAAGTAACTGGACTAATAAGTCCAGTCAGTGAGACTGGTTAGGTCAAAATTTAAATTAAGAATTTGTTTAATACGCTATTTATTATGAGATTAGCGTAGAATATACATAAACAATAGACTTATATGACCAAGTGGCCAAAACGGCGACTCGGTCAAATAAAACAATAAAGCTAAATGGGTACAAAACAAGAGTGACGGCCCATGAGGCCTTACTAACGAAGAACATTGATCACTTATACTAAGCGATCATAAGGCAATACAAGCAATGTGTCGGGAAGTCAAATCGAGCAAAAGCACGATTGAAGGATAAAGCTAAAAGGTATGCGGTTATATGCTTTGTAGAATTTCTTTAATAGTACATATTGATAGTGTTATATAAACAAGATAAAAATCAGGAAATTCTGCTTGTTCTTAAGCGGTGGATTCCGTATAAATGAATTGAATGAATAAATTCGTAAATAAAAGATTTCGTTTGTCAAAAGTGAAAAATTTTACTAAAACGTTCAAAATGGTTAAAATAACAGATTCACGAAGAGCCCGAAGGTATAAAAGCGATGGATTTCGCTAAGTTGACTAAACTAGTCGCAATAACGAGATTACGTTATTTTGAGTTGCATTATTTTGTATGAGATACGAATATGCTTTGTAACCAAAAAAGATATTACCATATTTTTCTGGTAATACTAATAATTGGTTAAAGTATGAGCAATGCTCAAAAGATTACCGAGATCAAGTGCATTGAGTTTAAACTCAATGAACTATGTAAGAAAGGTTTCGAGGACGAAACCTCTTTAAGGGGGGTAGACTTGTAACACCCCGAAAACGGGTTTGGTAATCAAACCTCGTTAATACAAAAAGACAGGTAAAGTACCGATAGTGGTACAATTAACCCGGTAAATATTAGGATTTTAAAAATAAACTTAATATGAAATAAAAAGTGAATGAATGCTTTTAAGAAATAAAGTTTATAAAAGGCCCGAGTAACGGGACTTAAAATAAACTTGGTTATAAACCTCCCCGAACCCACTAAGTTAACTAGGAATGTTTAACCTAGTTAATAAGTGGGAATATTGTTAGAAATAAGTAGGTTGTGGCCTACTTAATAACTAACCAAACAAGAGGGGCCAAATTCGAATAAATTGAAAGTTTTATTAAAAACAAAAACGAACAAAACACTACACACAGAGAGTGTGTATGTTCTAGAAGTTCATAAGAAGCTCCCATGGGACTCTAACACTAATTCCAACCAAATCATCAAATTGAAGGTCTAAACGAAGTCCAAATTCACAATTGAACATGAATTAGTGATCACCCAAACTAGGGGATCATAAGGTATGTAAATTTTTGATGATTTGTGAAGTTGTGAAATTTGAATAAACATCATAATCGCGAATTATGAAGGAATATTTGAAACTATGGTTGAATTAGTGATGTATACTTGCTTAGGAACAAAACCCTAAGTGAAAATTATATTAGAATTGAATGTTTAGATGATTTACCACATTAGGATAAATGGGTTTTGATCATATGATGAAATTGATGATATAATTGTGTTTAGAATCATCATACATGATAGTAATAAGGAACTACTTGAACAAATTTTGTGTTTGAGTATATAATCATACTTACTATGAAGTGGGTTTTGTATGATAAAATGAAAATGATGATAGATTCATGTTAAAATGATGTTTGATATCATCATGTGTTAAGAATCATTGATGTAATGATAATATAATAAGTTATGATTTCGATAACTTGACTTAATAAGTAGCTAAAACGGCAGCATAAGAATAATGATTACCGGATCTTTGACAATGTACTTAAACGAGTAGTTGAGCTACATCGTGTAAATACTTATGTCAATAGGCAATTTGACTTTAAAAGTCAAACTGACCAATGATATGATCGAATGATAAATTCGATATGAAATCGTAGGATGGAATAGTCGTGAATGATTATGACTAATTTAACCGTCTTACAAACTACAGTGATAGTTTGACGCTTAACAAGCTAGGTGGAAGCTTCGGAAGGAAGCAGGTCAAACAAACCGAGTGTGAAGGAAAAGCATAATTCGGATGTAAGGTAAGTAAAGCTTACACCCTTTTTGTAAAATATGTATTTATTTATAAGTTATAAATACAACAAAGGTTATATTAGAAATCCGGTTCTGACACGAAATGATACGGGTCGAAACATATCAAAAGATGAAAAACCATGTTTAATGGTAAAAAGGGTCGAAATGGTAATTTGGTCATGTGATGATATGTATATATATAATGAGTTTTCGAATGACTACTTTATAAGTAAGCCTAAACGAATAAAAAGAGAAACGGTGATTTAGTCACGTATAAATGGATAAAAGTCGAAGTGTAAAACGACACCAAGTGGCATAAGCCATGTTGAATTACTTAACGGAATGGTAAATAAATACCATTTATATATAAGAGCAAAATGTTTGGTCGTTTGACCAAACGGGTCAAATGGTAATGTTGATACCATTTGACATATAACGACTAATAAGTGCTTGTCGAGTCTTATGCTCACACGATAAAACAACTTATGAATTAGCGCTGCTATGAATTAGCAAATTATCGAGGCAAGGTATTAAAACGGGTCAAAATGTTGACCCGAGCCAGGTATGCATAAATAAGGTTATAGTTAAACGAACGATTTTGGTCAAAATATTTAGTGAAAGTCCTTCGTCGTAAAATGAGGACTAAAATTGACCAAAATGCCCTTGATGGGTAAATCGGGCAAACGACCCTTGTGGGTTGTTTAGAAACATATATTATGGTAATGTAAACTTTAGATAAGAATGTAAGCACAAATGGGTTAATGATGCATAATAACCCGCGATTAGAACCATGTGTGATAGGAAACATTTAAATTATGATATCTATGAGAATATAAGTGCACAAACAAGTTGTTCTGATAAAAGTATGAACATGTTAAAACCTATGTCAAAGGAAGTTTAATAATTGATTTATGCTGCAGGCTTAAATTCTAGAAAATTGCTAATCCAGATGTCGCGTTTTGACTCCATGTGATGGAGAATCAAATTGCGATCGCACAGGAAAAAGAATCGTGTAAAACGGATCAATAATGAATAAGTTATGGTCATTTCTGCAAAAATTAGTATTGCCGAGAAAATGCAGCTCAAAGAAACAACCATTTAGAAAGGTTGCAGCAAAAACAACCTTTACAGTGTTGAAAACAATCTTTTTAGAAAAGTTGTTGAGAAACAACCTTTCGAAAGTGCTGCTTCAAAACAACCTTGTTGTAGCTGAAACAACCTTTCGAAAGTGCTGCTGCAAACAACCTTTGTTGTAGCTGAAACAACCTTTCGAAAGTGCTGCTGCAAAACAACCTTTATTGTAGCTGAAACAACCTTTCGAAAGTGCTGCTGCAAAACAACCCTTGCTGTAGCTGAAACAAACTTTCTGTCTAGAATAGGTTTTCTTGCTACGTGACTACGAAAGAAAACCATCATCGCAATACATGACGTGTGTCGCGCCCACGAGAGGCAAGCCCCTCATGTGTCGCGCACCGCGAGGGCATAAAAAGGTAGCAATTTGTTTGACTTTGTTAGTTTGACTCATGAAACTTGTTATATCATGATATAAAACTATCAAAACTAACTTTTAAGTTGGGTTTTGATTTTAGGTGAATGTTATGGGCCTCCGAATGAAGATCAAGCGAAGAACACGAACCGAACACAAGTCTAAATGAAGCTTCCGCAATTGATCATGTTTTGTTTATAAAAAAGAAATGTGTAAAAACTTATAACTTAGTTTTTGAATGTTTTAAAACATGTTTGAACACTTGGATCAAAAAGTTTTTGTTAAGTCGCATTTTGATATAAAATGCGTATTTCCAGTTATATAATTATTGTTAATCGGTATGGGTCTTACAAAGCCCATATAACTTGTGATACTTGAGCTAACGTGAAGACTTGTTAGATCGTCTCCACATAAGCACGAGAACCTAAATTGTATCTAATGTCCATAATGGCGGAAACAATATGACATGATTAACCAAATAGTCAAGATTTACTTTTTAAACGTTGTTTTATTGATCAATATGTTCAATTACATTCAGATCCTGATCCGGCAGAACATCGCCGTCAGTGTGCCAAATCCCAGAAGTTACAAATGAAAGACTCAAGGCAACTATTTATAGGCATACAAGTTCGGCTGAAGGATAACAAGTTCGGGAGAACTTGTATTGAACAAGTTCGGCCGAACTTGTTCTCACTTTCCTATTCCGGGCGAACTTGTGTCCTTTTTACATAAATAACATTCTAATTTGACATATTCTAGCCCAAAACTATATAGACTCGATACAAGACTAAGACATAGACATAATGCACTAACAGACTCCCCCTTGGATATCGTCTTCGTCTTGATCAGTCTTCACAGCTCTACTTTTGCCTGACATGCCTAAAGAAGTTCTTGTATGGATTTTTACGACGTTCTAGCTTTGGATCTGGCGTCTGATCAGTAGGTGGCACTTTAGTCATAAACTGAAACCTTCTGAGCCTTGCCTCCCTACCCATCTCATGTATTCGTTCAATCCTTGCTTCTTCCTTCAAAAACTCTTCACGTTCAAGTTCTCTCCAACTCGATTCCCACATCCTACCGGAGTTCACCTCGTGTGCATAGGATACATTAACAACCCTCTGATATTGCATCGCTTGCTCTTTTTCACGTTCTTAAAAAACAATCTTGTTGTAGAATAGACATTTAATATCCTCCATTGAACAGTTCACTAGCCACATCGGGTCTAGTATCCTTATCGTTCTCCATAGCCCTCTCAGACCTTCAACCCCAAACATTTCAACCCTTTCCTTTGTAATATCCAGATGATCTTCAAATCATAACACAATTACAGCTTCACACGTAGTTGGATCAATCTGCTACCATTTGAACAAAGGATAGAAATTCTGCTCGATCGGCATCAGGGGCATATTTCTCATTGCACGAGGACGTTTCATGATTAACGTGATGTCTTTCTCCCCAGTCTTTTTGTTTGTTGTGATACGACGCTTAGGAATAAAAGGCTTCCAGTATCTGAACCCTTTTGTAGCTTCGAACTTGACCATTTTCCAGTGTAACTGATCAATGAACTTCGTATGATACGTGACATTCCTTGTTTGAACTAGCTCCTCAACATCCCAGTAAGGTAGTGTCTTGAAATCTACCAGATATCTGAAGTATTGAACTACAAATTCCCTTTTGATGGCGTAAACATTCAACTCTTTGAACCACCCCCAACTCAATATATCACCCAATGACACATCTTTGTCTCTGGTGAAGAATGCTAGTGGACGTCGAAACTTACGTTCTCGCGGCATTTCTTTGAACCAGGAATTTTTTGCTTGAGCTAACTCCTCCTTTGTCATCGGTTTAGGAATTTTACCTTCACGTATCAACTCTTCTATCTTTTCTTTCAACATATCCTCATTTAGCTGTTTGTATATCTCCTTAAAAGTAGGAAAACTATCTGTATTAGGACCGAAATACTTCTCAGCTTCATCCTTTTCGTCATCAAAGGACCAATCTTTAACAATAACCATGTTGTACTCGTCTGCTTCATATCTACGTTGGTATTGATATTCATTCGGCTCAAACGTATTAACATTCAATACTTGCTCTTCGAAATCAAAGTAAAATGATTCTGCATCATCGTCGATCACTTTTGCTAGATCTTCTTTAGAGTAGTTGTGCATGAATTCACCCTCTTCAATGTTGTGTTCAAGCATAAGGATTAGAGGCTTTATAAGGACCGCAACAACAGGCTGTGCAGAAGTAATAGCATTAGTCATGTCAATATCATCTTTCTGCCCTGTCTCCCCTGTTTGCTCCCCCTGAGTTTGATCTTCCATCATATTTTCTTCATCATTAAGCAGCGAAGAAAAATCAAACTTATCATTTACTTTTGCATCAACTATCTTCATACCGACTCCACCATGATTATCATCATCATTACCACCATCATTGTCAGGGTCGTCTTTCGTATCGTCTGCCTGATCATCATCATCATTCTTATCTTCAGCTTCATCATCGTCTTTTGTTTCTGTTTCTGTTTCTGGAGCAATTACAGACTCCGAAGCTTTAGCAGACTCTTTTACAGGTTCAGTGATCTCGGGCATGCTTTCAATTACATTTTTACCCTTGCACTGTTCTGCCAACTCTTTATCTGCTTTTTCGTTCGCTTCTTGCAGATCCATTCTGGCGTTTTCAACATCAAAATCTATACCCAGACTGTTTGTCAGTGCTTTCTGCAGCCTGTTGAATCGCCGATCATTCATTTCACGTTCTGATTGAAGCTCTGTAATCTCTTTCATTAATCTTTCATTGGCATCTTGCAAGCTTTCAATTAGGGCTTTCAAGTACCCTCGATCACCTTCAAGAAATTTAACTTTATCAGACAAAATCTCTTTCTTAACTTCGCTCTGCTTTACTAACTTCTCTAGCTCAACTTTCTCAGATTCAATCTTAGCCACTTTATCTTCCAGAATGGGAAGAAATCATCTAGATCCTGAAGATCCACCGGTACATTCGGAATATCACCAAATATCTTTGACTTTGGAGTTTTTGGCGTCGATTTAGGAGTAACTTCTGGTGTAGACTTTTCGGAGTTGAGCTTTCAAAATGAGAAGTCGTTGGAGGATCTGGAGATTGAATCACTGGAATCTCAAACAATACAGTCTCAGGAGGTTCTTGTGTAACTCCTGGACGCTCTGCTTCAGCTGTGATAATAACAGGAGGTTCTTGTGTAGGAGGTTCTTGTTTGATTCCTTTCTCCTGTGCACCAGAAGATTCTTATGAAGCTTCCGTGCTCTTTGGCTTTCCAACATAACGACGACTCTTAGCTTTCTTTTTTTTCTTTCCTTTCGTCTTAGGAGATCCAGTAGTCTTCTTAGCTACTTCAGTTACAGAAGACTTTACTCGCTTTGTTTTCTTCTTTGGTCTCTCATCTTCAGAATCTTTTTCTTGCTCAGGCTCATAGTCAGCATCACCTTCTTTAAGTTTATCTGCAACTGATTCAGCAATCGCTATATTTGTTGCAATATCCAAAGAATCATCACTATCATCATCGTTCTCTGATGTTGCAGAAATCACATCATCTTCCTGCGTTGTCTTTACAGTTTCCTGACTTTCTTCAACCACAACATTTTCAGTATTAGGACCAGCTTCTGATTGAACATTGACAGGCTCATCTTCGTCCATTAACATCATTTCAACTTTCTTCGGCTTTCGCGAGCCTTTCTTTTTCTCTTGCACGACAACTTTCTTGAGAAACCAGTCACTTTGCTTCTCTTTAAATGTAGACATCCATTCAAGCTTAGCATTACGTTCTTTCTCGTCGCCACTATCATCTTTCCTCCATTTATACTCAGGTGGTGCGACGTAGTTCTCTGAAGCGATAGCACCAAATAATGGTTTAGCAACGGTAGCCGAGGATTGCTTCTGAAAGGTAATCAACTTCTTAACGGTCGTATCATCCAAGTGACTAAGATAGACAATATCATTCTGATCTTTTGAAATCTTCTTGAATTGATCTTCTATCAGCATCTGAACAAACCTCGGGTAAATCACAAGCCTCTTCGACCCCATATTGTTCTTCATATGCGTAAATACCAACTTTGAGTAGTTAAACTTCTTATTCAAGATCAACGTCGTGGCCATACATACCATATAACCCTGTACATCATCCAACCCTGCTTTTCGGTGACTGAAAGTGTGAATAATCGCGTGCATTAAGAACTTGTACGGATTAGGGACCGATCCTTTCTTCAATGTAGATTCATTAACATGCCCCTTGTACCCCATACGACAAAAACAACCTCGTACCGTATGTTCGTCCAACATCATAGGATCACTAGCTGCATCATTGAATTCCAGAACTTTGCGTATATCAGCTTCTGTGATAGTGATCTTCTTATCTTCATTATCATCACGAACAATTGACTTTATCGCAGTATCGTCCTCGTTCATCGCTGCGGACATCCATAACCTGTTAACGTGTGACCTATAGACCACTGTTTTCTCTGTGATGGCTTTGTGTATCGGAATATGTGCCATAAATCCAAGAATATCGTCGAATGCTCCGAGAGACTAACATATATCTTTATCCAGCGTAATGCACGTGTTGTGAAACTTGTTGAATGAGAGCTCAATATTCTGCAAACACGTAAATCGAGACGAAACTAGACGACAATTTTTCAATTTTACAAAATTTCATCAAGTCCGAGCGAACTTGATATACAATTTTGACATTTCATTAACTAAGTTCGGGTGAACTTATCATATGAAAAACATTAACAGATTACAAGTCAGAGCGAACTTATCATTTTTTTTAGAAAAACTTTTTCTACAAGTTCGGGCGAACTTCTTTCAGATTAATCAAAACACTTATACAAGTCTGAGCGAACTTGTATTGACAAACATTTTCAGATTTATAGAATAAGTTTAGGCGGACTTGTTGATTTTCATTTAAACACTCTTGGGGACAAGTTCGGCCAAACTTAGACAAGTTCGGGCGAACTTGTCATCGTCCCAAACCAATTTATGTAACAAGTTCAACAAAAACTTCTGATCATATTCAAAGCATATACACGGTCGATTTTGAATGTTTGTCATATTTTAAAGGTTAATTTTTTCATTGAAAGTCCAATTCATGTCCAATCGATTGTTCAGATCTAAATCTATTAAAACCCTATCAATTCGTGGTCCAATAATGAATCACCTACCATTTCCATGATTTGTGATGTGCTAATCACCACAAAACACTATCAAATCGGGTAGCACTTCGTCGTATAATTGCTAATTTCAAGATCTCCAATAATTGCTCTCAAGTTCGCTCTCAGATGATATCAGATAATGAAGTTCGGCCGGACTTGTTTACTATTTATAGTATACCAAGTTCGGGCGAACTTGTTTATCCAATCAATTAAAGATCAGATAAGTCTGGGCGAACTTGAAGATTGTAACACCTTTTTCAAAGCATGTATGTAACATTTGTGTAAATCGGGTTTCGAAAACCCACCCCAATTTATCAATCGAAGTATATTTATTTTATGTCGTTCGATAATTCTTCTTATTTATTTATTTTAAATACTTCTAATATGTGGATAATAAATTAATAAAATAATAAGTAATCAATTAAATAATAATATACTTAGGAAATAATTATTGGTTGTAATAATAATAAAAAAATTCTGAAATAAAAAACTAGGTGAACCGGGATCGAACCCGGGTTCCCCGGATACATGCACACCACAAATACCACTCCGATACACACATCAATTGTGTTAGATTTGGATTATTATTTCACTTATGTTGAACCTGAGATGAAACATGCAACAGCGGCACAATCAAAGACGCGCCTTTCCTTTTCTTTTCAACCTTTCCGTAATCAAACCTCGGCTATTTTTGGCAAATCGGAATCAGTCCGTCTGTCATCATTCTGGCAATTACCAATCACCAAATCATGTTACCAAAAAACCGAAATCAAAACCTCCTGTCTCCGCCTATAAATATTAAACGTTTTCTCAATCAAGACTCGCACCTTTTCTACTCTCTCTGTTTCTCTGCTCAAAACACCCCCTCCCTGCTCGCCGGAAAGCTCAGACAGTCACCGGAAATCGAACACCGGAACCCTTGATTTTATTTCACTTTTGCTCTCGGTATACCCTGTTCCCTTTCCTTTGTGCATTGCTTAAAATCTACATATTATACTGTGATTAATCAGAAGAAAATCGGATTTAAATTTTGGGCGGGTATGAGTTTGGTTCAAATTCGTGATGAAGAAGATGATATGTGGTGTTTATATATATTTATTATAATTAAAATCACAGTCGGGTTAAGCACCCAGCCCAACTGGTTGGGCCGGTGCAAACCGAACACACGGTCGTTGGTTCGATCCCACGCACACACACCGGCTCGGTTGATTTAAACCTTTTTTAATCTGTCATTTCTGTATACATTCAATCAGTATATAAGTATAATTAAATTCCAAATATTACCGGGTTAGACACCCAGCCCAGTTGGTTGGGCTGGGTGCAAGTTACAGCCACGATCTCGGGTTCGAGACTCATGACATGTCCGGTAATCTTTTTAAATTTAAATGAATATAAATAAACCTAAGAAGTGTATAAGAATAATTAAAATCATGATTCCTTCGGGTTAGACACGTAGCTCAGTTGGAAGAGCTGCGTGCACGCAACCGAGAGGTCACGGGTTCGAGCCTCACCACACGCATGCCAAGAGTGCCATTGAACCGGTCTGACAAGCTGACAGGCTGACAAGATTTTTTTTAAAAAATATTATTTTTATTCTTATTTTTATTTTTCTAACATTTTATTTTAAGGCCTTATGTTTGATATAAAATTAATTAAAATGTTTAAAAATATATATTCTAAGGGTATAAAATATCAATAAAACCCACCAAAAATAACCTAGGATCTAAACAAAAGTTTAACCTAAATGTTAAATTTACCGAGTTATCGCGTTATTATTTCTAGGTTAGTACTTTCTCGTTGATTAAATTCCCAACTCGTGCGCTCTCCTTACCATTCAAGAATACGCACCCATGGTGAGTGAATCTCTACAAATTCCCCGTTTTAATCACGTTTTGGGGTGTATCATGTGTCGTATCATTTCTTTATTTTATTTAACATTTGTGCTAATATCATTTCGTGATAAAATGTGTATTGATTGTTGTGTTGTTTATATGTGGATACATTTTATCATTTCAGTGCACTCATTTCATTAGGCCCATCAGTTCCTCGTGGGATACGGGTTGAGCATCAGGTGCCTCATTAGATCGGCTCCGTTTGATTGAGCCTTGATCTCAGATACATCATCATTCATGTAATATATTCATTCAATGTGGTTTGTGATTTGTTACATTATACATTTGTTCACATGTGATTATGCACAATCTTATTTAAACAACAATAAAAATTGATTTACTTAAATGTTTTATCAAGGTTCACTCGCCAACTTTTGTTGACCCAAAATTTCCTCTGTTTTACGCATGATACAGGTGATCAAGTTGAGGAAATAAACACCTAGGATGGCCTAGAAGAATAATCAAGTTATTTCGTTGGAACAAGCAATAAATGTGTTTGTATGAAATTTTGTTGGATATTTGAATTTAATAAATATGAAACTTCTTAGTAAATATCATGAGCTTTGGTGATAACCCAATCATGCCCCAACTTCTATTCCGCTGCGGGTCGGGGTGTGACAGATTGGTATCAGAGCTTGTGACTATAGGGATATAGGATAGGTTATTAGACCCTTAGAGCCTATACTATAGTTGATTAGAACTTTTAATTGTCTATGTGTTACATGCAAAATTCATGATGTTTATATGTTTCATGTTTATTTTCACACACAACATTATGCAAGCACTCTCACAAGTACATGTTAATATGCAATGCTCATCATAGTTCATATCCTCATAACATATCATAGCTATGAAAGCACACACCTCACGATTTCACAATTTCCATGTTTTCTTTTCAAAGCTTTTTGCAATGTTTTCATGTTTTTCAAATCACATCAAAGTGAGTTTTCACGACGGGCATGTAGTAACTGGAAGGGTACGAGTACCGGTAGTCGGAACGTCCTGTCTAGGCATGGCATTCGTATAAATCCAAAATAAAGGACCAGTTTGCCTACCTGGGGACTAACGATGAGAGTACGAAGGACCTATTAGGCCAAAGCATGCTATACCAAACGTCGTGTGAACTAACCCCACTTTGAGTTGTCATTGTGTCCACACCTGGACACCCTTCGACCATACATCTCGCAATCATGTTTTACGATTTTCATTCGGGTGGTGCGAGTGTTAACCCGCCGACACCAATGTGAATCCTACCAAGCCCAATAGTCATGGGGGCCCACATGACTACACAGGCAATGGTATGGGGGACATTTGGAGGCCCAAACATGAGCAAACCCAAGACATCCTATGGATGTAGTTAAATTATTTTCAGTTAAGTTGTTTTCATTCTTTTTACGACACATGACACCTAGGAAATTCTTGAACTCACCTACATATATTCCTGTAGATGTCTGCTAGGCAATTACGTGGAGGTAGAAGGTCAAGAAACTCAAACGAACGCTTGGCCACGCAAATTGCTAAACAAATGGCCGCAGCGCTTCCTGACATCGTGCTACAAGTTCAGCAAGCACTCACCGCTAATCCCATTAACCCTCCCAACCAAGAAGACCAAAGCGTCGCCAACCCTCCTCCCAAAACCCCTAAATGCACCTACAAACACTTCAAGTCTTGCGATCCCCCAAAATATGAAGGGACTGAAGGTGTCACCGCTCTCCTCCACTGGTTTGAGGAGATGGAAAACACCTTTCTCAATTGTGACTGTCCTGAGGACCGTAAGGTACGTTACGCGACTGGAAGATTGTTTGGGGTAGCCCTTACCTGGTGGAACACGGAAAAGGAAAGCGAGGTGTAGACGATGCCATGGCCTTATCATGGGAAGAATTAAGAGAGGTCATGAAAAGATGTTTTTGCCCTAGAAGCATGATCAAGAAGGTTAAAGATGAATTCTATGCTCTAAAGCAAAAAGAAGGGGATCACACCTCCTACAAGAAGAGGTTTCTTGAGTTGAACCAAATGGTTCCCAATCTGTTCACCCCATTATACCGCTTAATTGAACACTACATTCGAGGCCTCCCCTCGAAAATCCAAGATTCGGTTTTAAGCACTTCGCCTGCAACACTCGAAGCCGCAATGGAGTTAGCTATGGAACTCACTGAAACTCGCATTCGAAATGGTAATTTTAAAGATGAGAAGAAGAAAACACCCATTGAGACCCCAATTCCAAACCACTCAGGTTCATCCTCGAAGTTTGCTGGTTAGAGGAAGCGAAATGGCAAGAACTTTGCTGTCACCCAAACCAACCCTCCCATCACTGCTGCTCCAATCACCCAAGTTGCCCCTCAAGCCGCACCGTTCAAAAGGCCATACACTGGCCCACACCCAAAGTGTAACCGTTGCCAATACCATCACCCTCCTGAAAATCCTTGCCAACATTGCACAAGTTGTGGCCGTGCGGGTCACACCTATCCAAACCTACCGTACCCTTCAGCGATCAAACCGCAGTCAACCTCCAACCCAAACCCAAAATCAAATGGTGGGCCAAGCCCAACAACCCTTACTTCTACCACCTGCACAACTCGCAGCCCAACCTTACTACCAACCCAACTACCCTATGATGCAATCCATACGAGCCTGTTTCAATTGTGGGGACCCAAACCACTTCAGGAATACTTGCCCACGCCTGGTGAACATCATCCATGCCCAAGCTCAAGCAAACCCGATAAACCAAGCTAACCAAGCTCCTGCACCTGCTAGAGGAAGAGCTTTCAATATCAATACCAACCAAGCCAGGGCTGACAACAATGTGGTCAACATTACGTTTCTCGTAAATGGTAGTTATGCATCCATATTATTCGATACTGGTGCGGATAAGAGCTTTGTGTCTTTAGAATTCGAATCTATTCTCGACCAACCTCGTGATAATCTCGTTGAATCTCTGACGGTGGAAGTTGCTGATGGAAAACCCACTTCATTAAATTCTATTATACGCGATTGTCCTCTCACCCTAAATGATCACGATTTTTCAATTGATCTCATTCCTATGAAATTGGGAAGTTTCGATGTTATCATCGGTATGGACTGGCTCAGCCAGCATCACGCTGAAGTGGTGTGCCATGAAAAGTTCATTCGTATTCCTCTCGCCGACGGTCAGACACTACGTATCTTTGGGGAAACTCCTTCGAAAGGGCTCAAATTGATGTCCTGCCTTCAAGCCCAAAGTTATCTTCGCAAGAATTACGTCGCATTTCTAGATCACGTCATCAAGAAGGAAGGCAAGGAGAGGAAGCTCGAAGATATTCCAATTGTGTAAGAATTCCCGCAAGTTTTTCCGATGACGTTTCAGGACTTCCTCCTGTGCGAGAAGTCGAATTTCGAATCGATCTTATGCCTGGTGCTACACCGATAGCAAAATCTCCCTATAGGTTAGCCCCATCCGAGATGCAAGAGTTGGCCAGTCAACTGCAAGAGCTGACTGACAAAGGTTTCATACGTCCTATCTCATCACCTTGGGTGCGCCCGTTCTTTTTGTGAGGAAGAAAGATGGAACGTTTCGCATGTGAATTGATTATAGAGAACTCAACAAGTTGACGGTTAAGAATCGCTATCCACTGCCTCGCATTGATGACCTTCTAGACCAACTTCAAGGCGCCACCTGTTTCTCCAAAATCGACCTTTGTTCTAGTTATCATCAGCTTAGAGTGCGCGAAGAAGATATACCAAAAACTGCCTTCCGAACTCGTTATGGCCATTACGAGTTCATGGTTCTGCCCTTCGGTTTAACCAACGCCCCCGCTGTCTTCATGGATTTGATGAATAGGGTATGCAAACCCTATCTCGACCGTTTCGTCATAGTCTTAATCGACGACATTCTTATCTACTACAAGTCAAAATCCGATCATGAGCGACACCTTCGACTCATTCTTACACTCTTAAGGACTGAAAAGCTTTACGCTAATTTCTCAAAATGCGAATTCTGCTTAAGAGAAGTACAATTCCTTGGTCATGTCATCAATGATAAAGGGATTCATGTCGATCCTTCGAAAATCAAGGCAGTACAAGAATGGCAAGCGCCACGCACCCCTACCGAAGTTAGGTCATTTCTTGGCTTGGCTGGTTATTACCGACGCTTCATTGCCAATTTTTCCCGTATCGCCGTTCCGCTCACGGCCTTGAACCACAAGGGAAAACCCTTCATTTGGGGACCTAAGCAAGAGGAGACCTTCCAAACTTTAAAGCAAAGGCTTTATGACGCACCTATCCTTACACTCCCTGAGGGTTGCGATGACTTTGTGGTTTATTGTGACGCATCAGGGCAAGGTCTAGGCTGTGTATTGATGCAAAGAGGAAAGGTGATGGCCTATGCCTCTAGGCAACTGAAAGTTCATGAGAAAAATTACACCACCCACGACCTGGAACTTGGAGCCGTTGTGTTCGCTCTCAAGATATGGAGACATTATCTTTACGGTACCAAGTGTGAAATATACACTGACCAAAAGAGTCTCCAGCTTATCTTCAATAAAAAAGAGTTGAATATGAGGCAACGAAGATGGGTCGAACTGCTCAACGTTTACAACTGCGGGATTCGGTATCATCCTGGCAAGGCAAACGTGGTGGCTGATGCGCTCAGTCGAAAGGGATATGCGAACTCTATTCGTATTCTATGTTCGCAAATCATAACCGACATCAAAGATCAAATACGGGCAGCTCAACATATCTCTGTAACGGAAAATGACGTACGCGATGAGCTGTCATGTGGAGCTGAACTCAAAATTGAAACCAAATCCGACGGTATTCTATATTATTTAAATCGCATATGGATTCCCGATCGCGACAACCTTCGTGATTTCCTCATGAATGAGGCACACAAAACACGATACTATGTACACCCAGGAGCCGATAAGATGTATCAAGACCTACGATACACCTACTGGTGGCCTGGCATGAAAAAGGATATCGCTGTTTTTGTTTCCAAGTGCCTTACATGTTCCAAAGTGAAAGCTGAACATTAAAGACCTTCAGGACTTCTAGTCCAACCCGAAATACCTGTATGGAAGTGGGAAAACATAACCATGGACTTCATTGCCGGGTTACCTCGCACCTCCAGTGGGTATGACACCATATGGGTAATCATTGATCGTCTTATAAAATCAGCTTAATTCATTCCGATTCGCGAGGACTTCAAGAACGAGAAGTTAGCTCGTATCTACATCAACGAGATCGTAAGCCGTCATGGTGCACCGTTAAGCATCATTTTAGACCGTGATGGTCGTTTCACTTCACAAACATGGCGAGCTGTACAAACCGCTTTGGGTACACGGTTAGACCTTAGCACCGCCTTCACCCTCAAACTAATGGTCAATCTGAACGCACCATCCAAACCCTTGAAGACATGCTTCGAGCATGTGTCATAGACTTCAAAGGGAACTGGGCCGCTCATCTACCATTAGTCGAGTTTTCGTACAACAATAGCTATCATTCAAGTATCGGCATGGCTCCTTTCGAAGCTTTATATGGTCGTAAATGCCGATCTCCAGTATGTTGGCACGAAATTGGCGAAGCGCAAATCACCGGACCTGAATTGATTCAAGAAACAACCTACAAAATCCTTCAAATTCGAAACAATCTTCTAGCGGCTCAAAGTCGTCAAAAGAGTTATGCTGACAAACGACGAAAGCCCTTGGAGTTTTGTGTTGGTGATGAAGTACTTTTGAAAGTATCACCGTGGAAGAGAGTGGTTCGTTTTGGCCAAAAGGGCAAGCTAGCACCACGCTACGTAGGACCTTTCAAGATACTCGAAAGAGTAGGACCTGTAGCCTACAAGCTTAACCTACCAGAAGAACTCAATAGAATATATCCCACGTTCCACGTATCAAACTTGAAAAAGTGTCTCACCGACGAAAACCTCCATATCCCTCTAGAAGACATTCAAGTCGATGAATCAATGCACTTCGTTGAAAGACCAGTGGAAATCATGGATTTCGGCGAGAAGCGTTTAAGGCGAAGTCGTATTCCAATCGTCAGGGTGCGTTGGGAGTCAAAACGAGGACCCGAGTTTACTTGGGAACGTGAAGACTCAATGCGCGAAAAGTACCCGCATCTCTTTCCGGTTACCACTACTACTTAAATTTCGGGACGAAATTTCTAAAAGTAGGGGATACTGTAACATTTGTGTAAATCGGGTTTCGAAAACCCGCCCCAATTTATCAATCTAAGTATATTTATTTTACGTCGTTCGATAATTCTTTTTATTTATTTATTTTAAATACTTCTAATATGTGGATAATAAATTAATAAAATAATAAGTAATCAATTAAATAATAATATACTTAGGAAATAATTATTGGTTGTAATAATAATAATAAAAATCTGAAATAAAAAAATAGGTGAACCGGGATCGAACCCGGGTTCCCCGGATACATGCACACCACAAACACCACTCCGATACACACATCAATTGTGTTAGATTTGGATTATTATTTCACTTATGTTGAACCTGAGATGAAACATGCAACAGCGGCACAATCAAAGACGCGCCTTTCCTTTTCTTTTCAACCTTTCGGTAATCAAACCTCGGCTATTTTTGGCAAATCGGAATCAGTCCGGCTGTCATCTTTTTGGCAATTACCAATCACCAAATCATGTTACCAAAATGTCTCCGCCTATAAATACTAAACGTTTTCTCAATCAAGACTCGCACCTTTTCTACTCTCTCTGTTTCTCTGCTCAAAACACCCCCTCCCTGCTCGCCGGAAAGCTCAGACAGTCACCGGAAATCGAACACCGGAACCCTTGATTTTATTTCACTTTTGCTCTCGGTATACCCTGTTCCCTTTCCTTTGTGCATTGCTTAAAATCTACATATTATACTGTGATTAATCAGAAGAAAATCGGATTTAAATTTTGGGCGGGTATGAGTTTGGTTCAAATTCGCGATGAAGAAATATGTGGTGTTTATTATATATATTTATTATAATTAAAATCACAGTCGGGTTAAGCACCCAGCCCAACTGGTTGGGCCGGTGCAAACCGAACACACGGTCGTTGGTTCGATCCCACGCACACACACCGGCTCGGTTGATTTAAACCTTTTTTAATCTGTCATTTCTGTATACATTCAATCAGTATATAAGTATAATTAAATTCCAAATATTACCGGGTTAGACACCCAGCCCAGTTGGTTGGGCTGGGTGCAAGTTACAGCCACGGTCTCGGGTTCGAGACTCATGACATGTCCGGTTCAATATAGTTTAATCTTTTTAAATTTAAATGAATATAAATAAACCTAAGAAGTGTATAAGAATAATTAAAATCATGATTCCTTCGGGTTAGACACGTAGCTCAGTTGGAAGAGCTGCGTGCACGCAACCGAGAGGTCACGGGTTCGAGCCTCACCACACGCATGCCAAGAGTGCCACCGGTCTGACAAGCTGACAGGCTGACAAGATTTTTTTTAAAAATATTATTTTTATTCTTATTTTGATTTTTCTAACATTTTATTTTAAGGCCTTATGTTTGTATAAAATTAATTAAAATGTTTAAAAATATATATTCTAAGGTATAAATATCAATAAAACCCACCAAAAATAACCTAGGATCTAAACAAAAGTTTAACCTAAATGTTAAATTTACCGAGTTATCGCGTTATTATTTCTAGGTTAGTACTTTCTCGTTGATTAAATTCCCAACTCGTGCGCTCTCCTTACCATTCAAGAATACGCACCCATGGTGAGTGAATCTCTACAAATTCCCCGTTTTAATCACGTTTTGGGGTGTATCATGTGTCGTATCATTTCTCTATTTTATTTAACATTTGTGCTAATATCATTTCGTGATAAAATGTGTATTGCTTGTAGTGTGGTTTATATGTGGATACATTTTATCATTTCAGTGCACTCATTTCATTAGGCCCATCAGTTCCTCGTGGGATACGGGTTGAGCATCAGGTGCCTAATTAGATCGGCTCCGTTTGATTGAGCCTTGATCTCAGATACATCATCATTCATGTCATATATTCATTCAACGTGGTTTGTGATTTGTTACATTATACATTTGTTCACATGTGATTATGCACAATCTTATTTAAAGAACAATAAAAATTGATTTACTTAAATGTTTTATCAATGTTCACTCGCCAACTTTTGTTGACCCAAAATTTCCTCTGTTTTACGCATGATACAGGTGATCAAGTTGAGGAAATAAACACCTAGGATGGCCTAGAAGAATAATCAAGTTATTTCGTTGGAACAAGCAATTAGATTATTATTTGTGTTTGTATGAAATTTTGTTGGATATTTGAATTTTAATTTGAATTTAATAAATATGAAACTTCTTAGTAAATATCATGAGCTTTGGTGATAACCCAATCATGCCCCAACTTCTATTCCGCTGCGGGTCGGGGTGTGACACTGTACAAGTTCGATCGGATTTGCTTGCAAGTCCGGGCGAACTTGCTTGCAAGTCCGGGCGAACTTGATTGAATTTCAAATTTTAATTAATTTAAAAAAAAAAAATTAAAATTTTTCAATTTAGACCCTGAACTTACCAGATTTTTCCAATTTTAACAATCCACTTAGTTGACCAAGTCCAAGCTAATGGCCTTGTTTAACCGATTTGCCTGCCGAGTCCAAGTTAATGACCTCGGTTTGACCCGTTATGAAAAACTGTTGAATTTTTTTTCAAATATCAAGTTTCAAATTAATGAACTTTTAATCGTTTTGTCTTATCTGAATTTACAAATTAGCTCCCAGCCCGTTGTCAAATAGACTCCCACCAGTTTAGCACCTTACCAGACTTCGAAGATCCGATCTCCAACATTGGTTTACTGAAAATAATGTAGAAACAAAATCTTTTTGAATTTTTGTAAGTTTACGCTAAAACACACTGAAAATCTTTTTGGTTTTAATTTGTAAAGCAGATAAACTATGTACAGAACAAAGTAAACTATGTACAAACATATTTACAGACATATTTTTGTGAATTCGTGTCTAAGGATCATATCAGTTGATTGAGACATATCACCAGTACCATTGACCTTTTTATGACTTTAAGTTTTAAACTCGTTTACCTAGATTGTCGATATGTTTGTCCATTTAAACTTCAACACATTTCTCAATTGTTCCAAGATATGTTAGTTATGATTTATGAAACTTGACTTAGCCGTGTTTCCCACTTCTTGAATATACTCCCGTATCCAGATTCCCTAGATTTCATCTTACAGGTGAATATAGCATAATTGATATCTGTCTCTAGGTTATGCGAGACCTCGAGAGCTCAGGTTAGCATTACCGTACAGACAAAGAGATGAAGGCTCGTTTTTAGGTGTGTTCCATTTAAGGAATCTTTTCAGCACTGCAAATGATTAGATCTTTTGATTCTTTTCAAGTTTGCATGCAGTTTTTAGGGGTTTATAGCAAAAGCATTATAGAAGTTCTAGGCTATTGCTTCCGCAAAATCAGAAGAACTTGTATAATACCCCAGATATCAACTATCTATAAAGACCTCGTATCTCAGAATCAGGCAACCCTTCAATCGAAATTTCGGAGTACTAAGTCCATATATCCAAGATGTATGAATCCACAAGTTTAAGCAGTTGTGAAATTTAGTTTATATCTCAGAAACAATTTATCGAACGTGTAAAGCCTAGCGACACATCCAAGTAAGACTTGTTTATCACTTTTTAACTTTACATTTCTTTAGCATACTGTGATAGTCCACTGATGTACTATCATTTCCTTTGCGACAACAAATTCTTTTTGTCTTTTTTAACGTTTTTGTACTTTTTTATTTTTCATTTGTTTTTGTATTTTCTCAAAATTTTCTCCCCCTAAAATCAAAAATATATTTTGTATTTTAGTTTTTAAGAAATACTAAGCTAAAAGATATACAAACCAATGTGGATCACGTGAACTCGTCGTCCGATCTGTATTCAACCTCAGCATCCGCACCTGTCAGCAAATTTTTAATACTGTTAAGCCTCATTAGATATTTAAAGGAAATGCTTTGGTATAAAAATCAGCCTTTTGTTCATCGGTGTTGATTTTTTCTATTCGCACCAACTTCTTTTCGTAGCTATCACGAATGAAGTGATACCGAATTTCAATATGTTTAGTGCGTGAGTGATGATCAAGATTTTTTGTGATATCGATCGCTGCCTTATTATCTACAAATAAAGCCGTATCAAGAAATTGCAGACCATAATCCCTCATTTGTTGCTGAATCCAGAGGATTTGAGAACAACAGCTGGAAGCAGAAATGTATTCTGCCTCACAGGTAGAAAGAGAGACCGTGGTCTGTTTCTTGCATTGCCATGTTACCAAACGAGTTCCGAAGAACTGGCAACCCGTAGTCGTAGATTTAGAGTTCAACTTGTCCACCCCGAAGTCTGAGTCAACGTATCCCGTAAGATCAAAATTTTCGTTCTTTGGATACCACAAGCCGGTGCTTGGACATCCCTTCAGGTATTTGAAAATTCACTTGACTATCTGCATGTGTGACACTCGAGGACTGGACTGGTATCTCGCGCATAGGCAGGTAGGATACATGATACCTGGGCGAGATGCCGCCAGATACATCAAAGATCCTATCATCGACCGATAGATTGTGTCATCAACTTTGGTTCCAGTCTCGTCAATGCAAATCCCATGGTTCAGTGACAGCGGAGTCGAAAGCGGGTTCGAGCTATCCATTTCAAACTTCTTGAGAATATCGTGAACATACTTTTTCTGATTAAATGAATATGTCGTCTGGTAACTGATCGACCTGTAATCCGAGGAAGAATTTCATTTCGCCCATAGAAGACATCTCGAATTTCTTCTTCATGATCTTTTCGAACTCTTTGCAAAGACTATCATCCGTTGAACCAAAGATGATATCATCCACATAGATTTGTACAATGATTAGATCACTTCCGACTTCTCTGGTAAACAATGTACTATCCACTGTGCCTCTTGTAAAGCCGCTTCCAACGAGATATTGCGATAATGTCTCGTACCAAGCTCTCGAGGCTTGGTGTAATCCGTATAAGGCTTTGTCTTGGAGATAAGCTTTGTCTTGTTCAGTGGATCAACGAACCCCGGTGATTGACCGACGTACACTTGTTCGTGTAGCTTACCATAGAGAAATGCAGATTTCACATCTAACTGGTACACCTTAAAACCTTTCCAAGCTGCGAACGCAAGGAAAATGCGGATTGACTCTAACCGTGCAACCGGTGCATATACTTCTCTGTAGTCAATACCTTCTTGCTGGTGGAAATCTTTGACAACCAACCGAGCTTTGTTTCTGACAATCACACCCCGATCATCTCTTTTACACTTGAAGACCCACTTCGAATCTATAGCTTTCTGCTTCGGTGGTAAGTCTACAAGCCTCCAAGCTCCCAATTTCTCGAACTGTAATAGTTCCTCTTGCATTGCTATCACCCATTTCTCATCACCCAGAGCTTTATTTACAGTTTTTGGCTCTATTTGAGAAATGAAACATGAGTAGTAGCAGTAGTCTTGAGTAGGAGCAACTCAGGTGTAGAAACAACTAAGTGCTTTGTTGATTTGGTTTCTTGTACGCACACCAGTTTGTAATTAATGATATTCGTTGAAGGATGGTAAGAATATGATCGTGGCATTTCTTCGTTAGGAACATCAACTGAACTTTGCTGATTTGGGATGTTCAGATCAACGATCAATTCAACATTAGGAGCACTAGATGAAGCTTCGTTCTGATTGCTCAGACTTTCAGATTGATTCAACATGTTGGATATCTGCTCAGCTTCTTCATCCAATGAGGATTCTCCGTCAGTATCAAATGTTGGCGCTTCATCAGAGTCAGAATTCTGATTCTGAGGCATATTTGGCACTATTGTTGCATTTTCTGGTTCAGAGGAATCATTCGATGTAGTTATAGATAGTGTTGCTTCCGCTTTAGAAACATTTTCAACTTGAACACCACTATTACTTGGACCTGCGCGAGAAAAAGATGTATCCAACTTGGGTTGATTAACCACAATTGGTCTAATGATCTGTTCTTGATTCGCCGACTGTTGAAGATAACAAAGCGCTGCTAGTTCTTCTTCAGACGGTTCTTCTGGCAAGTCGAATGACTTCCACAAGTCTTGATAGTTAAACAACCACGCGTCACATTTTCTCTGAATCGGAGTTGTATACCGGAAGCAATCGACGTGTTGTGCTTCAATTACCTTTCTCAACGAGGGAACATATACTCTTCTTAGCGGACTAGCATACCCGACAAAGAAATCTTCAAGTGATTTGGCGCCGAATTTACCATCTTGATCAATTACTGTACATGGCGCACTAAATGGCTCTAGATATTTAAAATTTGGTTTCCTTCGGTTGATCATTTCAAAACATGTCTTTTTAGTTGGTTTGACAGTTAAGACCCTGTTTAGTGTGCAGCAAGCCGCTGCAACCGCCTCACTCCAGAAGCTAACAGGAAGTTTTGAGTCTGCAAGCATGGTTCTTGCTATTTCGATCAATGTTCTATTCTTCCTCTCAGCTACGCCATTTTGTTGCGGAGTATATGGTGCACTAAATTCGTGCAGAATCCCTTTGGCATTACAAAACTCTTTCATTTTGTTATTCTTCAATTCCGTGCCGTTGTCACTGCGAATACGTCTGACAAGCAGATGATATAGTTTTCGAGCTTCTTGAAAAGAATCATTAGATTATCAAACGTTTCATCCTTTGATTCTTGGAAGAAAACCCATGAATAACGAGAGTAATCATCCATTACTACCAAACAGTATAAGTCTCCTGAAATACTTTGAATGTTCACCGAACCAAAAAGATCCATATGAAGACGTTCAAGCGGCAACTTAATTGAATTCAGAATCTTCTTCGGATGTGACTTTTTGATCAGCTTTCCCTTTTTACATTCTAGGCAGTGATCAGTCATATGGAAGCTCCAAAGATTCACACCTTCAACCTGATCGTTATGAACCAGAAAATTCATTTTCCTTAAATGAATGTGCCCCATTTTTTGATGCCAAATAATAGAATCTTTCTCCGTAGCTTTCGTTACAAAACATTGGGCCGATTTCGATGATGTGGTAGCGACGCCCATATCTAACACATATAAATCGTTCTCGCGTGGGGCATGCATGGGAATCCTATCATCAGGTATTTTGAAACTCGGCTTTAAAATTATACACTCTTTATCGTTGAAATGCACCGTGAACTGTTTGTCACGAATCTGCGAAATGCTCAGTAGATTGTTCTCAAGCTCAGCAATGTAGTTCACACGATCAAACGATACTACGCCATTGGAGAGTTTTCCTTCGGCGACTATCCTTCCACTTTGATTACCGGCAAAACCAACATATCCACAGTTATTAGCTTTGATGTCGAACAAAAGAGCTTTCATCCATGCCATATGTCTTGACGCTCCACTATCCAGAATCCACTTTGAAAGAACGGATCTCTGGAGCCCCTGCACATATTAAAATTCAGTTAAAAAGCACGACCCAAGCCTTCTTGGTCTTGGGTTTGGGATAAAAAGCTTCGTAATCATCCTCAAAATCTCCATCTGAGCCTCCACTGTCATTTGTATTTTCAAATTTTACTTTCTTTTTACCTTTTAATGGTTTGATACCAATTATAGATTTGACAGTTTCAGTTTTGGTCTCATATTTTGATTCTTTGTTGTTACGAGTCTTAACAGGCTTAGACTTGGTAACTTCAGATGTTGTGGATTTCTTTTTAGCAATCCAGGCTTGTGATTTTACTTGTGCCTTTTTGATGTAAAACTTTGATTCATTAGTCTTTGAAGTTTCACCTTTTTTGAAAGTTGAGTTTTCAAACTTCTTTTCATTTTTAGGTTTAACTTCAATCTTTGATTCATTCCTTTTCAAAATTGTGACATGTTTTACAAACTCTGGTTGCTTTGGTTTTACAACATCTGAACTTGTTTTCCTTCGAAGATAGACCAACCTAGATTTCGGACACTTGCGTGCGATGTGACCAACTTCACTGCACTTAAAGCAAGTCCGATCATCATGAGAATGTCCACTAGTGGATTTTACACCACTTGCGGCTTTGGCCTTATCTCGAAGTTCCTTTGCCTTTTTAAACTCATCGTTTGACTGCTTTCTAATCAAAATTTCCTCTTGAACCGTGCTTGTCCCATAAACGAATGTCATGTTTTATCTTTGTATTCGCGAAATGGTGACATTTTCTTGTTCGGTTCTTCTTCAACACCAAACCCAACCCAGCTCTCCTATTTTCAGGAAAATCTCCCCCGTTCCTTCGAGAGTTATTTCTTTTAGGTTTGGAATAAAACTTCTTTTGATTGATTTCCAACTCTTCTGATGAAACTTCCACGAGTTTAAACAAGATGTCAAGCTGCTCTTCCTTCACATTCCGAATCGGAAAGCTATCGTCGAAGTATAGTCTATCAGATTCCTTAACTTTGTACATGACAACATTAGGATCATCACTTAAACTATCTTCCGATCATGTATCGTCATCTTCAGATTGTGAATCAGAATTATTCGAACTCGAATTGGTGCTATCAAAGCTGCCATCATCAGATTCACTCAAGACATTATCAACAACTTGCTTAACCATTGCTTCGCCATCATCACTCATGTAGGTTATATCAATGTTCTCAGGCAGCTCATTTTTCTTTTCGGTTAAAATTTCAATGTTGAGTGCCTTTTCTATCCCCTCAGCCTTTTTGCGACAATACTTTTCGCATAGGGGTGGTGGAACATTGGTATAGTCTCCATGTTTATTACCTTTTGCTTTCTGAACATCTTCTTCCGATTGAATTATCGGAAGAATGTGATCGATGACATAGGCATTCTGGTATAGCTCTTTAAAAGCTGTCGAACCCTTTCGGTTTCGATTTTCATGTCTTGTAGCTCTTGTTTTACTTCAGTAATGTTATTAATGTAAACATTAATAGCTTTTTGTTTTTCCATTAAGGTAGCTTTTAACATTCTGATAATATCTTCTTGTTCAATGTTATTTCTATCCAACCTGCTGTAATCATCTTTCATTTTGTCATATGCCTCCTTCATTGTGCGATAATCGTATTTGAAATTATTATTATGCACATTGAGTTCGGCTATGATCTCAGATTTTCAGCACATTGAATACATGGTTCAGCACACTTCGTAGAAGGCTTTACAACCTCAACGACTTTTACTACCTCCTTTTCAACAACCTTTACCTCTTGACCTACCTTCGTTAGATTTGCCATCATGGCCTTGTTGGTGATCTCCGTAAGGTTTTCTTCATTCACTTCTTTGTTCACATTGATAACTTCTTTGATCTCGGGCTTTTCCTCAGCAACATTTTCTGGAGACATCATTTTACCGAAACAACCTGCAAAACTAGTAGAAATGTTAGGGGAAAGGATACCCTGCATCTTTGTATGCTGATAAATTTCCTCCATTTCAGCTTGTTGCATGTACTCCTTTAGTAATGCACTCTCCATGGCTGCATCTTCAGCAGATGTGTCTTCTACTATCTCAGCCATAAGAGCAACACCGGTCTTCTTGGCGATGTATGAATTCCAGTCAAAACCATCATCTTCATTTGAAGCGACCATTGCCTTCTCAGTATTGTTATTGTTTGGTTTCTCTTGGATTTCGACCTGAGTCTTCTTTGGAAAAGGCTTGTATTGTAGTGACTTCTTGTAGTACTTATTGCCACCTCCAAATGGACTCTGATTGCCAGTTGCTTCAGGATTCTTGCATTCTCTCTTGAAGTGCCCTTTCTATCGGCATCTGAAGCAGGTGACTTTCGTTTTGTCGAGCCCTAATTTGTTGCTTGAATTCCCGATATCTCTGCCAGTAAGTGCCATGAACTTTGTGACCCTTCGAATGATCGATGCTAAGGACCATTTAATGTCCATCAGTTCAAGTTCTTCATTTACTTGATCGTAGTCTTCGGTGGTCATTTCCGGATTTCCAATCTTTCCGGCCACCAAGCTTTCGTATGATTCTAGCACTATGACGAGAAGTGTCATGTGTTGTTTGGCAACTTGCTCAGAAACAACATTGTTTAAATTGACAGCAATGTTACACTTGTACACATTCGGAACAGAATTTGTTTGATGATTCTGATTTGCTTGACTATGATATGAAGAATTTGAACCCGTTCTTGAAAATGAAGAACTCTGAGGACTCTGATCATATTTCAGATATGATTGAGCTTGACTCTGTGGCGAATGATTCGAAGAATTCAGATTCGCGCTGAAAGCGGTTTGGATCTTTGGGCCAATGATATTATCTTGAACTCCTGACTTGTAATACAGCCCGGCATCTTGAGTCACATTGGCATTCTTAGATTTTGCTATTTTTAACAACTCCATCTCGTGCCCCTCCAGTTTATCAATGAAAGTTGACAGTTTGAATAATTCCTAACTCGGACTTTCTTTGAGCACCATGAGATAAGTCATCCATTCTCCCTCTGGTAAAGCGTCAGCAAGCTTATCAATGTATTCTTCTTCTGTTTTCTCAAGCCCGTGCTCCTCATGATCACTTTCAAATGACAAAATCTCTCGATCATTTGTTTCATCATTTCTCCTTTAATCATCGTGAATATGTCGAATTCTTTAATAATCAACGCTTTCTTACTTTAGACCATTTCTGCACTTCCATGGTGTTTGTTTTTCAGGGACTTCAATAGTTCTTGTGCGGTCTTGAATTCTGGTAGAAATACCAAAATGTCTTCTTTCACCGATTGTTGTATCAAGCTTATCATTTTCTTTTCAGCGACGTAAGCATCTTTCTGTATAGTTGAGAACTTGCTGATGTCAATAATATTATCATTCTCATCCCTGGGCCATGTATAACCAGTCTCAATTGCCACCCAACTGTGGAAATATGTAGCGTGGACCCAATTCATGAACTTCTCTTTCCATCCCTCATATTCGTCCATACACATGAGTTTTGGAGGTTTTACGGATGTGCCCATCTCGTTGTCGATGTTTACTTGGTTCACCATCTGAGTGTTTGACGTGGTTGCAGTCATGAAAGCAATGTGCAAATCTTCCATCTTGAAAAATGACGAATTTTACTAAAAAACACACGTTCACAAACTTCGAAAAATTATCAGTAAACTGACAAGTTCGGGCGAGCTTGCAGTAGGTGAGAAAAATCAGACTTGATTTACACAAGTTCGGGCGAACTTGTGGTTTGATTTTGAAAATTCTCCCTGACTAAGTTCGGGCGAACTTATGAGTGATTTTCAAGAAATTAGCTAAGTTCGGGCGAACTTATACTAAAATTTCAACTAATTTTATACAAGTTCGGGCGAACTTGATAAAATTGAAGAAAATTTAGGTAAGTTCGAGCGGACTTGTTGTAAAAAGCTTGAAAAACTATCAAGTTCGGGCGAACTTGATTAAAATTCAATGAATTTTAGTCAAGTTCGGGCGAACTTGATGTCAAGTTCAGCCAGAATGAGTTTGTAAATCAGGGTTTTTTGAACTTTTTGATACCAATTCGTTTGAATTTGATGTCCAAACTCTCAGGGGTTTACCACAAGTGTATTTTACATGACATACTCAAAAATTAGCAACTTTTATCCGTGAATTCATTGTTTTCTTTGAAAAATGAAGAAAAAATGGTAGAAAGAGGTAGAATAAGAGTAGATCTTGCTATGATTTCACCAATCTAGCTAGGTACCGTGGCTCTGATACCACTTATTAGATTGTCTCCACGTAAGCACGGGAACCTAAATTGTATCTAATGTCCATAATGGCGGAAACAATATGACATGATTAACCAAATAGTCAAGATTTACTGTTTAAACGTTGTTTTGTTAATCAATATGTTCAATTACATTCAGATCCTGATCCGGCAGAGCTTCGCCGTCATTGTGCCAATATCCTAGAAGTTACAAATGAAAGACTCAAGGTAACTATTTATAGGCATACAAGTTCGGCTGAAGGATAACAAGTTCGGGCGAACTTGTCTTGAACAAGTTCGGCCGAACTTGTTCTCACTTTCATATTCCGGGCGAACTTGTGTCCTTTTTACATTAATAACCTTCTAATTTGACGTATTCTAGCCCAAAACTATTCAGACTCGATACAAGACTAAGACATAGACATAATGCACTAACAAGACGTTAGAAACCTTAGGATTCTGGTGTATGGCCCATACTGGCGACTAACCAATCGTAAGTGGCGTGAAAATGCCAAAACCTTAGCTAACGTGAAAATGTTAGAAACCTTAGGAACAGATGTATGGTACGTCTACCATTATACTTAAGAGCCTACATATAGCCAACAACAATGAAATTGTCAGCCCCTAAAGCGGGTGCTGGTCCCATTGCCTTGAACTATACTTGGATAACGTGCGCTACTAGCGGGTTGTCAAAACCCAATTAGTGTGAAAGGTGAAAACCTTTAAACCGTAGCAGGTATTAGATACCTTAAGCTGGGGATAAGCCCAAAGTCTTGGAGAGGTGGCCAACTTCTTGATCCTTTGTAAATATTCCACAAAAGCTTAAAACTTGATAAAGCTAGATGTTAAGAGTCTAACATCCTTCTCTCATAATAGAAGATAAATATTAGATAAAAGAAAGTATTGGAAAGAAATTACCAACGCAAGGATCCTAAATCCTTTTAAGGATACTTCATCTTGGAAAGAATGTTAGAATATCTAAGGATCCTTGACCCTTAATACATAAAGTACTTTTTCAAATGAATAGCATTCCAAGATCTTGGCAGGAGATCACCATCCATAGTTAGCAAATGATATGCCCCCTTTCCTGCTTCAGCTTCAATTAAATAAGGGCTTTCCCACTTTGGTTCTAACTTGCCATCGGCAGGATTCATGGTATTTTGGGATGCTTTCCTCAATACCAAGTCACCCACTTGAAACCTTCTAACCCTGACATTCTTTTTATAAGCACCGGCCATTCTTTGTTGATAACCAGCCATCCTTATTCTTGCCAAGTCTCTTAGCTCTTCCACGGTATCCAAGTCTTGAGTCAGATACTTGGTATTTGTTTGAGGATCACGGATGCTTGTTCTAGCTGTTGATACGACCATTTCTGTCGGGATCACTGCCTCAGCTCCAAAGACTAAGGCAAAGGTGTTTGACCTGTAGCATTCTTAGGGGTTGTTCTATCTGCCCATAAGACGTATGGTAACTCTTCAGCCCATTTTCCTTTCTTGGATCCAAGCTTTTTCTTGAAGTTGTTGATAATGATCTTCTTGGATGATTCTGCCTGGCCATTAGCTTGTGGGTGGACCGGTGTTGATGTTATCATCCTAATCCCCCAGTTGTCCCAAAAGTTAGTAGTGCGACTCCCAATAAACTGGGATCCGTTATCACAAACAATTTCAGAAGGAATTCCAAATCTAGTTACGATAGTTCTTTTAATAAAGGATATGACTTCCTTTTCTTTGACTTGGGCAAAATGCTTCTGCTTTAATCCACTTAGAGAAATAGTCTGTCATAGCTAGCATGAACACTTTTCCCCCTGGTGCTTTAGGGAGTTTGCCTACTATATCCATTCCCCATCTCATGACTGGCCAAGAAGAGGATATAGGATGTAGGGGCTCTGCTGGCTGGTGAAGAATATTGTTGTGTCTTTGGCAAGCATCACATTTTCTTGCATACTCCACAACATCCTTCTTCATTGTAGGCCAATAAAATCCTGTTACGAGGATCCTCGAAAATAGAGCTCTGCCCCCAGTGTGATTTCCACAGTCTCCTTCATGGAAATCTTTTAAAACTTCTTGGATTTCAGGATCCTCAATGCATCGTAAATAGGGTCCCGCAAGAGATTTCTTATATAACATGTTATTAATTATAATATATTGTGATACCTTGATTCTGAAGGCTGTAGGATTCTCTCCTGAGGGAATTTCCCCATTTTGAATATACTTCTTTATTGGAATGATCCAAGATCCTAAATTTGACTGTGCATCACCACTAGGTAGAATTGCAGCATCATCCGCTATCTCCATTGTTTCATTTTCCTCAATTGCAGGAATTTGGACATGGATAATAGGTATCTTTACGTCCTCTGGCATCTTCAGTGAGGATCCTAGATTGGCTAAGGCGTCTGCTTCTGCATTTTCTTCCTTGGGTACCTATGTTAGGCTGAAAAAAGCAAAAGAATCCGCCAATTTCTTGACTATCTCCAAATATTTGATTAGTTTTTCACCTTTAACAGCATAGGAACCATTATGATTAGTAATTAACAGATACAAATACTTGAAGATACCTGATTCTCATATGCTTAGCTAATTGCAAACCTGCTATCAAGGCCTCATACTCTGCCTCATTATTAGTGGTTTGGAATTCACATGATATAGATTGGGGTATAACGTCCCCCTGTGGCGATTTTAGTAGTAAGCCAAGTCCTGTTCCTTTAATATTTGAGGCTCCATCTGTGAAGAGTGTCCAAGGATCCTTGGCCTCTTCAAGTTGTTGCACTTCCAACTCAGCTTCCCTTTGTAGATCACTACTGAAATCAGCCACAAAGTCAGCCAGAGCTTGGGACTTGATGGCAGTCCTGGGTTCATACTTAATGTCATATGCACTAAGCTTGACTGCCCATTTTGCCATTCTTCCTAACATTTCAGGTTTCCTGAGGACATTCTTAATAGGAAAGTTAGTTTTAACAATAATAGCATGAGTTTCAAAATAATGTCTAAGTTTAGTAGAAGCCATGATTAAAGCGAGAGTAAGTTTCTCTAAATGAGAATACCTAGCCTCAGCGTCGAGTAGACTTTTACTTACATAATATACCGGATGTTGTTGGCCTTCATGATCCTTAACTAGGACCACACTTACCGCTTTACCTGAAACAGCTAGGTATAAGGATAATGGCTCTCCATTTTCTGGTTTCATCAGAGCTGGAGCAGAGGATAAGTAATCCTTGAGGGCTTGCAGAGCAACTTCATGCTTCTCACTCCATTCGAACTTTTTATTCTTCCTTAGAATATCATAGATATCCTTACATCTTTCTGAGGATTTTGAGATGAACCTGTTCCAGGCAGCGATTCTTCCTGTCAATCTTTACACATCCTTAGCATTGGCAGGAGATTTGATGTTGACTATAGCTTTTATCTGCTCTGGACTTGCTTCTATTCCTCTTTTGGTCACCATATATCCTAAAAATTTTCCAGCTTTGACTTCGAAATGGCATTTGGAAGGGTTCAACTTCATGTTGTATTGGTCAAGGATATTGAATGCTTCTTCAAGATCCTTCAAGTGATCCTCAGCTCTTTTAGACTTGACCACCATATCATCTATGTATACTTCCATTGTGTGTGCAAGTTTTTCCTTGAACATCATATTCACTAGCCTTTGGTACGTAGCACCTGCATGTCTTAAACCAAAGGGCATAGCAATATAACAATATTTGCCGGTGGGTGTCATGAATGTTGTATCCTCTTGATCAGATGGTTCCATCAGAATTTGCTGAAATCCAGATGAAGCATCCATAAAAGTTAACAATTCATGACCCGCCGTAGCATCCACCATGGAGTCAATGTGGGGTAAAGGGAAAGGATTCTTGGGACATGCCTTGTTTAAATTAGTAAAATCGACACACACCCTCCACTTT
Source organism: Scalesia atractyloides (assembly GCA_947069175.1). Classification (NCBI taxonomy): domain Eukaryota; kingdom Viridiplantae; phylum Streptophyta; class Magnoliopsida; order Asterales; family Asteraceae; genus Scalesia; species Scalesia atractyloides. The sequence continues at coordinate 77,371,359 of CAMTDV010001633.1, read as the reverse complement.
TCGTTTTTCTTTTGAACAACAACCACATTGGCTAACCATCTTGGATATTTAACTTCTCAAATCATACCTACCCTTAGTAGTTTATCTACATCTTCTTGGATGGCATTTCTTTCAGGTGCAAATTTTCTCCTCTTTGGTGTATTGGCCTAAAGGATTTGTCAATACCAAGTTTGTGAGTAATAACATCTTTTGAAATACCTATCATGTCTTCATGTTTCCAAGCAAAGGTAGACTTTCTTCTTTTTAAGGAAGGAAATTAGATCCTACTCTAAGACTAAGGAGGAGCAGGAAGAGCATCTACGCTTAGTTCTGGAACTTCTGCGAAGGGAGCAACTCTATGCCAAGTTTTCCAAATGCGACTTCTGGATCTGAGAAGTCCGATTCCTTGGGCATATAGTGAACAAAAAGGGCATCCACGTTGACCCGGCAAATATTGAACCATCAAAAGTTGGGAGGCGCCGAAAACTCCAACAGAAGTAAGACAGTTTCTTGGTTTGGCAAGCTACTATCGTCGCTTTATTGAGGGTTTTTCAAAGATCGCTCAACCTCTTACATCTCTAACCCAGAAAGGAACCAAGTATATCTGGGGTGACAAACAGGAGGAAGCATTCCAGGTGCTGAAGCAGAAGCTTTGTAGTGCGCCTATCTTGTCCCTACCTGAGGGGACCGAAGACTTTGTAGTGTACTGCGACGCTTCCATTCAGGGACTTGGATGTGTACTCATGCAACGCGATAAGGTCATTACATATGCATATCGGCAGTTGAAAGTACACGAGAAGAACTACACAACGCACGACTTAGAGTTAGGAGCCATAGTGTTCGCTTTAAAAATCTGGAGGCATTATCTCTATGGAACCAAGTGTACCACCTGCACCGACCACAAAAGCCTTCAACACATTTTCGATCAAAAAGAGTTAAACATGCGGCAACGTCGTTAGCTCGAACTTTTGAATGACTACGAATGTGCCATCCAGTACCATCCAGGCAAGGCTAATGTAGTAGCCGACGCTCTCAGTAGAAAAGAACATGAGAAGCCTCGACGAGTTCGGTCCTTACAACTTACGATACACTCTAACCTACCTGAACAAATTCGCAACGCACAGTTGGAGGCTGTCAAACCTGAAAATCTGGAAGCTGAGAAATTACGCAAGATGGAACGTGATTGGGAAACCAAACCGGACGGAACTCGTTACATTCTTAGTCGGATATGGGTGCCCCTCTACGGAAACTTGAGGGAACTCATAATGGACGAAGCTCACAAATCAAGGTACTCTCTTCATCCAGGATCGGATAAGATGTACCAAGATCTCAAAACAACTTACTGGTAGCCGAACATGAAGGCTGAAATAGCCACCTACGTAAGCAAATGCCTAACTGTGCCAAGGTCAAGTTAGAATACCAAAAGCCCTCAAGGATATTGCAACAGCCTGAGATTCCCGTTTGGAAATGGGAACAAATCGCTATGGACTTTGTTACAGGTCTACCTAAGACACCCAGTGGAAAGGATACAATTTGGGTGATTATCGACCGGCTAACTAAATCAGCTCACTTCTTAGCAATCAAGGAAACCGAGAAATTCGATACCCTTGCAGCGTTGTACATGAAGGAAATAGTAGCCCGACGCGGAGTGCCAATATCCATCATATCCAACCGTGATTCACGATTTACTTCTCATCTGTGGCAGTCAGCATAGAAATCCTTGGGATCACGCGTCGATTTGAGCACGGCATACCATCCTCAAACTGATGGTCAAAGTGAACGTATCATCCAAACTGTCAAAGACATGCTTAGAGCGTGTGTAATCGACTTCGGCAAAGGATGGGAGAAACATCTACTTTGGTAGAGTTTTCCTATAACAATAGCTATCACACGAGTATCTAAGCAGCACCATTCAAGGTGTTGTATGGACGAAAATTCCGATCGCCTGTTTGTTGTGCGGAAGTTGGTGATAGTCAAATCACCGGTCCAGAGTTGGTTTTGGAGGCAACCTAAAAGATAGTACAAATCCGAAATCGTATGGCGGCAGCTCGGGATCGCCAAAAGACCTATGCCGATCAATGACGCAAACCGTTAGCATTTCAAGTAGGTGATCGGGTCCTACTGAAGGTGTCGCCTTGGAAGGGCGTGATTCGTTTCGGCAAGAGAGGTAAACTAAACCCGCGATACGTTGGTCCGTTTGAAATAATAAAGAAAATCTGTTCTGTGGCTTATGAGTTGAACCTTCCTGACGAACTCAGTGGAGTTCACAATGTTTTTCATGTCTCAAATCTGAAGAAGTGTCTATCAGATGAAACAATAGCCATTCCATTGGATGAGATCCATGTGGACGAACAACTGTGGTTCATTGAAGAACCAATCGAAATTATGGACCGAGAGGTCAAAACGCGAAGACATAGTAAAATACCGATTGTCAAGGTTCGTTGGAACTCTAAGCGTGGACCGGAGTACACTTGGGAAAGAGAGGATCAAATGAAAGACAAATATCCTCACCTCTTTGCAACCGAATCACAAGATCCAATCAGTGCGGACTGAATTTCGGGACAAAATTCTTTTAACTAGGGGAGAATGTGGCAACTCTGGAAGATCTCTCTTACTCCAACGTTTCAAACTCATGCTTATTCAATTTTCGGGACGAAAATTCCTTCAACTTGGTGATAAATATTTCGGAAAAATCATGTCGTGATTATTCGTCAAATTATAGTATACGTTTAATTATTAAACGACTAATACTATGAGTTTCATATATAAAGCCGAAAACCCGAACATGACCCGAACATGATCCGTTAACACATCCCACACCCCTACCCGCATCCTCGACTCACACACACACACATAACCCACCCTTTTGTAATTCTTGGGGAACAAGTTTGTTTAGAGAACAATAGGAGTTTTTATAAAATAAAAAGAATCAAGTTTATAAAAACCTCCAAAACCCTAATCCCTCCCTTATATATATACAACTTATAAAAAAAAAGCCTCAAAACCCTAACCCCTACTCCCCTTGGAGGCCGACGGCAGCAGCCCCCCCCACTCATCGTCGCAAGCACCCTCCCCCTCTCGGTTACTAGCTCCCTCTCTCTCTAGTTCTCCTCGCACTAGGTTAGCATCTTGATTTGTTTATGATTCATGGTGTGATTTGTGTGAACGTGATTATGATTAGATGTTGTTATGATAAATGCCATGATAGGATTTTCGTCGTGCATGATTAGTACGGATGAGTTATGCGAATTGTTGCGTTTATGATGATATGCTTGCGTATAAGCATCGTAGGTTGCGTTTTCTTTATAAAAACCATGATGTTATATCTAGGGTTATGAAATTATGAACATGGATACATGATAATTGACGTATAACCTGCTACAAGTCGTTATTATAAAGTGTCGTGATCGTTAAATGTGTTTCGGGTAGTGTTTAGATAGAAAATAGTAAGCTGATTAGCGAAAACTGTCAGCTTCAGGTGGCTGTAAATGGGTCATTATAAATCGAAAAACGGATTTTCTGAAGTCTAAAATGTAGGGTTTTGAATAACGCTTCTAATGGCGCTGGAATCACATTTTTTCGACGTCGTTTACTATTTTTAAAAGGTCGTTTCGTACAACAGCTGAAGCTGCGTTTTTTCTGCAGAAATTACACGTTATGTTTTCTGTTATACCCGGTAAACCGAAAGGAGTTAGGTCATGAAAGTTTTACAGTAGATATTCCTAAGTGTTTAAAGAAATCTCCAACTGGAATTTCGTCAATCGAACAAACAAGCATTTTTAAATGTAATTTACCGTGAGCTGCAGTCAGAAAGTGACGAATCTGACTGCAGCTTAGTAAATGATTTTTTGTAAATAATTGGTAATGAATTAGGTCTTGAAAATTTTACACAAGGTTTTAAGGCCCATTTGATAGACTCTGTAAATAAATAGGAATTTTTGGAACTCTATTTTATAAAAATTCCTGAAAACAGTCCAGTTTTGAGTAATAATTCTGAAACATGATATTGAAATTGTGTGTTCTAATTGTTGTATGTGCCATTTGAGAAGGGTCGAACCTGATTTATGTTAACTTAGACATTATCGAATTGTCAAGTGCTATGATCATATGTCCATATATGCAGATATATAAATATATACAAGGAATAAATATAAGTTGTCAACGTGATTGCATGATATGTGTAAAGATATGTGTATGGGTGCCGTCTTACATGAACATACTGATAAACTAAATGGTAATCATATTAGGACCTGATTGACCAACTTCGACTTGTAATCACCTTAAAAGTCTAACCGAGCAATTAAAAGGTGAGTTCACGGCCCCTTATTCTTTAAACGTTTACAAAACACTGGGGGGAAACATGTACACGTTATAGTGATGTATAGGTGGTATATATTACAGTACAGTAACATCTTTTTATTTAGAGATATGTTATACGGTTATGGTCACAAGAAAGCATATATCACATGTTAGTCCTCTTAACACTTACGATGCCGTTAGTATTGGGTTATAGCAAGGGAATTTTAAGTAGTACTACTGGGCCCGAACGTGGAGGGTCACGAGTGTAGAATTTGCCTAACTTTTTAGCCATGGTTGGTGATAGGCCTGGCACAACAGGGGCAGCAACGTCAGCTTCGGATCGAACACTTTGTTGACATGACCTAGGCTAGCTACCTAAACATATAACATGAACTACTAAACTACATAACATTAATCTGATTCGGGTTGGATCAGGGAAATATATGAGACATTGGTTTGGGGTTGAACCAGTGGGGAAAAACTTATGCTTAAAACTGTGAACTAAAACCTGTGAACTCGCTCATCATTAATTGTTGACACTTGTTCTCTTTTGCATGTTTTCTAAGGTTGTTAAGGTATCATTTCCGCATAGGAGCACGGCACGAGCATGAAAAACCATTTCATTTAAACGCTTTGCATTTTACTTTTAAGTATTTTGGTTTGGGCGTTTGTTTTGGCGCACACTTTATTTACATTTACTTACGCTTCCGCATTTATTAAACTGAATGGTTGGATTTGTTTAAACGTATATTTTGGCATATAGAGTCACTCTATATGACTAGTGTTTTGGATCCCGGTTTGTCATGCGCCTCGTGGTAAAACTTCGCAAGTGGATTTTTGAGGGTGTGACAAAAGTGCTGAAAACATTATTCACCTGAACACAATATTCATGCCAGCTAGTTCTGAAAGTTGTCAAAACTGGCAACGAATAGCACGAAGGCATTTTATAGTTGAAATGCAAATAAAATTCCTCAACTACGGACACTAAATGCAAAAACACTTTAACTTTCTGGAATATACATGTCGTAAAATTTTTTTTGTCCAATACGCGCTAATTTATAACAAAAATAAATTGTCTGCAACATAAAACATTAGGCATTTTTAAAGTCCGTATGACTTGTAAATAATATTTTACATCCTAAATAAGATTAGGGATATCAATGGGATACCCGAAATATAAACTCCCGATGTGACGCCACAACTTTTGCACATTACCCAAATTTGAGCCGCTAGGCGAACAAGTTATAATGCTACCATCCAATTTCCCAAACAAAAAAAGCTAGCAAACTAGTTAGCCATATTTTGGCATCGTAAATGGCCTAAATAAACACTATAGCGTCGATGGTAAATTAAAACCATCGCTCCGGGTACTATATTACATCTTTTTATATAACACCTCATTTCTAACCGACAACTACACTAATGATATTTATACCATCCTAACACCTAGTTGATTAATCTAGTGAACTAGTTAAGACTAGTTCACACCCTAAACTATCATTAATATCCTAATTATGAAAGACACACACTAAATTGCTTAAATATCTTAACACCTTCATATATGTCACATGTTAAAAGAAAAATATACACTTTTCCATTCTCCCCATATATGAAAACGGCAACAAGGTGGGTCCTCACTCACCTTGCTTCAAGTTGATGATGATGATGTAAGAGCATGGTAGGAAGATCATGTTTTGACTAAAGTGACTTGAGAAATTTTAAGTTAGAAACACCACATTACCTTCCATTATTCACGCAACAAATCAAACATCTCTTCTGCTCTCTACTCTCGACCACACACTCACACTTCCAACTTTCCACTTCCATTTCTTAGACTCTCAAAATATAAAACCATTAAAAGAAAATCCAAAAGGGTTGCAAGCATGGTGGACTTTTAGAGCTTCATTTGTCCCAACCCAAGTGTCCAATGAGTTAGAGCACCTGTAGGTTATTACGCGAAGTTGGATACCCGTCTTGCTATCACACTATTACGGACGTAAACTTGTGAGTTCATGTCCCCCTTTTCTTTTAAACGTTTTCGGTTCTACAACTCTCGGGGGAAATACATGTTTCGATGGTATGGTTTAGCTATGGAATGAAATATTAGATCATGTGCGAATAGGGCCATTCATAAGCGCCATTAATCTTTTGTAAGACCTTAGGAACAAGGGGTAGATCTATCGGGTGTAGGCGAGCCCCACTCATGGGTCCTTGTGTGGCCACGTGTAGTGCTTTTGCTGTCCTAACCGGGTGGACTGGAAAGCGAAAATCGTCGAGGGTTGAGTACTTCCTATGTCGGCACACATATTAATGTCCTTGAAAAACATTAATGATCATCAAGTTCAATGACGCTTTACATACCACATTTACAAGTAACGATTATTCAAATGTTGTAAGATCATTTTGTGTACACTTAAAAACACATGAACTCGCCAACTTTTGTTGATGTTTTCAAACTTACATGTATTTCAGGAAACTAAGTGGATCTTGGCGTGGTCGGTTGAAAGCTCTCAAGGTTGTCAAGAAGTAGATGTCATCCATGTTTTGAAGGGTTTGGTCCATATATTCCGTCTTCGAACGAGATATAGGATGCAAAGCCTTGATGTTTAAAAACTATATTTTGAAACAAGTCTTTTGTGAAATGTTATAACTTATGTCGTCTTTTATTGTTAAATACTTATGACATGTAATATCTTAATATATCAATGGATGAACATCGTGTTTGTTTAATTATATAGTTGTTTACTTATATCGTATGCGATTAAAACTAATCAAGTTCACACCGCGCGCTTCCGCTATCGACCGGGTGTGACAATATCTTTCAAATGCACCTCAATTAATGAAACCTGAAGATGGCGAACCTCTATTCTTGTATCTTGCAGTATCAGGGAATGCAGTAAGTGCTGTCTTCGTAAAGAATCATGAAGGTCAGCAGTATCCTGTTTATTATGTTAGTAAAAGTTTATTAGATGCTGAAACTAGATATTCCCATCTAGAAAAGTTAATAATAGCTTTAGTTATGGCCTCAACCAAGCTTAGGCATTACTTTGAAACACATAGGATTCATGTTAAAACCAATTATCATATTAAAAATGTGCTTAGGAAACCTGAAATGTCTGGTAGGATGGCTAACTGGTCTGTTAAGCTAAGTGCTTTTGATTTAATATATGAACCTAGGATTGCTATAAAGTCTCAGGCGTTAGCAGACTTTGTGGCTGATTTTCGTAGTGATATTCAAGAAGAAGCCGACTTAGAAGTCCTACAACTAGGAGAAAGCTCACATGTTTGGACGTTATATACTGATGGTGCATCCAACATAAGAGGTATAGGATTAGGAATTCTACTAAAATCGCCACATGGGGACATATTACCCTAGGCTGTTAGATGTGAATTTCCTTCTACGAATAATAAAGCCGAGTATGAAGCTTTAATAGCAGGATTAGAACTAGCTAGAAGTATGAATATTAAATGTTTGCAAGTATATGTTGATTTCCTGTTAATTACTAACCATTTCAATGGATCTTATGCAGTAAAAGGTGAAAAGTTGGTTGAATATCTTGAAAATTGTTAAAAAATTAGCAGGATATTTTGATGTATTTACACTTGAACAGGTACCAAGGGAAGAGAATGCTGAAGCAGATGCTCTAGCAAACTTTGGATCTACTGTTAGGATACCAGAATGAATTAGGATACCAATACTGTATGTCTTATATCCTGCGATGGAACATCCTAAATCACAGGATAAAGAAGTGGCAAGTGTCCATGATCCTGGTGATGGATATCCTGAGAAGAATCCTGAATCCTGGATGGCCCCGATCATGAAATATCTGCAAGAAGGAGATATTCCAAAGGATGAGAATCGTAAGGCTTTCCATGTATCTCGCTTTACAATAATAAATAATATCTTGTACAAGAAATCTCTTGCAGGTCCATACCTAAGATGCTTGGAAGATCCCGAAACTAAGGAGGTGCTTCAGGATATTTCATGATATACATGAAGGAGACTATGACAACCATACTGGGGGCAGAGCTTTGTTTTCAAAAGTATTGAGAACAGGATATTACTGGCCAACCATGAGAAAGGATGCTATGGAGTATGCCAAGAAGTGTGATGCATGTCAAAGACATAGCAATATACTGTATTAGCCTGCAGAACCATTATATCCTATCATATCTCCTTGGCTATTTATGAAATGGGGGATGGATATAGTGGGAAAACTCCCAAAGGCTCCTGGAGGAAAAGTTTTCATGCTAGCAATGACAGATTATTTCTCCAAGTGGGTTGAAGCAAAAGCGTTTGTCCAATTTAGGGATCAAGAAGTGGTGTCTTTTATCAAGATGAATATCTTGACAAGGTTTGGGATACCGGCCGAGATAATCTGCCACAATGGCTCTCAATTCATCAGCAAAAGAACTATGAATTTTTGTAAGAGTTGGGGAATCAAAATGATCACATCAACACTTCTGCATGCTCAAGCTAATGGACATGCAGAGTATTCAAACAAGATAATTGTCAATAACTTGAAAAAGAGGTTAGGTGCCAAAAAAGGAAAATGGGCAGAGGAACTACCATTTGTCCTATGGGAAGATAGAACAACTGCGAAGAATGCTACTGGCCAAACCCCGTTCTCGTTTGTATTTGGAGCAGAAGCAGTGATTCCAATAGAAATGGTGATACCAACAGCTAGATCAAGTCTACGGGATCCTGAATCAAATCCGGAAGTCTTATACCAAGAATTGGACACTGTTGATGAAACAAGGGATGCGACAAAGCTAAGAATGGCAGCATACCAACAAAGGATAACTAAGTCATACAACAAAAATTTAAGAACAAGGAGGTTCCAGGTTGGAGATTGGGTATTGAGAAAAGCGTTTCAAAATACAATTAAACCTGCTGATGGGAAGTTAGCTCCAAAATTGGAAGGGTCGTACGAAATTGAGTCAGAATCAAGAAAGGGAGCATACCGGCTCAAGACCATGGAGGGAGATATGATACCAAGATCCTGGAATGCCATACACCTTAAGGCCTATTACAAGTGAGTTTAGAAGTTGAATTCTAACTCAGGATGGTATGACTTCTACCTTATTTAATTAACTTTGATTTAATTTATTTACTTAAGCATCGGAGGGGTGTTAGCCAAGCTAACACCCACTCTCACCCTAGTTTGAAGATGTCTTGTAGGGATATACTTTAGGATAATACTCCAGGATATTTGCTCAATATGAATGAAAGACTAGAGGATTGGCCCCCTCTCTCACGCTTAAGGGATTCAGATCTCTTCACTGGTTTAAAGGTTTTCACCTTTGTAAGTCTCTGAGTTTATACACTCCCGCCTGGAGCACAAGTTATCTGGGTATAGTTCAAGATGGCGGGACAAGTTCATGTAACAGTAGCTGACAATTTCGTTATTATTGGCTATATCCTGGATCCTTACGGTATATGAGGATTGATCACCCTTTCTCACGAAAGGGTATTTTCATACTCTCTAAGGTTTAAAGGTTTTCACCTTTTTAAGTCTTGGAGTTTACACACTCCCGCCTGTAGCGCACGAATTCAGAGTTATCCCCAATACATTAAGGGTTTGACCCTAGGAAAACTAAAATTTTTGGACAAGTTCCAGGGATATGTCAAACTATGATTCTGTTTACCCACATTCTTCTATTGATAAAAAGTTACGAAGTTCAATTACTAAGTGAAGAAGTACTCAAGTATGTTGATACAGTATCCTGCACAGACAAGGGATACCTATGCTGGGGACATCGCAAATGCTTCAAAGATTGAAGTTGGAAATTATTTCCTAAGTGCTTCTGGTATGATTTTTTATTCTTCAATTTTTGAAGGCTTTATCTAAATGATCTAAGTTTTTATAGTCATATTTCACTAATTTTATATCTAACATCTTGATGACAAAAGTGTTGAACATTATATCAGTATCCTGTCCAGGATATTCAAAACATATTTTTCAAAAGCATAACATAACAACAACGGATAAGGCTAAAAGATTAGTTTATTATTAACGGTCCAAAAGGTTGTACTTTTGGCTTCATCTCAAAATGAGATCCATCCACCAAAAGTACAACTAGTTTATAGGGCATATTTACGTAAACAGTTGAAGGTTTCGTCCTGAAAACACATGATCCCTCCACCTCCAACTGTTTAATTGTTCTAAAGCATGCAGGAAATGTAAATTGTTCAAGTGCAGTAAAAGTAAATAGTTTAGGGGTTAAAGACCATAAAATTTAAAAAGTGAGCTCCGGCCTAAGCATCATTATCCATCATTGCCCACTTAGCTACCCGCTCATGGGGTAGCACCGACCAAACCATCACCATCACCAGCTCCAGTTCCACCTTCCTCATCAGCCTTGCCACCTGTATCCACCGCTGCCTCGAATACCTTGGAGGTCTTGCCAGCTTCAGCTCTAGCAGGATGCTCCACAGGGCTGCCTCCCAGATCCTTCAGCTTGGCCTCTAGGAGCTTCGTTGTTCCACAAGCCTCCTCGTAAAAGAGACACCAAGCGATCCAGACCATACAAAACAGAATACAGGTATTGATAAGCATAATCTTACCAGGATACAAGTTTGGCATATATGTACAGGATACAGGATATGGGATATGGATAATTACCTGATTAAGGGACGTGTTCATGAATCAATGGACTCCATGAAGCCAAGATTCTCATAGGAGAAGGCTGTGGCAGTAGTAGTAGGGAGATCAGCACCCTTCCTCTTCTTAGATCTTGATGCCCAGGACCTAGTTAGAGGGGAAGGCTTAGGAGCAACAAAAGAAGGTTTAGAGCTGGTGGCAGTGGATGGCTCCTTTTTCACCAAGGTAGGCTTAGAAAAGTTGTCAAGCTCCTCTAGATTGAAAGTAGTAGGGTCCTTGTGGAATCTGCGCAAAAGGGAGCAATTATAATTTTATTACATGATAATATTCTGAACTAACCAAACATATGCAGGAAAATTTAAAACAAATATCCTTACCAGACATGCCAGAAGACTACCTACTTATGAGAAAGTATAACCTCGGAAGTTGCATGAAGTCGCATCAACATCTACATCCCATTAAGTGCATTGAACAACACAAAGAAAAATATACCCGTTTGGATTTCAAGATCCCAACAGTTATGTTTTTGGGGACAATTCTTATGGGTGGACTTTCGAGCTTATATCCCTAAGGCATATCCTGATATTATATGCTTAATGCTGCGACCAGGATACTGAACCAGGATATTGGTAACATCCTACGGGGGTATCCTACTCGCTACTAACGATTTTCTTTGGTTGCTAGGTACCAACGTTAAAGGACTTGGTCTACCTGAAGATTCGCTCAAGGTGGTTGAAAAGTGGACGTTGATGGTGGAAGAATGGGTCTTGTAACGGCCAGAATAGAAGAAAGGCATATTCTGCGAGAATTCCGGATGTTGGTCAACGTTATGAATGTTGTAACAGTTATATGAGCTGAAGACCTGGATTTATAGTTAATATGCACGTGGAAAGCAAGTTGAAACAGTCCCCCAATGTTTAGAAGGGAATATTCGCAGCATCCCGATAATATAGGATAGTTATATATTTTCTGTTACTATATAACAGGGTGCCGGACCAGTAGTTAACACATGAAATCCTGCACACTTTCACTCATTGATTGCAGCTACGATCACATTCACTCACAACACTTACATTTCACAATCATTGTAACACTTAGATCTGATCCGAGCATTATCCTGACGTTGTATCCTGGTTATTCAAGCAATAAGAAGAACAAGCCAGCCGACGATTGTCAGCTCCTGAGGTTTTATGCCGGCGATCTAAATTGATAAAGGGTTTTCCTCTTACATCCTATGTCAACATTTACTTTTACTACATTTACTTGTCATTTTGATATAGTTCATTATCCTGAAACTATATCATGAAATTGTTTTCATAATCAACAAACTCAACATATTTTTATCAAACCACAATAGCACGCTACCTCACATACTAAGTTTGATCACTAAATTGCTTCGGTAATTTTTGACCATAACAATGCTTTCGAGAATCTTGAAAGGGCATACGTAGCGAGTTTAGCTTTCTTACCATAATGAACTATATCCTTCCACGGGGATACCTTGAGAAGTGCTTGATCACCCACGTTGAATTCCAAGGGCTTGTGTGTAACGCCCTACTTTTTCGTACTTTCCTTAATTAGAAAGTCTGTCTTGTATTTCTATTTTTGGAAACCTTTGTATTATTTGTAATCGTAATTCTGTTGTATCACCCGAGACTTTAATCATAAATGAAACTTATTGTTTCTTACAAATTCATGTTTTAACATACTCATACACGTTCATACGCTTGATTTCATTATACTTATGATACTTGTTTACAATTCTTGAAAACGTATAATAAACTTGCCAATACGTGACATACATGAATTATACATCATTTGGACATACACGATACTTATTCGCAATTCATATACTTGATCATGCTTGTTAATACTTATTATTATGCTTACATTACATAAACAACCCTTATACTATGCCTTTTATGCTTCACAACAAACATAAAGTTCAGGGACTGAAAATGACAAAATTCAACAAGGTTTGGTGGCCCGAGCCTCTCGCCGGCCGCGACCGGGTCACCCTAATTCTCTCGCCCCCCGCCAGAAGGCATAATCCACAGAATATTGCTTTCAGCTCATGGATTGGTCAATTTTGTGTTTGTTAGTTGTGGTTCTTGCATTTAATCACCACCTAACTAACCCTAATCACCTCCTATTTAACCCACACTACTTCCACACTTCCTCCACTTTACAAACACACCCACAAGTGATGAACAAGTCTCTGACTTGTGTATGTGTGATTATTTGGATGGCTTGGGCTACCCTACTTACAATCCACACTTCACTTGATGTTTTCTCATCTCTATCCCAAGTAGTTTGCTAGCCTAAAAGTGACACAACCCCGTCTAGCCTTCGACACTTAGTTTAACACTTTCTATGTCAATGTCGGCTCACCCGGGTTGAAGATTACTTGGCTACTTGGTACAGTGATCTCTTGTACTTTCTTTATTAATGACCATCCGAATTGTCCTTGTGGCAATTTGTGTATTGGTGAATCATACAATGAGGTTAAATGGATGTTCATCATCCTACCTCCATACTTGACTTATATGGCCTTCATGATATATATGTTAGACCTACTATGTATTATATTATATATGTATATATAACCTATTACATAACTGAACTCTTGATAATAATCGTTATGGATACTTGTTAAGACAATAGGTTATATCATCTAATCCTTAAACGCGCTGTTATGATTCTAATGGGTATCTAACCCATGAAACCATATTTCATCCCTACGGGTTGTCATAGTGTCAATAACGGGTGTATTGAGACTAGATGATTAGTTTTTCATATTCATACTTTTTGTACTTTACATTCTAAATCCGAATCTTACGTTATCATTCCAAATACTCACACACCTTTGTTTACCCCATGTAGGGTAATCTCGGTGTTCCATCCTCAAACTCTCCAACCCTTCACGGAATAACAAAGGAAAGCTTTGCAAAACCGTGAGTATACTCGATCCCATTTTCCATATTTTTACACTTTGGGTGCAACATGTACAATATTACGAATCACCAATCACGATTAAACTTGTTTACACACTTACTCAATCCGTTAAATAACATGAAACTTGTTTATTCTTGTTATCGCATGCTACGTTAGACTTGTGTATATGCTCATTAACTATGCTAGCCTCCCTTAACAAATATAGCACTATAGGATTAACACACCGCCCATATTCTTGTGGTATTGTTAAGTAAACTATTTACACCCTTTCGTTTCGACGATGTTGGGTAATCATATTATGTTAGACTTTGGACTAACATATATTGAACACATGTTAGTATGTTAATAACAATTATATACAATGTTACCATGTTGGATATGAGACAACTTTTTCACTATTATGCTATGTATCAAACTTGTTCGCTCGCCAACTTTTGTTGATATATTATTTTAATACATGTTGCAGGAATCTAGCTGATGCCGTTGAAGAAACATACTTAGGGTGGATTAGAAATACACCTAGATTTATATTTATGCACTTTATTTCATGTTGTATTGTCATTTGAAACTTGTTGTATCTTTATTTCGAAACAATGTATTGTCCACTTTAGTATCAATAAAATTTTGAATTATTAAATATTGTCACAATAGCGTTATGAAGTCTCTTGCAATCTCGTTTTCGTCCTGCCCAATGTTTCTGCCATCGGTTGGGGTGTGACATTGTGCCTTTTTCGGCGTAACTCTTTTGTCGACTACGAGCCTTGAGCCGATTATCACGTATTTGCAAGATTTTGTCTGTTGTCTCTTGTATGAGTTCAGGACCAGTGATCTGAGCTTCACCGATCTCGTGCCAACAGATAGGCGACCGACATTTCGTCCCTACAATGCCTCAAATGGTGCCATTTGAATACTAGCGTGATAATTGTTGTTGTATGAGAATTCTTCCAAAGGTAAGTGAGAATCCTAGTTGCCACCAAAATCGATTACGCATGAATGAAGCATATCCTCAAGAGTTTGGATAGTACGCTCGATTTGACCGTCGGATTAAGGATAGAAAATGGTACCGAGATTAAGATGAGTACCAAGGGCTTTTTGAAAGGTTTGCCAAAGGCTCAAGGTGAAACAACCATCACGATCAAAAATGAAGTCATTGGGATACCATGATGACAAATGATTTCATTTGCGTAGATACGAGCCAATTTCTCGATTTTGTAATCTTCACAAATGGGAAGAAAGTGAGCGGATTTGGTCAAAAGGTCGATGATAACCCAAATGCTATCGTGGCCAGAAGAAGTGCGCGGGAGTTTAGTAATGAAATCCATAGCTATGCTCTCCCATTTCCAGACAGGAATTTCTGGTTGTTCAAGTAAGCCAGAGGGACGTTGATGTTCAGCTTTCACCTTAGAACAAGTGAGGCATTTAGAGATGTAGAGAGCGATATCTTTTTTCATGCCAGGCTACCAATAGACGTACTATGGTATTGGTACATCTTGTCGACACTAGGATGAATAGAACATTGGGATTTGTGAGCTTCCTTCATCAAGAAGTCACGAAGGTTGTCACGATTCAGAATCCAGAAACGGTTGAGATAGTACAACATACCATCGGATTTGGATACGAGTTGTTCTTCAGCACCACACTTCATCTCACTGTACATGTTGTTCTCGTTAACGGATGAGTGTTGTGCTTCACGAATTCGATCTTGAAGGTTACTCCGAATTTGGAAGCAATGGATACTCTTCGCATGAGATTTACGACTGAGCGCATCGGCCACAACATTTGCTTTTCTTGGGTGGTAGCGGATCTCGCAATTGTAATCGTTGAGCAATTCCACTCATCAACGTTGACGCATGTTGAGTTCTTTTTGGGTAAGGATATGCAGTAGGCTCTTATGGTCCTTGAAGACGACATACTTAGTACCATAAAGGTAGTGTCGCCAAATCTTTAACGCAACAACGATTGCAACAAGTTCAAGGTCATGGGTAGTGTAGTTCTTCTCATGTATTTTGAGTTGTCTCGAAGCGTATGCGATAACCTTTTAACGTTGCATAAGAACACAACCAAGACCTTGTTTAGAGGCATCGCAATACACAACGAAATTGTCATTTCCATCAGGAAGAGCTAGGATATGAGCATTGTAAAACATGTCCTTGAGTGTTTGAAAAGACTCCTCTTGTTCAGAACCCCAAACAAAAGGTTTATCTTTTTGAGTCAAGGAAGTAAGAGGAACAACGATCTCTGAGAAATTAGAGATGAATTGGCAAAATATAACCCGCCAATCTAAGGAACAAACAAATTTCAGATGGAGACTTAGGTGCAATCCACTTTTTGACGGCTTCGATTTTCGAGGGATCAACATGAATGCCTTTTTCGTTCACGACGTGTCCAAGGAATTGAACTTCTGTAAGCCAAAATTCACACATGGAGAATTTGGCGTACAATCGTTCTCTGCGAAGGAGTTCGAGGATTAGACCCAAATGTCGAGTATGTTCGTCTGGGGTTTTGGAATAAACTAGAATATGGTCTATGAAGATGATGACGAAGCGATCCAAGTAGGGTTTACACAAGCGGTTCATCAGATCCATGAAGATTGCATGAGTGTTAGTTAGACCGAAAGGCATGACGACGAATTCATAATGGCCATATCTAGTACGAAAAGTGGTTTTAGGAACGCCTTCTTCGAGGACATGGAGTTGATGATAATCAAACGAAGGTCAATCTTGGAGTAACAGGTTGCGCCTCGGAGTTGGTCGAAGAGATCGTCAGTACGAAGAAGAGGATAATGATTCTTAATAGTAAGTTTGTTAAGCTCACGATAATCGATGCACATGCGAAACGATCCATCCTTCTTCTTGACAAAGAGGACAGGAGTGCCCCAAGGAGAAGTACCACGGCGTATAAAGCCTTCATCAAGTAATTCTTAAAGTTGGCTTGATAGCTCTTGCATTTCCGAGGGTGCAAGACGGTAAGGGGATTTTCCAACCGGCGTTGCGCCAGGAATGAGATCAATACGAAAGTCAACATAGCTAGGAGGAGGACCAGGTAGGTATTCGGGAAAGACGTCAGGAAAATCGTGTACGACAAGAACATCACTCACGCTTTTTCTTTCATCATTCTTTTCCACAACATGGGGAAGAAAGGAAAAGTATTCCTTGCATAAGTATTTGTTTGCTTGGATATAGGACATGAGTTTGAGACCTTTAGAGGGTTTCTCATCATAAACGTGTTAACGAGTCACACGAAGGTAGATGAAGTCGAATGAATTTCTCCGAACAATCAACTTCAGCATGAACTCGCCTAAGCCAATCCATGCCTACCATGATATCGAAACTACCCATTTGCATGGGTATGAGGTCAATCGAAAACTGATGATGTCACACCCCGATTTCCACGTGTATCCCCGTGGGCCCGGTGGGGAGTATTGTGACGTAAGTTGATAACATCATAACCAAACAACACAGAACAACACAGCAAAAGTCTTGGATTTAAAATATTATTAAAACCCGATAATTTTCAAAGTTCAGAAATAATAAATATAGACGGATTGTAATAAAGATCCACATGCGGATCGTTAAAATATGTACAAAAGATATCAACAGACTTTAAAGCATAACTAAGGGTCTCAAATCCTCTACATTGTCGCTTACGCAGCTTCGACCTATTACGCGCTGTACCTGTAATTTAAACTTTTGAAAATACGTTAGTTTTCTCTGGTAAATACAATCAATCCACACTTTTTGGAAAATATATTCAAAAATCATTTGAAGTGCACCTGGCATATTTTATAAATAACTTGGGATAGTACAAATGACCTTGTATACAGTTTTACAAGCCTATCAATACATATGGGGCCCAGTACAGAAACCGAGACATGATCGACTGACACACCACTTCTGAACTTTCACACAGAAAGCAGATAATAATAATTGGCACTGTCGGGTGTATGCCTACACCCCGTGCATAAGTCGTGGCCATTAGCACTTTAATGAGCCTAAGGATATCCCAGACACAGTCAAGCCCACCCCCAATGTTTAAGTTATCAGGCAATACAGATTAAAACGAGTTATGAGATTTAGTTAAAATCACAACTGGATAAAACATGATCCCATACCCGACCAAGCGGTAATAATTTACCGTATCCCAAGCCCGTATAAGGGAAAATAGGCTAAAAGTATTTACCTAAGCTAAATCTTTGAGATATAGTTAGCTCAGCTGCTAATCAAACAGTAAATATAGGACAATCTCCTAGAAGGCGTCTAATCTAGAATTATGGTGTTATTAACCAATTAGAATGCTAACGGGTCCTTAGTTGAGTCATAGACTTGAACCGGCTAGTCATACGTTTAATAAATACGGTACGATACGCTAGATTAAGCGATGACCGGAATAGAATGTTATTTAGACCCGACAAGTACTAAGACTTGTATAATATAGGTAAACACATGACATTCTAGATTTTGAATTAAAAATGATAAGGTTAAACCTGTTTTGGTTAAATTATGTAAACTAGTTACGTAGGCTTAACCGTTCGCATATAAGTGAAACCGGGTAACCGGATGTAACATCCGTCGAAAAACGGACTTTTAATTTCACTTTTGCTCTAATTTCTGATCGTCGGAATCGCTATCTGATATCACCGGACTTTCGCCGGAAAACCATGTCATTCATCAAAACGGTAAATTTCTCAATTCTTTCATCTTCTATCTATTGTTAGACTTTTACTAACTCAAACCCTTCAACCGGAATCGGTCCCAGACGACGATACCGGATAACTTGCAACCGCCGGAAATTCTCTGAAAATTCTGAAATCACGCTGTGATTCGGTATGAGCATCTAAACTCTCTGATAATTCTTGTTTAGTCACTAAATTTCACAATTAGTTAATCAAAACTATTAATTGGTCCGCTCAGATGGAATACATAAACAGAGCCGATGACCTTTGCCGGAGTTCTTAGAAAAATCATCTTTCCGGTAGATTCATTTCCAAAACCTTCCCTATCCGTTACATTTTAATCATTTATATGTCCGTTAATTGAATTGAACAAGATCAGTCGAATATCAATTGTCTGGGTTATTTTAGCGAAGAAGATGAAGTTAGGTTGTGTATATATTTAATATAAATCGGGTTATATCTCGGGTTAGATACACAGTCCAGCGGTGGACTGTGTGCATTTGAAACATAGAGATACCGAGTTCGAGTCTGTCCTTGTTCCGATTCGTCACAATATTCAAACCTTTTTATAAAACCCAAATACAGAACCTTTCAGTTAGTATATAAGAGAAATAAAAACAAGTATTTTAACCAGGTTAGACACACAGTCCAGCGGTGGACTGTGTGCAACGTTAAACAACAGGTCCCGGGTTCGAGACCTGTTTGTGCACCGGTTCGACATAATTAAAATCCTTTTTAAAATAAATGAATTCTGAATAAATTAAATAGTGTATAAATATAATTAAAAACAGAAATATTTCGGGTTAGACACGTAGCTCAGTTGGTAGAGCTGCGTGCACGCGTACGGGAGGTCACGAGTTCGAACTTCACTCAGTGCAAACAAACACAAGACCGAACCGGTCAACAGTCAAAGTCAATGGTCAACGGTCAACCCAAAAAAAAAAGTCAACATTTTTTTATTATTTTTATTTATTTATTTAATTTAAAAATCCATTTAGAAATACTTAAAAATAATATTTTTAAAGTTAGAAAATGACCTTAAACTCACAAAAATATATCTAAAAATCCTATTAAAATTGTTAATAAAATCCACTTATTTACCGTACCTTTTCGTTATTATTTAGGTTAGTTATTCCTCGTCGATCAACCCTCTAAACTCGTGCGCATTCAACTTCATCAAACGAACGCACCCAATGTGAGTGAATCTCTACAAATTCCCTGTTTTAATCACTTTTTGGGGTGTATCATGTGTCTTATTTATATTACATTTAAACACTTGTGCATCCATCATATCCATGATCAAATGTGTATCCAATATGTTTCAATTGTTTATGTGTTTAATGTTTAGATTAAATTTATCATTTTCAGTACATACATCATCATAGGCCGTCTGTTCCCCATTACCTATGAGTGGAACCGTTCCCCATTACCTATGAGCGTGAACGAGGCGTTGCCAACATACGATCGGCTCCGTTTGATTGAGCCTTGATCGCACATACATCATCATAGGCCGTCCGTTCCCCATTACCTATGAGCGTGAACGAGGCGTTGCCAACATACGATCGGCTCCGTTTGATTGAGCCTTGATCGCACATACATCATCATAGGCCGTCCGTTCCCCATTACCTATGATCGGAACGTGACGTTGCCAACATATACATTATCATTCATGTCATTTGCTCATGCAAGGTGGTTTGTTATTTGTTATTGTATGTTTATTTACGTTTGCTCACATATGATTATTGCACAATTTTTCCATGTTAAATATAACAAGAAATCAATAATAAATGTTTTCTAACAAGGTTCACTCGCCAACTTTTGTTGACCCAAAAACCCCCATTTTTACACATGATACAGGTGATCCAGTTGCAGCAAGAAACATATAGGACGGCTTAGAAGAATAAATCGGTTTAGGCTTTGGATTGTTTATTTAGTTACTTTTTCCTTGTAATTGGATGAACTTGTTTGGAATATTGAAGTTGTAATTTTGAATTTAATAAATATGAAACATATTAGTAAACATCATGAGCTTTGGTGATAACCCAATTATGCCCCGACTCTTATTCCGCTGCGGGTCGGGGTGTGACAGATTGGTATCAGAGCCATGACTATAGGGATATAGGATAGGTTATTAGACCCTTAGAGCCTATACTATAGTTGATTAGAATTTTTTAATTTTTTTTGTGTGTTACATGCAAAATTCATGATGTTTATATGTTTATGTTTATTGTTACATTCAATGTTATGCAAGCATGTTCATAAGTACATATTATTATACAACGCCTACCATGAATCATATCCTCATAACATAACATATCATATCCATGAGAGCACACACCACACATTTCCATGATTTTTGCAACGATTTTTGTATTTTCAAATCACATCCAAGAGAGTTCTCATGACGGGCATGTAGTAACTGGAAGGGTACGAGTACCGGTAGTCGGAACGTCCTGTCTAGGCTTGGCATTCGTATAAATCCAAAATAAAGGACCAGTTTGCCTACCTGGGGACTAACGATGAGAGTACGAAGGACCTATTAGGCCAAAGCATGCTATACCAAACGTCGTGTGAGCGAACCCCACTTTGAGTTGTCATTGTGTCTACACCTGGACACCCTCCGACCATACATCTCGCAAACATATTTCATGGTTTTCATTCGGGTGATGCGAGTGTTAAACCACCAACACCAATGTGAATCCTACTAAGCCAATAGTCATGGGGGCCCACATGACTATACAGGTGAAGGTACGGGGGACATTGGAGGCCCAAACATGAGCAAACCCAAGACATCCTATGGATGTAGTTGCATTATTGATGTTTATGTTATTTTTATTATTTTTAACGACACATGACACCTAAAAAACTTCTTAAACTCACAATCTTCCTATGTACGTTCCTGTAGATGTCGACTAGGCAACTACGTGGAGGTAGAAGGTCAGGAAGGTCAAACGAACGCTTGGCCACTCAAATCGCAAAACAAATTGCCGCGGTGCTTCCTGACATCGTAATTCAAGTCCAACAAGCTCTCGCCGCAAATCCCATCAACCCTCCCAACCAAGAAGACCAGAACGTCGACAACCCTCCCTCCAAAAAGTGCTCCTACAAACACTTCAAGTCTTGCGATCCCCCAAAGTATGAAGGGACCGAAGGTGTCACTGCTCTCCTCCACTGGTTTGAGGAAATGGAGAACACCTTCCTCAATTGCGATTGTCCCAAGGATCGCAAGGTACGTTACGCAACCGGGAGACTGTTTGGGGTAGCCCTGACCTGGTGGAACATAGAGAAGGGTAAGAGAGGAGTTGAAGATGCTATGGCCTTAACATGGGAAGAGTTAAGGGAAATAATGAGAAGACGCTTCGGTCCAAGAAGCGAAATCAAGAAGTTGGAAGATGAATTCCACTCGTTAAAACAAAAGGAAGGAGATCATACTTCCTACAACAAAAGGTTTCTAGAGTTGAACCAAATGATCCTCAACTTGTTCACCCCAGTGTACCGCTTGGTTGAACACTACATTCGAGGCCTCCCCTAAAAAATTCAAGACTCAGTTCTAAGCACTTCGCCTGCGACACTTGAAGCCGCAATGGAACTAGCTACCGAACTTACCAAAAATCGCATTCGAAACGGTAAATTCAAAGAGGAGAAAAAGAAAGCCCCCATTGAGGCTCAAACTTCAAACCATTCTGGCTCCTCTTCGAAGTTTACTGGTAAAAGGAACCGAAACACCAGAAACTTTGCTGTCACACAAACAAATTTCCCTATCCCTGCTGCACCCACCACCCAAGTTGCCCCCTCACCTGCACCATATAAAAAGCCATACTCCGGCCCATACCCAAAATGTAACCGTTGCCAATACCATCACTTTCCTGATCATCCCTGCCAACATTGCACCGGTTGTGGCCGCGCAGGTCACACCATCCAAACCTGTCGCGCACTTCAGCGAACGAACCGCAATCAGCCCTCAACCCAGACCCACCATCAGATAGTGGGTCAAGCCCAACAACCTTTACTCCTACCACCTGCTCAACATGTGGCCCAATCCTACTACCAACCCAACTATCCCATGATACAACCTATGCGGGCTTGTTACAACTGTGGAGACCCAAACCACTTTAGAAACACTTGTCCACGCTTGGTGAACATCATTCATGCCCAAGCTCAAGCAAATCCGGTGAATCAAGCTAACCAAGCTCCACCACCTACAAGAGGAAGAGCTTACAACATCAATGCCTCCTATTGAAAATAATAACGGCCCAAACGAATCACCCAACTAGTTTTCCTCACCAAGAATCAAGACTCAACTCCGATCGTCTAGTTTTAATGTTTTCTTTATGTTATCTCAATCTTTCCGTATCCCATTTGTAAAATTGGGAATTTATGTATCTAAGAATTTTAATGCGAATTGATATTACAGTTTTGTTTTATACTCATTGATTTAACATTCATATCATCATACATCTCGACGTATCTCAATCTCATCATTTAAAGAAGTTGGGTTGTGTCTCACTTTTACATAGACTGACCCCTTCATCATAACAAACGAGAGAGGTACTGTCATCATTCAGTCATGTATCCTTTCAGAATTGAGACTCAAGCTTTGGTTGTTGTGTTTGTTTATGTTTTAGAGTCACATAGAACTGATCATGATTTACTGATAAAGCCAACGAAAATTTGACAAGAATATGGTGGATACGCCGCTGGTACTTCCTATATATAAGTATTCTTGGCAAAGGATCAAAAGCATTACCAGGAGGTTATGAGAAGTTCCGTGTAGGTTTAAATATCGTCATGGTTGAAGTTTTTGTTTTATGATACATACCTTATCATTTCAAACGTATCAATTCCCTCAAAACTATTATGCATAAAATCATAACCGACATCAAAGATCAAATCCGAGAAGCTCAACATGTTTCTGTACAGAAAACGACGTACGCAATGAGCTGTCTTGTGGAGCAGAACTTAAAATTGAAACTAAATCCGACTGTATTCTGTACTATCTAGATCGCATATGGATTCCCGATCACAATAACCTTCGTGATTTCCTTATGAATGAGGCGTACAAAACACGATACTCTGTACACCCAGGCGCCGACAAGATGTATCAAGACCTTCGATACACCTACTGGTGGCCTGGCATGAAGAAAGATATCGCTGTTTCTGTTTCCAAGTGCCTTACATGTTCCAAAGTAAAAGCTGAACATCAAAGACCCTCAGGACTTCTAGTCCAACCTGAAATACCTGTATGGAAGTGGGAAAACATAACCATGGACTTCATTACCGGGTTACCTTGCACCTCCAATGGGTATGACACTATATGGGTAATCATTGATCGTCTTACAAAATCAGCTCACTTCATTTCGATTCGCGAGGACTTCAAGAACGAGAAGTTAGCTCGTATCTACATCAGCGAGATCGTAAGCCGTCATGGTGTACCGTTAAGCATTTTTTTCAGATCGTGATGGTCGTTTCACTTCACGAACATGGCAAGCCGTACAAGCCGCTTTGGGTACACGATTAGACCTCAGTACTGCTTATCATCCTCAAACTGATGGACAATCTGAACGCACCATCCAAACACTTGAAGACATGCTTCGAGCACGTGTCATAGACTTCAAGGGAAATTGGGACGCTCATCTACCATCAGTTGAATTTTCGTACAACAACAGCTATCATTCAAGTATCAGCATGGCACCTTTCGAAGCTTTATATGGTCGTAAGTGCCGATCTCCAGTATGTTGGCACGAAATTGGAGAAGCTCAAATCACCGGTCCAGAATTGATTCAAGATACTACAGACAAGATCCATCAAATTCGAAACAATCTTCTAGCAGCACAAAGTCGTCAAAAGAGTTATGCAGACAAACGACGAAAGCCTTTGGAGTTTAACATTGGTGATCATGTACTTTTAAAAGTATCACCGTGGAAAGGAGTAGTTCGTTTTGGCCAGAAGGGCAAGCTAGCACCACGCTACGTAGGACCTTTCAAGATACTCGAAAGAGTAGGACTTGTAGCATACAAGCTTGACCTACCAGAAGAACTCAACAGAATTCACCCCACATTCCACGTATCAAAACTTGAAGAAGTGCCTCGCCGATGAAAGCCTCCATATTCCCCTAGAAGATATGCAGATCGATGAATCTATGCACTTCATTGAAAGACCAGTAGAGATCATGGACTTCGGAGAAAAACGTTTAAGACGGAGTAGTATTCCAATTGTTAGGGTACGCTGGGAGTCGAAACGAGGACCTGAGTTTACTTGGGAACGTGAAGACTCAATGCGCGAAAAATACCTGCATCTTTTTCCTGTTACCACTACTACTTAAATTTCGGGACGAAATTTCTAAAAGTAGAGGATACTGTAACATCCGTCGAAAAACGGGTTTTCAAAACCCGCTTCGTTTATTAATCGAATAATCAGTTTCAAATTTTCGTTGCTCATTTAATGCTTATTTTAATTTTAAACAATACATAACTAATAAACATTTTAGAATATGGAAATTAAAATGGTTAAAAAATAAAAATAAAGTAATTAAAAATGAAAATGGGCTGCCGGGTTTCGAACCCGGGTCAGCCGGAAGACATAACCAACCAACACTTAACCACTCCGCCACTTGATGCTTTTGTGTAATCAAGGAAACAAATAAAACTTAAGTTACCGTGAATTCACCTGTTTGCGCCAAAAACTGAAACCGATAATCGGCTTTCAACCATCCAGACGATTGAGTGATCGTGAGTTATTGTTTATAACCGATAAATGCATTACAACCCACGTTTTAATCAATTCAGTCTTCAATTGAACTCGATTCATATGATTTTCGAGTTTGATAACTGAAATCGTTCACTTCCAAATTTACACGGTAATATCTCTGTCTCGCAACTCTGAAACACTCATTAGAACTTTCAATTTCACTTTTGCTCTAATTTCTGATCGTCGGAATCGCTATCTGATATCACCGGACTTTCGCCGGAAAACCGTGTCATTCATCAAAACGGTAAATTTCTCAATTCTTTCATCTTCTATCTATTGTTAGACTTTTACTAACTCAAACCCTTCAACCAGAATCGGTCCCAGACAACGATACCGGATAACCTGCAACCGCCGGAAATTCTCTGAAAATTCTGAAATCACGCTGTGATTCGGTATGAGCATCTAAACTCTCTGATAATTCTTGTTTAGTCACTAAATTTCACAATTAGTTAATCAAAACTGTTAATTGGTCCGCTCAGACGGAATACATAAACAGAGCCGACGACCTTTGCCGGAATTCTGAGAAAAATCATCTTTCCGGTACATTCATTTCCAAAACCTTCCATATCCGTTACATTTTAATCATTTATATGTCCGTTAATTGAATTGAACAAGATCAGTCGAATATCAATTGTCTAGGTTGTTTTAGCGAAGAAGATGAAGTTAGGTTGTGTATATATTTAGTATAAATCGGGTTATATCTCGGGTTAGACACACAGTCCAGCGGTGGACTGTGTGCATTTGAAACATAGAGATACCGAGTTCGAGTCTGTCCTTGTTCCGATTCGTCACAATATTCAAACCTTTTTATAAAACCCAAATATGGAACCTTTCAGTTTGTATATAAGAGAAATAAAAACAAGTATTTTAACCAGGTTAGACACACAGTCCAGCGGTGGACTGTGTGCAACGTTAAACAACAGGTCCCGGGTTCGAGACCTGTTATGTGCATCGGTTCGACATAATTAAAATCCTTTTTAAAATAAATGAATTCTGAATAAATTAAATAGTGTATAAATATAATTAAAAACAGAAATATTTCGGGTTAGACACGTAGCTCAGTTGGTAGAGTTGCGTGCACGCGTACGGGAGGTCACGAGTTCGAACTTCACTCAGTGCAAACAAACACAAGACCGAACCGGTCAACAGTCAAAGTCAATGGTCAACGGTCAACGGTCAACCCAAAAAAAAAAGTCAACATTTTTTATTATTTTTATTTATTTATTTAATTTAAAAATCCATTTAGAAATACTTAAAAATAATATTTTTTAAGTTAGAAAATGACCTTAAACTCACAAAAATATATCTAAAAATCCTATTAAAATTGTTAATAAAATCCACTATATTTACCGTACCTTTTCGTTATTATTTAGGTTAGTTATTCCTCGTCGATCAACCCTCTAAACTCGTGCGCATTCAACTTCATCAAACGAACGCACCCAATGTGAGTGAATCTCTACAAATTCCCCGTTTTAATCACTTTTTGGGGTGTATCATGTGTCTTATTTATATTACATTTAAACACTTGTGCATCCATCATATCCATGATCAAATGTGTATCCAATATGTTTCAATTGTTTGTGTGTTTAATGTTTAGATTAAATTTATCATTTACAGTACATACATCATCATAGGCCGTCTGTTCCCCATTACCTATGAGCGGAACCGTTCCCCATTACCTATGAGCGTGAACGAGGCGTTGCCAACATACGATCGGCTCCGTTTGATTGAGCCTTGATCGCACATACATCATCATAGGCCGTCCGTTCCCCATTACCTATGAGCGTGAACGAGGCATTGCCAACATACGATCGGCTCCGTTTGATTGAGCCTTGATCGCACATACATCATCATAGGCCGTCCGTTCCCCATTACCTATGAGCGGAACGTGACGTTGCCAACATATACATTATCATTCATGTCATTTGCTCATGCAAGGTGGTTTGTTATTTGTTATTGTATGTTTATTTACGTTTGCTCACATATGATTATTGCACAATTTTTCCATGTTAAATATAACAAGAAATCAATAATAAATGTTTTCTAACAAGGTTCACTCACCAACTTTTGTTGACCCAAAACCCCCCATTTTTACACATGATACAGGTGATCCAGTTGCAGCAAGAAACATATAGGACGGCTTAGAATAAGAAATCGGTTTAGGCTTTGGATTGTTTATTTAGTTACTTTTTCCTTGTAATTGGATGAACTTGTTTGGAATATTGAAGTTGTAATTTTGAATTTAATAAATATGAAACATATTAGTAAACATCATGAGCTTTGGTGATAACCCAATTATGCCCTGACTCCTATTCCGCTGCGGGTCGGGGTGTGACACCGGATAGGTCATATACAAGTTCCATATGCCATTATACTTTAAACATGTTATTATATCAGTAGGATATTAACATGTATGTCTGTTTAGGTTTTAAAATCAAGTTACGCCTCAAAAGGGCGTTTTGATCATTTTACATTTTATAAAAGAGGTTTGCGAGAAAACTATAAAAATTCTGTAAAAATATGTATGTTATGATGTTATATCAGTAGGATATCAAATATATGTGTGGTAGTTAATTTTAAACCAAACTATGTCCCGTAAGGGCATTTTAGTCATTTCACACATAGCTTTGATGTCATATTTAGAATTATGAGTTTGGGACTTGTACCTACTGTAAAATATTTAAAATAAGTTTAGAAATCAGTAGGTAACAAGTTTTGGTTCATAGTTATAGTTTTAAACCATACTATGTGCCAAAAAGGCGTAAAAGTCGCTAAAGGCCAATTAATTCGATATTTAATGAGAACTGAAGTTATGATTAGTTTTATATAACCAAAATAAGTCATTTATCTATTATATCGGTAGGTAAAAGGTTTGGTTATGAAAAGTTTGGTTAAAACCATTTTATGCGAAAAGGGGTAATTTAGTCATTTAACGGCATTATACGAATATTAAGTATTAATCTGAATTAACATCCCAATAGGTCCTACTTATGTTATTACTCATTATGTAAATGGTTTTGGTGACGAAATTATGTTTAAACCTTTTATAATGCCGAAAGGACATTTTAGTCATTTAAAAGCATTATTATCGACACTTAATCAAAACACAGCTTATAACCAGAATGTTGACATCAAAATAATTTATTTAAATTAATAAATTAGTATATAAATTATTTGTATGCTTGTTGGTGTTTAAAACCCTAGTTTATACACAAAGGGCATTTTATTCAAGGATTGGCATAATATCGGAGTGTTATACTATACTATAACTTGGTCCTAAAACAACTTAAAGTCAGTAGTCTAAGTTGCTAAATCGGGTCATAACTGAAAGTCAAATAAGAAGTCAAACTTCGTGACTTTCAGTTGCGAACCGACCCTAGACCTAGACCTGATGGGTCGAACATGTTTATACATGTTCTTACTATTATTACCAAGTTGTTAGAGTGACAAAACATATTTTATAACACCTACATTACTAGTTATGAATTTATTTCAAAACTAACCCGTTGACTTTTTATGAATATAACTTTGACCCGTCAATTGGTCAAGTAAACGTGGTGATTAGGAGGTGCCCTTTTAAGGAATTAACACGTACCTAATTACGATCACGTAGCCATCTTCGCATCGAACAATGGCTGGACCGTAATGGTCTTAGCCGAAGGTTAAAGCGTTTTTACGTAAACGCTTTTACTTTGGCTTAAAGCCTAACAAAAACAACTAAAGCATGATGTAGCACTTACAAGTGATCCAAGGGAAGCTTAGAAACTCAGGGGAGCAAGATAGGAGAAAGATAGGAGTGATCAAGGAAATGAGCAACTATGGTGCCCCTTTTATAGTTGGAGATGGAGCATGAGGGCTTGCCAGGTGTTAGGGGTTGTTGTGAGAGGCTTACAAGTGTTTTAGGACGTGTAGCAAGCTTAAGAATGGGTGGCAATCACGACAAAGGTGGCATCACATGAATCTGCCAACAAACAGCCAGCTGCGACCCCCTTGCGGACCGTATGGGCATAAGCTTACGGTCCGCAAGGCCCCTGAGCGCCCCCAGTTTTTATGCTGGTTACGGACCGTACCCGCCTCTCAGAAAATTAAACTTTGGCATTTGTTTAAGTTTAGCTCCTCAACTTCCATCGTTGCCATTCAGAGGTTATAAATTAACATGTTGGCAACTTTAGTCCCTCTCGCTTAGCACACGACATACTAGGATCAACAGGACACGTGTCGGAATTTTATAGGACGGGTTTTTACGAGTGTTACATCCTCACCCCCTTAAAAGAAATCTCGACCACGAGATTTATTCAAACAAATGGGGGTACTTTTGTCGCATAACGGACTCGACCTCCCATGTATACTCGGGACCTCGACGAGCATCCCATTTGACCTTTACAATAGGTACATGCTTTCTACGAAGCTTCTTGACCTGTCGATCTTCGATCGCTACGGGTTTGTCAACGAACAAGAGGTTTTCATCTATTTGCACGTCTTCGTGTGGCATAGCCAATGATTCATCGGCCAAGCATATCTTCAAATTCGAGATGTGGAATACATCATGGGTTCCACTGAGCTTCTCAGGTTGCTTAAGCTTATAAGCCATGGATCTGACACGTTCGATAATCTCAAACGGTCCTATATATCTTGGGCTCAACTTGCCCTTCATTCCAAATCGCATAACGCCTTTCCAAGGCGATACTTTTAATAACACTTTGTCCCCTATTAGGAACTGAAGAGGTTTACGCCTTTTATTTGCATAACTTTTATGTCTATCTCGTGCTGCCTTGAGACGATCGCGGATTTGCAAAATTTTTTCCATCGTCTCAAGGACTATCTCAGCAACTGTCAGTTGGGCTTCCCCAACTTCTGCCCAGCAAACGGGCATTCAACACTTTCTTCCGTACAAGGCTTCAAACGGAGCAGCCTTGATACTTGTATGATAGCTTTTATTATATGAGAACTTGATTAGGGGTAAGTGATTATCCCAACTTCCACCTAAATCGATCACACACGCGCGCAACATGTCTTCCAATGTTTGTATAGTACGTTCGCTCTGTCCATCCGTCTGCAGATGATATGCCGTACTAAAATTCAATCGCGTGCCTAAGGCTTGTTGGAAGCTTTTCTAGCAATGTGAGGTGTATCTTGTATCTCTAACGGATGCAATAGATACCGGCACTCCGTGCAAAGAAACGATATCTTCGACGTAAAGTTTGGCCAATTTGTCGGAGTTGAAAGTCTCTCTGATCGGCAAAAAGTGAGCCGACTTAGTTAGTTTTGTCCACCATAACCAGATCGTGTCATTACCGCGATTAGTCTTTGGTAACTTGGTGATAAAGTCCATAGTTACACATTCCCATTTCCAGGTGGGAATTTCTTGTTGTTGTAGAAGTCCTGACGGTTTCTGATGTTCGGCTTTAACTTGCGAACATGTCAGACACTTGGATACATGGGTGGCTATGGATTTGTTCAAACGCATCCACCAATAATTAGCTTTCAAATCTTTGTACATCTTGTCACCTCCAGGGTGAACAGAGTACTTTGAATTATGTGACTCTTGGAGGATTAGATCCCTAAGTCCTCCAAAGGTCGGAATCCAAATTCGTCCATTAAGTTTGAGGATTCCGTCAATTCCAGGTGTCAACTGTTCAATAGTTTTACTCAACTTTTAGCTTGGAAGGTTTGCCTCTAACAAGGCTTGCTTTTGTGCATTCAAAATTCTTTCATTCAAACTACTCTTGAGCTCGATGCTCTTAGCATTGACCCGAATGGGTTTAACCCTTTCCGTGCGACTTAGTGCATCGGCAACCATATTTGCTTTGCCCGGATGGTAGCGGATCTCACAATCGTAGTCATTAAGTGTTTCCATCCACCGGCGTTGTCGCATATTCAAATCCTTTTGATTGAATAAATGCTGGAGACTTTTGTGATCCGTGTATATAACCCACTTAGTTCCATAAATAATGTCTCCATAATTTAAGCGCAAATACAATGGCGCCCAACTCTAAATCATGAGTGGTGTAATTCCTTTCATGCACTTTTAATTGTAGTGATGCATAAGCAATCACCTTACCTCTTTGCATAAGCACACATCCTATGCCCGTGTGCGATGCATCACAATAGACAATGAAGTCTTTGATGCCTTCTTGTAGTGTTAGTACTGGAGCATTGCTCAACTTTTGTTTCAAGGTCTCGAAGGCTTCCTGCTGTTTTGGACCCCAAATAAAGTTAACACCTTTTCTGGTCAATGTAGTCAAAGGAGTGGCTATCCTTGAAAAGTTTTCTATGAATCTTCTATAGTATCCAGCTATTCCCAAGAAGCTGCAGATTCCTGATGGCGTCTTAGGTGCTTGCCAGTTCATAATAGCCTCGATCTTGGTGGGATCTACTTAGATTCCGCGTTCACTAACGACTTGTCCCAAAAACTAAACTTCATGGAGCTAAAATTCACATTTAGAAAACTTGGTGTAGAGTTTCTCTTGTCTCAACAACTCCAATATGCCCCTGAAATGTTTCTCGTGATCCAACAGATTACGAGAGTAGATAAGTATGACATCTATGAAGACAATGACAAACTTATCTTAGTATGGTTTGCAAACCCAGTTCATGAGGTC
This sequence comes from Scalesia atractyloides, assembly GCA_947069175.1. Lineage (NCBI taxonomy): Eukaryota > Viridiplantae > Streptophyta > Magnoliopsida > Asterales > Asteraceae > Scalesia > Scalesia atractyloides. Next base: position 77,339,500 of record CAMTDV010001633.1, on the reverse strand, counting down.
CATGAAGGCTGCAGGTGCATTAGTGAGCCCAAAAGGCATCACTAAGAACTCGTAGTGGCCATATCTTGTCCTGAATGTCGTTTTCAGAACATCTTTTGTTCTAACCTTAAGTTGATGATAACCCGACCTCAAGTCGATCTTTGAGAAATAGCTTGCTCCTTGAAGCTGGTCAAATAAATTGTCGATCCTGGGCAACGGATAAGATTCTTGATTGTTATCTTATTCATCTCACGGTAATCAATGTATATACGCATTGAATCGTCCTTTTTCTTCACAAATAATATCGGAGCTCTCCAAGGTGATGAGCCAGGTTGTATGAAACCCCTTTTTCAGTAATTCATCATGTTGTATTCTTAATTATTTCATTTCTGTAGGTGCTAGACGGTATGGAGCTCTTGCAACTGCTGCAGCAACGGGTAGGATATCAATCCTAAATTCCACTTGTCTGTCTAGGGGTAAACCAGGTAACTCTTCAGGGAAAACATCTGAGAATTCAGAGATAATAGGCAAGTCTTCAATCTTTGACTTTGGCTCATCAATAGTAACATGTGCCATATAGATGACACATCCACTTTTCATGCATTGGGATGCCTTAAGAAACGATGCTTTCTCAGGCAACCCATAATGTAGGTCTCCTTGAATGGTGAGTACATCACCAGTTGGGGATTTGATTTTGATGATTTTCTTGTCACAAGCTATGCGGACTTGGTTACGAGACAACCAATCCATGCCTAATACTACATCGAACCCCGCCAATTTCATTGGTAGGAGAGAGATAGGAACAAAATGATTCTGATGGATATGGAACATCCATCTAGAATCGTTGAAGCAGTTTTGATAGTTCCATCAGCGAGTTCTACATCGTAAGTTATGTCTAGAGTTCTTATGGTCAAATTCAACAAATCACTAAACTTATGGTTCACAAATGACTTATCCGTCCCCGAATCGAAAAGAACTCTAGCATAAGTATCATTAACTAAGAACATACCGTTATAACATTATTATCATCGACCGCTTCCCTAGGGTTCTTCTGAAAGGTGCGTGCATTCCCTTTCTTTGTTCCTCCTTGCTTTGCAGCGTTATCTTTGTTGTACTTAGGGCAATTTGGCTTGATGTGCCCTTTCTCGCCACAATTGAAACAAGTAGCATCTTTGTGACAATTGTGCCTTCAGTTGTCATTATCAAATATTGAACAATTTCATAAGCAATAAAACCTCGTGTTTTATTCATTGAATTGTGAAATTTATCCATAACAATTGCACAATATCGATCCTTGTTCAAAATGAAGCTCTTAAACAATTTCTGGAAAGTTATAAGTAAACTGTTACGTAAACGCAATCAGTTTAACGCAACGTGTATTCTGGAGTAGTGACATAAGCAAAACATACCCTAAATATCCTTTACATAAGTTAGAAATAAGTTTTGAAGGGTTTGGTATGTCAAAAACAAGCCTATTCGATCATAGGGACTATTTACGACAAACTACAAAAGTCTGCCGATTCTCGTAGCTACGTACACTCCGGAACAATTTCACAAGCTTAATATACCTTAAATAACCTTTACATAACTTAGAAATAAGTTTTGAAGGGTTCGGTATGGCAAAAACAAGTTTATTCAAGCTAAGGGGCTATTTTGCAAATTCTGCGAAACTATGCCGTTACGCGTATTTCTTAATCCGGAACATGTATGCACATCCAAAAATTTTTGAAATCATTAAAATCTTGTATTTTAATGGTTGGAATGCAAAAATATCATTCGTTACGCATTTGCGGTCATTTGCGTGTTCGTTTCGATTTTCGTCGTAATTAACCGAAAACCGCAACCATACGACTGAACGAAGGGACATCCAAAACATTTCCGATCACTTTTCAAGTTCCCTATGCTTTATCTTCCTATGAAGCTTGAAAATGAGGTTAACGGGTGTTAAAAGTACCAAAACGCAACAATACAAAGTTCATGGGCTAAACTGTCAATTTGTGAAAGTTGCTGTCAGCTAGTGTGGATGCGGACCGCATCCACAAAGCAATGCGGTCCACTGGGGTGTTCAGCACAGCAGTTTATTGGTAGCTTCTTGTTTACTCCCTTGGACACCAAGCAATTCGATTTTTGATACCTCTCACCTGCATTTGACATTTGTTTAAGCTCTCCTAAGATCATGACACCTCCTAGGACACTTGTCATAATTTGGTGGCCTCTTGATCACTACAAATAGGTGAGTTCATGGCCATTTCAAATTGCTCAATTCATTTCTTCTCCTCTTGCTCTAAGTTGGAGTGCTACCACCTTTGTGGAGGCCTCCATCTGATCATTCTTCTTCTTGGAGCTCTTCAAGTGTTCATCAACACAAGTAAGTGCTCTCTCCTTGTCTTGTTTTATTTATTTTAGCTATTTTTAGCTAAAAGTCAAACAGTGTTTGACTTTCAGCTTTGACCATTAATTGGTCAAGTCAAAGTCCAATTGAACTTTGCAACGTGATCGTAATCACGATGGTTATGATCCATAGCGATCATGCCTACTGATTACCACATTTACTAGTCGAAGTGACGAGTCAAAGTTTTGGTCAATAATGCGCAAATGCGCATTATACGACTGAACTACTTTCGGGTGTTAAAACACTTTGTTTTGATATCAAAACATTTTTATAACTTAGTTAGACATGTCAAAACATGTCTAACCTGTCACTTTTAGTTTAGTGCTTGTTTAGGGTGTCGAGCGGTCTTGACCACCGCTTTGACTTTCGAATCCGACCTGTTTGGTCGATCTTAGGATCCGACCAAACACATATTTGTGACCATAGTTGTATATGGAATGACCCTATGAGATTATACCTTGTGGTCGCGTCGTTTGGTTAGTGTTATGTTAAGTCGCCTATTATGCCTTTATAAATGACCAAAATGCCCTTTTTGCGCATAAATCGATTTTAAGCTTATGTAACCAATGTTTTGCCATATGGACTGATGTTGCAACTATATTAAACTTGTTTTGGTATATAAGACTTATCATAGGGCATATCTAACCATCCGAACACGCATTTACGCAAATGACACGTTAAAGTGGCTTAAACTATCTTAACGACTCATAACGGGTCAAAAGCACTTAGGAACATTTCCAAATCAGAATGTTAACTTTATTAAACCATTTCATATGAGTTCCAACAGTCATTTGGTTTACAAGGCTTCATTCTATCCGAATCCTCTGATTAAAGTCTCGATATTAACATAGTTATCCGATATTAGGACATACGTAAATTCTCGGACTCTTGAGCTTTGGTTTATCTTCTTGAACAAGGACTTTCTTGCAATCCCAAGTGAGTACATAGTCCCCTCTTTTACGTTTTCAAATGTTTTGGGGTGATATATATGTGCCTATAACTACTTTCACATTTTCATGACATTATTTATGCTTAATTACATAGTACATATAGTACATGATTTCCATTGCATTTTTACTTCGTATGTTGACTTAGCATACCTAGTACACGATTTCAAGACATTTTGCTTGGTATATTGACTTAGTATGCCAAGTACATGGTTTCTAAACATTTTCATAACATGCTTACATTGTTCAAGACATATTGGTGCGTTGAATATACAATGATCCATTCATTAACAATGATGCCGATCGGTAGTATGTAATGGTACCATAGGTTTGACACCCCTGCTTTCTAGTTGTTTGAAAGTATCCATTGGGGAATGACAGAATCCGATGAACATTAATAGACCTCTGTTTTTATAAAGGTTTATTCGAAAGCCGACAAGGCTTGAATGTATTCGCCAACAATCCTAATATATGTTTTGACAATAAAAGCAATGGTTTATAAGACATAACTTTTAGATTTAAACAAAACCTTTGTTTATTCAAAGATATTGTTTTATAAAAGGACGATTGGTTTATAACAAGGACAATTGGACGATTGGTTTATGGTAAGTGTTTTAGATAACGAGGCCTGTGTAATATAATAAAAGCATGGTGGATACGCCGCTGGTACTTCCTATATATAAGTGCTTTTATTATATTACATATCGTAGCATTATCTAACTCACTTTGAACTAAGAGAAGACATGACATGTTTATACAAGACACTAGATTTTACTCGACATTGTTACACATAACATTAGTTTATACATAACACTTGGTTTACGCTACACATTATTTTTACATGATACTTTTATACAAAGACACGACACATTTCATACAAAGACATGACTACTTTTACAAAAGACATATTTTGGTTATTAAGTTAACCATGCATCATTCTTTCTGATTTTCATATGATTTTACAAAAGAAAACATTTTTTTACAAAGGTTCATTGGCTACTTTTAGTTAAACATTTCTTTTAACAATTCAAATCCATGAATCCTCATCAACAAAAACCTATGTTACTCACAGGCATTTTTATGCCGACGTACCTATTTTCACATATGTTTCAGGTTTACTTTTGTGATGATTGTCGCCCCATGCTACACATAGGATGGACTCGGGCTTTATTGACTTTAAAATATGAAAGACAATTTGAATGTATCTCATTTTTGTTATTCCAAGACAATGTAAATTTGGTATTCAATAAAACAAAACTTTAAGTACCATGTGTTGTGAAACAATTTGTAACGTGACTCCCCAAGTGTTTCTGACGCGTGTTGTTGTATATTACTCAATTTGGGGTGTTACAATCTTTCAGATCCTTACAATCCATGGCCTTGTGCCCCATTTTCTTGCAAATGCCGCAAGGCTTGGCTTGCGACTCAACTCGACACTGACCTCCGTGTTGTCGATTGCAATTCTTACACACTGGTCGGTTATCTGACTTATTGTGGTTTCAGTTGAACCCAGACTTTCCTTTCTTGTTCGACCTATGGGAGTTATCATCCTCCCTCTTTCTTTTTCCATCATTTTCGGATCTGATGGACCTATGCCTTTTTAGGTCCTGAGTCAATGTCAAAGCTAGGTCTACAGCAGACCTATAAGTTTCTTACCTTGTAGCCCTAACATTTCCTTTAATCTCTGGCTCTAAACCTCCAATGAAATGCGCAATGCGTTTGGGCTCAGGTGTGATCAAATGAGGCACAAGCCTTGACAGAGAATTGTAGTTGGACACGTACTTCCGACAGTCCAGATTCTTCATAGAAAGGGCCAAGAAATCTGACACAATATTTTCCACCTCGTGAGGTGGACAGTAAGTATCCTTAACCAAATCAGCAAACTTAGACCAACTAAGATTATACAGATACACCTTTCCTGCAGACTGCACCATGGCTTTCCACCAAATCAGGGCATCGCCCTTGAATGACTGAGCAGCAAACTTTACTATATCCTTATTAGCACAACCGCTGATTTCAATGATTGTCTCCATCTCATCCAACCACCTGAGAGCTTCACAGCTCCTTTCTCCCTGTTGAAATCCTGAGGTTTACAAGACGCGAACTACTTACAGGAACATCCTTTCTTGTTATATGTCTTATGCTGGTGTTCTTGCCTCTCGCTCCTCACATTTGAGGAGTGTATAGAGTTATCCTTTTTATCAGAAGGAGGAGGCTTTGAGAGCGGTTTAGTATGTTTAGAAGTGTGTTTGGATGTATGTTTAGAGTGAGAAGCACTCGACTCCAATTTCTTTTCAGCATGATCCTTTATTGCATGTCAACTTCCGCGGCAATTAAGGCTTGTAGATCGTCTTTGCTTATGCTGATTTTATCATCCGCATTATCATTGTTGCGTTGGCTGTGGGCTTCGTCAGAATGAGCCATCTAATCTGCTTGACACTAATCACCAAAATATTTTATTTAATCTCTTGCATTTGTGCTTTATTACGCAATTGATATGGTATTATTTCACCATATAATCTTTTAAATTTTCCGGACATGAAAAATCCGTAGCCTGATAGGGCTAGTGGTCACAGTACCACTTTTGCCAGTTGTACTTAAAATATTACGAAACAAAAGGCCTAATACATGGGGTAATTACATATGGCACCACAGGCCTGTTACGAAGGACAAAATAAAAGTAGCACTAATGGCTTGTCGCAATGACTTGAGATATATGAGCCTTGATCTCTAAAGATCATACGGCTTTGAGGTTTGAACGAAATCTATTACCTCTGGACAGGGAGTCGTAGACCGCCTCTGTCATCGTCACTAAAGGACAATAAACATAGCTCGTAAGCATTACATCACTAACGGATGTTACATTATGATCATCGCATTGATGATACTAGCCAGAATCAAACTTGATTATATAGGCTATAGGTTTGGACATAGTCCATCACCTAGACGGCTAGTGTGGTTCCTCAAGTCACATTACCAGGAGTGTTAACATTACATGAGTGTTAACTTTAGAATATTTGTCTTAAAATGGTTTAAATGAGCAAGTCATGTTTGCATAGACTAGGATGCTTAGAACGTAGTTCACCACATCTGGATAGAAGGGATTATCAACCTTAACTATCATGGTAGAAGGCTTTACTACTTAACTACCTTTTCGCCAATTAATGTGACCTTATCACTTGGCGGGTGTAAACCATCAAGAGGATTTTTGGGAATTATTATAGCTGATCGTAATTTCGAGTTAAAATCGAGACAATCGCTTGAACAACGGATGAAGCGGAATACATACATAAATAAATCCCCAAAGGTTCCATTTAATTAATGAGTTACAAATACATTGGTGCCTAAAAATAGGACTTTTAAATACGAAAATTGTCCTCGCAGGGACTAATACTTAAAGATAATGTCCATGCAGGGACTAAACAAAAGTAAAAACAGTGTCCACTAGGTACTTTTGGAAATAAATACATAAATATTAAATACAAGGATTTATCAATCCTTTTTCCCCTTGACTATCTTCACAAATTTCTTCAGAAGTTTGCTCGCTTTTTTTTAGATTTTTCCCTTGGCTATTTTGCGGCTTTTGTGGTTGAGGTTGCGGTTGTGGTGCAACAGGGTGTTGATATCCATAAGATGGAGGTGCAACCGAAGGATGATATCAATAAAAGGGATATCCACTAGCCGAATATTGTATAGTTGAATATGGTGGGAAAGGGGAATGGTAAAGATAGTTAGGCAAAATAGAAGTGGCAAAAGGATTATATCCAGATAGAATTGGATATGAAGGGATTGGGTTTTCAAAACCTGGTGGTGGCTGTTCTACGTTTGGTGGTTGTGCCACCGGTGATGGTAGCGGGTTAACCGCAGGTTGTGGTGCTGGTTCCCCCACAGGTGATGTGTTGGAGGGTCCACCCATTTGGTGATCCTCGGGAATTGTTGGATAAGGGCTAGGCAAGGGTGGAAGTGACCCTGCATAAGAGTTTGAATCACTTAACAGTTCAATTGGGTGACTGGGAGATCCGTTCGAAGGCATATCGGGATCAGAATCCTCGTCCATGCGGTCCGGGGAATCAACATGAGGGGTGACAGAGGGTGAACGCAAATAAATGTTCGGGTTGTATTCTCCATGAAAGGAATGAGAATGGGAGTGGTGCGAGTGATGGGACTGATGGGTATGGTGGGAATGATGCGAGTGATGGAATGGTGTGAGGAATTTGGTGGTGAATACTCGTGAGAAATCGAGTGCCGAATTGGTCCCCATGGCGATGAAGAGTCACCTGACCCTTCGTACGGGTTATAGTTATGTATATTTGAAGGACCTGTCATTGAAGGTCCGCCCCGTATGGGACCCTTTCCTTTGCCTCCTCTACCTCTTACTCTTGGCGGCATGTTCCTGCTTCGAAAACAAGTTAAAACAAAACAACGCAAGAATAAATAAATCAATGCAAATGAGTAATTCTAGGTCAAAGCCTAGATTCGAGAGTCTAAGGAATGTGTTAATGTGTCGTTTGAGATCAAACACAAAAGATTAGTGTTGAATTCACTCAAACGTTGGCTCTGATACCAACCTGTCACACCCCGATTTCCACGTGTATCCCGGTGGGCCCGGTGGGGAATATTGTGACGTAAGTTGATAATATCATAACCAAATAACACAGAGCAACACAGCGGAAGTCTTGGATTTAAAATATTATTACAGCCCAATAATGTTCAAAGTTAAGAAATAATAAATACAGACGGATTGTATTAAAGATCCACAGGCGGATACTAAAAATATGTAAAAAAAGAGATCAACATAATTTAAAGCACAACTAAGGGTCGCAAATCCTCTACGTTGTCGCCTACGCAGCTTCCGGCCAATTACGCGATGTACCTGTAACTTAATCTTTTGAAAATACGTTAGTTTTCACTGGTTACAATCAACCCACACTTTTTGGAAAATTTCAAAAATCATTTTAAGTGCACCTGGCATATTTTATAAATAACTTGGGATAGTACAAATGACCTTGTATATAGTTTTACAAGCCTGTCAATACATATGGGGCCTAGTACAGAAACCGAGACATGATCGACTGACACACCACTTCTGAACTTTCACACAGAAAGCAGATAATAATAATTGGCACTGTCGGGTGTATGCCTACACCCGTGCATAAGTCGTGGCCATTAGCACTTTAATGAGCCTAAGGATATCCCAGACACGGTCAAGCCCACCCCCAATGTTTAAGTTATCAGGCAATACAGATTAAAACGAGTTATGAGATTTAGTTAAAATCACATCTGGACAAAACATGATCCCATACCCGACCAAGCGGTAATAATTTACCGTATCCCAAGCCCGTATAAGGGAAAATAGGTTAAAAGTATTTATCTGAGCTAAATCTTTGAGATATAGTTAACTCAGCCGCTAATCAAACAGTAAGTACAAGACAATCTACGGGAAGGCCTCTAATCTGGAATGATGGTGTTATTAACCAATTAGAATGATAACGGGTGTTAAGTCATAGACTTGAACCAGATAGTATTACGTTTAATAAATACGTATGCTAGATTAAGAGGTGATCGAAATGGAATGTTATTTAGACCCGACAAGTACTACGACTTGTATAATATGGGAAAACACATAACATTCTGCATTTTAAACTAAAAATGATAAGGTTAAACCCGTTTTGGTTAAATTACGTAAACTAGTTACGTAGGCTTAACAGTTCGCATATAAGTGAAACCGGGTAACCGGATGGGTCCTATACAAGTTCCATATGCCATCATACTTTAAACATATTATTATATCAGTAGGATAATAGCATGTATGCCCGTCTAGGTTTTAAAATCAAGGTACGCCTCCAAAGGGCGTTTTGGACATTTTACACTTTATAAAAGTGGTTTGCGAGAAAACTGATGTCAGGGTTATAAACATTCTGTAAAAATATGTACTTTATGATGTTATATCAGTAGGATATCAAATATATGTGTGGTAGTTATTTTTAAACCAAACTATGTCCCGTAAGGGCATTTTAGTCATTTCACATATAGCTTTGATGTCATATTTGGGATTCTGAGTTTGGGACTTGTACCTAGTGTAAAAATATTTAAGATAAGTTTAGAAATCAGTAGGTAACAAGCTTTGGTTCATAGTTATAGTTTTAAACCATACTATGTGCCGAAAAGGGGTAAAAGTTGCTAAATGCCGATTAATTCGATATTTAATGAGAACTGAAGTTATGATTAGTTTTATATAACCAAAATAAGTCATTTAACATATTATATCAGTAGGTAAAAGGTTTGGTTATGAAAAGTTTGGTTAAAACCATTTTATGCGAAAAAGGGGTAATTTAGTCATTTATCGGCATTATACGAATCTTAAGTATTCATTCAGTTCATAATCTGAATTAACATCCCAATAGGTCCTACTTATGTTATTACATTAGTATGTAAATGATTTTGGTGAAGAAATTATGTTTAAACCTTTTATAATGCCGAAGGGCATTTTAGTCATGTAAAAGCATTACTATCGACACTTAATCAAAACGCAGCTTATGACCAGAATATTGACATCAAAAAATTTACTTAAATTAATAAATCAGTATATTTGTATGCTTGTTGGTGTTTAAAACCTTAGTTTATACACAAAGGGCATTTTAGTCAAGGATTGGCATAATATCGGATACTCGCATAAAACGCAGAATATTAAACGACCGTGTAGTATAACTCCAGAGGGTTATACTATATTATAACATGGTCCTCAAACAACTTAAAGTCAGTAGTCTAAGTTGCTAAATCGGGTCATAACTGAAAGTCAAAGCAGAAGTCGAACTTCGTGACTTTCGGTTGCGAACCGACCCTAGACCTGGACTTGATGGGTCGAACACGTTTATACATGTTCTAACTATTATTACCAAGTTGTTAGAGTGAAAAAACATATTTTATAACACCTACATTACTAGTTATGAATTTAATTCAAAACTGACCCGTTGACTTTTTATGAATATAACTTTGACCCGTCAATTGGTCAAGTAAACGTGGTAATTAGGAGGTGCCCTTATAAGGGATTAACGCCTACATAATTATGATCACGTAGCCATGTTCGCATCGAACAATGCCTGGACCGTAATGGTCTTAGCCGAATGTCAAAGTGTTTTTACGTAAACACTTCGACTTTAGCTTAAAGCCTAACAAAAACAACTAAAGCATGATAGAACACTTACAAGTGATCCAAGGAAAGCTTAGAAACTCAAGGGAATGCTCCAAAGTAAGTAGGAGCTTTCTAAGTGAGGAAGAGAGGAGAAAGATAGGAGTGAGCAAGGAAATGAGCAACTATGGTGCCCCTTTTATAGTTGGAGATGGAGCATGAGGGCTTGCCAGGTGTTAGGGGTTGTTGTGAGAGGCTTACAAGTGGTTGGGATGTGTAGCAAGCTTAAGAATGGGTGGCAATCACGACAAAGGTGGCAACACATGAATCTGCAAACAAAATGTGAGCTGCGACCCCCTTGCAGACCGTATGGGCATAAGCTTAGGGTCCTCAAGGCCCCTGAGCGCCCCTGGTTTTTATGCTGGTTACGGACCGTAACCATATATGGTTGTGGTCTGTAACCGCCTCTTAGAAAATCAAACTTTGGCATTTGTTCAAGTTTAGCCCCTCAACTTCTGTCGGTGCCATTCAGAGGTTATAAATTAACATGTTGGAAACTTTAGTCCCTCTGGCTTAGCACACGACATACTAGGATTAGCAGGACACGTGTCGGAATTTTATAGGACGAGTTTTTACAAGGTGTTACAGATGATCAACGAGATCGAGAGAACAATTAGAAAGGACAGAATCGAAGAGGATTGATTTACCATTTGCAACTTCGACAGCGAACGATTTTGGCAACTTAGCGCGTCTACACTTAAGCAATGGTTCAAATTCTATAGATACAAAACTCTTATCTGCGCCAGATATAAAATTACCCTCAATTGATGATAGCCTGACCTTAAATCGAGTTTTGAAAACCAACTTGCGCCCTACAGTTGATCAAATAAATCATCGATCCTCGGAAGTGGTGATATATGTTAAAATACACACGTTTTAGTCCCCCGTTTTACCCTCGTTTTATGCGTTTTCAGCTATAAAACCTCGGTTTCGGTACTTAATCAGGTGTGTTTTGGTTTACAGGCCCTAAACAGCGTTTTGGAACGAAAGATGAAGAAAAAATGGATTTTCCGAGCGAAACGACAAAGTTACGAAGTTCCTGTTAACGACCTTGCATATGCAAGACAGAAGACTGCACCAGCAGTGCAGCTACCTGTGCCACCCTTATTGCCGGACATGCACGACCGTGCATCGCTTGGCACGACCGTGCCAAGCCATTTTAACCGAGAACACTGCCAATTCAGCTGGCAGTGTAGCCTGATCATCGGACACGCACGACCGTGCCGTTTTTGAATCACTGTTATGGATAAGCTTATGTCACCAGATTGCTGGAATAGTGCACGGCCGTGCGGTGGAGATCTTGCACGACCGTGCCAAATAAAAAAAAACTCTATAAAACAAGGCAGAAGCTACTGATCAAAACATTGGGCGATTTTCCTAACTTCTGGGCGATTTCTGGGGTCGTAGAGCAGTCTGGAGAGGACGGTTTGAAGCCTCAATGTTGCAAGAAGCCTATCTAGCATCCAATCCATCAAATCCTTGCTTGTTTATGGTTTGATTTTTAACATGTATTTTGAGCTTAGATGCAAGCGTTGAGATGATGTTATTATGGTTATTATAGCCTAAGGGCAAAAACACATTGTTTACTTGCTTCATGAACAACCATTAGTATGTTAATTATGTTGTAATGACACTTAGCACTTTTTATGTTAATCCTTGATGATTAGTTTGCAACCTTGTTTGTTGATATTGGATTCTTGATTATAGTTAATTGTCTTGGAAGATTAGTATTTGGTTAGCTAAGATATTTGCAAAACGAAGCTTATTTAATCACTTATGAGTAAACTTTTAACTAGATTAAAATGTTTACACCCTGAAACTAGAAATGGGTATTGGTTTAACAAGGGGTAATTAATATTAATCAAGAGTGTTTTTCCTCATGGAAGGACCTTACGGGTTAGATGGTGTTGTTATGAATTCTTGAGATAAGTATAATCTTGGTTAGTAATTTAGGCCAAAATTGCTTCCTAAGTGGATTTGTGTTCAAGATTTGTAAAATGGGCTCGGTTGTGATTTAATCTAGGTTATGCTTTTCTTGGTGGTCACATTGTGTTTATCGGTGTTACTTTCCATGATAAAGTGCGGTTAGAAAACTCTTAACGGATGACTAACTTATTTTTAAGGGATTTTCATAAACATTTATCGATAAGGGCGTCAAAGAACAATTTTAGATGGTTAAAGTGTGTTCATCGTTTTAACTTTACGAAGGGTTGTCATGTTAGGATTTCCGAAAGAGAAACTAATTGTCTTTTAAAAATAGAAAATTGACCGAGTGTTATAGTGCCAAAACCGACTTAGTTAACATGTTTCGGTTGTTCGTAAAGCAAGGCTACATATTTACTTATATTCAAAAATGTCCAAAAATATATTTTAGTTAAACTTTAGTTTTTAAAAACAAATTATCACTCTATCCTTTTTTACCGGTGATTTAATGATAAAAGTTTAGTACTTTCGCTTCCGCCCGCATCCTTGGATCGATACTTGGTTATTACCGATACTTTACTACATATGTGAAGGGGTACACTTGCCCTTTCGTGTGTGTTTTAATCTTGAAGTATAAATCATTTTTATAAATTTAAAACCAAACCATGTGTAAAATTCATTGTAAAAATATGTATATACACGCATACGTCAAGTTTATGGCACCGTTACCGGGGATGTGACAAGCTTTAGGAACGACCCGAGTCAATATTTTGCCGGTGTACATATCTGTGAATAGTCGTAAATATTTTTACTTGATCGATTACTCATTCTTTTGTGTATATATTTTTATTCACTCGTATATAAATTTATTAAATTTTTATCCCATTTATTTGTTCGAATTCGAACTAATTATTCGTTTGTTTATTAAACTCTCGAAACCGAAAAACCATTCTTGACATTACCGGTTCAAGTGTTTTTGTGAGGTTTTGATTTTTCGACAAATCTTTGGCCTATTTCCAATTTTTAAACATTTTTATAAAAGACTTACATGTCTATTTTCGTACTTTTACCCATTCCCTCCGTTATGTGAGCATTATTTTGAGCCTTATAGTCGTTATATGATTGTTCGATTCGTATTAGGAGTGAGCCGAATGTCTCGTGTAATGTAGAACTTGTCCTAAGCATGCTTGTCGAGACCATAAACATGTAAGAATGTGTAGAAATGATAGAGGCACCTAGAAAACCCCTTGTTGTACCCCTTTTCGTTTGTGTGTCATCCCAAAACCCCATATCATCCATTAGGACTAACCATGTTGAGCCCTTGCCATGTTTTTCCTTCTTTAACCGAACCAAGTAAACCACGTAGCCAAATTAGCCTTTTTCTTTTTAACCTTAGTGTTAAAACACGGTTAAAGTCACCATTTAACTAGCATTTGTTGTAAATAGTTACTTATAGTTTGCAAACAAAAAATTGAAAAAAATAATTATTTTTATATTATTATATTATATTATTATTTTCGGGGTGTGCTTATCATTCTCTTACAGGTTGATGTCCTCAACCCCAGCGCCCGGCGCTGTTGAACCATCTGACGAACCCGAACGTTATCTGAGGAGGCGACTTCGAGAGAGATCTCGCGCGGTGTCGCAGCAAATCGAGGCAGCTAGGGATGAACCGGTGGTACCCTCTGAGACCGAGAGCTCAGAGGACGAGGGAGGCATAACCATGGCGGGCGACGACCGACCGCTGAATGAGACAAACCAGCCAGGAGGTGGTGGTTTGGAGTCGAGCCTCGCCCGACCGACGATAGCAGCGCCTAATTTTGAAATAAAATCGAGCATAATTAATATGGTGCATAATTCGGTGCAGTTTGACAGACGAGAGCATGAGGATCCCGGTCGACATATTGCGTCTTTTCTTCAGGTATGTTCAACCTTCAAAATACGGGATGTTTCGGATGATGCGGTTCGTTTGTGACTTTTCCCATTTTCATTACGGGACAAAGCTAGATCGTGGCTTATGTCACTTCTCGCGGGGTCCATCAGAACTTGGGACGAGATGGCAGAATTGTTCATGCAGAAGTATTTCCCGCCTGAGAAGACGACGAAGCTTAGGAATCATATCATGACATTTCGGCAAGATGACGGGGAGTGTTTACACGCAGCCTTGGAGAGAGATTCAAAGATCTGCTACTTGATGTTCCGCACCACGGTCTCACCAAGAGGCAATTAGTTCTGACTTTTTACCAGGGACTCAACTACGACTCGAAGGAGCGTTTGGATGTTTATGCAGATGGCGATCTGGGGACGAACACGCCTAATGAAGCTTACGCGATTATCGAGAGAGCTGCGTTGAAGTAGAGTTCACAACATGGTGGAGAGAGGAGCCGGACATCTTCACGATCAGGAGTTCATGTTGTTGATGAATACACAGCAATTTCTGCACAGATCGCGGCGCTAGCATCAAAGTTTGATAAATCACAATCCCAGACGGTAGCACAAACGAGTGCGGGATGTGATCAGTGTGGAGTTTCGCACGAGCTAGGTGTGTGTGACCAGGGTGTTATGTTTGCGGGTCAAGAAGAGGTAGACTTTGTCAGCAACCAAGCAAGGCCACAAAATAACCCTTACAGCAACACGTATAATCCGGGATGGAGGAATCACCCGAACTTTGGGTGGAAAGCAAACACGTAATCAAAACCCGCCCGGATTCAGTCAACGAGCTCCGGCACCGCAGCAGGATCAAGGCCAATCATTTCAGCCATATAATCATTCCTACCATTCTTGTTCTTATCAGCATCAAAATTAGGGCGCCGGGAGTAGTTCTCAGCAACAAGGCCCTTCGAATAATTCCAAACTGGAGGAGATGATGGCCCAGCTTCTGAGTAACTCTACTAGTGCGAATCAGCTAGCCAAGAAATGTTACCAGCAGACTGAAGAATGTTTCTTGGTTCAGGAGGGAGAGATGCAGAGTCAGAAGGCCTCGATTCAAAACATTGAGAATCAGGTAGGGCAATCGGCGAAGATGATGTCGAAGAGACCCCTGGTGGTCTCACAGGAAATACCAAGCCGAATCCACGAGGGCATGTTAATGTCATGATGACGAGGAGTGGCAAAGCCACGGGACCCAACATATCGGACTCACCACTGATCACTGAGGCGGTCCAGACTGATGCTCCAGACAAGGTGCACGCTAGGCGAGACCCAGCAAGTACAGCACAGCTCCGGGAGCCAGTCAAAGATTATACTCCTCCAGTTCCATACCCAGGCAGGGTGAAGAAGCAGAAAAATGAAGAACAATATGGTAAGTTTCTAGAGTTGTTCAAACAGTTACATATAAACATACCATTTGTTGAAGCCTTGGCCCAAATTCCTAAGTACGCGAAATTCTTGAAGGACATCCTCTCGAACAAGTAGAAACTTGAGGACATGTCCTGTGTTGTGATGAATGAGAGTTGCTCAGCTATACTTCAGAACCGACTGCCTACGAAGATGGGAGATCCAGGCAGCTTTACTCTTCCATGCCTAATTGGCAATATGCCGGTTAGTCACGCGTTGGCGGATTTAGGAGCGAGCATTAACCTTATGCCGTATAAGGTTTTTGCTAAGTTGGATCTAGGTGAGCCGTCACCTACGAGGATGAGCATTCGACTAGCGGACCGTTCCATTAAGTATCCACGAGGATTTGTTGAGAATATGCTTGTTAAGATTGACAAGTTTGTGTTTCCTATGGATTTTGTTATTCTGGACATGGATGAAGACTCGAAGGTGCCTTTGATACTCGAACGTCCATTCTTGAACACTACACGGACGATTGTAGATGTGGCCGCGGGCCAGATTACTCTCCGAGTTAATGATGAGCATGTGACCTTCGACATCAAGCGGTCAATGCAACACCCGCAGAGTCAGGATGATGCGCTATACTATGTTGACATTGTCGACACGTATGTGAGCACCCATTTCCAGGGCGCGAATGAGGAGATTGATTCGGACACACCTTTGTTGTGTGGGGACCTAGATGGCATTACGCACGAGGGCCACTACTTTGAGCATCCAGTCTATCAGATTGGTGATGATGGTTCCCAGAGTCTGGATCGATTTACGGAGACTGATCGTGAGGATGAAGAAAAGTCGAAGCCGTCTGTTGAAGATCTACTATCCTTAGAGCTTAAGGAGCTTCCGCCGCATCTTGAGTACGTATTTTTAGACGAGGAGCGCCGTTTGCCAGTTATTATTTCATCATCTTTGTCAGACGAAGAAAAGAGCAAACTTCTCGATGTACTACGACTTCATAAGAAAGCCTTAGCGTGGAAGATCATGGATATCAAGGGAATCAATCCTTCATTCTGTACACATAAAATTCTTATGGAGGATGATTACAAGCTGTGTACGCAGCCACAGAGACAACTAAACCCGAACATGCAAGAGGTTGTAAAAAAAGACGTGATCAAGTTGCTCAATGCAGGTTTGATTTATCCTATCTCTGATTCAGTTTGGGTTAGTCTCGTACAGGTAGTGCCCAAAAAGGGTGGTATGACGGTAGTGACGAATGAGAGGAATGAGCTTATTCTACCCGGACGGTCACGGGATGGCGTGTTTGCATCGACTATCGCAAACTGAACGATGCCACCCGCAAGGACCACTTCCCGCTTCCATTAATCGATCAGATGTTGGAACGTCTGTCGGGGAAGTCTTTTACTGTTTTCTGGATGGGTTTTCCGGGTATTTCCAAATTCCTATCGCTCCTGAGGATCAGGAGAAGACTACCTTCACATGCCCATTTGGCACCTTCGCCTACCGGCGTATGCCTTTCGGTTTGTGCAATGCACCGGCTACCTTCCAACGCTGCATGGTTGCTATTTTTCATGACATGATCGAGGATTCCATGGAGGTGTTCATGGATGACTTTTCAGTTTTTGGGGATTTCTTTGATCATTGTTTGGAAAATTTAAAAAAGATGTTGAAGAGGTGCGAGGAGACAAATCTGGTCTTAAACTGGGAAAAATGCCACTTCATGGTGAGAGAGGGCATAGTTTTAGGACATAAGATTTCTCAAGCTGGGATGGAAGTCGATCAAGCAAAAGTTGACATCATTTCTCGACTTCCGCCTCCTACCTCGGTTAAAGCAATTCGGAGTTTCCTTGGTCATGCGGGGTTCTATAAACGATTCATTAAATATTTCTCAAAAATTGCTAGACCCATGACATGGTTGTTGGAAAAGGATGCTCCGTTCATTTTTTGTGATGAATGCTTGAAGGCCTTTGACCTTCTTAAGCGAAAGCTTGTGGAGGCTCCAATTTTGGTCACACGGGATTGGACTTTGCCATTCGAGATTATGTGCGATGCAAGCGATTATGCGATAGGGGCAGTTTTGGGATAGCGGAAGGAAAAACACTTCCACCCGATCTACTACGCCAGCAAGACTCTTCAGGATGCACAGGAGAACTACACTACCACGGAAAAAGAGCTCTTGGCGGTAGTTTTCGTGTTAGATAAATTTAGATCGTATTTAGTGTAGTCCAAAACGATTGTCTATACCGATCACGCGGCCATTCAATACTTGTTCAGCAAGCAGATGCTAAACCAGGTCTCATCAGATGGATTTTATAGCTGCAGGAGTTCGATATCGAGATTCAAGATAAGAAGGGATCGTTGAATGTAGCGGCCGACCATCTTTCTAGGTTAGAGCACGGAGATACAGAGGATTCACGATGGGAGCCTATAAATGACAACTTCCCGTTCGAGTCCATTATGAGTGTGGAAGTGAGAGATGAGTCGCCTTGGTTTGCTGACTTTGCAAACTACCTTGCGTGTGGGATCCTTATTAAAGGATTGTCGCATCAACAAAAGAGAAAGTTTTTCAGAGAACTAAAATATTACAATTGGGATGCTCCGTTCTTGTTTTGAGTTGGCGCGGATTAGGTGATCAGGAGGTGTGTGTCTGGAGAGGAGGTAGTTGATATTCGGCGGCAGTGTCACGAAGGGCCCACTGGAGGACATCATGGAGCCAACTACACCGCGAAGAAGGTGTTAGATTCTGGTTTCTATTGGCCGACCATCTTTCGTGATGCGCAGAATTGGGTGAAAGCGTGCGATGCGTGCCAGAGGGCGACGAACATTTCTGCACGTAATGAGATGCCTCAAAACCCGATTCAGGTTTGTGAAGTTTTCGATATATGGGGTATCGACTTCATGGGCGCGTTTCCATCCTCACGCAGAAACAAGTACATCCTAGTGGCTGTTAATTATGTATAAAAGTGGGCCGAGGCGCAAGCCTTACCCACTAATGATACTAGGGTGGTTGTGAGGTTTTTGAACAGCTTGTTCGCCCGGTTTGGTGCCCCAAAGGCGCTTATTAGTGACCGAGGGACGCATTTTTGTAATGCGCAGCTTGAGCGAGCCTTGTCCCGCTATGGCGTTCATCATAGACTATCTACGTCGTATCATCCGCAAACTAGCGGGCAGGTTGAGGTTACTAACCGAGGTTTGAAAAGGATCCTTGAGCGGTCGGTGAGTCAAAACCGCAAGGATTGGTCCGAAAAATTAGATGACGCACTATGGGCCTTCCGGACTGTATATAAGACACCTATCGGGACGACTCCGTTTAGGCTGGTTTATGGGAACGCATGTCATCTTCCGGTGGAACTTGAGCACAAGGCATTGTGGGCTTTGAAGACGGCGAATTTGGACTTAAAGAGCGGCGGTGAGGCCCGTTTTTTGCAGATTCATGAGTTCGAGGAGTTAAGAAATCATGCCTATGAGAGTTCCACCTTGTACAAGGAGCATATGAAGGAGTTGCACGACAAGAGGTCGAAAGAACATAAGGATTTTCAAGTCGGAGATCTAGTCTTGTTGTATAACTCTAGGTTGCGTTTGTTCCCCAGGAAGTTGAAATCTCGATGGACGGGACCGTACATGGTCAAAGAAGTATTTCCATACGGTACCGTAGCGATTGAGGATGCAAACGGGGTAATGATCAAAGTCAACGGTCATAGATTGAAAATCTACATTAGCGGACCGGTTGACTCGACGGTAGAGATGATCGATCTCTACACCCCGCACGCGAACTAAGTGTGGGGATGAGAGTCCAGCTATCGACTCAATGAAAAAAATGTAGCCGGTGCGTTATTTCGCGCCTAGGGGTAGTTTAGTCTTATTTTTATGTTTTTGCATTTTTGCTGTTTTTAGCATAGATTTGTGGTTAGCGTTTTAAATCATACCGAGCGAAGATGCTTAGTCATTCTAATGTCCTAACATGTTTTATCTTGCAAAAGTGGCGGAAACCGGCCGAAAAAGCCCCCGAAAATGGGTTATGTGAAAAAATCACTGGTCTGCAGGTCAAGCACGGCTGTGCCACCTTTGGCATGACCGTGCCAAACCAAATCAGCACCAGATCTGCACTACCGTGCTCTCCGAGAAACTGGTCTCATCAGCTTGTGATCCTGGTAACGCACGACCGTGCGTCCTGGCGCACGACCGTGCCGATTGGCGTGAACAATGTGTGCGTGGGGGTATTTAAGGGATGTTTCTGCACTTAACTTCTCATAACTCTCAAACCCTAGCTGCACTCCCATTCCAAAACGGTTTCCCCATCAAAAATCCTTCCATTTTTCGCAAGATCTACTTCAATCTTCAATCAAGGTATGTTTAATTCGTAGATTTCATGTTCCTTTTTCAATTTTTCACTTAGGGTTTCTGATTTCTTTAAGAAATTTTGGGGTTCTCTTCATAAACACAAACGAAACCCTAACCCTTGAAGAAAATCACATGAATCTTGAACAATAGTCGGATTTCTACTCCCCAATCACCCAAAAACTTATTAGATTAGAAAGAATCTGGATTAATTTGGTGATTGGGGTTGACAATTGCTGTTGCAGAGTTTGCCACTGTAGTGCCACCAATGGCACAGTAGTGCCGACTGAGTTGTTTTTGATCTGTTGCTGGTTACCCTGTGACGCACGACCGTGCCATCTTTGGCACGTCCGTGCGGTTCCGAGTCATTGCGAGATACTGGGCTGCACCACCATGTGCACTGTCGTGCCATCTAGTTGCACGACCGTGCCGAACGCACAGTTCAGTTTTCACAGACTGTTCACAACAGTGACTTAGGCTGCTCGGTTTGTAGATTTCTCGTTATACATGTTTCTGACCTGATTTTCCTGTGCAGATGAATCACCCATTCCTTCACTTTGACCAAAACGATCTGAAGAACCAACCGTACCTCACCGCCTTGAACGAAATGTGGCAACGTAGAGGTCAATTCTGCACGCCTAAACGTCTGAGTTGGGACATAATGGAGGAGCTAAATCAGTCGGAGAGGCTTCAAAACATGCTCTCGCTCCCTTTAGCCCGGCTACTCAACATTAACGGACCGGTTTATATGGAGCTCACCTTGGAGTTTCTCGCAACTTACAGCTATGAGAAACCTAAGGCGAGTCGGAACCCAAAATTCAAGACAAAGAAAAGAATTAACTTTCGGTTAGGTGGACAGTGGCACAACTGGACGGTAGCCCGGCTTGGTCCAAAACTCGGAATTTACACCAAAGACGAGATAAATTCCGAGCTCTTCTCTGATATCTACACGTTTCCAAGTCATCAACAGCGAGCTGCATTTTGGGCTAGGATAGCCGACGGCCCACCCTACGTGCCGCGCTCGGCAAAAGCATCATGGATTAGGGACCCCCTCCTACGGGCCATACACCACATCATCAGTCATACCGTTGCGGGTCGCATGGACAGTGGAGGAAATTGTCCAACACCGGATGACATTTACCTATATGCGCTTGCAGAAGGGGTTCACGTTAACCTCACGGCCTATTTGGCAGAGTTCTTTGGCAAGAGCTCGGGGACAACCCTGATCAGTGAGATTCACGGGGGTGAATATGTCACCCAACTCGCCTACGCGCTAGGGATCATGACGCCTGAGGTGGTTGTCGGGCTTACATTGGTGGATGATGGGTACGCGATTGACGTCCGTTCTTTGAAGGCTGTAGGTATAGCAGTGGACACCGAAAATGGACCGAGACGTAAAGCGTTACACAACGAGATTTGGGATCCATTGCTGCTACTACCTAATGATGAGGGAGATGATGCCATCATGCATGACATGCCGGTACATGTTGAGGGTCCCGGGCACGACCAACAGCACCAGCAGCATCATCAGCACCACGAGTATCAGCCACATGATTGGCCACAGGACATCCCACCTTATCCTGAGTTCTATCAACAATTTCAGCAAATGCAGGTTAATCAGGATTTTATGCGCCAAGAGATGCAAGCGGGATTCTCCTACATTTTTTGTGGTCTTCAGGATGCCTACCCGAACTACTTCGGTGATCCCCTGCAGTTCCCCTTTGGGAACCAGCCAGGTAGAGGGGCGGGTTCATCTGGAACTCGCCATGACAATGATGGTGGGGACGAGTAGTTCGAAGGGTGGCGTACTTGGTGCTTTTGCTGTTTTTTATTAGTTTTGTTTGTTTTTGGGTGTCATTTTTTTCGGGTTGTTTTGAACATGTAAGTCTTTGTCTATAGAAAGTTGTTTTAATATTCATTTGATGTAGCTACAAATGATTATAAGCTACTAGAACAACAATGATCCTCAAAAAAACCTTTTGTAAGAAAGGTAAGATGATTCTTTAATAACTTATTCTCTTTTGAGTATAACCATTAGGAATCAATCATGCTTCTTAGTGTCTTAACGTTTCCATTCGGATTTAGGTAATTCAACCAAATCCCAGACGTTATCTGACACATAAAATCAAATTTGCTAATAACTTTTTTTCATTTAAAAAATGTTGATTCTAATGGGTTAATTAGAAGAGGTAGGATCAGTAAACTTTCTAATATCCATTTCAACTTCAGTCAGGGAGGATACATAATCAAGAAATTTAGTAGGCTCTTAAACCTAGATAACCTCCTTAGTTGATTACTGGGTTTATTAGGAGTTTCAGTTTTGTGGATTAGCTCTTGACTAAGTCGCTATCACTTTCAAAATTCTAAATGAGTAAGAATCGGTGCAGTATGGTGTGCAAGAGGTGTAAACGGAGTAAAATTTAATGCGTTTCTTCCCCTCGCCTCTTGCACTTCCGACAAGTCAAGATAAGGACTTTTACTACCCCCACTGATCTTAGAAATCTTTAGGAATTTCGCATGCTAATGGTCAATGTTAGAAGACCAATAGATTCATTAGAGAAACAAGTTAATGATGTTACTCATTGTAGTTTCTCCTATTTGAGGATTATAGTTTTGTCAATAAATCTTGGTGTGCCCATGTTTAAGAAACAATGAAAGTTTTGTGAAAGTAACGTTAGATTCTTAAAAAGAAGTTGTGAAGGAGTTGTGTCTTGTACAAGAGGTGCAAATTGAGGTAATAATAACAAATTTTCCCTCCCCAACCTTTTGTAACTCTCGCAACTTAAGATTAAGACACTTAATGCTCCCACTAACCTGATCTCTAGGAATGCTACAAGATAAGTTTCATTGATGTACTTGTTGTGGGTACTTATCAGATATGTTAGATTTGATTTCCTTAATGTCCAGATGTTATAAGAAACTTAGGGACATATTTAGAAGGAATCATAGTATATATGAATTAATTTCTTTAATACCTTAATCCATATAAGATATAGTACATACAAGTAAATATTATGATAAATGAAGAATGTCTGAATATTCCACTTTAGGATAAGTTCCAATTAAATATAATTTCTGATTGAACTTGATTTGTTCCCTTAGCCATTAAATTATTAAGGCTTATAACACATGCTCGTAAGTCACTAAGAATGAGATTTGATAAAATTTCATCCTTCGTTAACCTAGTCATGATTTCTCATGAAATTTGGTCTCAATGATGAAGTTTGTAGGTCTCATTTTTCTTTTTAAAATTTTCATTTTTATGATAACAAAAGGTTGTGAAAAAGTGTAGCATCATCAAGTTCTATCTTATAAGGTTTCTATCCAGATTGAGATGACAAATAATATGAGAGTTTAATGTAAGTGTGACATTGTTTTAACTATGCAAACCTCACAACTATCATAATGTACTTTCATATTGATACTAAGTTCTGTATAATCTACAGAATATATAAGATATCATAAAGTCCAATTATAAAACAGTTTATTATGGTTCTTATAGTCTTAACACAAAATTTTGCCACTAACTCTCATATAAATTATTAGAATAATGGATTTTAATAATCTCAACTATTAGCCGTTGGCCAGCAACGGTCTCAACTTCAAAAATAACCTGTGATGGTCCCACATTTTCACATATTGTAAACCAATGGACCTTTAGTAACATAACCTTAATTTCTTTTTGCCTCCTTATCCTTTTTGATTTAGTAAAGGTCCGTTGGTTTACAATATGTGAAAATGTGGGACCACCACTGGTTATTTTTTAACTTGGGACTGTTGTCGGCCAACAGCTAATAGTTGAGATTATTAAAATCCATTATTCCTAAATTATTTGTTTATTTCTGGTAAGTAAACGTATAAAACTAGACTCAACCTATCATGTCTTAATTGGAATATTATCATTAGCAGACTTAAATATCATAAATATCTAACTACTTATCTTACCAGCTGTTCCATTGAATTATGGATAGTCTCGATGACCGTGCCTAGTTTAATGGCATAAATTTGCAGTGAGACTTTCCTGTTGAAGAAACTTATATCTGGAAGTAGTATTGGTACACTATCTTTGAATCTTAAAAGTATCCTCTTTTAAGGTTTAGTGGCAGTGAGATGAACAACATCTAACTTTTTAGTTTCAGGCATTTCTTTTCCTGTACATATATTGTTAATCAACACACTCTTTCCTTTGGTACTTTTGAGTGACGTAGTTGATTCTTAAGGCAACTTATAGTATTATTAGAAAAGTTATTATGTAATGCACTGGAAAAGTGGATTTCCATGTATAAACCCTTAATTATGGGTCATGGTATCGTACCTGATAATGTATTCACATATGCCACTAACTTTATAGTAAGAATCTAGAGTAATGCATGCGTGTTAGGAGTTATTTTGATTCTTCCAAAGAAAACAGATTAGTCTTAGGAAATTTAGAATCTTGAATAGCTCACATGATAGCAATAATTAAGTGAGTTCTTGATTATCATAAGAAATTTAATGATTGACTTATCCCACTAGTCATGCTCTAATTTTCTTTTGTAATACTCTAATTAGAAGAGAGTAGGGAAATTGTCATGTCTTAAATGATAATCAACAATCCAAATAAGAGCAAATTTCAAAGAAACTCTTAAGTAGGCAAAACAGTGAAATTAGAGTGGATGAAATAGATGAGATACAAACTTAAAAAAAACTTGGAGTGATTTACATTATAATCATGTAAGGCAGAGAAAAATTATTATATTGGAGAAATAGTCTACTATAACACCAAAATAACAGACTAACTTAAGGTTCTACCTGAATTTTGGCTTCGTTTTGGCTTTGACCAAAATTCAAACATTATGAGCATAGATAAATAGCAGATTGTCTTAATGTTCTACATAAATTTGGCTTCGCTTTGGCTTTGACCAAATTTTAGGGATTATGAACACATATAATAGACTGACTTATTGTTCTACATGAACTTTGGCTTCGCTTTAGCTTTGACCAAAATTTATGTATTATGAACATACGTAAATAAAAACCAACTTAATGTTCTGCCTGAATTTTGTCTTCGCTTTGGCTTTGACCAAAAGTCAGACATTAGGAACGATATAAAATAATAAATCTCGGCTTAATGTTCTATCTGAACTTTGGCTTCGCGTTGACTTTACCAAAATTCAAGCATTATGAACAATATAAATAATAGACTGTCTTTGATGCTCTACATGAACTTTGGCTTCGCTTTGGATTTCACCAATATTCATGTATCATGATCAACGTACATAAACAACAAAAAACATAGATATGACATAACACCTTTGGACCAGAAATGAAATCTCTATGTAAATTATGATAGCACTTTGCCATATGTTTGTAATAACTTCACGTTGGTTCCATTATTCGAGTAGCAAAAGGAAACTTGATTAACCATTAATGTCAAACTAAATAATTTCGCAAACCAAATCAGGTGAAAATTATAGATCTGATTAGTCTACGAAACTTCTAAATTCTAATCATGCAAAACTTAAGCAAAAGAAATTACTTTAACCACTAATATCAAACTAAATAATGTTTGACTAGTTAAATGGTTTTTTTTGGATTTTGGGTTTCACAAAAAAGACTAATTTTTTAAAAGTCCCATTAAACAGAACTAGAATTATGATGTAAAAAAAATAATGGCCTTTATATCAATTAACTTTTATTGCACCATTACTTTCATTAATTACATTAAACAAAACTATGATGTCCATTGATGGAATCAATTGTAAAATATATGCAATTGAAAAAAGGTTCATCAATCGACAAAATGAATTCAGTAAATTAAAAATTTTCAATTAATTAATGATGGACGAATTAGGAAAAGGATTGGCACAAACAACTTTACTTATGATGATGCGATATTCTTACAATCCTCATCAGGTTGCAATTCATTCATGTTTTGGCATCACTATAAACATTTGCAGTAAAGAATCTAAATTGATTATTATAAAAAGTGTTTACTACAGTCCTTAATATTTGTCATGTAAACCCGATCATCATGAACAAATCATCAAAGTCGAATTTCATTATTAAATTGATATAATCAACATCGCTCTGATACCACATGTTGATTATATCTTTAAACACGGGTCAAAATATAGAACCTAATCATGTTTATTCAATGGTAACGTAAATATAGATACCAAGTTAGAGATACTTACTTGTAGGGATGATTATCTTTGAGGATAAAGATGAAGCCATGATTCTCGTTATGGTATTTTGTGTTGTTGAATCACACTAGAGAGAATTTTTTAGTATTGGTGTTTTTCAGGAGTTTTTTTTCATCACTTATAAATTAATAGTAAAGATCAATAAATAATGATCATGAATAGTGATAGGTTATAAAACTCTCTATATTCTCTATTAAAAGTACCTAAAAGGAAATCATAAGTGTCCCTTGAACTAATCAATATTTACAATTGTTACCATCAAGTGCTTGTTAGAGACTAGTTATCTCATATTGATAACGTTACTCAAATGATCCATTAGGCCACATAAACGGGTTATTTCTAACACGTCCCTGGTCATACCTGTTGTGAAACTAGCGAACCAACAAAATTCCCTTGCTGCTAGTGAACAACCCACATCTTGTTTAACCCCAAAGAAGATCTGTGTTTTATGTATTCTTTTTCCACTTTCGAGGAAGCCTCAACAAAAAATCAAACACTTTTTGTTTGACTTTTGTTTCTAACAAACAACCAATTAATTTGTTTTTTTAATCATAGCTCCAACAAAATCTTTAGTTGACTTTGGAGTTTCCTTCTTTTTGTTTTGTTCTTTTTTTTTATTTAGTTTACGTGCCTTCTTCTAGTTGATTCAATACATAACAGCAGTTGATTCTAAATTTGCAAGCAATTGAAAGCAGCAAATTTCAATAGTATGATCTGTTATCTTTGACCTTAAATATGAGTATGATCTGTTATCTTTGACCTTAAATATGAAATTTAAACTTCACATATATATAAATTGAAAATCACATATTAGTCCGCATTGTCCAACTTGTATTCAATTCCAATGTAAGACATATATTATGCTTAGGAGAATTTGTCACAAGAATTTGGAAATGACTTAAACAATATATGATTAGCCCAAATGACTAAATTAGCCCAAACCATTCACATTTGCACAATACAAACGTACACGGTATATTTAAGATATTCATGTCATAGTTATTAATTTGTTAGCACTTCTCTTAATTAAGCGCCATTTAATAAATTTCTTTTAATTAAGACAGTATTTAATAATAAAAAAAATCAGTTGATTTTCTTTCTTCACGTAATATTTAGAAGATTTTTTTTATATTTGTAATCATTTTTAACACGTTGCTTACTTGTAGAAATATTAAAAAGTTTAAATATTTTGATCCATTACTTTTTTTGTGGAACAATATTTTCTTTTGTTAGGCCGCCGCACTTCACAAATTGGAGAGCCCCGTTGCCCCTATCTAGCCAGACTATATTGTTTTAACCGAGTCCACGTTGGCTTCAGAGTTTGGCTTGGGTGTTCCCGGGGAAACACAATAGCTGAACACTCTCAGGCGTAACACACAATTGAACGTGGCACCTCTGCAAGGAGGCTAGGCTCTATCCATCATTGCCTGATCCACCAAAGTGATACAAATGAGGATTGAACTTGGGTCTCTATTGGGGAACTCAAGCATCCCTACCACTAGGCCACAAGCGATGGATTTTTTGACTGTTACTTGACACACATATTTTGACATCTTTAAGCTTTCTTTCATGTTTTTGGAAGTTATGTATGCCACCCGTTTACTCGACCCAATCTAAGCTGGTCTTGCTTATGGCTTAAAACTGAACCGAATTGCACCCTGCCATAAAATCACCAACCTAAATGTTGTGTTCTCTAAGGATCACATGGGCACCGGATAGTATTATTAATAAACATATCTTGTATCTTTTTACAATCGTGATTGTCATGGCCGGCTCTGAAGGAGGGCGGGGAGGACCGCCGGCCACGGCCCGATATTTCGAAGGGCATATTATTTTTTAAAAACTCTGATATGTATATGTAAAAATAAATAAATTAATAGGGTATACCCATACAAAGACCAACATAGGCCCACTTACAAAACTATTTTTATGGTTTAGATTAGTTATTAGTCCATTACCGTAGGTTTAGACCTTTAGTGAGCCCAATACCCAATTTCGTTAAGGTCTAAGGGCACGTTTTTTCAAGCTCGAACAAGGTATATAAATTCTCAGGACCGGGCCCTGCTGATTGTAACCGGGCCCTGCTGATTGTAAAGATAGTTTTTAAAATTTACATATCTTGAGTATCATACTATCATCTGCATATTTGACATTGCGTATAAAGTTGACTGACATCAAACGTATAAATATATCCATTTTTGGCTATACAATCACACCCTAAATTTGTGTAATATATCGAACAAGAAGCCATGGAGTTTCATCTCTCATTTTCAACAGCTATAACATCCTTTTTAGTTGTTTTTTCAGTAGCTTTCCTACTGCATATCTTGAGGAGAAAGAAGTTAAACATAGTGAACAATCAACATGCACCTCAAGCAAAGGGTTCATGGCCAATAATGGGACACCTGCACCTTCTAGGCTGATCGCGGCCCGCTCATCATGTTTTGGGTGACATGGCAGACAAATATGGTCCTATATTTACCATCAAGCTTGGTGTTCACCAAGCTTTGATAGTGAGTAGTGGGGAGATAGCTAAAGAGTGCTTTACCACAAACGATAAGGTGTTTGCAAGCCGACCGAAATCAAAGGCAGCAGAGATCATGACGTATAACTGCGCCACGTTTGGGCTTGCTCCGTATGGGGATTACTGGCGACAAGTTCGCAAGATCATTACGCTCGAGGTTCTCTCTCAAAAAAGAGTTGAGATGCTCGCGCATGATCGAGTTTCAGAAGTTAGAGAATCCACAAGAGATATATACGAGGCGTGGCTAACGAAGAAAGAGAGTGTAGGTTCGGATATGAACCATATGGTAAAGGTGGACATGCAACAATGGTTTGGGAACTTGATATTTAATGTCTTGGTCAGGATTATTTCAGGGAAGAGGTTTCGGGTCAATGATGAAGAAGGCGAGCGGTTTCAAAAAGTGGTGAAGAAGTTCTTTAAGTTATTAGGCGCTTTTGTGGTGTCGGATTTTGTTCCCTTTATGAATCGTTTCAACGTGGGAGGATATGAGAAGGAAATAAAGATGGCGGGTAAAGAAATGGACAACATCCTTCAAGGATGGTTGAACGAGCGAAAGATTGCGACGACGAACTCTAGGCAGCGACAAGAAAGCGAAAAACTCTTCATGGATGTGCTGCTTTTTGTTCTCCAAGATGCTTCTCAAGAGGATTTCCAGGGTAAAGATCATGACACAGTGATCAAAGCTACATGTTTGGTAATCTTATTTTACCTTGTTAATTTAATGTTACAATTACTGCATTGTTACTTGTTAATTTATTATTGTTTAAATAAACAAAACTTGAGTAAAGTTGAAACCCCCCCAAAATTAATTTGTCTAAATTATACCCTTATACAATTAGCAACTTAAGTTATGTCTTTTTGTTTAAAAGTCACACCCTTTAGTTTATTTTACTTACACCCTTTCATTTTACCTTTGTATATTATATATTATCATACTATAAAAATAGCAAACAAAGAAACATCACCATTCATCAAACATTATGACGGTTAATACTACCCAACTTCAAATATATGATAAAACAACAAAGCGACACCATCAAACTTTACGTCGGTTCAAACGGAAGTACGGAACGACATCACCAAACCTTATGTCCGTTCAAAATGAACGATATCACCAAATCATTCCGCCACCCCATATTTTCGTACTATCGTCGTTAATTGAAACGCTTTTCTATTTCTTCTCCCCGATACCTACCGTTCGTTTTACTAACCGATCATCGTTCAGATTTAGCGATGTATTTTATCATAGTTCCATGGAAAGTTTCGATTCCAGTATGTTTTCACTCCCATCGTTTTATTACTTCGGTTCTTTTTTTATTATACGGTTATCTTTTTCTATGCTATGATTACACCATTCTTTTCAATCATTGTATAAAGCCATGGTTGCCGAACATGTTACATGCCATTTGTAAACATATATAACTGAATAAATATGGTAAACGGAACATGCTACTTGCCATTTGTAGGGTCTTCGATCTGCTTAACGAGTTCCATACTATATTATTGCTTTGGATATGTAAATTAACTTGAAAGTCATACTTTTTAATAGCTTTTGAACGACATCATCAAATCATTCCGCCACACCATGTTTCCGTACCACCGACGTTAATTGAAACAATTTTCTAATTGTTCACCCCAATTCTCTCTACCGTTCGCTTTACTCCATTTCCGATCGCCATTCACTTTCATTCATCCCAGATTTGGGGATGTACTTTATCATTACTCCATCGTTTTATCACTTCAATTCCTTTTTGATTATATGGTTCTCTATATTTATGCTATGAACAAGACATGCTTTTTCATGTATACAATTTGGTACGTGGATGTTATTTTGCTATGAACAACACATGCTTTTTAATGTTTATAATTTGTATGTGGATTTAGTTTGTAGAGTTTGTGAAGTATGCACATCCATGTTTATCTGTTTAATTATTTGTGTAAAGTTGATCACTCATAAAGGTCAATTTGCTTTTACAAACACTAAAACTTTCGTTCGGTTTTATGTTGTTTTCTTACAACAATAAAAAAAAATCTTTGTTCGGTTTTATGTTGTTTTCTTACAACAATAAAAAAAATTCTTTCAATAGTTTTATGGGTTGATAATCTTTCAGTACTTTTGGTCGCCAAATCAAAACTATAAATATAGAAAATCATTAAATACATGTTTTGTGGAGCATATGTGAATCAAGTGGATAAACAAATGCCCATTTATCGATTATCACAAACTAAAAGGAATACAATGACTTTAATGGAAACACTAAACTTTTAGTTGTTAACTAATAAGACACAAATGCAAGTAAAAATATGGTCATCATCTAAATAAATCTCTAATAATTTTATGTTTTATTGATCGACAATGTGTAATATCCATTCAATGAAGAAACTACAATGAAAGTTATGCCCTTGATTGGTTAACATGTCGAGTTATTTACTCACAATTTTTAGTTTTCTATATATATGATTATGATACATTGGGTTAAAGCTTTTGGATTTGATAAGCAAAATTCGGCTTCGATGAAATTAATGATCGGATCAACGGCGATTCAAACTGGGCAAAATAGTCATCTATAATCAACACCCCGCCGCAACGCGTGGGTTAGCGTTAACTCATATTTATACAATATGTAAATTGGGTCCTATGACTTCCCACCCCCCTCGCGGAATTTTTGGTCAACCTCCGCCAGTGTTGGGTGGTACATTATAATATAGTGTCTATCTTAATAGGTAGTTATAAAAGCTCAAGTTAACAGTTAACACCTTGTTGCTTATGATCAAATCCAACAACATTTATGGTTATTTCAATCTGCAGGCATTAATAACTGCTGGCTCGGACACAACATCTGTAACATTAACTTGGGCTTTATCTTTGCTACTCAATAACCCAAACGCATTAAAAACTGCCCAAGATGAACTTGATGAACATGTTGGAAGAGACAGATTAGTAGAGGAGTCAGACATAAAGAACTTGGTTTACCTCGATGCTATTATCAAAGAAACGTTGCGTTTATACCCAGCTGGACCTCTCGACGTACCTCACGAGTCCATGGAAGATTGCATTGTGGGTGGCTACAACATTCCTAAAGGCACACGTTTGTTAGTAAATCTTTCGAAAATACATCGTGATCCAAATATATGGACAAATCCAAATGAGTTTAAGCCGGAAAGATTTTTGACGAGTCAAAAGGATGTTGATCCTAAAGGAAAGAACTTTAAACTACTTCCGTTCGGCAGTGGGAGGAGAATATGCCCTGGTATTATCTTTTCCTTGCATGTTATGCCTTTGGCATTAGCCAATGTGATTCAACAGTTTGTGATAAACAAACCATCAAATGAACCGATTGATATGAGTGAAGGCTCGGCACTGACCGCCTTCAAAGCTACGCCACTAGAGGTTCTTCTTGCTCCTCGTTTATCCTGCAAAATGTATCATTAGGCATAAAAATAATATGTAAGACTTCAGTTGTAAACATCTATATCAGTATAGATGTATGCTTTAGTTCTTGTGTGTATTAGAAAACATAATATACTTTAATAAGAGTTCTCTCATTTTTTTAGTTCATTCTTATATTGTTTTCAGCTTCGACTATTATGTAAAATGTTATGTTGCACTTCTCTTATGTAAGGCCCCCAAACCTGACACATGCGATTGACGTTAAAACAAACTGTAGATTACTTGAAAATCGAATGGAGATCAAAAACCGAAATCCAACTCATTGTGTCCCTTTCCTCGTCGCCTACTCTATTTCGCCGCACACCCCTGGGCCGATAGGGGGGATTCCCCTTTAATTTGTTTTTAATAATATAAACATGTATAAAATTAGTAATAATTTATGTTTTCGACATAATTAGTATAATGGATTCGCAGATCTTAAAGCATGGTCATTGCTTGTTTAATGCTTACTAATTTTGTGTAAATGGATATAAAAATACCAATAACAATATTATTATCTGGTTTTAGCATCTTCCCTTTTCTTCTTTGGTTATGGACATGGAGTCACATCTTTGTATTATGTCCATTTTCTTGTCTATAAAAAGGAGCAAGAGCCATCACTCGATATCCATCAAAATTCTATTCTTGTCAAACCACGAAGAAATAGACCTGGCGTGATATTGCTTCGGCTTATCGACTTTAATGTCTATATCAGAACAACCGATGAGCCGAACCAATATCACTCTTGTATGTTCCTTTGAAAGAAACGTGGCTTGTTTCCCAGATAAGTGGCTAGCGCTCAGAAATGGTATTTCTCTTAAGTCTTAACGAGTACCATATCATATCGTACAATTTTTATTTGTCATGAATGTTTAAACAATTGCTTGTTGAATCATAAATATGCCACAATGGTTTCGAGGTTTCATTGAGTTGATTCTTGTCATTTTGAGCATGAAGTTAGACTACACAGATCACATACCACGCATTAGAAGGACCCCTGAGGTTGTAGCCTCGCGGACCAAACTCTAATGGTCAAGCTAGTATTGATGAAAACACGTAGGACACTTGTGAGATGTCGACCTAGCTAGTACCAAGAGAGATAGAGAGAGACGAACCGGCTACAATCAGAGGCAGACCCATGTATACGGGTGGGTAGATGGACGCACCCTTTGAAAAACTTTAGTCCCTAAGTTTTTTTTTATCATAAATAGATGCTAGGATTATTATAATTCTTGTGAGGTTATAACTTAATAAAATTTTGTATAAAATTACCTTTATCTTAAATATTTGTATTCAGAATTTAATAATGTGAAAAAAAAAATATTAGTATTTTTCTAATATTTTAAAATGCGGCTAGTGCCAGCCCAATAAGATTGTTACGTAAAGCTAGGGCTTTGGGCCTCCGAATTTTTTTAACAGATTTGTAATATACAGTAAAACTGATCATTGGGCCAGGTTTTAATTATGTAAACTCCAAAAGTGCTCGGTACAGGACGGTACTGTAACATTCGTCGTAAAACGGGTTTCAAAACCCGGGTCGTTAATAATCAAATATTCGGTTAAAAGTTCGTTGTGTATTTATTGTATCGGTTATTTTAAATACCTCCTAATTAATAAATATTTCAGAATTCAAAAACCATAATTAATAAATAATAATAATAATAAGTAAATTAAAATAAACCCTAAAATAATAAAACAAAATTTTGAATAGAGTAGCTAGGTTTCGAACCCGGGTCTCTCAAGTTTTCACACACACTCCGCACCACTGCTCTACACGCACAATATGTGCTAGATCTCACGCATCAAAACATGTGTATACACGCGAAGTAGAACCAGCGAGGGGCCACGAATCTCTTTGCCGGAGAACCCGCAACCTACGCGGTTTCCTTCGATAAAACAGCTGTCCACCGGTTATTTTTGGTAAATTCGCTCAATCAAAACGCGCCGGCATTAAAGTCCGAGATCTTGGTCGTAGAACCGAATTCACAAACCGCTCTATAAATACCCCTCGTTTTCATTTCACCACTCGCTCAACCCACTCACTAAAATACATCTTATCCTCTGTTAAGAAGTCTCTCTGTTCGTCAGAAGTTTTGTCTGCAACTTCGCCGATGTTACACTCATTTGCCGGAAAGTCTCACCGGAGCTTAGAAAGACCACTTGGATTGGTACATCCTATACTCTTATTCTTTACTGTTCAAATATAATCTCGTCTGAAGTTAAGTTTTAAATTGTCTCAGATCGAATCGGTTTCTAAATCATCTTCTGTGTTTGAAACGTAGAAGATGAACTGAAGTGGGTATATATCAGAAATAAAAACTGGTTTACACACCGGGTTAGACACACAGTCCAGTGGTGGACTTTGTGCGATCGTAATGTTCACGTCACGAGTTCGAGTCTTGGTCAGATCCGTATTAATAATAACCGTTTTTCTTTAAACCAAACACGCTAACATGCTGTAAGATGTTAAATATAATAATATTCCTAAATTAGACGGGTTAGACACACAGCCCAACTAGTTGGGCTGGGTGCAACGCAACACTGGGGTCGCGGGTTCGAGGCAGACTTTGGGCGCCGGTTCAAAGGCTTTAAAATCTTTTTAAATTAACTAATTTCTTTAATAACCTAACTAATATATAAATATAATTAAATTAGAGATTATTTCGGGTTAGACACGTAGCTCAGTTGGAAGAGCTGCGTGCACGTATACGAGAGGTCACGAGTTCGACCCTCACACGCTGCCAATAATTCTAGAAGTCAAACCGGTTCGACCCGGTCAAACCTATTAAAGGTATATTTTTTTATAACTATTTTCTTTATTTATTTTAGTTAAAAATCCTTTAAAATACCTAAAAAGTAAGACTTTTTGTTTTAATTCGTAATAAATACAATAAAAACAAATAAAAAAAATCTAATAAAAAGGCATTAATTAGAAATAATAATTTCAAATAGAATATATATATTTATCGAATTATTACGTGATTATTTAGGTTAGTTTTCACTCGTCGGTTGAATCATAAATTCGTGCGCGTTCATCATTCTCAAGGAACGCACCCACTGTGAGTGAATTCTTACAAATTCCCCTTTTTATTCATGTTTTGGGGTGTATCATGTGTCGATTTAATTACTTCGTTTATTCAAACTTGTGCTATTACCATTATATGATCTAAACTTGTGATGTAAATGTTGTTTGTTGTGATGTGTGTTTACATTTTGTCAAGTTGCGTGCAAATCATTCATTAGGCCCATCAGTTCCTCGTTGGAGACGAGTTGAACATCGCGTGCCTCATTAGATCGGCTCCGTTTGATTGAGCCTTGATGTCATTGTTCATCATTTGGTGTGTGCTTGCATTAATTGATATTATGTGTATTGTGATATGTTGTTTGTTGTGATGTGTGTTTACATCTTGTCAAGTTGCGTGCAAATCATTCATTAGGCCCATCAGTTCCTCGTTGGAGACGAGTTGAACATCGCGTGCCTCATTGTTCATCATTTGGTGTGTGCGTGTGCATTTAGTTGATATTATGTGTATTGTGATTAAATTTACATTTACGTTTACTCATATGTGGTTATGCACCTTTTTATAACCAATATAATAAAGTCGTTCAAATGTTTTCATAAGATTCACTCGCCAACTTTTGTTGACCCAAAACCCTATTTTACACATGATACAGGTGGACAGGTTGAAGTAAGGAACACATAGGAAATTGCCTTAGAAGAAAAATAATGAAGTCATGAAAAATGTATTTGAACGTGTTGTACTTATATGTTTACTGTAATTTTCTTCTTTAAAAAGAAATAATAAATATGAAACATTATAGTAAATGTCATGAGCTTTGATGAAAACCCAATCATGCCCCGACTACCATTTCCGCTGCGGGTCAGGGTGTGACAGATTGGTATCAGAGCTTTTGACTATAGGGATATAGGATATGTTATTAGACCCTTAGAGCCTATACTATAGTTGATTAGATGTTAATTGTTTATGTGGTTACATGCAAACTCATGATGTTTATTTGTTTCGTATTTATTACACACACAAATACATGCAAATACTTCCACTATCATTTTGTGTGATACTTAAATGAGTTATACTTGTTGTCAAACATAACATGCTTACATATACATTCATCACGCATATTTCAATGTTCACATATTCAAATCATCCTCATATTTCCTTTATTCAAGATTTTGTGGCATTTTTCGTTTTTCAATCTCATCAAAGTGAGTCTACGACGGGCATGTAGTAACTAGAAGGGTACAAGTACCGGTAGTCGAAAAACTTCCTGTCTAGGTTGGCATTCTTATAAATCCAATATAACGGACCAGTTTGCCTACCTGGGGACTAACGATGAGAGTACGAAGGACCTATTAGGCCAAAGCATGCCACACCAAACGTCATTCGAACTAACCCTGCTTTGAGTTGTCATTGTGTCCATACCAGGACACCCTCCGACCTTATACTTTGCTGTCATGTTTTACGATTTTCATTCGGGTGGCGCAAGTGTTAACAGGCCAACACCAATATGAACCCTACCAGAGCCCAGTAGTCATGGGGGCCCACATGACTACCAAGGCCAAGTAAGGGGACATATGGGAGCCCAAAAATGAGCAAAGCCCAAGACATCCTATGGATGTAACAAATTAATTTTCTTCAATTGTTTTGTGAATGTTCATTTCTAAATACGACACATGACACCTAAAACATCAAACTCATACTCTCGATACGTATTCCCTGTAGATTCTTCTAGTCTCTCTCGTAGAAGTATGAGATCAGGAAAATCCCGCGAGCGCATGGCTGCCCAAATCGCTCAACAAATGGCCGCCGTAATACCCAACATCGTAGTTCAAGTTCAACAAGCCCTTACCGCTAATCCAGTCACCCCAATCAACCAAGAAGATCAAAACATTGTCAACCCTCCCCCAAATACCACTAAATGCACCTTCAAGCATTTTAAATCCTGCGATCCTCCAAAATACGAAGGGACTGAAGGTGTCACCGCTCTCTTCCATTGGTTTGAGGAGATGGAAAACACTTTTCTCAATTGCGACTGCCCCGATGATCGCAAGGTGCGATATGCTACCGGTCGTTTGTTCGGAGTAGCACTTACATGGTGGAATACAGAGAAGGCCAAGCGAGGTACTGAAGATGCTATGACTTTGACTTGGGAAGAGTTGAGGGAAATCATGACAAGACGTTTCTGTCCAAGAAGCGAAATCAAGAAATTAGAAGATGAGTTCTATTCTTTGAAACAAAAGGAGGGCGACCACACCACATACAACAAGAGATTCCTTGAGTTGAATCAGATGGTCCCCAACTTGTTCACTCCCCTCTACCGTTTGATCGAGCACTACATTCGAGGTCTCTCTTCAAAAATTCAAGACCCTGTAATAAGTACCACACCTGCAACTTTGGAAGCAGCAATGGAGTTAGCTACAGAGCTCA
This sequence comes from Scalesia atractyloides, assembly GCA_947069175.1. Classification (NCBI taxonomy): domain Eukaryota; kingdom Viridiplantae; phylum Streptophyta; class Magnoliopsida; order Asterales; family Asteraceae; genus Scalesia; species Scalesia atractyloides. The sequence continues at coordinate 77,301,855 of CAMTDV010001633.1, read as the reverse complement.
CCGAAAACCGCATACGGAATAAAAACTTCAAGGAGGAGAAGAAGAAGGATAAAGCATCAACCGAAACCTCAAACTCCACCCAAACCGAATCCTCTTCTCAACCCACTTCTAAGAGAAAACGAGATAGGCAAACTTTCGCTGTCACCCAACGCAATCAACCAGCTTCACAAGCCGTACCCCTCCAAGCTATCCCAATCACTCAAGTAGCACCAAACCCTATCTACCCAAATAAGAAACCTTACATTGGACCTCACCCTCAATGCAACACCTGTTTTTATCACCATCCATCTACCGTACCTTGTCGACTGTGTGCTAATTGTGGGCGTTATGGTCATTTGAGCAGAACTTGTCGTACCCCTCCAAACCAAGCTTCACCCCTACCCAAAACATGATCCAAACATATCAACAACCCCAATACCCCATGTTTCCACATGTTCGAGCTTGCTTTAATTGTGGGGACCCTACCCACTTTAGAAACACGTGCCCTCGATTGGTTAACATCATAAACGCCCAAGCTCAAGCAAACCCAGTTAACCAAGCAAATCAAGCAAACCCAGCACTACCACCAGCAAGAGGAAGAGATTACAACATCAATGCCAATCCTGTTGAAGATAATAACGGCCCAACCGAACCCCCCAACTAGCCTTCCCTCACCAAGAATCAAGACTCAACTCCAACCGTCTAGTTCTTAAGGTTTTTCTCAATCTTTACGTATCCCAGTTATAAATTGGGAATTTATGTATCCAAGAATTTTAATACAATTTGATATTACAGTTTTGTTTTATGTCTCTACTCGTTTAATTTTCATATCATCATACATCACGATATATCTCGATCTCATCATTTAAAGAAGTTGAGTTGTGTCTCACTTTTACATAGACTGACCCCTTCATCATAACAAACGAGAGAGGTACTGTCGTCATTCAGTCATATATTCTTTTAGATTTGAGACTCAAGCTTTGGCTGCTGTGCTTGTTTTGTAGATTTTAGAATCACATAGAACTAATCATAACTTACTGACAAAGCCAATGAAAATTTGACAAGAATATGGTGGATACGCCGCTGGTACTTCCTATATATAAGTATTCTTGCCAAAGGATCAAAAGCATTGTCAGGCGGTTATGAGAAGTTCCGTATCGTCATGGTTGAAGTTTTGTTTTATGATATAACCTTATCCTTTCAACGCATCAATTCTCTCAAAACTCTTATGCATGAGATCATATCCAGTCAATCAACTCTATGCATCAACGCTTTTCATCGTAGGCATAAAAAAGCGATTCCTGTAGCAGGGTATTCAACCCTTAATAGGAACGTTACCGCCTCAAATAAAAGAAAACTCTCACCCCCTTCTGATTATGTAATTGTCAAATTAAAACACCCTCCCTTCGAGTCAAACATACCACTACTACTTAAATTTCGGGATGAAATTTCTAAAAGTAGGGGATACTGTAACATTCGTCGTAAAACGGGTTTCAAAACCCGGGTCGTTAATAATCAAATATTCGGTTAAAAGTTCGTTGTGTATTTATTATACCGGTTATTTTAAATACCTCCTAATTAATAAATATTTAGAATTTAAAAACCATAATTAATAAATAATAATAATAAGTAAATTAAAATAAACCCTAAAATAATAAAACAAAATTTTGAATAGAGTAGCCGGGTTTCGAACCCGGGTCTCCCAAGTTTTCACACACACTCCGCACCACTGCTCTACACGCACAATATGTGCTAGATCTCACGCATCAAAACATGTGTATACACGCGAAGTAGAACCAGCGAGGGGCCACGAATCTCTTTGCCGGAGATCCCGCAACCTACGCGGTTTCCTTCGATAAAACAGCTGTCCACCGGTTATTTTTTGTAAATTCGCTCAATCAAAACACGCCGGCATTAAAGTCCGAGATCTTGGTCGTAGAACCGAATTCACAAACCGCTCTATAAATACCCCTCGTTTTCATTTCACCACTCGCTCAACCCACTCACTAAAATACATCTTATACTCTGTTAAGAAGTCTCTCTGTTCGTCGGAAGTTTTGTCTGCAACTTCGCCGGAGTTACACTCATTTGCCGGAAAGTCTCACCGGAGCTTAGAAAGACCACTTGTATTGGTACCTTCTATACTCTTATTCTTTACTGTTCAAATATAATCTCGTCAGAAGTTAAGTTTTAAATTATCTCAGATCGAATCGGTTTCTAAATCATCTTCTGTGTTTGAAACGTAGAAGATGAACTGAAGTGGGTATATATCAGAAATAAAAACTGGTTTACACACCGGGTTAGACACACAGTCCAGTGGTGGACTGTGTGCGATCATAATGTTCACGTCACGAGTTCGAGTCTTGGTCAGATCCGTATTAATAATAACCGTTTTTCTTTAAACCAAACACGCTTACACGCTGTAAGATGTTAAATATAATAATATTCCTAAATTAGACGGGTTAGACACCCAGCCCAACTGGTTGGGCTGGGTGCAACGCAACACTGGGGTCGCGGGTTCGAGGCAGACTTTAGGCGCCGGTTCAAAGGCTTTAAAATCTTTTTAAATTAACTAATTTCTTTAATAACCTAACTAATATATAAATATAATTAAATTAGAGATTATTTCGGGTTAGACACGTAGCTCAGTTGGAAGAGCTGCGTGCACGTATACGAGAGGTCACGAGTTCGAACCTCACACGCTGCCAATAATTCTAGAAGTCAAACCGGTTCGACCCGGTCAAACCTGTTAAAGGTATATTTTTTTATAACTATTTTCTTTATTTATTTTAGTTAAAAATCCTTTAAAATACCTAAAAAGTAAGACTTTTTGTTTTAATTCGTAATAAATACAATAAAAACAAATAAAAAAAAAACTAATAAAAAGGCATTAATTAGAAATAATAATTTCAAATAGAATATATATATTTATCGAATTATTACGTGATTATTTAGGTTAGTTTTCACTCGTCGGTTGAATCATAAATTCGTGCGCGTTCATCATTCTCAAGGAACGCACCCACTGTGAGTGAATTCTTACAAATTCCCCTTTTTATTCATGTTTTGGGGTGTATCATGTGTCGATTTAATTACTTCGTTTATTCAAACTTGTGCTATTACCATTATATGATCTAAACTTGTGATGTAAATGTTGTTTGTTGTGATGTGTGTTTACATTTTGTCAAGTTGCGTGCAAATCATTCATTAGGCCCATCAGTTCCTCGTTGGAGACGAGTTGAACATCCCGTGCCTCATTAGATCGGCTCCGTTTGATTGAGCCTTGATGTCATTGTTCATCATTTGGTGTGTGCTTGCATTAATTGATATTATGTGTATTGTGATTATGTTGTTTGTTGTGATGTGTGTTTACATCTTGTCAAGTTGCGTGCAAATCATTCATTAGGCCCATCAGTTCCTCGTTGGAGACGAGTTGAACATCGCGTGCCTCATTGTTCATCATTTGGTGTGTGCGTGTGCATTTAGTTGATATTATGTGTATTGTGATTAAATTTACATTTGCGTTTACTCATATGTGGTTATGCACCTTTTTATAACCAATATAATAAAGTCGTTCAAATGTTTTCATAAGATTCACTCGCCAACTTTTGTTGACCCAAAACCCTATTTTACACATGATACAGGTGGACAGGTTGAAGTAAGGAACACATAGGAAATTGCCTTAGAAGAAAAATAATGAAGTCATGAAAAATGTATTTGAACGTGTTGTACTTATATGTTTACTGTAATTTTCTTCTTTAAAAAGAAATAATAAATATGAAACATTATAGTAAATGTCATGAGCTTTGATGAAAACCCAATCATGCCCGACTACCATTTCCGCTGCGGGTCAGGGTGTGACAGGTTAAGTGCTGGTACGCTACCGGTTTGGTTTTTGCTACCAATTTGGTTTTCGTACAGGGTACCATTTGCTCATCCGTACTATATGTTTTTAAGTTAATGTAATTGATCTAGAATAGAGAAAAGTTGTATTATTTTTTTTTCAAGTAATAGCCCTTTAAAGGGCCATCTAGTCATCAATATTTGAGTGATGCTCCTATACATGATAATATATAAACTGAAAGTTAGGTTTCAGACTTTATGGGCTTATGGTCAACCCATTAAAAGGTGCATATATACATCTTAAAGATAAGATCTTGTGTGTATTTTTGTAGCCATTGTTCTTGAGCCTGCTTTCATAATTCATTATTTTATGTTCTTTTGTTGAACAGGTTTGTTGATTCAACTTTATGTGCAGCTTGTTGAACATCGTGTATTACCATGAACTTAAGAATTTGTTGAACATGTTTTTGTTGATTCATTTGTTGCACAAGTTTGCTGAACACATTTCTGATGATTCCTTTGAGATTTAATTGCGTATTCTTACTTTAGATAATCAACTTTATCTGACCAGAAAAAAACCACATAATTCATAAGTGCTATATAAGTTCTTAATATAAGTTTCTTCTTAGTTCTTAGTAGCAGAAATTGAAAGTACGACCCAAAAAAAACATAGGAAAAAGGCCCCGAATCTTTACTTCGCTTTGGCCCCAAAATGGTTGGGCCGCCCCTGATGGACGTTCAATCTTCTAGAACCTGAGGTTTGTCAGATTCATGTGCATCTGTTGCAGATTCCTCTATACCCAATGTATTTAGAGTAAAAAAGAGGTCTTGCAGCGATGAGTTGTGGCGTACATTAACATGATTCAAATAACATCGTATTATGACGCAGTCTTTCCTTAAACAAAAAAGAACTTACTTGAACTCTTTGTCTACCAAAACAGCATGTAACCATCCATAAGAATGTAAATCACAACAAAGAAAAAATTAACATGATAAACTATAAATGACCGCCACGGCACCTGCATAGTTACATTGCAGACGCTTCAGAACTATAAATATTTTTCTAATTGTTTTTCAATGTTGGTTTCGAATCACAGTTTCCTCTTCTTCTACTCTCCTTGCAGACCCATCACAACTCTATTATCCTCGCATGCATTTACATACTTTATGCATATAGTATGCATTTATACCGTTTGTGAATATAATAAAAATGAACATCAGCTAACCATTATTTTTTTTTTGTCCATATTTAATTGCAAGTCATGGTTCAACTACTACTAGAATATGAACCAAAAGAATGTTGGCTTTATTCGGGTTTGTTCGTGGGTCGCAGGTCATGAGTTCGTTTCATTGCATGGAATTAGCTGTTTGTTTGTTTGCATGGAATAAGTTGAATGGTCTTGTGTCACGTTTGCATGCTGAAGATCAAGACTAAAAGCACATGCCAATTATTATATTATGTTTTATTTTTTTCTAATAAATTAGAGTTGGTTTGACCAAGTATGGAGGTGACCGTTGTGTTTTATGCACGTGTGGTAGAAGAAGTCATGGTTTAGCAAGTATTCAGGAGGGAATATCTTTTATTCGTTTTTTGATCCGTAGAGTCATGTAAGGCTATATATAGCCATTATCAATGAATAAATTATGCAGCTTTTCCATTCACTTTTATTACTTTCTGTTTCTCACTTTCAAAGTGTTCACACTATCATATATTCGTGAAGTTGTAAAAGTGTTAATATATATAAACTATTATACGAGGGTTGTGTGTAGTGAGGGCCTGATCCAAACTAACAAAGAACATAGAAAAACTAATTATTGAATCCGTTGTTAAGTAGAATATTTTTTTAAAGATTATCAGGCTGTTAGAAGCCTTTTGGAGCAAAACGCAATATCAAAGATGTTGAACAAATGCTTAGTGATCTCAAAATTGTTAAATTGTTTGTTACATTGCAGAATGTGATTGATTGTTTGTATGACAGTTGTTCTACTCGAGCTATGGTGGCCATGGGTTGTGGCAGCATTATTGATGTTGTAATGTACGAAAGTTAATCTAAAAAATTGTGGGGAAGAATTATTGGTGTTAGTGTTGATGCCTATGGTAAACCTACTTTATATGTGGTTGAAGTACCTTTGATGATTGTTATATAAGTTAGATTCAATACATAGTTAATATGGTTAGAGAGTAACAAATAAATTGAAACAAAACACAGACGAGCTTTAAGGTAAAAAACCAAATAACTAGTAAACTACACATGTAATAGGCAAGCGTAGCTATCAGAAATATAGTATAGTTAAGATAAGTTACCGAGTATTAATCCTAGGACACGAAATCTATTAACTTAAACGTGTGAATAATATCTAAGTTATATAACTTTAAAATACTGAGCCTATGAGAAAACGAAATACTAAGAAATAAGTTTTAGAAATCAAATTTAAGAAAGAATAACCAATTAGGATCAGAATTCTACTAATACCTTTATAAAGTTTGTTGATTATGGATTATGAAAAGCTCATCATAGTAAAAGCTATTAATGAGGTGTGAAGTGTTAAAAGTCCTAGCCCTAACAGGTTGACTACATAACCTCGAATACTGAAGCTACAGACACACCTAACTATCCGGTTTTAAGTAACTAAGTAATTTACCTATCCCTTTTGATTTAGAGTTTCTTTTATTGTTTAGTCCCACAGATTCACAAACTAAGCGATTTACAATCTATGTTACTCAACTTTAAGCAAACCTTAACTAATTTCCAAACTCTTTTAATCAAGTTCTTCCCAGATGGCCCATATGCATTACCAACCCGTGAACAAGTTTATCTATTACCTACTAAGTATCAAGCCCTAGACTGACGATCGATATGTAGTTTAAAGATAGATAAAACAAAGCAAACATGCATAACTATATAGAAAGATCTTGTTTACCCACACAAACTCATTCAAGGATCAATACCCAACATATAGATTACATATCACAAGTTCAATAGTAAACATTTATCCAAAATTACACTTTTATAAATAAAATCATCCAACTTCATAAAGTATTTAAATTCATCCTACCTAACCGGCTATAAGGCGGTTAGCTATCCATACAAATAACTAAAACACAAGTTTTTATTGAATACATGAAAAAGACAAAGGAAAACAGAAATATAAAGGTTCTAACTCAGTAAGAATCAATATATTGATCTCCTGTATGCTACATCTTCTCGAACTCTCTTCCTTGAATCTTCTTGATTCATTGAAAACCTTGAACATCCCTTTTTTCGCTCCATTGACTTCTGAAATCGCAACTCTAGGGTATAACAGACAACTTATTCTATTTATAGGGTCCAAGCACGTTTCGGGTCGGGTACAACGGTACTCTCTATATGGGTACAACCCGTTCTCTCCACGTCATTAGTTGAGCCTCCGGAGTGTTTTAAACTTCTAAGACGTTGGAGCGCAACTCACAACTTACGGCCCATACTCTTCTTAACCATACGGCCCGTACCATACTCGATCCAACAAATTGCAACGCTTCGCTTTTTGTACTTTCCTAATTTAGAAACTGTAATCGAAATTCTGTTTATGGAAACCTGTATTCGTACGATGTTCGCATTTCACTTCCAAACTTTGTAATCCGAGACTTTGATCACAATAAAATTTCATACGTTATACATACTTGTTTTATATGCCTGCAATCGTTAAATACATATTTACACGTGTTCTTAATACTATTTATGCGTGCAAATATTCATACATGCATTCTCGATACTCGAATTATACTTATACATGTTGCTTATACTTGAAAACATGTTAAATACGAAACTTTATGCATGAAATGAAATACATGGAAAGTTTAGTGGCCAAAACAAAAGAAAAAAACTTCAAGCGGACAAGGAAGCGCCGCGTCACGCGACGCCCATCCCCTTAGCGCTACGCGTAACGTCAAGCCCCCTATCCATAGAAAGTTGTTTCATTTTAGCAGATTGGTCATCTTCTCCACCTCCAAACTCACCCAATCATCTTTAAACATCCATTAAACACAAAACCCTACTTCACCATTATAAAAGCAAGCCTCCATTTATCCATTTTCACTTTCCAAACTCCTTTATACCTCCAAAACACTCTCAAATCTATGGAATATCAAGTTCAAGGCAGAAACATTCTAAGTCCATTTTTCTTCATTTCTTCTTCCTCTACAAAGCTTGGAATACATCTAGGAGTGTTTCCACAGGTTTACCATGGTAAGACAAGGTGGAACATCACTATTTTTGAGGTCCAAACTTTCTGTTTTGGAAGAACATTGTATTAAACTTATACAAACTATGTTTTTCTTGATTAAATCTTACTCCTACTTGTTCCTAATCCTATCTAAGGTTATGAGGTTTGTTAGGAGTAGATTCTTATAAGTTTAAGAGGTGCAAACACCTCTAAACTTTTTGTTTTTAAGGGTTTATACGACCCACAAGTGATGAAACCATCCGAGCTTGCCATAATTCTTATGACAAGACTTGTGTTTTGGTATAGGTGTGAATACTTGGAAGCGTTGGCTATCCTAACTTCATTCCACCACCTCTCTTGATGCTTTACCTTGTTATCCCAAGTAGTTTGCTAGATTGAAAGTAACATAACCTCGTTTAGTATCCGACACTTAGTTAACTCTTTCCATGTCGGGAATGGCTCACCCAGGTTAAAGCTTACTTGGCTACTTGATATAGTAAGAAGTAGTGTATTTCTTTTCATTCATGACCATCCCAACCATCTTGTGATGGCTTGTGTATTGGTGAATCCTTCAAAGAGGTTAAAGGATGGTTATCCTCCTACCTTCATGTTTGACTTACATGACAATCTATGAATACTCTTGATGGACTTATCTTAAAATTATTACGTAAACTACATAAAATATATAAACATATATTTAACCGAACCCATGACAATAATCAGATGTGGTTACTTGTCATGGTAATAGGTTATATTATCTAAGTCTTGGACCCTCGTTACGATTCTAATTGGCAACTTGACCCATGAAATCACATCCACCTATACAGGATTTATGGTGTCAAAAAAACGGGTGTTTTAAGACTAGATAATTACTTTGTGTATACATACTTTAATTCCGTATCCGAACTAGCTATCAAATCAGAATACTCACGCACCTTCGTTTACCCCACGTAGGGTGACCTCGGTGTTCCATCCTCCAACTCCCCAACTCTTCATGAGATTCCCAAAGGAAAGCTTTGCAAACCGTGAGTACACTCGAAAGCCCTTTTTATACTTTACACTTTTGGGTGCAAAATGTTTAACCTATCAAATTACACGCAATCACACTTATACTTTATGTAAAACACAAACAATCCATCATACATGCTTAAATACGTGATACTTGATTTGTATTCTTTGAACATTCTTATGTGATTCGCTTGTCATTAATTTCGTATGAGCATCCCTTTGAAATGTATAGCGCTATATGAGTAACGCAACGCCCGTATTCTTTTGGTCATATTTAGTCTTTTAAATTTAAGCGGTAAACAGAGGATTGACTTGTATAATTGCATGCCATGATTACATTAATCTAGTTAACAATTTTTGCCATGTGGATTCGTTTAAATCTTTTTACATACTTATGCTATAATAAACTTGTGTACCGCCAATATTTTGTGTGTTGAACTATACTTTTAAACATGTTTCAAGTTTATGATGTTGATATCGACGAAATCTAGTAGAGACAACTTAAAAAACACCTAGAAATACTAGATTTTGATATTATATTGTTGTTGAATTTTGTTGTGCTTTAAAGATTTCCAAATGTTGTACTTTGATTTTGTACGATGCAATTGACAATTTAATCTATGAATGAAATCAGTTAAATTAAATATTGTCACAATAGTGTTAGTCTCGAACAATCTCGTTCGTCTCATTCCGATGTTTCCGCCATCGGTTGGAGTGTGACACAAATATTCTGACTTCATCAGTAAAGTAAAGCTCAAAGTAAAGCTCGTATTTTGACCGCGAAATCCATCTTTTAACTAAAAACCTGCAAAACACCAATAAATGAACATTTAACAAATTCAAGGTGAAATTGCACTAAACAACTACTAAAATGGAGGGTTTTAGATATTAAAAACTATGTTGTCTTTCAGACATATCACTTAAAACATTGCACCACCCTGGTCCAATCGAACGGGTATGATGTTAGATAAAACATTTCACACATTTTAAACCCTAAACATTTCACACATTTGGGTTTTTTTTTTAAACAAATAATGTTTTTGTTTACCATTCAAATAAAAACAACAGTATCGCGTTGTAAATTGTCGTCCCTAGATTATTGTGCGGGTTTCCTACTATCCTATATATACACACACTTTTTTTTGAACGGCGGCAATGATATATATCAAAGAGCTAGCAGGGGACTAGCGAAAAAAACCCCATACAACCTGGCCAAACAGAGCCACCCAAATATCCAAACAAAACAAGAGAAAGAAACATGTTATCCCCAACCCACATACATTTATTGCAGCCCAAAAAACGGATTATAACACCATTTATGCCAATCTATATTTAGAGATTTTGCCATTTGTTTTAACCATTCGAAAGCTAAGAGTTGGATGTCGTCTAAAAGCCTATCTACTCTACACATCTTGGGCTTGAAGATTTGATTGTTACGGTTCCCCCATAAGCTCCATAATGCCGCATAGATGATGACCCCAAATACTTTCCTTTCCATTTTAGGAAGACCACTGTTATGTTCTCTTTTCAAGAGGTCCGTAACCGACTTAGCAGTCCCCAAGTTGAATCCGGACCAATTACTTATTAACCCCACAAACTTTTTGCATATCCACATTCAATGAAAAGATGATCAATACCTTCTAATTCTAGGTTGCATATAGAGCACAACAAGGGCGGAATGTGCACCCCTCTTGACGCCAACTTTAAGGAGACTGGAATACGATATTGTGCAAGTCTCCAAATGAAGCATCTAACTTTAAGAGTAGACCATGGAGACCAGTTAATCATCACTCCAAGATCAGGAATTTCATTTCTCAGCAACCATTTCCGACAGGAAGAAGTTGTGAAAAGGCCACTCGAATCTTTAAGCCAGACCCAACTATCCGACCCACTACCAAACGGATAAGCACTTAAAAGATCTTGCAATTCAAAGACTTCATGTGAGAGACTTTCAGCAGCCCTAGCTGATATCCAGTCCCATTTAAAAGCTGGAATTGACCTGTTACTTATTGATAGACGCTGCATAATTGAACATCTTTTGACACGCTCAATAACGTACAGTCTGGGGAAGAGACGCTGAAGGGGAATTAGACCGAGCCAAGGATGGGACCAGAAGCTGATCTTGGAGCTATTCCCCACTGAAACACGCAAGACTGAATGCAGGTTAGACGAAAAGTCGTCGGAGACCGCGGAGTTGATGTGACTCCAAAGATCCGAACGAGAGTTTTTGAAAATGTCTTCCATAGAAGAAAATGATACATTATGAACATGTTTAACAACCGCACCCCATTGATTTTCGGATTCGGTAAGTGCCCTCCATTTCCATTTAGTAAGTATGCCCTCCATTTCCATTTCGGATTCGGTAAGTGCCCTCCATTTCCATTTAGTATGAACATGTCTTCCATATATACACACTTGAAATGCATTTTAGAAGCCAACATGAATTTGAAGAAAAAAAAAACTTGTACACGCTATAACAAACATGAAACTGAAAAACAAATTAATATGAGATTATAAATTACCGAAAGCGCAATAATAGACCCAAACCTCCATTTATAAGTTTCAAAAAAACTTAAAGGCATAAACAAAAACTAGTCTATGTATATAACAAACATGAACTGAAAAACTAATTAATATGAAATTATAAGTTACCTGAAGTGCAATAATAGACCCAAAGCTGCATTTATAAATACTAACATACACCCTTACACAACACATGCAAACAAAGTGAGGGGCCCATGATGAGCTCATTCCTCACCACCAAATTAACATTCGTGAGCTTCACACTGGATGTTAAACTAATACAAACAAAATGAAGAATCAACAATGATTTATTACAGAATACTGGATATGATATAATCTATCTAATTTATAATAAAATACTTCAAATAATATCACATCAAATAATATCACATGTCGTTTTCTCTTTCAACTTATTATATATTAATAATATTATTAGTAAATCTAAGTTGGAGAAAAAAGGTCTTGAATTAATATGAATATCTTAACGTTCAAAAAAGGAAATTCCAAACAAGGAAAAACAATGCTAGATAACTAAACTACATATTCTATTTTAACACGTTAATAAGAAAAATAAAACTATTAGTATATATCTAATAAATTATTAATATTTCTTGAATTAATATGGATATCTAATATCTGATTATATAATGATATCATCGTAAAACATTAATTAATATTTACAATTTGAAAAATAAAAAAAACTGATTTATAAACTATAAAAGTAACCGAAAATAGTAATTTCGATTCCCATACTATTAATTTATCGCTTTTAATGACATTTAGGTTTTGTGCCGCTAAGGTTGTGGGGTATGGTGGGGCGGGGGGTTTGGGGCGTTGGGTGACACGTGGAAAAGGAGGGGACCCGCCCATGAATGGGCTCAGCGGTGGGTATGGTGGGGCGGGGGTTTGGGGCGTTGGCTAGGCCACGTGAATTTTTTTTTAATACACACAATATTTTAATTAAGAAAACCTAAAATATTATTAAACAATCCTAAAACATTACAAAAAAAATACTTATTAAACATTCCTAAAACATTACAAAAAAATACTTATTAAACATTACATATAAAAAAAACCTAAAGCGTTAAGTAGATCTTGAAGAGGGCGAGCTTGTCGAACACCCGCCTCTCCTTGGACCGATACTCGATGTTGGCCACCTCGACCCGGTCGTCGTGGCTTATGTCCCCTCCCGGGACACTTTGGTAGTAGACCTTGAACCGCTCGAGTTTCGGTCGTAGGACGCGCCACTTGTGTTGGCAAGCGTTTAGGTTGTGCCGATCATCCCCGACATTATGCCGAAAGCTTGCTAAAGCCTCCGGCCAGAAACGGGTTTCACCTACTTGGCGAGCCTTCATCGCGTCGATGACGCACGAGACAAGTGCAAGCTCTTCTTCGTTTGTCAACGAGGCCATGATCAGCGGTTTGAAGTTGTCGGTTTCGGGTGGCGGTAGTGGGTAGCGAAGTTGAATAGCGGTGGTGGGATGTTTGGGTTAGCGGGGGGTTATTTATAACCGCTCGGGTTAGCCGTTTGGCCAAGCCAAACGGTTTGTTTTTAAATTTTAAAATGGCTAGGTTGACCCGCCAATCACCACCCGCCACCTCACCCACCTAGCCCCGCCCAACGCCGGGTGCCAGAGTACCGGCCAACGGGCCACGCCATAAGCCAAGCCCCTCCGGGGTGGTGATTTGGGTGTTGCCCGCCAACCCACGCCCAAACCCCCGCCCCATACCCCATAGTCTAATTAAGTTTATTGACACTTTATTTATACCATTATTGCTTAGCACATATTTTTAGTGACATTTAGTTTTTATGCCTAAACTTTTAGTGGCACTTTAGGTGTGCTACTAAAAACTTTTGCATTATATCGTACATCAAATTATATGTATAATAAAACTTATGCTACAAAAACTTTTCCTAAAATTTCCCTCCCGTACTATAATTCATGCCACAAATACTTTATACAAACTTTAAAATTGACCAAATACCATATTTGTAAATTGTGGTAATTATATAACTAATATTTACCAAATAAATTTTTTTTTTTTGTAAAATGATTAAAATTTGGAGATAAAAAGGTGCTTTATAGATATCAAAACCATATGTATTCTTGGTTATCCCCCACCCTAGCCTAGTTGGTTGTTGGGCCGGTTGTTCTTCTTGGAGACGCAGGTTCGACTCCTGGCTTTGACGAAAGGTGCGGGACGTCCCAATGATGGATCGTCTCCTACCGAGGCATGGTTCGATCCGGAGGGCAACCGGTTTTACCCAGCTGTTACCCCAGCGAGGTTCTTGTGTGGGGGCAGTATGGTTTTCGGGCGAAGGTCAGTCAGAGCGACAGCCGGGGCCCGATAGAAAATCGCGTCTGCCAAGGCTGGGCTGACGGGTAAACATCCTTGACGGGAACCCGGTGACCAATGGTCATGTACATATTGAAAGTCACCCTTCAAAATATATATATATCTAAAATAGGTTTAGTCCCAAGGACAATAAAACTTTACTATAAACGTCATAATTTTTTTTTCTCTTTGCTTGTATTCAAAATAGCCCAAGAACAGGGCACTTTAGCAATTATTTGTTGCCCCAAAACAAAAACAACAAGGAAAAAGGAAAAAGGAAAAAGGAAAAGCAAAAAAAAAAAATTAAAGTAATTGATAATGGAAATTAGAGCTATCGTACATGATCGAAAAATTTTGAACAGCAACTTATTCCATATGATTTTCCTCCAACACAAAAATTTAAGTCAGAAAAAACTTCCCAAAATCTCCCGCTTATACTAAAATCCCTCCTGAATACATCATCATCAGATTCATAGTCCAGTCCACCTAAAAGTGATGACCCTAGTCCCTAAAACCCGTGGGAGATAGGGGGTCGCATATATTATCGTCTGATCGCATTCACCTGGTATGGTTTCAAACTTCGGTTCTTGCCATTGCTATTATGTTCTTGCTATCAATAATTTTAATTAAGCGTTGGTTTGCTATTATGTATTAACATTATTTAGGTGTTTAATTTTGATCTCTTTAAGATCCTTCGATTGTTATAGATGTTGATCTTATAATATTTGTTTTCTACTTCTTGTTTATTCATTATGGTTGATGGAATTAAGTATTGGATCGGTATATCTTTCACTTCTTAGAAAATAAGTGATGTATTATGTATTTTGTGTGTCAATATTAACCTCTTTCTGTTTGTTATAGCCGTCGGTTATTATGATTTTTGCTTCCGGTTTCATGTTTATTTATTATATTCGTTGAGATTAAGTGTTAAATCACCAAACGGTGTATGTATTACTTTTTAGAAAGTAAATGATGTAAAAAATGATGTATTACGTAATTTGTATGATAATTTCAACCTCTTTTAGCTTCTTCGATCATTTTAGTAGTTGAGTTTCATGATTTGTGCTTCTTTCTTTATGTCAAGTTATGTCATTGGTTGAAATTAAACTGCAAATCGGTATTTCACCTTTTTGAAAACAAATTGATTTGTTATTTTTTACCCCTTTTAGAATCTTGGACTGTTCTATTTTCTATTCTGTATATCTATGCTTATTTCTTTGTGTTCATTAATGTTATTCTTATAGCATTTGCTCTTTTGATTGTTATAGGCTTATAGCCGTCATATATTGTAATGGTTGCTTCATGTTTCATGTTTATTCATTATGTGTGATGAAATTAAGCAATAAGTTGGTGTGTCCATTAGTCTTTAGGCAATAAATGATTTAGTATGTATCAGGTTTATTAAATATAACCATTTTTTAGCTCTTTCAATTGTTATAGCCGAAGACTCTCATGATATGTGTTTCATGTTTAATTATTATAGTAGTTATAGTTAAGCATCAAATTGGTATGTCCATTACCTTTTAGAAAACAAATTGATGAGTTATTTCTCATATCTTTTGGCTCGTTATGATTGACAAATAAAATATGATGATTTTGTTTGTGCAGCAGATTTATGCTTTTTGTCTAGGAAGGTCAGAAGGTACCTCAACAAATAGTTATTGAAGTAGAAGAAGTATTCAAAATGTGGTTTGTATTTATCCTACTCCTTCAACATAATTATCAATAAGGTAGGTTCGGTATCTATTTTATTTTATATTATTTTTTTACTGTCACTATTAATATTTATATTTGGTAAAAGCTATTTGGTGTGCATTTTGCCTTTCCTAACTAGTTAACTAATTGATGATAGACAGAAGTGAGGACTAAGGAATGAAAGTTACCATTATCTTTATGTTCTTGAAGCAATATCAGTAGATAGTAGGGGTGTTCACGGTCACGGTTTGAAACCGTGAAACCTCCTAAACCGGTCATCGGTTTGGTTTCACGGTCGGTTTGTTTCTTTTAATTTTGGTCGGTCGGTTTTTAAATTTTCAAACCGTATCGAACGATTCGGTTTGCGGTTTATACAGAAAACCAACCGTATAAAACCGGACCGGACTGTAAGATTGGTTTATATTTTATTTTTTAGATATTGCATATTTTGTATCACTTATTACTTTTTTGGTGTATTCGATCATTTGGTTTTAACTGAATTAACATTGTTGAAGTGGGCTAAAATGTTTACTGAATCTACATTTCATTGTTTATATCACTTTGTATTAATATTTATGTATGATTCTGTTTGTAATTTAATTGAAGTTTTGCTACTGGTATTAAAATTTAAATATTGAAGAGCTTTTGAACCTTAGTTGTTAATTACTGAAGCAGTTTTCTTCAGTAGAAAGGAGAGAATCAAGTTATTATTGCCTATGTTTGATAATCTACCATGAAATAGCAATGATTAGTAGTTATTGTCCAAACCGTGAAACCAAACTGGAACCAAACCATTACTAACAGTTTGGTTCGGTTCGGTTTTAATTGTCAACGGTTCGGTTTTGGTTTTTGAAGATAAAAAACCATTACTAACGGTTTGGTTCACGGTTTGACGTAAAAACCGTCCAAACCAGACCATGAACACCCCTAGTAGATAGTAGTATTGGGAGACATCCGAATTTAAGGTATATTTTTCTACTTTTGTATAATAAATATAATCAATACTTAAAAAGTTAGTTTACACGTAATTTATAATAATGTTGCCCGATGCGAATTCTGTTTGATAATCATAGGTTATAGAGGTCTTTTTTACTTTATTTGTATTTGATTTTGTTAGAGAAAATGAACTTAGACATTGTTTTTAAAACAAAAAGTGGAAGTGAAGGGGAGACATGTATATGAGTTTAGGAGGTTTGGGATCGAATAATGTGAAAAATTGAGATTTGCTTATGTTCACGAAGTGCTTTTGCTGTTTTACACAGATTCATTATAGAAGGATTAGTTTTGCAATCCAAAAAGAGATTGCGGCGCAGCTTGTTGTCCTTTTACCAACCATTTGTTTGTAATTTGTTATTTGGCATTATTTAATGACACTGGAATGAAAAATTAAGATGGCTTGATTATAGAAGAGGCATCAATTGTGCCTATAAACATAGTATATGAAGTTAGCAATTTCAAGTTTTAAATCCATCTTTTGATTGGTTTTCTGTCTTTTTATCCTTCAGTAGTGAACAAGGACGGTTTACCAGAAAGGGTAATCATCTAAACATGTCATTCACATGCCTAGTTGGAGAAGATACTCAAGAGGCTAGATTCACAAACAAGTCAAGAAAGATAATTTAGAAGAAATATTGCATCAAGGATAACCACACCATTGTAGATAATAACACATAGTGAAAGAGGAGTATGACGTAAAATTGGATAGCATGAATGTAAAAGGATCATACTGCAATTTCCTTTACTTTTAATGTATAAAGTATTTATGATATACAAAAAGTAGTGCTGATTATACATTTTATAGTTTTATTTTTATTTTATGTTGTAAATAAATAATTATTTTAATTAATCAAAATAATTTTACACATCTATAGTAGCATTAAATTGAGATGATTTTCATGGCAAATATATGTGTCACTAAAAGTAGTATGCATATTTAACTGGAAATAGTTTTTACTGGCACAAAACGTATGCCACGAAAAGCCTAAAAGGTTGTTGCGGCAAATAAAAAAGGTGTCACTGAAAGGATTTAGTGACACCTCTTATAGTGGCACTTTTTTGTATTCTTGAAAGAGTCTTTTGTGGTACTTTTTAGGTTCTTTGTGGTACTTTATGTATGCCACTAAATGGCATTTCGCTCTAAATTTTGTGAGTTAACACGCCGCAACGTGCATGTGAGATTCAACATTCTTTCATCTATTTTTTCCCGTTTGACAGGCTCGTCGCAGGGCGCGTATTTCTTCTCGTTTGACATTTTCGTCGTGACACACAGGTCCTAGATCGACTTAGTTATTTTTTCTATGTTTTACGTTTCGGACTTATTTCTTCGCAGTGACATGCGCAAAGGGTGTGTGTGGTTCAAGGATTTTACGTTTGCTTTCGTTTTTATTTTTTTCCTTTTATTTATTTATTTTGTTTTTACAAACTTTTCTAATGTTGGTGGTTGCTAATAGTGTTGTGGCATTGTTGCTACTTGGCACAATTTTACGCTCTCACCACGACACGGAGGCTTAATATTAGTGTAATGTAAAAATACGATAATCGAATGGAATGTAATAGATACAATATCATATAATAAAATATTATAGTTTGTACTTAAATGTTTTTTTTCTTTTCTTAACATATAAAAAACCTTGATATGAAAACTTGCCCTCGTTACCATTATTGCAATCTTAATATTTATTGGATGCATTAACCAACTTTTCAAATATATATAGTAAGGTTTTTCCTCTTTATTCTGGTATACTCATTACATATTCTAGGCACCATGAAGAGTTTATTGTTCATGCTCTTTCTCATTCTTATGACTATAGATGCATCTCCAACTCCACCAAAGAGTACCGAAAAGATTAAGTGGTATTTGACGCCACTTTGCAGTGTTGATATCATCAACTTGATGCATGATCCGTTAACTGTTCATCCACAATCCGCTGATGACGATCTTGGAAACCGTATGCTTGTATATCGTCAGGATACGAATTAGGACTTCTACCTTGTGTCACAGCCCCCGACCCCACCCTGGGAGCGGGTGCCGTGAACCAGTCAAGTGTATCAGTGTTTATTAAATACGCAGCGAAAAAAAATTTCATCAGTATCGTAGTTAGGAAATAATTTCAGAGTTTGTAAAACACCAAACTTTTAATAATAAACAAATGGGCTAAAACTCATATTCCATTCAAATGTTTTTATAGGGATAAACTCAAATAAATAAAACATAAATTTCTTCTTTTATTCATGTATTTATAGTCACTTTATTTAAGCCTTTAGTGCTCCATTGTTGGCTTCTATTATCTTTACAGCAAATTACCTTAAACGCGTTTTGAAAAATTTTATCAGCAATAAATACTGGCGAGTTCATTCCATTTTTATAAAAATATATTGTTATACTTTACAACATCAAGGGTTTTTACATTTGTTTATATTTACTCAAAAACTCAATCAGTATTTATCACATGGTGGTAGTTCCAATGTGACGGTGGTCATATCACTCATTGGCTAACTTTTGTCTAATAGTGAAGGTTATCAAGTAATATATACATATGTATATACATATATATACACATATATATACATATATATATTTATATATTATCTTACTATTATTCAAAGGTATTTGTCACTAGGCGATTCCCGTGACGTTGGTCATATCACTGTTGATCATTCTTTCAACTAGTGACTTTGGTGATGTCACATTGACTGTTCTCTCAACTAGTGACGCTGAACTTAGTAGTGTCCCATGACAATACTTTGTCAAATATATTTTCTATGGTTCAAAATCAATTAGCCTAGAAAATGAAATATATCACTTTCTGTCAAGCTGGTAGTTATATCTTTATTACATATAGTATATTAATTAAATAATTTTTATTATTATTTAATATATTAATGTGGCTAAGATTTTAACATTATAATATACTAAGTTATAACTATGTTATAATATTAACATATATTATAGAGTAAATTTCGTTTTACTCCCTGTGGTTTGGTCACTTTAATGGTTTTGCCCCAATCCTTTAAAAATAGCCATTTTACTCCCTGATCTATGAAGCTTATCTTTATTTCACTCCCCGCCCCTAATGTCATCCAATTTAACTGTTAAATCCTAGTCACATGCATCTCACATGAGGGCATTTTAGTCTTTTCCATCCTCCTTATGTTTTTATTAATTATTAATTGTATGTATATTTTTACATATTACCCTTATCCTTGTTATATGTATATATTATATTTACATAAATTTAACAATAGAAAACATTTACTTTAATACCTGCATCTATCTCTTTATACCGTAACCACCACCCAGACCATCAAAACCACCCCAACCCATCTAACAACAACCACTACCCCTTCAACCATCTCCACCCGACAACTACCACCACCCTCCACCGACCACCACTACCATCACGTTGTACAAGCCCCACCCGACAACCACCTCGCAACAGCCCCACCCAACCACCACTTCCACCTTTTCGCCACCATCTCTAACAATTTTCACCGCCACCAAGTGCAGCTCAACAGATCTGAGCGGATCTAAGCAGATCTAGAAGAACTGAACCGATTGTGAAGGGTTTCAATTTCCAGCGGCGATGGTGGAGGATTTCTTCGGCGATAGGGATAGAGAGGTGGTAGATCTAGGGTTTTGTGGTTGCTCAAAAGATGGTGAGGGAGGGGGTGATATAGAGGTGGTGGTGGAGGTGAGAGAGAGGTGACAAAGAGTTAGAGCTTGGTGGTGGCAGTGACTGACGGCGACTGGTTCAAGGTGGTGGTCGGGTAGGGTTGGTGGTGGTAGTCCGATGGATGGTGGATATTCCTATTTTGGCACATAGACTTGTATAGATCCAGTCGGTAATCATATCAAAATATTTTCCAGACGTTGTCAAGATTAATAGTGTTTGCGTTGCCTATTAACTTTGTACAGATCCAGACGGTAATCATATCAAAGCTGGTTCAAGGTGGCGGTCGGGTGGTGGCCGTGCACGGTGGCGGTGAGGTGGTGACGGTTGGTGATGGTGGTTTGTTGGTAGTGGAACATGTGTACTCTGTATAACCAAATGTTGGCTGGGTGGGGTTGAGAGAGATGAATGAGTGCAGAGGGTAGAGAGAGAAGAGATGGAGGATAGAGAGGGAAGAGATATTGTTTTGTTATATTTTATTATTATAAAGAATATAAACTTTTATTTGTTGTTTTACTAAAATATCCTTAGTTTTTATTTGAAGTTACCAAAATACCCTTTCAGTTAATAAACAATTTGGATGGAGTTAGACGCATGGAGTAAAATCAAGAAGGGCTTCATAGATCAGGGAGCAAACTGGCTATTTTTAAAGGATTGGGGCAAAACCATTAAAGTGACCAAACCACAGGGAGAAAATAGAAGTTTACTCTATATTATAAAATCATACTATATTAATATAACTGTGAATTAATGTATAATTGTGGACATTTATATTATACTACGTTTATATATGATAAATAATATATTATTAATATATTATTAATACATTATTATTAATTATAATGAGATGTCGAATATTATAACATAATAGGTTCCAAATATATTCACAACTAGTCTTTATAGAAATACATTAATAATATGTGTGTTTTAACTTATACCCTTCAATCTTGAATCCAATTAAAACCTCACATACCGATAGTAATTGCAGAATACAAAGACTTAATCACTGTAAGTATAACTGATAAACGTTTAGGGTTTTGTAAAGTATTTTTAAATATAAATGTATCAAAAAAGGTGATAAAAAGAAGACTGACTCACTTTGTAACTTTAGAGTTCAACTAAAAGTGTCCTAGTATAGTCTTGGGTATAAATCCTGAGCTATTTAATAAAATATATAATGCACTGCATTAACTATAATAACCCAATTCAACTTTATCAATACATCACAAGACAGAACCCCAACTTAGTTTACAAAGCATAGCCTTTATCAGGCAGTGCTTTGGCATCAGTTGCTGGGTTCAAGATCGATCATACAGGGTATCGAATCAGTGATCAGAGGTTAAAACACTTAAAACGGGACGTAGCTTTGTACGATTTATGGATGCAATACTAAAGAAAATGGGGGTATAATATAGCAGAGAGACGACGAGAAAGAAAGAAACAAAAGTGAGCAATTGAAAGCTCACAACTGCTTCTCTATTTATACTAACTCAAAGGCTTGCTCTTCACGTTCAAAGATTCCTTCTACTCATTGAACATACACATACACACATTTATACATATGTTTAGATTATTTTATTATTTTATATATTATAATTAATTTAGCTGCTTTACTCATTTATCGCTTATAACTCCTAAAATATGACGTTGATGAATATGTCATTAGAACGAGCATATTTTTATCTACATTTTGACCTAAGTTTCGTTAAAAATGGAGTAAGGTCAATTATAATATATTTTTATTATTTAATTATTAAACGGTTCATATGTTCGTCTAGATACCTCATATTTCTAATAGTCAACTTACTCGTAATCTACCCTTTTAATAATATAAGTTTTTATATAATTTATTTAAAAAAATGAAAATGTTACATCCTCCCCACCTTGTTTTAAATCTCGACATCGATATTTAGACTATGATGTTATTTTAGAATTATGTCATGCGTTGATTGATACTAATAGTATTAAGGTAAATGACACTGTAATTGAATCAAGACATGTTTAAATTTTGTAAATACAAGTTTTACATTAAATCTGATTCAAGGGTTAAACTGAATTATTTCCAAAAATTATGTCAAATGAACGAGGTGTAACAATATAATCACCAGGGTGATTAAAGTTACATGGATTACGCAAAAAAAGTTATGATCAATAGATGTCTAACTGAATGTTTACAATTTGTGAATCACTTTTAGAAACAATAGAATTCACTGTCAAAAGAAAACTTACTTTAGTCATCAATCAAGGAAGACTTAGAATTAACAAGCCCAACTGAAATAGAAGCTCGAGAATGATTTGTCAATTATCGAATCAGGACATGAGGAAAAATCTGTGTGTTGACATTATTGAATTGCAATGATACACCAAAATATAATAGAGTTTATGTATCATTGTCCTAATACATAATTGTATTAAGACTACTTTTAAATGATGAGTCAAACGAAAGACGTGCGTGGTTTTGCATGATTCGTAAGATTATGACTAGCCCAAGCTACAAATTTATACCGACGTCGCAAGGTGTCGTAATGATTGAAATAGTTCAATAAATTCACCGTGTTCGTGATCAACTAAACGTTTTAATGAAGTAAATTTGTATATTTATTTCAAATAAATATTATAGGATTTTTAATTGATGATGAAAGACCAAATGAATATCATAGAATTTTTTATCAATGATGAAAGAATCTTTAAAGGTACACCGAAATAAAATACGAATTTGTGACTCTTATCTTAACACATAATTGTATTAAGACTGTTTTAAGATAATGAATCAACAGAAATTAAATAAGTAAATCGGGTACATTAGGTGTGAGAATGATATTAGCTCAAGCTTCAAGTTAATGAAAACGCCACCACAAGGTGTTGTAACCAAATAAATGATTCAGTGAAAGTGAAGACCAAACAAGTCTATCATGGTTCTAAATAGATGAAATACTTGAAAGGATGCATTTATTTATAAACTTTTATTTTTACTAGATATTACATATCAGCAATTACGTCTAGAATCATTCCTGCTTCTTGGGTAGTAAGTACGAATGCTCGCGCGTTCTTTTTAGCTCTGTCTGGTGTGCTTGCCTTGTTGTCGGGTGCTTTAGTCAGTTTGGGAAATATGGTTTGATGTGTCCTGTTTCTCATCAATTGAAACATACATTAGTTTTCCTTCTACATTCTTCCTCGATATGCCTGGTCGTCTTGTAGAAGTTACAGTAGGGTGTTCTCCTAAAATGACATTTTTCTGAATGCTTTTTATTACAGTTTCTGGAGGTAGGTTGCTCCAATGATGGTTCAGTTCCTTTCTTCTTATAGGAATCATTAGGGCAAAATTCTTGGGAAATTTTTTGGGCTAACTCTTTCTTCTTGTTTTCTTCTTTTGTGCGGATTAGTCCATCTGTTAGGATGTTAGCTAGTTCAACTGTTTCTTCAATAGTCTGTGGTCTAGCGGCCTTCACCATGTCTCGGATTTCACTAACTAATCCCCAAATATAACGAGAAATTAGTACGGTTCTAGTGAAGCCAGAGTTGGTTCCATTCTTGTGTATTCGAAGAACTTTTTCGTATATTCACGACAATTCACATTTATCATTTTATGATTTAGGAACTCGTTAGCCATTTGTTACTTTTCATAAGGGGGACAAAATTTCCTTTCTGCCATTTTTTTGAATTTTTCCTAGTTCATGGCATAAGCCATGTCACTTCCTTTTGCCTGAAGAATTGTATTCCCCCATTCTAAGGCTTCTTCCTTAAAGAGGTTGGAAGCATACATCACCTTATCTTCTTCGGCACATTTGCTGATTTTAAGAACAACTTCCGTCTTTTCCAACCATAGCAGAGCAGCCGTGGCTCCTTCACTGCCTTCAAACTCAGTTGGTTTACAAGCTAGAAATTCTTTGTAGAGCCTTCATTTTCTTGGGAAATGAGGTTTCGATAGTATCATCATTGCCTTCATTGACACTATAGCTAAAACTGTCGTCACGAGTATGCTTGCTACTCACAGCTTTGGTGTGTTCTATGGGGTTCTTAATAGCTTTAATTATTAAAGGTATAGCATTAGCTATTCCTTGGGCTATTATATTTTCTATAGCATTTTTATCTAAAGGATTTTCATTATTAGCTTGAACTTCTGGATTATGTGATACTTCATTCGATATCTGAATTACAAACATTTTCAATTATTAATATCAAAGAATAATTAAAACAATACAATACTTCCTAGAATCATATGTGCATATATATATATATATATATATATATATATATATACATATATTTAAATCTACAAAATAACACATATGTTACTTTGTATTAATTTCCTAACTGTATTGTTTAAGTTTAGGTATTAAAAGAACACCTAAATAGCTTAAATCAGTGGCTCTGATACCACCTTCTGTCATAGTCCCGACCCCACCCTGGGAGCGGGAGCCGTGAACCAGTCAAGTGGTATCGATGTTTATTAAATACGCAGCAGAAAAAAATTTCATCAGGATCGTAGTTAGGAAATAATTTCAGAGTTTGTAAAACACCAAACTTTTAATAATAAACAAATGGCCTAAAACCCATATTCCATTCAAATGTTTTTATAGGGATAAACCCAAATAAATAAAACATAAATTTCTTCTTTTATTCAGATAATTATAGCCACTTTATTTAAGCCTTTAGTGCTCCATAGCTGGCTTCTATTATCTTTATAGCAAATTACCTTAAACGCGTTTTGAAAACATTTTATCAGCAATAAATACTGGCGAGTTCATTCCATTTTTATAAAAATAAATTGTTATACTTTACATCATCAAGGGGTTTTACATTTGTTTATATTTACTCAAAAACTCAATCAGTATTTGTCACATGGTGGTAGTTCCGATGTGACGGTGGTCATATAACACATTAGCTAACTTTCGTCCAATAGTGAAGGTGATCAAGTAATATATATATATATATAATATATATATATATATATATATTATTACTATTATTCAAAGGTATTTGTCACCAGGCGATTCCCGTGAGGGTGGTAATATCACTGTTGATCATTCTTTCAACTAGTGATTCTGGTCATATCTGTCAAACCCTCAATTTCAATTTGTGGGGTTTTACCGCGAGACGCGTGACAAACCAGGATTACAGACACTAGTCATATAGAACGACCTCTATATGAAAAAGATACGTTTAAAAAAAATTCAAACCAACACAAAGTAATCAAAGTATGAAAGAAATGCGGAAGCGTAAAGTAAACAAATGTAACCGAGCGCCAATACAAACGCCCATAAATAATATAATGTTCAAATGCAAGACTCGAGAAAAATAGTTTTTGTATCGATGCGTGCACCTACTCCTGCGCCAATGTCATGAGAAAAACATGTAAGAAACAAGTGTCAACATAAAGAAGAGTGAGTTCACAGGTTTATTAAGTTCAACAGTTTAACCGATTTAATAGTTTTCCCTTTATTCCTAACCCGGAATAATAATGTTGTTTTGATAATAAGTTTCATGTTATAATATAGGTAGCGAACCTAAGCTATGTCACATAAGAGTTCGCGATCGAAGCTAACTATTGTTGCCTCTGTGTGTGATGTGCTAAAAGTGATTTAATTAAAACTAACTAAATTACTCTAATCTAGACACTAAGTTTTAAATTTATAAAACTAGACTTTACCTAAACCTAAACCACACAACTGGCAAGTGTACCGGTCAATGCAGTCTATCTAAAGTAAGTCCTACTATCGAACCCACCAGACTCGATTTAACTACGTTAACAACTCTATCTAGACCTAGATAGACACTGACACAACGAAATGTTTATTTGTTTGGAGGAGGGGGGGGGGGGGGTTACTAAAAATTCTAAAGTTGCAATTAAAATAAAAACTAATTAAATAGATTAACTAGGACACGACTTAAAACGAAGGTTGAACTCAGTGATGATAAACAACTACCTAGGCTGGAATCCTATTTAACTAGGAATGGATTTCTATTCAAAATTAAAGTGGTATAGAACCGGGATCTTTGTGTGCTAAACCCTAAGGAATCCCTACTAAGACCTCCCGACCGTTCTCAGGAAGAAACCTGTGAGACCCTACAAAGCTGTTACGAACACCGGTTTGTTAGACTTCCTCTCAGTCCTCTAACTTCTGTAAAAGTGCCTATAAGACAATCTACCTCTCAGAGTGAAAGTCTAAGGCAACTATGGATTTTAATTTAGTTTATTAGACACGAGTATGATTAATGATCTAAGATCGATTTCTCTCAAAACCTAATCCTAGTTATTTAT
This sequence comes from Scalesia atractyloides, assembly GCA_947069175.1. Taxonomy (NCBI): domain Eukaryota; kingdom Viridiplantae; phylum Streptophyta; class Magnoliopsida; order Asterales; family Asteraceae; genus Scalesia; species Scalesia atractyloides. Next base: position 77,275,338 of record CAMTDV010001633.1, on the reverse strand, counting down.
CACACCGAGACCTAACAATAATCTCGAGCCTCTCAGCGACAAGATTAGCAGAATGTCAAGTTCTAATTATATTTTATTTACCGTTTCTAAGGTTATTGGCCAATTCACCCAAAGACTACCCGAACTCGCAAAGACTTGAACAATCAACACAAACCTATTCTATGAAAGACATTCACCAAGGTTCATGTAAAACAAGTAAACAAGCAATAATCAAAGCAAGATACGCACACGCACTAAACAAAAATTCCTAATTCGGTTACTTTTAAGAAAAATCCATAATCACATTAATAGCGAATAAAAATCCGAACTTTATTAAATATTCATCTTAACCTAGGTAGTATAAAGAAGTCTAGCCAAGCATTGTCATGAACGAAAATAATAAACAAGGTTTAATAACAAAATTTATTGAATTAAAACAAAGAAACTAGAAAACGAAAGAAATTGAAAAGGTAGAATCCGTAAATTCTTTGATCTCTAAGCTTCCCTCTTGACTCTAATGATTCCTAGCCTTAATTTCTTCTGATCTTCTCTAGTTCCTCTTTCTCCTCTTCGTATGTCTCTGCCGTGATGTTATGATCGTCCCCCCATAATGTATGTGTATGTATTGTATATCCATTAAAATTAACATACAGTATCCTTATTGAGCTGAACTACAATTCCTTATGAATAGCAGGCTCGCTTAGTGGACCATTGTTCCTGCCATCTAGAAGCTCTAGAAACCCATATAGAATATCTGTATACGCTGCTTTTGATAAATCCACCAACCTTCTTGCTCTATGATTTCTTTTATTAATTTCAAATTAACCTACTTCACATCTTGCCAATTTTAATCTATTATATATCGGCCCAAGCAACAAAGCAAATATATGCAGTCAACTGTTCGGTCAACCCTCACTTTTTTTCTTTTATTTTTTCCCTTTGTCGTGATATGCACAGCGCATACATTAATTCAACTTTTCAATGTGGATACATTAATTCAACTTTTCACCTAATACACATTTTATCCCCTTAACTTCTATAGTGGAAAATAGTGGCAATTTTAATTTAGTCACTAGTGTCCAACTGTCTGGTTATTTTTTTATTACTCGCTTTCGCTTCATTTGAACCAGGACCTGGCAAAACACAAAATAATATAATATAACACTAAAAACTAAATAAAAACAAATGAAACCTATACAAAAATTATACACTTGACATAGGAAAAATATGTGTATTTTACCACACATCAGTGTGTCAGGTCTATCACCGACCATGGTGTGTGTTAGGCCAAATTCTACACCCGTTGACCATAACCGATCAGCTAGCGCGACTAGTTCGGGTGGGGCTTGTCGGGCTCAGTAGTACTACTCAATATTTCTCCGCTATAAATCCCATACTAACGGTCCGAGAGTTGATGAGGACTTCCCGTGATAAAGTTGCTACTTAGTGACCATAACCGTACATAACATAAACTAAATTATCGGTTTTAACGACGTTATTCAACAATAACGTTAAAGCGAAAGTTTACCGTAAGCGTACATGTTTTCTCCCCCTGTGTATTTAAATAAAACCTTAAAATACAGGGGCCGTGAACTCACATTTGATAGCTCGGTTAGCCTCTTGAAGTGATTAGGAGTTGAGGTTGGTCAATCACGTTCTAATACAATTACAATTACCACTTAGTTTATTAGTGTGTTCATGTAAGGCACGAAATTCGTACACGAATCTAACACGTATCATGCAATCACGTTGTAAAAAAGACCAAAAGTGTGAGAAAGATAAGAAAGAATCTCAGCCATTAGATCTAAATTAATTGAAAATGGTAATCAAGTAATTTTATCATTGATTTAATTAATTCAAAACCTTCCAAACCGCCACCCTAATAACACTGCAAACACCATTCAGAACGTATATAACACCATTCAATAATTATATAACACCCTTCAATAAGTATATAACACCATTTTAAAGATCTCTATAAAAACACTACGAATAACACTGCAACAACTATTCAGCGCATATATAACACAATTCAATAATTATATAACACCATTCAACACATATATAACACCATTCAATAAGTGTATAACACCGTTCAATAATTATATAACACCATGAACTAAAACAAAAAACCATTAACTGAAACATTCGATTGAACGTAATTTTTTTCTGTATATAAGTATAATAATATGATACTCATATTAAAGATTAAAAAACACTCGTTATTATGATGTAATTTAAAAAAAAAACGAGTTACGTGTAAAAAGTTATTGGCGTTTAAAAAATAAAAGGGGAACTTGATGTGGATTGCATGTGATTTTCTAAAATTAAAAATGTTAATTTTACCTTTATACCATTAATCTAGAAAATTAATTATTTTAATTGTTATACTATTTACAAGATTGCCATCAAGATCTCAACCATTAGATTAAAGATCTAATGGTTTGGATTCTTTCTTATCCTTCTTAGACTTTGGGCCTTTTTTACAGGATCATCTACCTCTATATATATATATATATATATATATATATATATATATATATATATATATATATATATATTCCACACATATTTATATATGATCATAGCACACAACAACTTACATAATACTTTAGTTGACATTAAATAGGTTTGGACATTCTCAGATAGCACAAACAAACATTTAGACGCACACAATGCCACTTATTACGTTTCGTCTTTAACGTCTAGAACTGGGCTGTTTTCGGGTATTTTTATAAAATACTTACCCATTTTCAAAAATCCCAAACAAATTACAGGACGTTGCAAATGGTCTGCTCCACTTTGTGTAAAATTCTGAAGACTCAAATCATTACCAATTATTTATTAAAAATCATTCGCTAGGCTGCAGTTAGATTCGTCACTTTCTTATTGCAGCTCACGGAAAAATTTATTTAAAAATCATCGTTTATCTGATTTGTTAAATCTAATTGGAGATTTGCTGGGACACCCGTGCCCAGCTACTATACGAATCTCATGAATTAATTCTAAATATTTTCCAGGATATGACGTAAAACCTAACGTGTAATTTCTGCAAAAAAACGCAGCTTTAGCTGCTGCACGAAACAATTCGTTTAAAATAGTAAACGACGTCAGAAAACCACGATTCCAGCGCCATTAGAAGCGTTTTTTCAAAATCGTACGTTTTAGACTTCAGAAAATCCATTTTTCGATAAGTTAAGGTCCGGTTACAGCCAACTGAAGTTGGCTACAGAAACCCGAACATAATCTGTTTACACATATACATTACTAAACTGGTTACAAAGCTTCTCTAACGTGTTTTTACGATTTCATAGCAGGTTATAGTGTATAAATCACAAGTTTATCATGTCCACACATCAAAATCGTTGTAACTATATGTCCCGACTAGCATATGTATGCCTCACGAATACCTAACCGATAAACAAGTCGCCATACTTGGTTTTCATGCATCTTGCACTACAAATCATCATTATAATCAACATGATCATCAAAGAAAATACAAACACAGCCATGTATACTCGATTTTAAACTGAAACCAACACTAAAAACACACCTAACCTTGGAGCCTGAGAGAACTAGAGAGGGAGAGAGATATGATTGAGAGGGGGGGCTGCCATCGCACACAAGGGGAAGGGAATTAGGGTTTTGGTTTCTCCATGCATACATACATACGTAAATTATAAAGAACAAGGGGGTTGGGGCGGTTTGGCTAGTTGGGACGCAAGGGGGTTGGGTTGGCTTCGTTTTGGGCCAAGAGTGGGTGTGGGGGTTTTGGTTTGGGTCACGTGCTAACGGGTTGCGTTATCGAGTTGAATCATGAGATCGGGTTCCATGGTCGGGTCTTATGAATATAAAATACAAATACGTAACAAGTTTCTTGATTATTCGCGACATTTTTAAGTTTTACCTCTATGACACAGATTAAGTTATGGACACATAACGAGCAGTTAGTCAGACAGGTATGGGCATGTTGTAAAGAAATCAAACTTTTTTCATAGAATCCCTCACTAGGTGATATCTGATTTACACTGTATCTGGTCATGGAATGATAGACTTGTGTTGAAAACTTCTTCTGTTCCTTTTGGTGAGTAAGATTTTGATAGAGATTGTAAGTACCTGCAAGATTAGGCTTGACAAAACATTTCTCATAGCCTTACTAGGATTTTTAAAGATAAAAGTTTTTGAAATTTTCAATCAAAATCTCTTCCACACACTAGCCATGGGGTTAAAACACTTTATAGATCCAGCAGTGGTTGAGTATCCAAGATGGTAAACACAATCTATTTTGACAATAAGTTTGAGATTATCTTGACTCATTTTATGAATTGACCCTGACCATCATACAAATTTCATTTGATCCATTATCAAGGAAATGTAACTCCCTTCTCTCTAATAATAGAAAGGTTTTACTTCCTGGCAGGTTTTGAGCTTTAACCATTTAAAACAAGTGAAAGCTCAACATGTATTACTTTCCAGAAAACAAAAATACTGAAAAAGGAGTAACACATGTCCTGATATATACATGAAATCTTTACTATTAAAAATTAAGTAAAAATTTCTTGATAAATGAATCAATTAGACCTGATAGATGTCTTAAGTCCTCTTTAAAACAATTTTTAACTTGAGATACATCAGTCACCTGAATCTACCTGCAAACAGTGGTTGCACTCAGCTTGTTTGGTAACAGATGTTTGAACAGAGATGAAGATTCAATTTTAGGTTTTCCTTTTGTAGTACTATCCTGTGAACTCGCAGGTGTTTTATGTTTATACTCTTTTCTTTTGTCATTAAAAGTTTTGAGATAAACACACTTTTAGAGTTTTGTGATTTTTCTTCTATTCCCCTTTTAACCTTTCCGTAAGCAGATGTCGTAGCACTCACTGGAAGACTTTTAAGGAAAGAATAATCAATCCAGAATCATTTACTGTAATGTTTTGAGAACCTTAGTCATTTTTGCAAAATGCTTATACTAAAATTCACATTACTTTTGATTTAGTTTTCTAAATATCAACCCATAACCTTTATAAGATTTTACCCTTCTTAAAATTTTCACATAACTTTTGTTCCTCATATAGATCTTGTTCTTAAGGTTTAGGTTCACCTTAGTCTTTTAAAGACATTAGATGAATCCTTAGCAACCGTCAATCATTTGGAATCATCATAAATTCCAACACAAACACTGAAATCGTATATAACGTGATTTGGCTCTTACTCTGTTTTCAAACAAATACGAACAACACAGTATCACTGAAATTGAGCTGATCTTTTTATGTCAAATCGATTGTAAGATCGAATTTGACTGACCAAACTCTGATACCAATTGTTAGAGTCTGAGTTTGACCTAATTGCGTTGTTTTAAACAAATTGATCATAAAATCAGATAAAACACATAATACCTTGCAGTGGAATGAGATTTAAAACTTTGTAACACAATCAAGGAGAGATTAGCTCTCATCATACAATGTTTTCATTGCTCAAAAGATTGAAAAGATTACAAACAATTACATGCATGAATCACTAACTCCCCCTCAGCCCGAGCTTACACAGGTTAGATCGTACAAGATAAGTGTGTGTATGCACTGTCTATATATAGTACTAATCCTAACCTCTGTGGCATCTTTGCTGACGTCACCAAGACAATGACATCTAACAAACCTAACAAAATCTAACCACTGCTAATGCTATCCTCTAATACATTTACAAAACACTGATTGCTAGCCAATTAAGATGCTAACCACTGATGAGCTTAACCACGGATGAAGCTTTATCAGATGTTCTTCAAAGGGTGATCAGACCTTTGACTTCTAGCAAACTTTTGACTTCAACAGAGGTTTGGTCTTCCACAGTCTTTACAACCAACAGAGATTAGCACTGAGCAGATGTTAGAGCCATCAGATGTTAGATATCTTGCCATTGAAGGAAGTTGTGAGTCAAAACACTGTTTGTTCTGGATCATTTAGTACAGACCTGTTTTGGCATTTTATCATCTGTTCTTTTGTAGGGTTCAATCCTAACACCAGTCTTTATAGAAATACATTAATAATATGTGTGTTTTAACTTAACCCCTTCAATCTTAAATCCAATTAAAACCCCACATACCGATAGTAATTGCATAATACAAAGACTTAATCACTGTAAGTGTAACTGATAAACATTTAGGGTTTTGTAAAGCATTTTTTATTATAAATGTATCATAAAAAGGTGATAAAAAGAAGAATGACTCACTTTGTAACTTTAGAGTTCAACTAAAAGTCTCCTGGTATAATCTTGGGTATAACTCCTGAGCTATTTAATAAAATATATAATGCACTGCGTTAAGTATAATAACCCAATTCAACTTTATCAGTACATCACGAGACAGAATCTCAACTTAGTTTACAAAGCATAGCTTTTATCAGGCAGTGCTTTGGCATCGGTTGCTGGGTTCAAGACCGATCAGACAGATTATCGAATCAGTGATAGGGGTTAAAACACTTAAAACAAGGCAGAGCTTTGTAGGATTTATGGGTGTAATACTAAAGAAAATGGGGGTATAATATAGCAGAGAGACGGCGAGAGAGAAAGAAACAGAAGTGAGCAATTTGAAAGCTTTCACAACTGCTTCTCTATTTATACCAACTCAAAAGGCTTGCTCTTCACGTTCAAAGATTACTTCTGCTCATTGAACATACACGTACACACACATTTATTACATAGATTTATATTATTTTATTATTTTATATATTATAATTAATTCGGCTGCTTCACTCATTTATCGCTTATAACTCCTAAAATATGACGTTTTATAAAATGATGAATATGCTATTAGAACGAGCATATTTTTTACTACATTTTGATCTAAGTTTTGTTAAAAACGGAAAAAGGTCAATTATAATGTATTTTTCTTATTTAATTATTAGACGGTTCATATGTTCATCTAGATACCTCATATATCTAATAATCAACTTACTCGCAATCTACCCATTTAATAATATAGGTTTTTATATACTTTATTTTCAAATGGAAATGTTACACCTTGATATCACATTAAGGACTTGGTTCTATGCTCATTTCTACTGGAACTCAAAGATAGCTTTTTTCGATGTATATACCTATCGTCTAGGTAAGTCCTATTGCACATATGAAGAGGACCAAACGTGTTATTGGATGGTCACAGAAGACGGATTTTATGTTACATAGAATCTTGATCAGTTACCTGAAGGTGGGCCGACCAAGTTACATGATTGATCGTGAGTAATTATTTCTTGAATAAGTGTTTATATATTTAAGTGGTTATATGAAACTATTACTGGGATGAATAAATGAATAATGAATAACTAGTAAGGAAGCCCGCGCTTTGCAGCGGGTGTGAAATACGACCGTATTACTCTTGAGCTTAGTATTTGATCTTAACTTAAACCTAGTTAAATTCCTCCACGCATTGCGACGGGATTTGAACGGTATCGGTTCAGTTCATTATGAAGTTGACATGGTATTGGCACTCGGTATAGCGTTCGAATCCAAAAGAGAACCATTTGTTTTTTTAAAATCGTGATATGCCCAAAAGAGTAGCGACACGTAATTTACATCTATCAAAAGCAATGAAATAAATATCAGTAATGGTTCCATTGACAATACCGATATTGGTATCGATGTTGTTTGGCCGGAATCGATGTGGTTCATCAGGGTACCCAGTCGTTATGGCACTCGCTATAGTCTACGATAAAAAGACATTCTAAATTTCTAATTTGAATACAACTCCATTTTCAATTCATTCGGAAGGAATCGGTTTGGTCCGCTACGCTGCGGAAATTCGGTTGGTTTCAGTTCAGTTTGCTATAGAACCGATAGTCGCTGTAGCAACTAAAGTGAAAACAACAAAACAAATACCAGTATTAGTTACAATAATATTCATGTCGATACTAATGTTATTGGTAAGAATCGTTTAGGTTCCTTACTATACGGCTCCAGTTTCATTGAAATTTTTACCGGAGTGTCGAGGAAAAAAACAAACAATCTGTTTTTGGTTGCTATAGAGATTAGCGAGTGCCGGTACGTTAACAAATCAAACCAAAACCGGTCGAGTTATCGTCGCATAACGAGGCCAAACCAATTCTGGCCGAAGAGTGTTGAAAATGAGTCATACTCAAAATAGAATGTTAATGAGTGTTGATAACTAAACTAATTTTGACCAAACGTAAGTACCATTATTGGTGTTATTGAAACTGTCATCCATATTCGTGTTATTGGATATAACACAAGCGTCGATATTCTTTGGACATACGCCGTGTTTTACCTGCATGCACTGCCAATTTTTCGTGAGGCAGCAAAATAACTGATAGTTCTTCGTTATGTTGACCACTTAACTTGGAGCCCTTAACAGTGCGAAAGTTATTTTCCAATTTGTCCAAAGAATATCGACGCTTGTGTTGTATCCAATAACACGAATATGGATGACAGTTTCAATAACACCAATAATGGTACTTACGTTTAGTCAAAATTAGTTAAGTTATCAACACTCATTAACATTCTATTTTGAGTATGATTCATTTTCAACACTCTTCGGCCAGAATTGGTTTGACCTCGTTATGCGGCGATAACTCTACCGGTTTTGGTTTGATTTGTTAACGTACCGGGACTCGCTAATCTCTATAGCAACCAAAAACATATTGTTTGTTTTTTCCTCGACACTCCGGTAGAAATTTCAATGAAACTGGAGCCGTATAGTAAGGAACCCAACCGATTCTTACCAATAACATTAGTATCGGCATGAATATTATTGGAGCTAATACTGGTATTTGTTTTGTTGTTTTCACTTTGGTTGCTACAGCGACTGTCGGTTCTGTAGCAAACCGAACTGAAACCAACCGAATTTCCGCAGCGTAGCGGACCAAACCGATTCCTTCCGAATGAATTGAAAATGGAGTTGTATTCAAATTAGAAATTTAGAATGTCTTTTTATCGTAGACTATAGCGAGTGACATAACGACTGGGTGCCCTGATGAACCACATCGATTCCGGCCAAACAACATCGATACCAATATCGGTATTGTCAATGGAACCATTACTGATATTTATTTCATTGCTTTTGATAGATGTAAATTACGTGTCGCTACTCTTTTGGGCATATCACGATTTTAAAAAAACAAATGGTTCTCTTTTGGATTCGAACGCTATACCGAGTGCCAATACCATGTCAACTTCATAATGAACTGAACCGATACCGATCAAATCCCGTCGCAATGCGTGGAGGAATTTAACTAGGTTTAAGTTAAGATCAAATACTAAGCTCAAGAGTAATACGGTCGTATTTCACACCCGCTGCAAAGCGCGGGCTTCCTTACTAGTTATTCATTATTCATTTATTCATCCCAGTAATAGTTTCATATGACCACTTAAATATATAAACACTTATTCAAGAAATAATTACTCACGACCAATCATGTAACTTGGTCGGCACACCTTCAGGAAACTGACCAGGATTCTTTGTAACATAAAACCCGTCTTATGTGACCATCAAATAACACGTTTGGTCCTCTTCATATGTGCAATAGGACTTACCTAGACGATAGGTATATACATCGAAAAAAGTTGCCTTTGAGTTCCAGTAGAAATAAGCATAGAACCGAGTCCTTAATGTGATATCAAGGTGTAACATTTCCATTTTTTTAAAATAAAGTATATAAAAACTTATATTATTACCATGTTCGATCGATCTTGAACCCAACAACTGATGCCAAAGCACTGTCTGATAAAGGTTATGCTTTGTAAACTAAGTTGGGGTTCTGTCTCGTGATGTATTGATAAAGTTGAATTAAGTTATTACACTTAACGCATTGCATTATATATTTTATTAAATAACTTAGGAGTTATACCCAAAATTATATCAGGAGACTTTTAGTTGAACTCTAAAATTACAAAGTGAGTCATTATTCTTTTTATCACCTTTTTGTGATACATTTATATTTAAAAATGCTTTACAAAACCCTAAATATTTATTAGTTATACTTACAGTGATTAACTCTTTCTATTATGCAATTACTATCGGTATGTGAGGTTTTAATTGGATTCAAGATTGAAGGGGTTAAGTTAAAACACATATATTATTAATGTATTTCTATAAAGACTGGTTGTGAATATATTTGGAACCTACTATGTTATAATATTCGACATCTCATTATAATTAATAATAATACATTAATAATATATTATTAATATATTATTTATTGTATATAAACGTAGTATAATATAAATGTCCACAGTTATACATTAATTCACAGTTATATTAATATAGTATGATGTTATAATATATGTTAATATTATAACATAATTATAACTTAGTATATTATAACCTAGTATATTATAATGTTAAAATCTTAGCCACATTAATATATTAAATAATAAAATTATTTAATTAATATATTTTATTTAATAAAGTTATAACTACTAGTTTGACAGAAAATGATATGTTTCATTTTCTAGGCTAATTGGTTTTGTGCCATAGAAAATATATTTGACAAAGTAATGTCATGGGACACTACTAACTTCAGCGTCACTAGTTGGGGGAATGATCAACAATGACATGACCAAAGGCACTAGTTGAAAGAACGATCAACAGTGATACGACCACAGTCACTAGTTGAAAGAATGATCAATAGTGATATCTCGCCTAGTGACAAATACCTTTGAATAATGGTAAGATATAATATATATATATATATAACCTTCACTATTGGACGAAAGTTAGCCAATGAGTGATATGACCACCGTCACATCGGAACTACCACCATGTGACAAATACTGATTGAGTTTTTGAGTAAATATAAACATATGTAAAAACCTTAATGCTGTAAAGTACAACAATATATTTTTATAAAAATGGAATGATCTCGCCAGTATTTATTGCAGATAAAATGTTTTCAAAACGCGTTTCAGGCAATTTGTTGTAAAGATAATAGAAGCCAGCTATGGAGCATTGAATACTTAAATAAAGTGGCTATAAATAACTGAATAAAAGAAGAAATTTATGTTTTATTTATTTAGGTTTATCCCTATAAAAACATTTGAATGGAATATGAGTTTTAGCCCATTTGTTTATTATTAAAAGTTTGGTGTTTTACAAACTCTGAAATTATAAACTAACTACGATCCTGATTAAAAAACTTTCCGCTGCGTATTTAGTAAACACCGATACCACTTGACTGTTTCACCGCTCCCTCTCCCAGGGTGGGGTTGGGGGCTGTAACGCGAGGTAGAAGTCCCAATCTGTATCCTGACGATATACAAGCGTACGATTTCCAAGATCGTCATCAGCGGATTGTGGATGAACAGTTAACGGATCATGCATCAAGTTGATGATATCAACACTGCAAAGTGGCGTCAAACACCACTTAATCTTTTCAGTACTCTTTGGTGGAGTTGGAGATGCATCTATAGTCATAAGAATGAAAAAGAGCATGAACAATAAACTCTTCATGGTGCCTAGAATATGTAATGAGTATACCAGAATAATAGAATATGTAATGAGTATACCAGAATAAAGAGACAAACCTTACTATAATATTTGAAAAGTTGGTTAATGCAACCAATAAATATTAAGATTGCAATAATGGTAAAAGAGGACAAGTTTTAATATCAAGGTTCTTCATTAAGAAAAGAAAAAAACATTTAAGTATATACTGTAATATTTTATTATATCATATTGTATCTATTACATTCAGTTACATCGTATCATATTTATTACATTACACTAATATTAAGCACCTGTGTTGCAGCGAGAGCGTAATATTGTGTCAAGTAGCAACAATGCCACAACACTATGAGCGACCACCAACATTAGAAAAGTTTGTAAAACAAAATAAATAAATAAAAGAAAAAAAAACCGATTGAAAAGCAGACGTAAAATCCTTGAACTACATACACCTGTTGCGCATGTGACTGCGAAGAAATTAGTCTGAAACGCAAAACATAGAAAAAATAACTAACTCGATCTAGGACCTGTGTGTCACGACAAAAATGTCAAACGAGAAGAAATACGCGCCTTTGATTGACTTGGATTGTAAAATTGTGTAACACTGTTGAGATCCATTAGTGTTGCCAGACTTCCGCTGTGTTTTATTGTATTGTTTGGTAATGATGATATCAACTTACGTTATGATATTCCCCAACCGGGTTCACCGGGTTACACGTGGAAATTAGGGGTGTGACAATGGAACACCGAGGTCACCCTACATGGGGTAAACGAAGGTGCGTGAGTATTCGGATTTCATAGCTAGTTCGGATACGGAATTAAAGTATGTATACACAAAGTAATTATCTAGTCTTAAAACACCGTTTTTTTTTACACTATAAATCCCGTATGGGTGGATGTGATTTCATGGGTCAAGTTGCCAATTAGAATCGTAACGAGGTTCAAGACTTAGATAATATAACCTATTACCATGACAAGTAACCACATCTGATTATCGTCAAGGGTTCGGTTAAATATATGTTTATATATTTTATGTAGTTTACGTAATAATTTTAAGATAAGTCCATCAAGAGTATTCATAGATTGTCATGTAAGTCAAGCATGGAGGTATGAGGATAACCATCCTTTAACCTCTTTGTAGGATTCGCCAATACACGAGCCATCACAAGATGGTTGGGATGGTCATGAATGAAAAGATATATACTACTTCTTACTATATCAAGTAGCCAAGTAAGCTTTAACCTGGGTGAGCCATTCCCGACATGGAAAGAGTTAACTAAGTGTCGGATACTAAACGAGGTTATGTTACTTTCAATCTAGTAAACTACTTGGGATAACAAGGTAAAACATCAAGTGAGGTGGTAGAATGAAGTTAGGATAGCCAACGCTTCCAAGTATTCACACCTATATCAAAACACAAGTCTTGCCATAAGAATTATGGCAAGCTCGGATGCTTTCATCACTTGTGGGTCGTATTGTAACATTCGTTGAAAAACGGGTTTCCAAACCCGCTTCGTTTATAAATCAAATACCCAGTTATAATTTTTCGTTGCATATTTATTGCTCAGATGAATTTTAAACAATACATAATTAATATATATATTAGTATTTTAAAACATAATTATTAAATAACAAAAAAATAATGAATTAAAAAAATATGGAGACGCCGGGTTTCGAACCCGGGTCACCCACAAACTCAAACACACAACACACCGCTCCGCCACACACTTCACTTGTGATAAACAAGGAAACAAATGACACTTAAGGTAGAACCAGAAAATCAAAACCGGACATCAGCGGGCCAGAACTCGCAATCACCGGAAAATCCGGCAATCCGTGATTTTGGCCAAATCCTTTTTGACTAAACCGCACAAATTGATGTCGACATCGGTTATAACCGTTGCCGGCAGTCAATTTCCGTCATAACCGACGGAAATCTCCAATCGCGAACCTTGACCCAATTCAAACCCAATTCAGCCTGTTTCCACTATAAATACCCACTTGAACACTCTGTAAATCCTTTCGCTCAGAACCACGATCGTTTCCGAAGCTTTATTCATCCCTAAACACGTCGCCGGAGATATTCTGCATTCGTCGGACTTTCACCGGAAAACCGAGACTTACTTCAATTCGGTAAAATTCTCGACTCTTTTGTTTGTAATCCATTATTCGGCATGTCCTAACTTTAATCATTCAACCAGAATCTGTCTCAGACTACGCCGCCGGAAAAACCCACACTCACCGGAATATCGCTGAAAATCCGAAGTCTCACTGTCGATCGGTATAATCATCTAAACCCTCTTGACATCTCTTGTTTAGTAACTTAATTGCACAACACATTGATCAAAACTGTTAATCAATTCACTCAGCCGGAAGTCACCAATCAGAGCCGACGACTCTTGCCGGAAATCTGAGAAAACATTCTGTTTTGGTACATTTTATTCCATAATCTTCTTTATCTATTTCATTCCAACCAATTATAAGTCTTGATGATCGATTTAAACAGAACAGTCGGACTTCACTGTTCTGTGTTTTTGTAAACGAAGAAGATGAAGTCGAGTATAGGTATAAATATAATTAAAACTGGATATTCGAACGGGTTAGACACACAGTCCAGCGGTGGATTGTGTGCACAAACAATACACACGTCCCGGGTTCGAATCGCACACGTTACCGACTTTCAGAAATAAAACCAACATTTTTAAAACTTAATCAGATCAAGTCACAGAATGTTTATAAGAGTAATATAATCCATAAGTTAAACAGATTAGACACACAGCCCAACTGGTTGGGCTGTGCGCACTCGAACCAAAGGACCCGAGTTCGACTCCGGGTCCCTGCAACCGGTTCGGCCATATAAATCATTTTTAATAAAAAATCAAATAAGTTTAAAATTAATTAGTATATAAATATAATTAAAACAGAGAATATTTCGGGTTAGACACGTAGCTCAGTTGGTAGAGCTGCGTGCACGTATACGAGAGGTCCCGAGTTCAAACCTCACTCAGCTCATATAAAAACACAGTCCGACCGGTCAACGGTCAAAAAAGTCAAATTTTTTATTTCTTTTTATTTATTTATTTATTTAGAAAATTATTAAAAATACTTAAAAATAAGATTTTTAAAGTTAGAAAATTTCCTTAAACTCACAAAAATAAATCTAAAAATCCCATTAAGAGTATGAATTAAAAGTATTAATCTCAAATAAAATCCATTTATTTACCGAATCATTTCGTTATTATTTTAGGTTAGTTTTTCCCTCGTCGATCAAATCCTAAAATTCGTGCGCATCCAACGTCAGCAAAGAACGCACCCAATGTGAGTGAATCTCTATCAATTCCCCGTTTTAATCATGTTTTGGGGTGTATCATGTGTCGTTTAATTATTTATTATATTTAAACACTTGTGCATACATCATATCCGTGATCAAATGTGTATCAATTGTTGTGTGGATTATATATAGTTTGGATTTATCATTTTCAGTGCACGCATATCATTAGGCCCATCAGTTCCCCGTGGGAGACGGGTTGAGCATCAGGTGCCTCATAAGATCGGCTCCGTTTGATTGAGCCTTGATCTCACATTCATCATCATTCATATCATATACTCATTCAAAGTGGTTTGTGTTTGTTTACTTATATATGTTTGCTCACATGTGATTATTGCACAAATTTTCCATATTAAATAAAACAAGAAATTAATAACAATGTTTTATCAAGGTTCACTCACCAACTTTTGTTGACCCAAAATATCCCCCGTTTTACACATGATACAGGTGATCCAGCTGAGGCAAGAAACACATAGGAAGGCCTAGAAGAATAAACCAGTTTAAGCTTTGGATTATTTACATAGTTTCATTTCCTTGTAATTGTATGAATTTTGATTTGGATATTTAAGTTGTAATTTGAATTTAATAAATATGAAACATTTTAGTAAACATCATGAGCTTTGGTGATAACCCAATTATGCCCCGACTCTTATTCCGCTGCGGGTCGGGGTGTGGACACGTATAAACCCTTAAAAACTAAAAGTTTAGAGGTGTTTGCACCGCTTAAACTTTTAAGAATCTACTCCTAACAAACCTCATAACCTTAGATAGGCTTAGGAACAAGTAGGAGTAAGATCTAATCAAGAAAAACATAGTTTGTATAAGTTTAATACAATGTTCTTCCAAAACAGAAAATTTGGACCTCAAAAATAGTGATGTTCCACCTTGGTTTACCATGGTAAACCTGTAGAAATACTCCTAGAGGTGTTCCAAGCTTTGTAGAGGAAGAAGAAATGAAGAAAATGGACTTAGAATGTTTCTGCCTTGAACTTGATATTCTAGAGATTTGAGAGTGTTTTGGAGGTATAGAGGAGTTTGGAAAGTGAAAATGGATGAATGGAGGCTTGTTTTTATAATGGTGAAGTAGGGTTTTGTGTTTAATAGAGGTTTAAAGATGATTGGGTGAGTTTGGAGGTGGAGAAGATGACCAATCTGCTGAAAGGAAACAACTTTCTGTGGATAGGGGGCTTGACGTTACGCGTAGCGCTAAGGGGATGGGTGTCGCGTGACACGGCGCTTCCTTGTCCCCTTGAAGTTTTTTTCTTCTGTTTTGGCCACTAAACTTTCCATGTAGTATCATTTCATGCATAAACTTTCGTATTTAACATGTTTTCAAGTATAAGCAACATATATAAGTATAATTCGAGTATTGAGAATGCAAGTATGAGTATTTGCACGCATAAATAGTATTAAGAACATGTGTAAATATGTATTTAATGATTGCATGCACATAAAACAAGTATGTATAACGTATGAAATTTTACTATGATCAAAGTCTCGGATTACAAAGTTTGGAAGTGAAATGCGAACATGATACGAATACAGGTTTCCATAAACAGAATTTCGATTACAGTTTCTAAATTAGGAAAGTACAAAAAGCGAAGCGTTGCAATTTGTTGGATCGAGTATGGTACGGGCCGTATGGTTAAGAAGAGTACGGCCCGTAAGTTGTGAGTTGCGCTCCAACGCCTTAGAAGTTTAAAACACTCTGGAGGCCCAACTGATGACGTGGAAAGAACAGTTGTACCCATATAGAGAGTACCGTCGTACCCGACCCGAAACGTATTTGGACCCTATAAAAAGAATAAGTTGTCCGTTATACCCTAGAGTTGCGATTTCAGAAGTCAATGGAGTGAAAAAGGGATGTTCAAGGTTTTCAATAAATCAAGAAGATTCAAGGAAGAGAGTTCGAGAAGATGTAGCATACAGGAGATCAATATATTGATTCTTACTGAGTTAGAACCTTTATATTTCTGTTTTCCTTAGTCTTTATCATGTATTCAATAAAAACTTGTGTTTTAGTTATTTGTATAGATAGCTAACCGCCTTATAGCCGGTTAAGTAGGATGAATCTAAATACTTTATGAAGTTGGATGATTTTATTTATAAAAGTGTAATTTTAGATAAATGTTTGCTATTGAACTTGTGATATGTAATCTATATGTTGGATATTGATCTTTGAATGAGTTTGTGTGGGTAAACAAGATCTTTCTATATAGTTATGCATGTTTGATTTGTTTTATCTTTAAACTACATATCGATCGTTAGTCTAGGGCTTGATACTTAGTAGGTAATAGATAAACTTGTTCACGGGTTGGTAATGCATACGGGCCATCTGGGAAGAACTTGATTAAAATAGTTTGGAAATTAGTTAGGGTTTGCTTAAGGAGTAACATAGATTGTAAATCGCTTAGTTCGTGAATCTGTGGGACTAAACAATAAAAGAAACTCTAAATCAAAAGGGATAGGTAAATTACTTAGTTACTTAAAACCAGATAGTTAGGTGTGTCTGTAGCTTCAGTATTCAAGGTTATGTGGCCAACCTGTTAGGGTAGGACTTTTAACACTTCACACCTCATTAATAGCTTTTACTATGATGAGCTTTTCATAATCCATAATCAAAAAACGTTATAAAGGTATTAGTAGAATTCTGATCCTAATTGGTTATTCTTTCTTAAATTTGATTTCTAAAACTTATTTCTTAGTATTTCGTTTTCTCATAGGCTCAGTATTTTAAAGTTATATAACTTAGATATTATTCACACGTTTAAGTTAATAGATTTCGTGTCCTAGGATTAATATTCTGTAACTTATCTTAACTATACTATATTTCTGATAGCTACGCTTGCCTATTACAACTGTCATACAAACAATCAATCATATTCTGCAATATAACAAACAATTTAACAATTTTGAGATCACTAAGCATTTGTTCAACATCTTTGATATTGCGTTTTGCTCCAAAAGGCTTCTAAAAGCCTGATAATCTTTAAAAAAAATATTTTACTTAACAACGGATTCAATAATTAGTTTTTCTATGTTCTTTTGGTTCATATTCTAGTTGTAGTTGAACCATGACTTGCAATTAAATATGGACAAAAAAAATAATGGTTAGCTGATGTTCATTTTTATTATATTCACAAACGGTATAAATGCATACTATATGCATAAAGTATGTAAATACATGCGAGGATAATAGAGTTGTGATGGGTCTGCAAGGAGAGTAGAAGAAGAGGAAACTATGATTCGAAACCAACATTGAAAAACAATTAGAAAAATATTTATAGTTCTGAAGCGTCTGCAATGTAACTATGCAGGTGCCGTGGCGGTCATTTATAGTTTATCATGTTAATTTTTTCTTCGTTGTGCTTTACATTCTTATGGATGGTTACATGCTGTTTTGGTAGACAAAGAGTTCAAGTAAGTTCTTTTTTGTTTAAGGAAAGACTGCGTCATAATACGATGTTATTTGAATCATGTTAATGTACGCCACAACTCATCGCTGCAAGACCTCTTTTTTACTCTAAATACATTAAGTATAGAGGAATCTGCAGCAGATGCACATGAATCTGACAAACCTCAGGTTCTAGAAGATTGAACGTCCATTAGGGGCGGCCCAACCATTTTGGGGCCAAAGCGAAGTAAAGATTCGGGGCCTTTTTCCTATGTTTTTTTTGGGTCGTACTTTCAATTTCTGCTACTAAGAACTAAGAAGAAACTTATATTAAGAACTTATATAGCACTTATGAATTATGTGGTTTTTTTCTGGCCAGATAAAGTTGATTATCTAAAGTAAGAATACGCAATTAAATCTAAAAGGAATCATCAGAAATGTGTTCAGCAAACTTGTGCAACAAATGAATCAACAAAAACATGTTCAACAAATTCTTAAGTTCATGGTAATACAAGATGTTCAACAAGCTGCACATAAAGTTGAATCAACAAACCTGTTCAACAAAAGAACATAAAATAATGAATTATGAAAGCAGGCTCAAGAACAATGGCTACAAAAATACACTCAAGAATCTTATCTTTAAGATGTATATATGCACCTTTTAATGGGTTGACCATAAGCCCATAAAGTCTGAAACCTAACTTTCAGTTTATATATTATCATGTATAGGAGCATCACTCAAATATTGATGACTAGATGGCCCTTTAAAGGGCTATTACTTGAAAAAAAAATAATACAACTTTTCTCTATTCTAGATCAATTACATTAACTTAAAAACATATAGTACGGATGAGCAAATGGTACCCTGTACGAAAACCAAATTGGTAGCGAAAACCAAACCGGTAGCGTACCAGCACTTAACCGTCCTGTACCGAGCACTTTTGGAGTTTACATAATTAAAACCTGGCCCAATGATCAGTTTTACTGTATATAACAAATTTGTTAAAAAAATTTGGAGGCCCAAAGCCCTAGCTTTACGTAACAAGCTTATTGGGCTGGCACTAGCCGTATTTTAAAATATTAGAAAAATACTAATATTTTTTTTTCACATTATTAAATTCTGATACAAATATTTAAGATAAAGGTAATTTTATACAAAATTTTATTAAGTTATAAACCTCACAAGAATTATAATAATCCTAGCATCTATTTATGATAAAAAAAACTTAGGGACTAAAGTTTTTCAAAGGGTGCGTCCATCTACCCACCCGTATACATGGGTCCGCCTCTGATTGTAGCCGGTTCGTCTCTCTCTATCTCTCTTGGTACTAGCTAGGTCGACATCTTGCAAGTGTCCTACGTGGTTTCATCAATACTAGCTTGACCATTAGAGTTTGGTCCGTGAGGCTACAACCTCAGGGGTCCTTCTAATGCGTGGTATGTGATCTGTGTAGTCTAACTTCATGCTCAAAAATGACAAGAATCAACTCAATGAAACCTCGAAACCATTGTGGCATATTTATAATTCAACAAGCAATTGTTTAAACATTCATGACATATAAAAAGTGTACGATATGATATGGTACTCGTTAAGACTTAAGAGAAATACCATTTGTGAGCGCTAGCCACTTATCTGGGAAACAAGCCACGTGTCTTTCAAAGGAACATACAAGAGTGATATTGGTTCGGCTCATCGTTGTTCTGATATAGACATTAAAGTCGATAAGCCGAAGCAATATCACGCCAGGTCTATTTCTTCGTGGTTTGACAAGAATAGAATTTTGATGGATATCGAGTGATGGCTCTTGCTCCTTTATAGACAAGAAAATAGACATAATACAAAGATGTGACTCCATGTCCATAACCAAAGAAGAAAAGGGAAGATGCTAAAACCAGATAATAATATTGTTATTGGTATTTTTATATCCATTTACACAAAATTAGTAAGCATTAAACAAGCAATGACCATGCTTCAAGATCTGCGAATCCATTATACTAATTATGTCGAAAACATAAATTATTACTAATTTTATACATGTTTATATTTATTAGAGTTCAAGTAAGTTCTTTTTTGTTTAAGGAAAGACTGCGTCATAATACGATGTTATTTGAATCATGTTAATGTACGCCAAACTCATCGCTGCAAGACCTCTTTTTTACTCTAAATACATTGGGTATAGAGGAATCTGTGATGTGTGCAACGAATCACTTCGCAAGTCAGCCACTTAATTAGGAGTAGTTTGTTTATTTAGTGCATGTGTCAAATAAAGGAGTGAGGGGATGCCCTCCTACTCCACGTCCAGTCCATGTTTCCAGTTATTTCCATGTTTTAAGTTAGTGGCTGAGTGGTTTATTAGTTATTTTGTAAGGCTATATATTAGCCAGTAGGTTTCTTTTACTAGGTATGCGTATTAATTGAAACAGTTTCCATTTCTCTTTCTCTCTAGTTCGTAACTTATTTTCTGGCCATTTGATCTGAAAATCTGAACAGATGCACATGAATCTGACAAACCTCAGGTTCTAGAAGATTGAACGACTATCAGGGGTGGCCCAACCATTTTGGGGCCAAAGCGAAGTAAAGATTCGGGCCTTTTTCCTATGTTTTTTTTAGTCGTACTTTCAATTTCTGCTACTAAGAACTAAGAAGAAACTTATATTAAGAACTTATATAGCACTTATGGATTATGTGGTTTTTTTTCTGGCCAGATAAAGTTGATTATCTAAAGTAAGAATACGCAATTAAATCTCAAAGGAATCATCAGAAATGTGTTCAGCAAACTTGTGCAACAAATGAATCAACAAAAACATGTTCAACAAATTCTTAAATTCATGGTAATACATGATGTTCAACAAGCTGCACATAAAGTTGAATCAACAAACCTGTTCAACAAAAAATCATGAATGTACTACTGAAACCTTAAAAAACAAAAGAACATAAAATAATGAATTATGAAAGCAGGCTCAAGAACAATGGCTACAAAAATACACTCAAGAATCTTATCTTTAAGATGTATATATGCACCTTTTAATGGGTTGACCATAAGAACATAAAGTCTGAAACCTAACTTTCAGTTTATATATTATCATGTATAGGAGCATCACTCAAATATTGATGACTAGATGGCCCTTTAAAGGGCTATTACTTGAAAAAAAAATACATCTTTTCTCTATTCTAGATCAATTACATTAACTTAAAAACAGATAGTACGGATGAGCAAATGGTACCCTGTACGAAAACCAAACCGGTAGCAAAAACCAAACCGGTAGCATACCAGCACTTAACCGTCCTGTACCGAGCACTTTTGGCGTTTACATAATTAAAACCTGGCCCAATGATCAGTTTTACTGTATATAACAAATTTGTTAAAAAAAATCAGGAGGCCCAAAGCCCTAGCTTTACGTAACAAGCTTATTGGGCCGGCACTTGCCGTATTTTAAAATATTAGAAAAATACAAATATTTTTTTTCACATTATTAAATTCCGATACAAATATTTAAGATAAAGGTAATTTTATACAAAATTTTATTAAGTTATAAACCTCACAAGAATTATAATAATCCTAACATCTATTTATGATAAAAAAAAAACTTAGGGACTAATTTTTTTCAAATAGTGCGTCCATCTACCCACCCATATACATGGGTCCGCCCCTGATTGTAGCCTGTTCCTCTCTCTCTCTCTATCTCTCTTGGTACTAGGTAGGTCGACATCTCACAAATGTCCTACGTGTTTTCATCAATACTAGCTTGACCATTAGAGTTTGGTCCGCGAGGCTACAACCTCAGGGGTCCTTCTAATGCGTGGTATGTGATCTGTGTAGTCTAACTTCATGCTCAAAATGACAAGAATCAACTCAATGAAACCTCGAAACCATTGTGGCATATTTATGATTCAACAAGCAATTGTTTAAACATTCATGACACATAAAAATTGTAAGATATGATGTGGTACTCGTTAAGACTTAAGAGAAATACCATTTGTGAGCGCTGGTCACTTATCTGGGAAACAAGCCACATTTCTTTCAAAGGAACATACAAGAGTGATATTGGTTTGGCTCATCGGTTGTTCTGATATAGACATTAAAGTCGATAAGCCGAAGCAATATCACGCCATGTCTATTTCTTCGTGGTTTGACAAGAATAGAATTTTGATGGATATCGAGAGATGGCTCTTGCTCCTTTTTATAGACAAGAAAATGGACACAATACAAAGATGTGACTCCACATCCATAACCAAAGAACAAAAGGGAAGATGCTAAAACCAGATGATAATATTGTTATTGGTATCGGTATTATTATATCCTTTTACACAAAATTAGTAAGCATTAAACAGGCAATGAACGTGCTTCAAGATCTGCGAATCCATTATACTAATTATGTTCAAAACATGAATTATTACTAACTTTATACATGTTTATATTATTAAAAACAAATTAAAGGGGAATCCCCCTATCGGCCCAGGGGTGTGCGATGACATAGAGTAGGCGACGAGGAAGGGGACACAATGAGTTGGAGTTCGGTTCTTGATCTCCATTCGATTTTCAAGTAATCTAAAGTTTGTTTTAACGTTAATCGCATGTGTCGGGTTTGGGGGCCTTACATAAGAGAAGTGCAACATAACATTTTACATAATAGTCGAAGCTGAAAACAATATAAGAAATAACTGAGAGAACTCTTATTAAATATATTATGTTTCTATTACACACAAGAACTAAAGCATACATCTATACTGATATAGATGTTTACAACTGAAGTCTTACATATTATTTTTTATGCCTAATGATACATGTTGTCGGATAAACGAGGAGCAAGAAGAACCTCTAGTGGCGTAGCTTTGAAGGCGGTCAGTGCTGAGCCTTCACTCATATCAATCGGTTCATTTGATGGTTTGTTTATCACAAACTGTTGAATCACATTGGCTAATGCTAAAGGCATAACATGTAAGGAAAAGATAATACCAGGGCATATTCTCCTCCCACTGCCGAACGGAAGTAGTTTAAAATTCTTTCCTTTAGGATCAACATCCTTTTGACTCGTCAAAAATCTTTCTGGCTTAAACTCATTTGGATTTGTCCATATATTTGGATCACGATGTATTTTCGAAAGATTTACCAACAAACGTGTGCCTTTCGGGATGTTGTAGCCACCAACAACGCAATCTTCCATGGACTCGTGAGGTACATCGAGAGGTCCAGCTGGGTGTAAACGCATTGTTTCTTTGATAATAGCGTCGAGGTAAACCAAGTTCTTTATGTCTGACTCCTCCACTAATCTGTCTCTTCCAACATGTTCATCGATTTCATCTTGGGCGATTTTTAATGCGTTTGGGTTATTGAGTAGCAAAGATAAAGCCCAAGTTAATGTTACAGATGTTGTGTCCGAGCCAGCAGTTATTAATGCCTGCAGATTGAAATAACCATAAATGCTGTTGGATTTGATTATAAGCAACAAGGTGTTATCTGTTAACTTAAGCTTTTATAACTACCTATCAAGATAGACACTATCTTATAATGTACCACCCACAGTGGCGGAGGTTGACCAAAAGTTCCGCAAGGGGGTGGGAAGTCATAGGACCCAATTTATGTATTGTATAAATATTTAGGCAAATTAATTGTGGGGGGGTCAACTTTACTCAAGTTTTGTTTATTTAAACAATAATAAATCAACAAGTAACAATGCAGTAATTGTAACATTAAATTAACAAGGTAAAATAAGATTACCAAACATGTAGCTTTGATCACTGTGTCATGATCTTTGCCCTGGAAATCCTCTTGAGAAGCATCTTGGAGAACAGAAAGCAGCACATCCATGAAGAGTTTTTCGCCTTCTTGTCGCTGCCTAGAGTTCGTCGTCGCAATCTTTCGCTCGTTCAACCATCTTTGAAGGATGTTGTCCATTTCTTTACCTGTCATCTTCATTTCCTTCTCATATCCTCCCGCGTCAAAATGATTCATAAAAGGAACAAAATCCGACACCACAAAAGCGCCTAATAACTTAAAGAACTTCTTCACCACTTTCTGAAACCGCTCGCCTTCTTCATCGTTGACCCGAAACCTCTTCCCTGAAATAATCCCAACCAAGACATTAAATATCAAGTTCCCAAACCATTGTTGCATATCCACCTTTACCATATCCGAACCTACACTCTCTTTATTTGTTAGCCACGCCTCGTATATATCTCTTGTGGATTCTCTAACTTTAGAAACGCGATCATGCGCAAGCATCTCAACTCTTTTTTGAGAGAGAACCTCAAGCGTAATGATCTTGCGAACTTGTCGCCAGTAATCCCCATACGGAGCAAGCCCAAACGAGGCGTAGTTATACGTCATGATCTCTGCTGCCTTTGATTTCGGTCGGCTTGCAAACACCTTATCGTTTGTGGTAAAGCACTCTTTAGCTATCTCCCCACTACTCACTATCAAAGCTTGGTGAACACCAAGCTTGATGGTAAAAATAGGACCATATTTGTCTGCCATATCACCTAAAACATGATGAGCGGGTCGCGGTCCGCCTAGAAGGTGCAGGTGTCCGATTATTGGCAATGCACCCTTTGCTTGAGGTGCATGTTGGTTGTTCACTATGTTTAACTTCTTTCTCCTGAAGATTTGCAGCAGGAAAGCTACTGAAAAAACAACTAAAAAGGATGTTATAGTTGTTGAAAATGAGAGATGAAACTCCATGACTTCTTGTTTAATATATCACACAAAATTTAGGTGTGATTATATAGCCAAAAACGGATATATTTATACGTTTAATGTCAGTCAACTTCATACATAATGTCAAATATGGCTGATGATAGTTTGATACAATAGTCTTCAAAATTGTTGCCTTGTGATTAGTTGGTAAATATTTGACTGTCAACTTCATACGTAATGTCAAATATGGCAGATGAATAGATGATACTCTCTTTTTGTTTCATTTGTTATAAGATATGTAAATTTTAAAAACCATCTTTACAATCAGAATTGTAATAAGATACAAGATATGTTTATAAATAATATATATTGGGGTGTCCACGTGATGCGGTGGAGAACACAACATTTAGGTTGGTGATTATGTGGATGTTCAGGGTGCGATTCGGTTCAGTTTTGAGCCATAAGCAAGACCAACTTAGATTGGGTCGAGTAACGGGTGGCATACATAACTTCCAAAAACATGAAAAAAAAAAAAGCTTAAAGATGTCAAAACATGTGTGTCAAGTAAAGGATAAAAAATCCACCGCTTGTGGCCTAGTGGTAGGGAGGCTTGAGTTCTCCAATGGAGACCAAGTTCAATCCCCATTTGTGTCACTTTGGTGGATCAGACAATGATAGATAGAGCCTAGCCTCCTTGTAGAGGTGTCAGGTTCTATCCTGAGCCCACCAGGGTTTTCGTTCAACGGTGTGTTATGCCAGAGAGTGTCAGCTCTTGTTTTCCCGGGAACACCCAAGCCAACAACACAGTCTGGCCAAAGGGGGGCAACGGGGCTCTTCAATTTGTGAAGTGCGGTGGCCTAAGAAAAGAAAATGTTGTTCCACAAAAAAAGTAACGGATCAAAATGTTTAAACTGTTTAATATTTCTACAAGTAAGCAATGTGTTAAAAATGATTACAAGTATTAAAAAAACTTCTAAATATTACCTTGAAGTTGTGAAGAAAGAAAATCAACGGATTTTTTATTATTAAATTATGTCTTAATTGATAGAAATTTATTAAATGGTGTCTTAATTAGGAGAAGGGCGAACAAATTAATAACTATGGCATATGAATATCTTAAATATACCGTGTACCTTTGTATTGTGCAAATGTGATTGGTTTGGGCTAATCATATATTGTCATTTTCAAATTCTTCTGACAAATTCTCCTAAGCATAATATATGTCTTACATTGGAATTGAATACAAGTTGGACAATGCGGACTAATATGTGATTTTCAATTTAAATATATGTGAAGTTTGAATTTCATATTTAAGGTCAAAGATAACAGATCAAACTATTGAAATTTGCTACTTTCAATTGCTTGCAAATTTAGAATCAACTGCTGTTATGTATTGAATCAACTAGAGGAAGGCAAATAAACTAAATAAATAAAAAAGAACAAACAAAAAGAAGGAAAATCCAAAGTCAACTAAAGATTTTGTTGGAGCGATGATTAAAAAAACAAATTAATTGGTTGTTTGTTAGAAACAGAAGTCAAACAAAAAGTGTTTGATTTTTTGTTGAGGCTTTCTCGAAAGTGGAAAAAGAATACGTAAAACTCAGATCTTCTTTGGGGTTAAACAAGATTTGGGTTGATCACAAGCAGCAAGGGAATTTTGCTGGTTTGCTAGCATCACAAAAGTTTGGTCCAAGTTTTCAAGAGACTGAACGAAGAACGAGTTAGGTTTAATTTTTATGTTGTTGCATTTGTTTTCAATCGATAAAACGGTTTAAAATCTACTAAACCCTTTAAGTAAAAAAAATCAAACAATTAAGAAATATAAATTACTTATTTGTTCGGGAAATCGGTTTTGATACAAATTGACAAAGTCGAACATATTTTGAAGAACCATGTATCCAGATTCCCATCCACCCTTTTGTTGCTTACACTACAATAAATTAACAAATTATTATTTAACAATTAAGAAAATCAAACAACTAAGAAATAGCAAACACACATACCTCAACCATTGTATATCCGAAATCAAATCCTAAGGCGATAGTTGGAAGAACTCTTTCTGCCTTTTACCATTGCTGAATCCAAAATATATACATGTCGCATGTTTGGGGCAATGATGAACAAAGACCAATGGTTGCTACAAAAATAAAGTTAAAGAACAGTTAGGTAGATTATAGTGATAAAATAAAAGAAACTTAACTAAAATAGGCTTACTCGGCCAAATGCAGTGCGAGAATGAAATCTTTATCGACATGGCGAGTCGCTAAACTACGGATGTGATCTACAACCTGTCACACCCCGACCCGCATCGGAAAAGGTGATCGGGGCATGATTGGGTTATCATCAAAGCTCATGACATTTATTTTAACGTTTCATATTCATTAATACAATTTAATGGAAATTTACAATCATAATTACATCAATGACCTAAACATCAGTCTAAGCTTCTTTGTTTTCTTCTAAGGCATTTCCTATGTTTTCCTTGCTTCATCCTGTTCACCTGTATCATGTGTAAAAGGGTTTTTGGATCAACAAAAAGTTGGCGAGTGAATCCTATGGAAAACATTTGAACAAGTTTATTTAATTGATTATGAAATAAAGTGCGCAACCACACATGAGTAAAAGTAGATGTAAACTTATTCATAATTCAATTTAATATTAAACAATACACACATGAACAATAATGGATCGTTTAGAGGCACGCGTTGCTCAACTCGTCTCTCACGAGGAACTGATGGGCCTAATGAATGAATTGCATAAACATGATAATATGAAAGACATAACTACAATTAATATAAACTCAATAATACACACATGAACAATAATGAATTGGTTTTGAGGCACGCGTTGCTCAACTCGTCTACCACGAGGAACTGATGGGCTTAATGAATGAATTTCGTATAAGTGGACAAAAAGAAATACATAATTACCACAATAATAACAATCTAAGTTTAGATCACGATATGGTATGGCACAAGTTTAAATAAACGAGTTAATTATTTTGTAACACATGACACACCCCAAAACGTGTAATTAAAAAGGGGGAGTTGTAAGATTCACTCACAGTGGGTGCGTTCGGTTGATGATGTTGAATGCACGCGAAGTGGTTTTAACCACGAGTGAAATTAACCTAGATAAATAGCATTATGGTTCGGTAAGTAAACGGATTTTATTAATCCATTTTAGTAGGATTGTTGGTGTATTTTTGTAAGTTTAAGGCTATTTTCTAACCTTAAAAATGTTATTTTTAAGTATTTTTAATTGATTTTTAATTAAAATAAATAAATAAAAATAAAAAGGTTGACTTTTTTTTGACCGTTGACCGTTGACCTTGACTGTTTGACCGGTTCGTATGCGTGTATATGTGCGCTGAGTGAGGCTCGAACCCGAGACCTCCCGTACGCGTGCACGCAGCTCTACCAACTGAGCTACGTGTCTAACCCGAAATATATCTGTTTTTAATTATATTTATATACTAATTAGATTAAACAGAAAATCCTTTATTTCTTAAAAACGATTTTAATCCGTGACTCGGTGCGCTCCACATGTCTCGAACCTGGGACCTGTGGTTTATGCTAACACACAGTCCACCGCTGGACTGTGTGTCCAACTTGTTAACTTAACTGCTTTTTATTATACTTAAACACAAACTAAGTATTTTCATTTCTGACTTATTTAAAAAGTTTAATAATTATCCGGGCCGGTGCGGTAGCCCGGACTCGAACTCGTGACCTGTGATTTAAACATACACACAGTCCACCGCTGGACTGTGTGTCTATCTTGGTTATTATTCCGGTTATTATTATACTTAACATATACCAGTGGTGACTCCGGTTCGGTTAACAAAAAAAAGGCATTTTTATTAAGGCAGCATGCGTGGGACAAGATTCGAACTCGAGACGTTAGTGTGTTTATTGTGCACACAGTCCACCGCTGGACTGTGTGTCTAACCCGAGTTATAACTTGATTTTAATTATACTTAAACATTACAGAACTTCGTCTTCGTCGTTGATTTTAACCAGAATCGGAAATCCGACTGGTTCGATGTTTTAATCGTGTTCTTTAGCGTTTTTCAGTTAATTACAGATGAGATATGTAAAAAGAAGGGAAGATTTAAGCGTGAGGTATACCGACTGGATTCCTCTGTTTCTCCGGCAGAACTCCGGCGACAACAACCACTTCCGGCGACGTGTGTCTTGCAGCAGCGAGTCTTCAGAAAGCTTGAAAAGGATGTGGGTGACTTCGGTATAAGCTCAGGGGGTTCAGTAAGGCTTAGAAGTGGAGGGTTCGGTTTTCCGGCGATGAGCAGAAGATTTCCGGCGAGTGAGTTTTCGCCGAGAAAGAGTGCGGTTTTGAGCGAAAAAGTTTGCAGAGGTTCGAGGGGGTATTTATAAGGCAGGTTATCGATGAACTTGGTCCAATTTCCGACTTGATTCAAAGTCATTACGTTTTCCGGCGGTTATAGTTTGTGTCGCGGACTCAGGCGTCGGTTATAACCGATGTCCTAGTAAATGTTTACGTTATAACTGAAAAAGTCGTAAATTATTGGCGAGATCGCCGGGATTTCCGACGACTGCATTTGGGCGCCGGTTTTTGAATTCGGAAAATCATGTTATGCATTAAATGATTCTAATAATTAACAAAGAATACAAGTGGCGCAGTGGTTTAAGTGTTGAGTGTTAAGACTTTGCTGGACCGGTTACTGACCCGGGTTCGAAACCCGGCAGAAACAATTTATTTTTATTTTCTTATTTTTAACAGTTTTTCAAAAACTAATTATATATTCCCATATAATAATTAATTATGTATCGTTTAAAATTATTTTGGGCATTAAATTTGCAACGAAATTTTTAACTGATTGTTCGGTTAATAAACGGAGCGGGTTTGGTAAAATCCGTTTTTTGACGGATGTTACAGTATCCCCTACTTTTTAGAAATTTCGTCCCGAAATTTAAATAGTGATATATTTGACTAAAAGAATGATGGTGTTTATTTTGACAGTTACATGCTTAGAAAAAAGTAAAGTTTTAAGTTTTTGTTTGAGGCGGTAACGTTCCTTGTAAGGGTTAAGTACCCTATTACAGGAATCGCTTTTTGTTGCCTACTGTAAAAGTATTGATAAGCAGAATTGATTCGCTAACTACGATATCATGCATAAGAGTTTGGATATGTTTGGAAGGGTATGGTTATATCCTAAGGCAAAACTTCTAATACTACCGCCTACATGGAACATAAATAAACACAACAGCTAATATTTGAACATAAATAAACACAACAGCTAATATCAGTAAGTTATGATTGGTTCTATAACTATAGAACATAAATAAACACAACATCTAGTATTTGAATCCACATCCTGATAGCATATATGTTTGAATAGTGGCAGTTCCTCTCTCGTTTGTTATGATGGAGAGGTTAATTTATGTATAAATGGAACACAATCCAATCTCTTTAAATAGCAAGATGGTATAAATGTAACACAAATTTCAACCAAGGCAATACTAAATCCTACATGGAACTTCTCATAACCGCCTGATAATGCCGCTGATCCTTTGGCAAGAATACTTATATATAGGAAGTACCAGCGGCGTATCCACCATATTCTTGCCAAATTTTCATTGGTTTTATCCACAAGTTATGATTAGTTACCAAGAAACTACTAAATCCTACATAGAACTTCTCATAATCGTCTGACAATGCCTCTAATCCTTTGACAAGAATACTTATATATAGGAAGTACCAGCGGCGTATCCACCATATTCTTGTCAAATTTTCATTGGTTTTATCAGTGAATTATGATTAGTCCTATGTGACTCTACAACCAATACGACAAACTCATAAATACCGAAAATGAAAAATGTCTGTGCGATCAAGGCTCAATCAAACGGAGCCGATCGTATTGCATGTACTGAAAATGAAATTGTCTGTGCGATCAAGGCTCAATCAAGCGGAGCCGATCGTATTGCATGTACTGAAAATAATAAACTTAATCTACAACAGCCTATACATGGAACCTCTCATAACCGCCTGATAATGCCTCCGATCATTTGACAAGAATACTTATATATAGGAAGTACCAGCGGCGTATCCACCATATTCTTGTCAAATTTTCATTGACTTTATCCACAAGTTATGATTAGTTCTATGTGACTCTACTAAAAACACAACAACCACAAAATACTGATAATGAAAATGTCTGTGCGATCAAGGCTCAATCAAACGGAGCCGATCGTATTGCATGTACTGAAAATGAAAATGTCTGTGCGATCAAGGCTCAATCAAACAGAGCCGATCATATTGCATGTACTGAAAATAATAAACTTAATCTAAACAACAATCACACAAACAGCCTATACATGGAACCTCCCATAACCGCCTGATAATGCCTCCGATCATTTGACAAGAATACGTATATATAGGAAGTACCGGCGGCGTATCCACCATATTCTTGTCAAATTCTCATTGACTTTATCCGCAAGTTATGATTAGTTCTATGTGACTCTACAACAAACACAACAACCACAAGATACTGATAATGAAAATGTCTGTGCGATCAAGGCTCAATCAAACGGAGCCGATCGTATTGCATGTACTGAAAATGAAAATGTCTGTGCGATCAAGGCTCAATCAAACGGAGCCGATCGTATGTGGGCACGCCAGGTTCAACCTCATAATAAAATGGGGAACATGCTCAACGCTCATAATGTAATGGGGAGCGGCGGCCTATGAAATTGCATGTACTGAAAATAATAAACAATAATTACTCTAACAGTCTACACATGGAACCTCTCATAACCGCCAGATAATGCTTCTGATCCTTTGACAAGAATACTTATATATAGGAAGTACCAGCGGCGTATCCACCATATTCTTGTCAAATTCTCATTGACTTTATCCGCAAGTTATGATTAGTTCTATGTGATAAAGAAAAACATAAAACTAAACGATAGGAGTTGAATCTGGATTTTCGGTGAAGAGGACTAGTTGAGTATCTTCGCTTGGGCCGTCATTATCTTCGACCGGATTGGCGTTGATGTTGAAGACTCTTCCTCTTGCTGGTGGCCTAGCGGTTGGGTTTTCTTGGTTTACTTGGTTAACTGGGTTTGATTGGGCTTGAGCGTTGATGACTTTAACCAATTGAGGGCATGTGTTTCTAAAGTGGGTAGGGTTGCCACAATTGAAACAAGCTCGAACATATGGAAACATGGGGTATTGGGGTTGTTGATAGGTTTGGTTCATGGTTTGAGTAGGGGGAGAGATTTGGTTTTGAAAGGTGTGGCAAACCTTGCTCAAATGACCATAGCGTCCACAAGTTGCACATAGTCGACAAGGTAGAGTAAGGGGATGGTGATAAAAACAGTTGTTGCATCGAGGGTGAGGTCCAAGATATGGTTTCTTATTTGGGTAAGTTGAGTTGGGTGCCACTTGAGTGATTGGGATAGCTTGGATGGGTATGGCGTGTGAAATTGGTTGATTTCGTTGGATAGCAGCGAAAAGTTGCCCGTCTCTTTTTCTCTTAGTATTGGGTTGAGAAGGGGATTCGGTTTGGGTGTAGTCGGAGGTTTCAGTCGATGCTTTATCCTTCTTCTTCTCCTCCTTGAAGTCTTTGTTCCGGATTCGGTTCTCGGTGAGCGCTGTTGCTAGCTCCATTGCTGCTTCCAAAGTTGCAGGCGAGGTACTTATTACAGAGTCTTGAATCTTTGACGGAAGACCACGAATGTAGTGCTCGATCAAACGGTAGAGGGGAGTGAACATGTTGGGAACCATTTGATGTAACTCGAGAAATCTTTTGTTGTATGTGGTGTGGTCTCCTTCCTTTTGCTTCAATGAATAAAATTCATCTTCTAATTTCTTGATTTCGCTCCTTGGGCAAAATCGTCTGGTCATGATTTCCTTCAATTCGTTCCAAGTTAAAGTCATAGCATCGTCGACGCCTCGTTTGGCTTTCTCTGTATTCCACCAAGTAAGTGCTATCCCATATAATCGACCGGTAGCATATCGCACTTTGCGATCATCGGGGCAATCGCAATTTAGAAAGGTGTTCTCCGTTTCTTCAAACCAATGGAGGAGAGCGGTGACGCCTTCAGTCCTTTGTATTTAGGAGGGTCGCATGATTTGAAATGCTTGTAGGTGCATCTAGTGGTATTTGGGGGAGAGTTGATAATGTTTTGGTTTTCCTGATTGACAGGATTAGCGGTAAGTGCTTGTTGAACTTGGATTACAATGTTGGGTATTACTGCAGCCAATTGTTGAGCGATTAGGGCAGCCATGCGTTCGCGGGCTTTTCCAGCTCTCGTCTTCCTACGGGCGTGGTTAGAAGACATCTACAAGGAATACATGTCAAGAGTATGAGTTGGATGCTTTTGGGATCATGGGTCGCATTCAGGAATGAACATTCATAAAATAATTATAGAAAAATAAATCTACTACATCCATAGGATGTCATGGGCTTTGCTCGCCATTAGGCCCTACATGTCGCCATACTTCACATTCGTAATCATGTGGGCCCCCATGAATACCGGTTTTTCATATGGTTCACATGGGTTTGCCTGGTTGCGTACACTAAAACCCGGAGAAAATCGAGAAATATGTATACAACGTGTGATATTCGGAATGTGTCCAGGTGTAGACACGGTGACACCTCAAAGTGGGGTTAGTTCGAACGACGTTTGGTGTGGCATGCTTTGGCCTAATAGGTCCTTCTTACTCTCATCGTTAGTCCCCAGGTAGGCAAACTGGTCCGTTATATTGGATTTATACGAATGCCAACCTAGACAGGACGTTCCGACTACCGGTACTTGTACCCTTCCAGTTACTACATGCCCGTCGCAGAACTTACTTTGATGAGATTTGAAAATTGCAACAAAATCTTTGAATAATGAGAGTATGAAAATGAATTGAATATATGAACATTGATATATGTATAATAAATATGTATATAAGCATGTATGTTTGACTGTAAATATAACCAAATATGAAACAAATAAATATCACAAGTTTGTATGTAACCACCTAATCAATTAAAATTTAGGCAGACTATAGTATAGGCTCTAAGGGTCTAATAACCTATCCTATATCCCTATAGTCATGGCTCTGATACCAATCTGTCACACCCCGACCCGCAGCGGAAAAGGTGATCGGGGCATGATTGGGTTATCATCAAAGCTCATGACATTTATTTTAACGTTTCATATTCATTAATACAATTTAATGGAAATTTACAATCATAATTACATCAATGACCTAAACATCAGTCTAAGCTTCTTTGTTTTCTTCTAAGGCATTTCCTATGTTTTCCTTGCTTCATCCTGTTCCCTGTATCATGTGTAAAAGGGTTTTTGGATCAACAAAAAGTTGGCGAGTGAATCCTATGGAAAACATTTGAACAAGTTTATTTAATTGATTATGAAATAAAGTGCGCAACCACACATGAGTAAAAGTAGATGTAAACTTATTCATAATTCAATTTAATATTAAACAATACACACATGAACAATAATGGATCGTTTAGAGGCACGCGTTGCTCAACTCGTCTCTCACGAGGAACTGATGGGCCTAATGAATGAATTGCATAAACATGATAATATGAAAGACATAACTACAATTAATATAAACTCAATAATACACACATGAACAATAATGAATTGGTTTTGAGGCACGCGTTGCTCAACTCGTCTACCACGAGGAACTGATGGGCTTAATGAATGAATTTCGTATAAGTGGACAAAAAGAAATACATAATTACCACAATAATAACAATCTAAGTTTAGATCACGATATGGTATGGCACAAGTTTAAATAAACGAGTTAATTATTTTGTAACACATGACACACCCCAAAACGTGTAATTAAAAAGGGGGAGTTGTAAGATTCACTCACAGTGGGTGCGTTCGGTTGATGATGTTGAATGCACGCGAAGTGGTTTTAAACACGAGTGAAATTAACCTAGATAAATAGCATTATGCTTCGGTAAGTAAACGGATTTTATTAATCCATTTTAGTAGGATTGTTGGGTGTATTTTTGTGAGTTTAAGGCTATTTTCTAACCTTAAAAATGTTATTTTTAAGTATTTTTAATTGATTTTTAATTAAAATAAATAAATAAAAATAAAAAAGTTGACTTTTTTTTGACCGTTGACCGTTGACCGTTGACCTTGACTGTTTGACCGGTTCGTATGCGTGTATATGTGCGCTGAGTTAGGCTCGAACCCGAGACCTCCCGTACGCGTGCACGCAGCTCTACCAACTGAGCTACGTGTCTAACCCGAAATATATCTGTTTTTAATTATATTTATATACTAATTAGATTAAACAGAAAATCCTTTATTTCTTAAAAACGATTTTAATCCGTGACTCGGTGCGCTCCACAGGTCTCGAACCCGGGACCTGTGGTTTATGCTAACACACAGTCCACCGCTGGACTGTGTGTCCAACTTGTTAACTTAACTGATTTTTATTATACTTAAACACAAACTAAGTATTTTCATTTCTGACTTATTTAAAAAGTTTAATAATTATCCGGGCCGGTGCGGTAGCCCGGACTCGAACTCGTGACCTGTGATTTAAACATACACACAGTCCACCGCTGGACTGTGTGTCTATCTTGGTTATTATTCCGGTTATTATTATACTTAACATATACCAGTGGTGACTCCGGTTCGGTTAACAAAAAAAAGGCATTTTTATTAAGGCAGCATGCGTGGGACAAGATTCGAACTCGAGACGTTAGTGTGTTTATTGTGCACACAGTCCACCGCTGGACTGTGTGTCTAACCCGAGTTATAACTTGATTTTAATTATACTTAAACATTACAGAACTTCGTCTTCTTCGTTGATTTTAACCAGAATCGGAAATCCGACTGGTTCGATGTTTTAATCGTGTTCTTTAGCGTTTTTCAGTTAATTACAGATGAGATATGTAAAAAGAAGGGAAGATTTAAGCGTGAGGTATACCGACTGGATTCCTTTGTTTCTCCGGCAGAACTCCGACGACAACAACCACTTCCGGCGACGTGTGTCTTGCAACAGCGAGTCTTCAGAAAGCTTGAAAAGGATGTGGGTGACTTCGGTATAAGCTCAGGGGGTTCAGTAAGGCTTAGAAGTGGAGGGTTCGGTTTTCCGACGATGAGCAGAAGATTTCCGGCGAGTGAGTTTTCGCCGAGAAAGAGTGCGGTTTTGAGCGAAAAAGTTTGCAGAGGTTCGAGGGGGTATTTATAAGGCAGGTTATCGATGAACTTGGTCCAATTTCCGACTTGATTCAAAGTCATTACGTTTTCCGGCGGTTATAGTTTGTGTCGCGGACTCAGGCGTCGGTTATAACCGATGTCCTAGTAAATGTTTACGTTATAACTGAAAAAGTCGTAAATTATTGGCGAGATCGCCGGGATTTCCGACGACTGCATTTGGGCGCCGGTTTTTGAATTCGGAAAATCATGTTATGCATTAAATGATTCTAATAATTAACAAAGAATACAAGTGGCGCAGTGGTTTAAGTGTTGAGTGTTAAGACTTTGCTGGACCGGTTACTGACCCGGGTTCGAAACCCGGCAGAAACAATTTATTTTTATTTTCTTATTTTTAACAGTTTTTCAAAAACTAATTATATATTCCCATATAATAATTAATTATGTATCGTTTAAAATTATTTGGGCATTAAATTTGCAACGAAATTTTTAACTGATTGTTCGGTTAATAAACGGAGCGGGTTTGGTAAAATCCGTTTTTTGACGGATGTTACACAACCTCTCCAGGATTTCTTTTACACATCACTTGTAATTGCGTTCACATTTAAGAAGATGCATCGGTTGAGTTTTTTATCCTTTGATTCCTTATAAAAGTACCTTAAATCAAGAAAAAGATATATGATAAACTTAATAAATTTAGTTATATCTATAGAGTGTTATGGTGATAACAACTTACGATGTAGACCAAAATACAATGGTGAGATCAATCCATTCGTTGACGAATAGTGTTGATATTGATTCAACCTCAACATAAGGACCACACTTGGTAGGAAACATAGTTTCATGAGTTGCAAACGATTACGTAGTAGCCCAATCATTCCCTAGATATCCACCTAGTTGATCAACCATGCTCTTATACTTCATGTCTTAATTTGATTGACTGTAAATGTAACTTTACCTTTCGACCTGTTTCTCTTTATCTGTCATTTTAGCTTCGGTCTATTTTTCTTTGCTTTTAGACTTGCTTTGTGTTGTGATAGTTTTTTTTATTTTGAGGGGTGGGGGGGGGGGGGGTCTTTGGTTGTTTAGTTTTGGACTTTTGAACTACATGCCTCATAACCTAAAATATCAAACAATTTGTTATATGAGTTTAAATTTATATATATACAATACATACACATATATATACACGCACACAACTAAGATTAAATGATTAGTTAACATTTGTTGTTCAACATGTTGATATTGAGGCGTTCAGACGCATTCATTCTTGTGCCAAAAGTTTGATCGGCTAGTAAACATTCATCAACCAAAAAATGTTCCAAACTCAACAGGAACTTCTGACGAAAGTTGTATCTAAAATAATAAACAAATTGTTAATTTATAAGAAAATAAACTAAAGTAATATAAACTACATCTGGTATATAAGGTTCAATTGTCGGTATGATATCACATGTGCGTGTTTAGGGTGGGATTTGAAATTCCCTAGATGCACGGTGAGTTGGTCTATCCAAAATCTACAATTAATACAAATATCATAGGGAATAATAATATATTAAAAAATAGACTAATTTATAATTTATTTCTCAACCAAATATATTTTTATTGCCTTTCTTTGGTCACTGGATAATCTTCCTTAAACTTTATTCACATGATCAACCTGTGAACAACTAAAGCATTACATTGTTCATTATATGCAACAAAACTAATATATCATAAATAAATGTTATATCATTACTTGTGGAGAACTCTTTCACTTCTTTGAAAGTATATCATTCAACAATACAATCCTTAGGCTGATTACGCTTTCTTACATTAGCTTTTAAGAAACCCATGTATCTTTCAAAAGGACACATCTATCATAGAAATACAGGACCACAAGCCTGACTTTCTCTTACAATATGGATTACCCAGTGAGCCATCACACAAAAAAATGGCAGAAAATATGGATTACCCACAAAGTGTGACCGTAATTTTATTTCACACTTTCAACTGACTGTGGATTAATTACTTTCAAATGAATCGTGTTGAAAAACAAACAAAGTTTTGCGAATCTATGTCAGATTTTTCTAGTAACGATCCACGGATTCCAATAGGAATCATATTGAATTAAAAACTTGTCGATTCGTTTGTACTCGAATAAAAACTCTGGTTCGGATTCGAATCAAATTCGGATAAATTTGATAAAAATTCGTTTTGATTTAAATTCAATTA
The DNA here is from genome assembly GCA_947069175.1 of Scalesia atractyloides. Lineage (NCBI taxonomy): Eukaryota > Viridiplantae > Streptophyta > Magnoliopsida > Asterales > Asteraceae > Scalesia > Scalesia atractyloides. The sequence continues at coordinate 77,237,156 of CAMTDV010001633.1, read as the reverse complement.
AAAAGTGTAAAAACTACCAAAATCAAAATTGTAACACCGGGTATATATTATAAAGTAGGCACAAATCACAATATCATATTAAAAAATTCAAAACTGGTGCAGCTGATGCGTGATGGTGGCTGGTGTGGTAATAGGGAACGGTGACTGGGAAGCGATGCTATGGCCGATGGGTGATGGTGGCGTCGTTATCTCAATAGTTTTGTTATGTGATGCAAATAAGTTAGGTTAGTGAAACAACCTAAAACGTTTTGACCAAAAAGATGCAGCGGAAAATACGTACCATAAAATTTCTTTCTTTATAACTATTCTAGCATACTTGAAAACCGTCTAAATCAATTTCCTTAAGATAACTACATTTTTCATCCTTAGTTAATGATAACCCTTATAACATATGCATACAAACTATGTTGACAACTTCTTCGTACAATCCATGATCTTCAATTCGATCCTCGTCCACTTGTCCCTCATGATGATAATGATGATCCGAATAACCTGCGGTCGCCATAAATAACTAACACATTAGTAAATGGTGACATCATACATACCTTAATGAATATATAAACAATCAATAGCCACATAGAAATCTATCTATCTATACTACTCCAACATGATGTCCTTCCGCATTCGTCCTTTACACCGGCCTCCAATCTTTTAGAGCCCAACACTTACATTCCTGCACTTTCATTTCATTCTTATAACCAACTCAGTTAGTATTGTTAATACTCATATATATTAACACCATACATACTTTCATACGTTTTTCACTCATTCGGAAACATTTGGTTTATTAACACTCATACATCTTATCTAACCCAATTCTATAAAGATAAAAATCTTCCTTCCTACATGCATACCCCTTTATCCAAACTCTTACATACAACTTACATTCTCACATATTCATACTAACAATTCTTAGTCATAAACTACTATACATATAAGTCTTGTACATACCAATCTATGCGTATACTCATTTCTATTCGTGTTTACTAATGGGTTCCATCTACTAACATACAACTAATCTATTCATACATTCCTACGTATTCATTTCGTTCCCACACATACTTGCATACACGCCCCATTCTTACCCGTGCCTCATAAACACTCTTTAATGAGTTTGGGGTTCATTTTCGGAGCTTAAAAATGAATACTATAATCACCTGTATCTCATAAAACTATTTAGCAAGGTTGGGTACATTATGAAAGTTTAACGGGGCTTGGGAATGGGTCTACGGGGTCCAGAATCGAAGAAAAACAAAGAAACAGGGTTGTTGGGTCGGCTGTTCGCGTAGACAACAGCTTAAGGCGTCGGCCAACTGCAGAACAGCGTCAGCGACGCTGCCCCTGCAGCACCGACGCTGAAATTCGTTCTTTTCAACGTTTTAACTCCCTTTCGCGCATCCCGAACTTCCCAACTCGTAAAATAACATTATTCCAAGCCCCCAAATCATTCTAAAACTTAACCATGTCTCCATAATCAAATCTAAACTTTTTATCTACATTCTTGATTTTGACCCATTTGATTCTACCATGTACTTTCCAAACTAGTTAAGTACTTTTAACCCGCTACAACAAATCTTACCATAGTACTAACATTACCTAACATTCTTACATGGTTCCCATACCACAACATCCAGAATCCACATCCAACACATTACTTTCTACATTTTGACCCGTTTGAACTTAGTGAGAGTTTTCGTTCATAACTAATTCACATATTACCCATACGACCTTACTTACTTTTGTTCTATCATTACTATTATTTGCAAATCCTTATTTGGTTTCAATTATCATACTTTAATAACTGATAAATAACCTTACTTAAACAAACAAAGAGTGATTCGGAAATCACTTACCTTTGGCGTCCATATTCGTGATCACTTCCTTGCCTCCTTTTGACCCATTTGCCTTCTGTGCTTGCGTCATCTTAACGTGATGCTTATCCTTACATGTCACCACATTCGCATTCTTGTTAGCATACAAGATTTTATATATGAAAGATCATATCTAGTTCATAACTCGCGTTTGACTTTCACTTATCAATTGTAACAAGCACAAGGCATAAATTCAACAATGCATCATTCCAAATTTACGCAAACTTAACATATCATCAAATATAACATATAAGGATCCATTATGCAGCATTCAATCCTTCTAGTCTTACAATCATATTAAGATTTCTAATCATGCCAATCTCATACTTGTTGACTTTTCAGAAAAGTCAACGATCAAATATGTAAACTTCATTTTTAGGAACACATGTCCATACCTATGTACTCGGCTATGCTAATGACACCATAAACATCTTGTACCCATGTAAGGTAATACATACAACCATGTAATCATCTAGTTACTCACACAAATACAATAATCCATTTTACATATGTTAATACTTTCATTACCTTACATTTGACAACCACATACAAGGTTAGTCAATTTACATAATCATAACATCATCCTTCACTAGTAAGTTTACATGTTTTACTATTAGCACACATTCACTTCTTAATTGAAATTAAGTAATTAATAGAGCACATGGCGAGCATCACCGTTCAAGCTCAATGTACAAGCCCTTAATGCATAGTCTTGACCAACACATACATTTAACTCGAATTCTTATACGAGTTCCATCTAAAGCACTAACAAGTTAGTTTTTCTCTAATTACATCATTATCATATTTCATTCATTCATGTCAAGCCATTTCATAAAATCTCACATCCTACCTTCACCTAGATATTTCATCATACACTTGGTGTGTGTATCACTAACAAAGCATAACGTACAAGTATTCTAAGCATCATCCTACTATTTCATACCATGGATCATCAAATCAACAAGATTCACAAATCTTCATTCTATATCAATTTCATATTACATTTACCATTAATACATATACATTCATTCATCCATATTACACAAATTTCACAAATACAAGATCATCATATATTATCATACTACTAGAACAAGTGGGTTTTGCTTCTTAATCATGAAATTACTCAAAATCATACACAACAAAAGTTCTATTTGGTGATTCTAATACACAATCATGCTTAATTTCATATCAATTCACAGATTGATCATAACCCACTTCATCATTCAACACCAAATCATGAAATTTAACTTACTTGATGTTAAGAACACTTAAGTGATCATAAATATTAGTTCATGCATCCATTAAGCCTTCATTTCCCCTTCCAATTTGATAGATTTTGTAGCTTTAAGGGTTTTGTTCTTCCCCCTTGTTCAAGTCGTCGCATACACACACATATCTCTAATGTGTTTGTTTTGATTTAAGTTAATAAATTTATCTTCCAAGTTGCCCAAGTTTGGCCCCTCGAGTTCAACATCTTTTCATACTTGTCACAAACTTCTTTCCCCACTATTTAATCCATATTTCAACTAGGAAAATTTAAACTAGTTAAATCAATTGACACCATGATGCAAGGAAATATGTTCGTAAATTAAACACTCAGGTTTTGGGGCGTTACAGTTAGAATTTACATGTTCAAGATAATTTTAAGCTACAATTCATTTGGGCTTGGTAATGGGCTATTTTAACACTTAGTATAAATTTTAGATTTATTTATACTATAGCCCAAAATAAAGTTATATGTGTGTATTATATATACATATAATAAATAAATATGTATAATTTGAATTCGAATTACGAATCGAATTTAAAATTATAAATTCGTATTCGATTTACTGAACTCGAATTAAATCGAATTCGAATTATGGCTAATCGAAACGAATTCTTGATAATCAAATCGAACTAAGTCGAATTTCAAATTTTTTGAATCCGAATTGAATTGTGAACACCCCTAGCGGTACCGTTAAATCAAACCAAAATTAGAATTAAAGACGTTGAGCCATGCGCGTACTGCATGATGTTAACTCGTCAAATTTAGACCGAAACATAAAAACGTTATAACAGAAAAAATAACTAAGTCCAAATGATAACAAAACCCATGTAAAAGATTCACGTGGAAACGGTGATAAGTAGAAGCACGGGTTTGTAATTTGGAAAAAAAAAAACTTTATTCGGAAAAAACCGTGATAAGCAGAAGCACGGGTTTGTAATTCGGAAAAAACGTTAAACACCGAAAAAACCCATTTAAAAAATTGACGTCGAGGTAAGTTTTTAGTTTAATTTTATTATGTCTTTAATTTAATGTTTATTTTTGAATTTTTGTATCTAATATAATCATATATATTTTAGCTTTTATACATCCATTTCATGTATTTATACATCTATTTCATATACTTCCAAGCAAAAATTTTAGTCAAAGTTTGGTTTTAGTTATTAACCAAAATTGACTGAATCGAACTGAAAACCGACAATCTATCCAAATAAACTGAACCACCGATTGGTTAATAAGACCAATTAACTTATGACTTTTGTTCTGATTTCAGTTGAGGCTAATAATCAAACCAAACTGAACCTATCGCATCATGCATACTCGTCTAGTATTATTAGTTCGGTTTGACTAAAAGCACTTTGACTAAAAAACAAACCAATGAAAATGCAGACATATTTTTGCCGATGGCAACATAGCTTTGTGGCATTTTGGGGTGAGATAAAGCTTAGGTACCATGAGGTCTTGAGTTCGATTCCCACAAGGAAGTTTTTCCTAGATTTATTAGGTTTCGTCCTAAATTGGTGTATATGATTAATGATTCCGCTGGTAACACGATAATTATCCAGTGGTCCGTTAGTGATTCAAATTACCTTAAAAAAATCGAAGACATATTTAATCATCTTTGACCAAAAAGCCGTATAAAAACTAAAAGACAATTAAATTTATGTTACATAATATCAATGAGAAAACGTAAAAAGAAAATAATGGCAGCTCTCTTGATTTTAATACAAACATTTAAATTTAAATTTAAGTTATATATCAATGAGAAAACGTAAAAATTAGTGGCAATTCTTTTTGAAAACTGACTAGCTACAAGCTATAAAAATACAAAATATATTTTTTATGCATTAAATACGCTTTTATATATAATTACTAGAGTAGGGTGTAGATAACAACACTTTATTTTGTCATATATATATAGACCTCCGTTGTTAAAAAAACTTACTCTAAATTTTCACACTTCATCCCTTACAACCTTGCACTGTTGCCCCACACATCCAGTGGCGGATTCATGAACTTCTTTCAGTGGGTTCGTTTTAAATAGATTTTCACTATATTTTCCGAATCATACAAAGTTCTCACTAGTTTTTTTTTTCAAACCGAGTGAGTTCATGTAAACCCACAAAACAGGGTTGAATCCGCCACTGCAGACATCTGTATCTTCCTAGTAACTCACTTATTTATAAAAAAAATGTTAAAATAACATGCCATTAATTAACCATTGTATGTTACATCAAGCGATAAAAATATAACACATTAGCAAAACAAAAGCATCTGGACAAGATTAAGGATTATTCAATATTCATTTATTCATCTCACTAATAGTTTCATATAACTACTTAAATATATAAACATATTAAAGAAATAGTTACTCACGACCAATCATGTAACTTGGTCGGCCCACCTTCAGGAAACTGATCAGGATGCCTAGTAACATAAAACCCATCTTCTGTGACCATCAAATAACACGTTTGTTCTTTAATAAACTCCTTATCATTTGTGCAATAGGACTCACCTAAACCAAGGTATATACATCGAAAAAAGCCGTCTTTGAGTTCCAATAGAAATGAGCATAGAACCGAGTCCTTAATGTGATATGCAGGCAGAAGTCCCAATATGTATTCTGACGATATGCAAGCGTACGGTTTCCAAGATCATCGTCGGCTGATTGTGGATGAACCGTGAACGGATCATGCATCAAGTTGATGATTTCAACACTCCAATATGGCATCCAACACCACTTAAACTTTTCTGAACCTTTTGGGCGAGTTGGAGATGCATCTATTGCCATAAGAATGAGAAAGAGCATGAAAAATAAACTCTTCATGGTGCCTAGAATAAAGTAATGAGTATACGAGGATAAACATAAACCTTTCTATGTATTTGAAAATTTGGTTAATGCATCCAATAAATAATAATATTGCAATAAAGGTAAAGAGGACAAGTTTTAATATCTAGGTTCTTCGTAAGTTTAGAAAAAACATCCAGTTATAAAGCATAATAGGTTTAGGTTCATGTAAAAAGAATATTTTTTCGTAAAAAATGTGGGAAGACATAGGAATTTTTTGGACTTAGGCATGATGTATTGGGTTGTTTTAGCAAGAAAAACACCAAACATAAGAAGTTAAAACACAATGCAATAAATTATAGGCTTAAACTTAAAATACCATGCCAACAACATTAAGTAGTGTGTTTTAAATGTTAAGTGTTAAGCAGTGTGTTTTAGTTGTATTTTAAATTTCATGCATATAATACACTGCATTGTGTTTTAAATTGTTATATTTGGTGTTTTTCTTACCAAACAACCCAAAACCTGATGTCCAAGTCCAAAACATAATGCCTACATATCAATTTTTTCATGCATTCTCACACTTCTTATAAAAAATTTCATTATTTCATTTTTACAGGAATCTCACCCAAGTATAATATCGTATTATATTATATCATATTGTATCTATTACATTGCATTACACCGTATCGTGTCTATTACATTGCATTACATCGTTTCGTATCCGTATTGTATTTTATTGTATTATAAGTCATTGTTGATTCTTCATTGTATTGTTCGTACTAGTTTAAGAGCATTCTTAACCGGAGTTTGTGAAGGTCATGGATGCTAATTTGGTGGTGGGGAATGAGCTCATCATGGACCCTAACCGTGTTTGCATAATTGCATGTGTTGTATAAGGGTGTATACATTTATATGCACCAGTTTCCTTTATGCCATTAAGCGTTTAGAAACTCAAAAATGCAAGTTAAGGTTTTATATATTGTAGTTGGACCTATTATTACATTTTGGATAACTTATAGTCTCATATTTGCTTCTAGAATGCGTTTCAAGTGTGTAATACATATATAAGTAGGAAACCCGCTGTTACTGCGTGGTCGATAATTTACAATGTGATACTCGTCTTTTATTTGAACTGTAAACAAAAACATTATTTGTTTTAAAAAAAAACCCAGAATGTGTGAAACGTGTTATCTAGCATTATACCCGTCGGATTGGACCAGGGTGTTGCAATGTTTTAAGTAACTATGTATAGAATCTAACTTATAAAACAATCATCGAACGTACTTCAAACCACATATAACGCAGGTTTACCATAGGCTTTTCCCCGCAATCTTTTCAACAAAGACTTGAACTTTGTGAAATAAACTTGATATGGATCAATACACTTGGCCCATCAATTTCAAATTATGTATCGAATTAAAATCACTTATATCGTCTTTTAATTAGCATAATGATAATACATACACAAGCACATGGGACTGCTATATCAATGACAATTTGACATCATTGGATCATCTCTTCGTTGTGCTTTACATGCTTGAGGCAGGCACTGGCCGTATTTTAAAATTATTAAAAAATACTAATATTTTTTCACATGATTAAATTCTGATAAAAATATTTAAAAGGTAATTTTATACAAAATTTATAATGTTATAAACCCATAAGAATTAGGGGAATTGACCTGTAATAATCCTACACCTAGACTTTATTGGCCATTAATAATCTCACCTCATAATATTCCCCCACCAGTCCCACATTTCACCTATTTTTCCTACAATGGTCCCCCGTTAAAAAAACTTAACGGAGTTAAGCTTTTTTCCAAATTACAAACAGAGTTTTTAGGGCTTTTGATCAGAATGATGATACGAGTCCATTGATGTAAAACTTACTTCGAAATGGTGCTCCAAGTGACTTGATTTTGGGTAATTGGAAATTTAAACACCCGAATTGAAGCTTCAATTCGCCGTTTTCATCATTTGGAGCACCGTTTCGAGGCAAGTTTTACATCAATGGACTCTATCGTCGTTCTAATCAAAAGCCCTAAAAAATTTGTTTGTAATTTGAAAAAAAAGCTTAACTCCGTTAAGTTTTTTTAACGGGGCACCATTGTAGGAAAAATAGGTGAAATGTGGGACTGGTAGAGGGAATATTCTGAGATGTGATTATTAATGGCCAATAAGGTCTAGGTGAGATTATTAAGGCCAATTTCCCTAAGAATTATAATAATCCTAGCATCTATTTATGAAGAAAAAAAAACTTAGGGACTAAATTTTTCAAGGGGTGCGTCCACCTACCACCCATATACATGGATGCGGCCTCGATTGTAGCCGACTCCTCTCTCTCTCTCCTATCTCTCTTGGTACTAGCTAGGCCAATATCTCACAAATGCCCTACATGTTTTCATCAATACTAGCTTGACCATTAGAGTTTGGTCCTCGAGGCTACAGTCTCAGGGGCCTTTCTAATGCGTGGTATGTGATCTTTGTAGTCTAACTTCATGCTCAAAACAACAAGAATCAACTCAATTAATGAAACTTCGAAACCATTGTGGCATATTTATGATTCAACGAAAGAAATTGTTTAAACATTCATAACAAATAAAAAAAATGTATGATATAGACAGTACTCGTTAAGAGAAATAGTCTTTGTGAGCGCCAGTCACTTCTCTGGGAAACAAGCCACATTTCTTTCAAAGGAACATACAAGAGTGATATTGGTTCGGCTCATCGGTTGTGGTTGTTCTGATATAGACATTAAAGCCGATAAGCCGAAGCAATATCACGTCATGTCTATTTCTTCGTGGGTTGACAAGAATAGAATTTTGATAGATATGGAGTGATGGCTTTTGCTCCTTTTTATAGACAAGTTAATGGACATAATACAAAGATGTGACTCCATATTATTATCAATGAAGAAAAGGAAGATGCTAAAAACAGATAATATTATTATTTGGTATTATTATATCTATTTACACAAAATTAGTAAGCATTAAACAAGCAATGACCATGCTTCAAGATCTGCGAATCCATTATACTAATTATGTTCAAAACATAAATTATTACTAATTTATAAATGTTTATATTATTAAAAACAAATTAAAGGGGAATACCCTATCGGCCCGGGGTGTGCGACGACATAGAGTAGGCGACAAGGAAAGGGACATGATGAGTTGGAGTTCGGTTCTTGATCTCCATTCTATTGTCAGGTAATCTACAGTTTGTTTAACGATAATTACATGTGTTGGGTTTGGGGGCCTTACATGATAGAAGTGCAACATAATGTTTTATATAATAGTGGAAGCTGAAAACAATACAAGCAACATATGAACTAAAGAAAATGAGAGAACTCTTATTATATTTATTAAGTTTTCTTATACACACAAGAACTAAAGCATACATCTATACTGATAGAGATGTTTACAACTGAAGTCTTACATTTATAATATTTTATATTATATTATATTATATTTATATTATATTATATTATTTATTTATTATTATTTTCTGATGCCTGATATATACCAATCACATGCTAACATGATACATCTTGTCGGATAAACGAGGAGCAAGAAGGACCTCCAGTGGCTTAGCTTTGAAGGCAGTCAGTGCCGGGCCTTCAGTCATATCAATCGGTTCATTTGATGGTTTGTTTATCACAAACTGTTGAATCACATTGGCTAATGCTAAAGGCAAAACATGTAAGGCAAAGATAATACCAGGGCATATTCTTCTACCACTTCCGAAAGGAAGTAGTTTAAAATTTTTTCCTTTAGGATCAACATCCTTTTGACTCGTCAAAAATCTTTCTGGCTTAAACTCATTTGGATTTGTCCATACATTTGGATCACGATGTATTTTCGAAAGATTTACCAGCAAACGTGTGCCTTTCGGGATGTTGTAGCCACCCACAACGCAATCTTCCATGGACTCGTGAGGCACGTCGAGAGGTCCAGCTGGGTATAAACGCAACGTTTCTTTGATAATAGCATCGAGGTAAACCAAGTTCTTTATGTCTGACTCCTCTATTAATCGGTCTCTTCCAACATGTTCATCGATTTCATCTTGGGCGATTTTTAATGCGTTTGGGTTATTGAGTAGCAAAGATAAAGCCCAAGTTAATGTTGAAGATGTTGTGTCCGAGCCAGCATTTATTAATGTCTGCGGATTGAAATAACCATAAATGTTGTTGGATTTGATTATAAGCAACAAGGCGTTAAGTTAAGCTTTTATAACTACCTCTCTACACAATGGCGGATCCAAGAATTTTTTTGAGGGGTTCTTTTTGCTAGATTCTCAATAATTCTTATTATTTTTTTTTTCTAAATCATACAAGGTTTACACTAGATTTTTTCATTTTTTCCAAACCGAAGGGGTTCTTAGGAACCCAGGAATTTCCTGGATCCCCACTATATCTAGATCTACACTATATTATAATGCATCTCCAAGAACATGTTCGATTTTAAGTAATGCAAGAACGATTGCTTAAGGTATAACCCTGAATGCATGTGTTACTCTATTTATGTGGGGCATATATGTTTTTTTAAATAATACTTACATCTTTCCTCCTCAACTTTACTCAAGTTTTGTTTGTTTAAACAATATATTTACCCTTTTGTCACCTTAATTTAAACCAACTACCTTCACATTTTAAAATGAACATAACCTTTTTATGCGTTAATATTTTTTTTATATTTTAATCCATTCTGGTCAAATGATTTTTTAAATCTCAAGATGTATAAATCAACAAGTAATGATGAATAATTGTAACGTTAAATTCACAAGATAAAATAAGATTACCAGACATGTAGCTTTGATCACTGTGTCATGATCTTTACCCTGGAAATCCTCTTCAGAAGCATCTTGGAGAACAGAAAGCAGCACATCAAGGAAGAGTTTTTCGCCTTCTTGTCGCTGCCTAGAGTTCGTCGTCGCAATCTTTCGCTCGTTCAACCATCCTTGAAGGATGTTGTCCATTTCTTTACCTGTCATCTTCATTTCCTTCTCATATCCTCCCGCGTCAAAACGATTCATAAAAGGAACAAAATCCGACACCACAAAAGCGCCTAATAACTTAAAGAACTTCTTCACCACTTTCTGTAACTGCTCGCCTTCTTCATCATTGACCTGATATCTCTTCCCTGAAATAATCCTAACCAAGACGTTAAATATCAAGTTCCCAAACCATTGTTGCATGTTCACCTTTACCATATGGTTCACATCCGAACCTTCACTCCTTTATTCGTTAGCCACGCCTTGTATATATCTCTTGTGGATTCTCTAACTTCTGAAATTCGATCATGAGCAAGCATCTCAACTCGTTTTTGAGAGAGAACCTCGAGCGTAATGATCTTGCGAACTTGTCGCCAGTAATCCCCATACGGAGCAAGCCCAAACGCGGCGTAGTTATACGCCATGATCTCTGCTGCCTTTGATTTCGGTCGGCTTGCAAGCACCTTATCGTTTGTGGTAAAGCACTCTTTAGCTATCTCCCCACTACTCACTATCAAAGCTTGGTGAACACCAAGCTTGATGGTAAATATAGGACCATATTTGTCTGCCATGTCACCCAAAACATGATGAGCGGGTCGCGATCCGCCTAGAAGGTGCAGGTGTCCCATTATTGGCCATGAACCCTTTGCTTGAGGTGCATGTTGGTTGTTCACTATTTTAACTTCTTTCTCCTCAAGATCTTTAGCAGGAAAGCTACTGAAAAAACAACTAAGAAAGATGTTACAGTCGTTGAAAATGAGAGATGAAACTCCATGACTTCTTGTTCGATATATCACACAAATTTTAGGTGTGTTTCATATAGCAAATAAAGATATATTTATGGGAAAATACCAAAACAACCCATTTGACCAAGAATTTATGAAAATAGCCTTGGATTTTTTGAATTACCAAAATAGCCTTGACTTTCCGTCTCCAATAGATCACTTTTCCTGCGCCATTTTTTAATATACAATTATGTTGCTCCTGCACCAACCCTTCATCTCTTGCGCCATAGTTTCATCGCCTGCGCCATATGGCGCAGCACATCACCTCATGTGCCGTAACTCAAATATAAATCTCCTCTTGTGTTGTCTCTCATGCGCCATCACCTCTTGCGCCACTTTTTCTCATGCGCCATTTTTCATTCTCATGCGCCAAAAAAAGACACGTGTAGATCTCTAGTTAAATGGTAATTTAACACATTCCATGACTATTTTGATAAGGGGAAATTACGAAAATAGCCATAGACTACCATGACTTTCAAAAATAGCCACCACATGTGTCCTTGGAGCGGCGCATCATGCACGGGATGCGTCCTTGGAGCGAGGCATCATGCTAACCGGGTTAGTAGGTATTTGTTAGTATCACAAAGTTAGTATTAAAATCCTCGCCTGGATTTGAACCCAGGACCTCCAAGAAGCAAAGCTTCCAACTTGCCATTAACCATTAGGCCAAGAGATCATTGCTAGAATCTTATTATTAAATACCATCTTAGTTAGGAGAAATTTTTTAAATGACGTATTAGTTAGGAGAAGTGCGAATAAATTAAGAACTATTGCATGGAGCACTTCCATGACATATGAATATCTTAAATATACTGTGTACGTTTGTATCTTGCAAATGTGAATGGTTTGAGCTAATCATATATTGTTAATCATTTTTAATTACTTGTGACAAATTCTCCTAAGCATGATATATGTCTTACATTGGAATTTCATACAAGTTGAACAATGCGGACATATTCAATTTAAATATATTTGAAGTTTAAATTTCATATCTAATGTCAAAGATAACAGATCATACTATTGAAATTTGCTGCTTTCAATTGCTTGAAATTTAGAATCAACAACTGTTATGTATTGAATCAACTAGAAGAAGGCAAATGTAAATAGTATTATTTAACACTTAATGAATATATAATTCTCCAAATGTCAAAGATAGGAAAAACCAATATTATACATAAATAGTTTGTTACATGTCTAGCATGATGTTTTTTAAATTTTTGTGTGAATTTGTCTTGAAATGGTTTTCCATAAATTAATCTTAGAAAGAAAAAATTTGGTCATGCATCAAAAAAATAGGAGATCACCTCTCGAGTTCTTTTGGTTGAAAATCAATCAATTACAATTTTTAATTGTTAACTTCATAAAAAACACAAACACGACCGCCACCTACGGAAAAAGATCACAGGACCTTCGACAGACACAAAACACTACAACATAATTTACACCAATCTCTCTATACGGGAGCCTTATGCCTAGCCTATGTTTAGCCACAAGAACGCAAAAGATTTTATCTCTCCCATGATCTCTATCGCATTTCAGGTAATGTTGGGAAAACATTATCATTCATGGTCAACAAATACACCAACATGCGACAAGAGTAAGGCCGTGAATGACCTTCGCTTGCTTCTTATCCATCCCCGCATAATTATGTAGCTCTGTAAGTCTTTAAAAGAGAACATAAATTGGGGGAATTTGACACCAATTCCCAAACCGAAGCCATACCCCAATAGCCATTTTGCGGTCCGCAAACAGGTGTAATACAGTTTCATCATAATCCTCACAGAAAACACAATCTTCCCGCAGAATAGGGATGTTTCTCTTATCCAAAGCTGGTCGGGTAGCCGGGCAATTAATTACATAAACACAACACATATCGATTAGCTTATGTGAAAATACACGGTACAAACAAGATCTGAACCAGATTATACCCAAACCAAAGCTTTTATACCCAGATCAATAGTCTGTATAATATAATCACTCAAACCAAACTCACAACTCTCAACAGATCATCAATTCGATGATTTGTAATGAATAAAAACAAACAGTCTCACAAGATCCGTGAATCAATACGATTTACAAGATCAAAACCCTAGACTTTTAGAGAGAAGGTAGAGAATAGTAGCAGAAGAGAGAAAAGCAGATTACGGTGTCTTGACTGAAGACTTCGAGACCCTAATGAGACATCCAGCTGTCTGAAAGCAGCCCACCTGAAGACTTGAGTCCACAACTAAAAAGCCCAGCAAACTATCTCTGGAGCCTAGAAACAAACCGAAAGCCCAAACATGCATAAAACACAAAACAGATTAGAACGAACATAAAAAAGATTAAACATATTGAATTGTATTTTCAACCAACCCCCCCCCCCCCCCCCCATAATTCAATATTTAAAACAATCAAACATAGAAAGAAGACAACAAACTGTTCGTGCAGACCAACGGAAAGACCTTTGGTAAAGACATAGTCGCCTGATCCTCTGATTTAACACTTACAGTCTGAATAACCCTTTTAGAAATCTTTTCCCTTAAGAAGAAAAGTTCTATTTTAAAATGTTTTATACGTTCGTGAAACACAGGATTGGCTGCTATAGATATAGCAGCCGTGTTATCAAAAAAAGCTTAACCGGAAGTTTAACTTCAACTTTCAGTTCATTTAACAAATTTGAAATCCAAATAACATCGCATGTCGCAACACACATTGAACGCTTCAGCAGAGGATCGTGAAACTATGGAATGCTTTTTACTTTTCCATGGAACAAGATTATTACCCAGAAAGACACAAAACCCGGTAACAGACTTACGAGAGTTTAAACCTTTAGCCCAATCTGAATCAGCATAGGCTTTGACATCTTAGTTTCTCCTTTTTTAAACAAAATACCTTTTCCAGGAGAATAGCCTTAATGCTATTTTAAAATGAGGCCGAGTAGGAGAGTGCATAAACTGACTTAACAATGCACAGATAATGCAATATTAGGCCTTGTATGTGAAAGATAAATCAGCTTACCAACAAGCTTTTGATAAACAGTAAAATTGGTTAACAGCTCATTATCCACTTCACATAAATGCGTCAAAACATGGTTTTGAACTTACCGGTTTACAACCAGTCATACCAAACTCAGCAAGCAAATCCAAGCAATATTTTTGTTGAGTTAAACATAAACTAGCTTTATTTCTTATGACTTCAAGACCAAGAAAATATTGTAATTTTCCTAAGTCTTTTATCAAAAACTTTAACTTAAGTAAAGACTTAATTTTACCAATTTGTTTCAAAAAACTACCGTTGATGATAATATCATCCACATAAACAAGAAGAACAATAAAAACCTATTCTTTTGTCGTAAAAAACATGGAACGATCACACTTACTTTGCTCAAAACCTAACTCAATTAACACTGAAACAAGCTTTTCATTCCACATTCGAGGAGCTTGTTTCAAACCATACAAAGATTTTTTTCAACTTACACACTTTAGGCTTACATAAAGAATCATAACCATCAGGTAGACACATGTAAACCTCCTCATTAAGGTCACCATATAAAAAGCGTTATTAATATCAAGTTGAAAAATATCCCAATCAAAATGAACAGCCATAGATAACACACACCTAACCGTAACCATTTTCACAACGGGTGAAAAGGTGTCGAAGAAATCAATTCCTTCTTTTTGACCAAACCCTTTGGCCACAAGTCTTTCCTTATACCTCTCTATCTCCCCATTGGATTTATACCTTATTTTGTAAACCCACTTACACCCTATCGCATTCCTATTATGGGGTAAATCAACAACTTCCCAAGTATTATCCTGTGTAAAGCTTCAAGTTCTAGATTCATAACATCAACCCACTTATTATTAGTTTTTTGCTTCATAATAATTCTTAGGTTCACAGCTTTTATTTAGAACATAAGTAATACAAACACATTCAGGAGACAGATTAGCATAATTCAAAACCTTTTCAAGACCATAACTGACTTTACCATCAACGACAAAATCATCAAGTTTAGATGGAAACTTAACATTTCTAGAAGACCTCCTAGGATTTGTGTTAATTTGTCCTATATTATCTCCCTCATAATTGTTAAATACTTCATTTTCAGTGTCGTGACCTGACCTGTCCACATTTGTCTCAACAACGCTTGGTTGCTGATCATCAGCCATACAGCATTATCAAGATCAAATGAAGACTGTTGGGTTTCATGTCTTGAAGAAGGTTCAATTTGTAAAGTATCATCATTGGGAGTAGAGTCAAACTCAGGGTTTTGGCTGGCATTTTGTTCAAACACATCAAAGAAATTTAGGGTATTAACTACAGTAGGAGATTCGGAAATCAGGTAAAGGTTTCTTATCCTTAAAGGGAAACACAGATTCATAAAACCTAACATCCCTAGAATAAAACATTACCTTATGATCCAGACTCCAAAGTTTATATCCTTTTTTTTCATTTGAGTATCCAACAAAACGCATTTTTCAGCATGACTATTAGACTTATCTGAGTTTTTTAATATGGTGCAGAAACAAAACAACCCACAACCCTAAGTTGACTCAAAAGAGGAGGAAAACCAAACACAAGATCAAAAGGAGACTTTCCACTTAAGACAAATGACGGAGTCCTGTTAATTAAATTAGTAGCAGTTAGCACACATTCAGCCCAAAAATTTTGAGGAAAACCCCTTGAAACAGTTATGCTCTAGCTACATTCAACAAATGCCTATGTTTCCTTTCTACTATCTCATTCTGCTGTGCAGTATGAACACATGAAGTTTGATGAACAATACCATTTGTATAACAAAACTCAGTCATTTGCTTGTTTATAAATTCAGTACCATTGTCATTTCTAAAAAATTTTAATTGACTTATTTTAAGCATATTATAAAAGCCTTTAATATATAAAAAAAGGTCAACTTTTGACTTCATGAGATAAACCCACACTGCTCTAGTAAAATCATCGACAACAGTAAAAAAGTGTGTGTACCCATCTTTACTTTGGACCGTATAAGGACCCCACATATCAAGATGAATCAAATCTCCTAACATTTTTGTTTTATGACTACTAAGAGGGAAAGGTTCCCTATGTTGCTTAGCCCTATGACAAGTTTCACAAGGTTCCAACACACTACTAGTTTTAATATTTAACTTATTCTTTAACATGTTATACGTCATGATCTATGCTGTCTTTGATTTCTGTCGGCTTGCAAACACCTTATCATTTGTCGTAAAGCACTCTTTAGCTATCTCCCCACTACTCACTATCAAATATTGGTGAACACCAAGCTTGATGGTAAATAGGGCCCTATTTGTCTGTCATGTCACCCAAAACGTGATGTGCGGGTCGCGATCCGCCAAGAAGGTGCAGGTGTCCCATTATTGGCCATGAACCCTTTGCTTGAGGTGCATGTTGGTTGTTCACTATGTTTAACTTCTTTCTTCTCAAGATCTTTAGCAGGAAAGCTACTGAAAAAAAAAACAACTAAAAAAGATGTTATAGTTTTTGAAAATGAGAGATGGAACTCCATGACTTCTTGTTCGATATATCACACAAAATTTTAGGTGCGTTTATGTAGCAAATATAGATATATTTACGGGAAAATCACCAAAAACAACCCATTTGACCAAGAAATTTATGAAAATAGCCTTGGCTTTTTTGAATTACCAAAATAGCCTTGACTTTTCGTCTCCTGCGCCATACGGCGCAGCACATCACTTTCCAGCGCCATTTTTAATATACAATTATGTTGCTCCTGGCCAACCTTCATCTCTTGCGCCATAGTTTCATCTCTTGCGCCATAGTTTCATCTCTTGCACCATATGGCGCAGCACATCACCTCATGCGTCGTAACTCAAATATAAATCTCTCCTGTGTTGTCTCTCATGTCACCTCTTGCGCCACTTTTTCCCCTGCGTCATTTTTCATTCTCCTACGCCAAAAAACACGTGTAGATCTCTAGTTAAATGGTAATTTAACACATTCCATGACTGTTTTGAAAAGGGAAAATTATGAAAATAGCCATTGACTACCATGAGTTTCAAAAATAGCCACCATGCATCCTTGGAGTGGCGCATCATGTGCGGGATGCGTCCTTCAAGCACAGGATGCGTCTTTGGAGCAAAACCCTATAAAAAATGGACACATAGCCACAGGATGCGTCCTTGGAGCGAGGCATCATGTATACGTTGAGTCGGACAAGTTTCTGAAGCGTCCGACGAGGTTTTCGGCGAGTTGCAGGTTTCCGGCGAGTTTGAACGATATGTAATTTGCTAATTTTTGTTTCCAGAAACCCAACCTTTGATTGAATAAATTTTGATCAACCAACTTTAATGTTGTTTTTTTAGGCATTTACAGATCTTTTGTTTTCATAAGTGATTTTGTCCATTTCATAACCTATATAAATATTAGAACATCACCAACAAGCGTCAAGGCCCCTAGGTAATACTACTGGAAGATCGATTCCTAAATCTTGTAAAGTCTATATTATATACCAATGGTTGAGTGCTACACGCCAAACTTCAGTAATGTTGAGGATTTTGCGGTTTTAAACAATACAAAATCATCAGTTACACCACCAAAAACCAGCCCCCCTTGCAATATGATCTTTCAAACTCACCGGAAACCTCGCCGGATGGTTCAGAAACTTGCCCGACTCATCCCGTGCATGATGCCTCGCTCTAAGGACGCATCTCGTGGCCACGTGTCTATTTTTATTGGGTTTCGCTCCAAAGACCCATCCCGTGCTTGAAGGACGCATCCCACGCATGATGCGCCGCTCCAAGGACGCATGAGGTGACCATTTTTGAAAGTCATGGTGGTCAATGACTAATTTCGGAATTTTTCCTTTTGATAATTCCTTTAGTCAACATGCTATTTTAGTGACTTTTCCTATATTTATACGTTTGAACTTTATACGTAATGTCAAAGACTCAAATAAGGCAGATGATAGTTTGATATTGTAGTCTTCAAAATTGTTGGCTTGTAATTGGTTGGTTAGTATTTGACTGTCAACTACGTAATGTCAAATATGATGAATGGATGATACTCATTTTTTTCATTTGTTATAAGATACAAGATATGTAAATTTTAAAAACCATCTTTACAAATTGTAATAAGATACAAGATATATTTATTAATAATATATATTGGGGTGTCCGCGCGATGCGACAGAGAACACATAGGTTCGAGATTTTATGGATGTGCAGGGTGCGATTTGTTCAATTTTGAGCGATAACCAAGACAAACTCAGACCGGGTCGAATAACGGGTAACCTAAATAAAATAACTTGCAAAAACATGAAAAAAAAAAAGCTTAAAGATGTCAAAACATGTGTGCCAAGTAACGGATCAATTGTTTAAACTTTTTAATGTTTCTGTAACTAAGCAATCTGTTAAAGATGATTACAAATAAAAAAAATCTTGTATTATTACCTTTGAAGATGGGAAGAAAGAAAATCAAAGGAATTTTTTGAATGACGTACGGTTAGGATGTCGCTAACCGGGTTAGTAGGTATATGTTAGTATCACCAAGTTAGTATTAAAATCCTCCTTGCCAAGATTTGAACCCAGGACCTCCAAGAAGCAAAGCTTCCACCTCGCCATTAACCACTAGACCAAGAGATTATTGCTTGAATTTTATTATTAAATACCATCTTAGTTAGGAGAAATTTATTAAATGACGTATCAGTTAGGAGAAGTGCGAATAAATTAAGAACTATTGCATGGAGCACTTCCATGACATATGAATATCTTAAATATACTATGTACGTTTGTATCTTGCAAATGTGAATGGTTTGAGCTAATCATATATTGTTAAATCATTTTAATTACTTGTGAGAAATTCTCCTAAGCATGATATATGTCTTACATTGGAATTTAATACAAGTTGAACAATGCGGACATATTCAATTTAAATATATGTGAAGTTTGAATTTCATATCTAATGTCAAAGATAACATATCATACTATTGAAATTTGCTGCTTTCAATTGCTTGCAAATTTAGAATCAACAACTGTTACGTATTGAATCAACTAGAAGAAGGCAAATGTGAATAGACTAAATTTAAAAAAAAAAAACAAAACAAAAAAAAAAACAAAAACCCTTAATGAATCAATAAACAACAAATTTCGAGTTATGTAGTAAAAATCAATATCACATCTCGTTTTAAATCCAGAGATCCACCGATTAGGTCGTTCGAAGAAATTTGTATTCCATATTCTTTGGCAAAATCTTAGTTGCACTTAATGAATATACTAGTAGGGTGTCCGCGCGATACGGCGGGGGCGACACTTTAAATTGCAATACTCGTTTCTGGTAGCTTTTATTTATATAATATTTATTGTAGCATTATGGTTGCCGATTATTGGTCTTCGACTTGGGATTAGGTTCTTGCAAGGCACCGATGGTGTGATAAATTAGATTAATGGCCTATGGATGCTATTGTAAGTTAGGTTTGAAATTATAATGGCTTTACAGGCTATTCATTATTGGACTTGATACTTGATGATGATCTAATTCTAATAAAGCATTCCAAAAATGTTATGTGACAATATCTCATGAACTCTCAAAAATAATAAATATATATTAATTGATTGGATTTAATATATATATATATATATATATATTTATATATATATATATATATATTTAATAATCTTATATTTATAATTATATCTTTTTCATATTCTTAATTCTTAATAATTAATATTAGTTATCCATTTTGACGTAACTAAAAATTTATACACCCATCATTGTTGACGATTTTGGTACCAACTCAATATTATGTATTTGCCCCCAGTTAAAAAAAATTGACGCTTTTCCACCTAACTAAAATTTTCAATTTTGCCATCCGTTCAAAATTACGGTTTTGCCCCATTTAAAGTTACAATTTTGCCATTAGTTTCCAATGGGGGAATAGTGTCAGACAGTTGCCTGACACTCCCCCATTGGACCAACCAGTTAATTATTTTATACTTATTTTAAATTTACGTTTTTGCCACCGGTTTAAAATTACTTTGCGCCTCCAACTCAAAATAAAATTATGCTTTTGCTCTCTGCTAAAAATTACGGTTTTAAAATTACTTTTGCGACAAATTTACAGTATTGCTATCACTTTAGCTTTTGGAAATTACGATTTTACCACAGTCAAAAAAATACAACATTGCCCTTAGCTAAATTACAGTATTGCCATTGTTTTTTTGTTTGGAAAACTATAAAAGTTCTTTTTTTAATTGGTTGACTCGATTTAATTGTTTTCCGTGTCAATGAGGTGGCTAACGCTCGCTCAGTATTTGGTCGTCGCCCACAATGCGGGCCGGCATCAACTAGTTTGACTACAAATTTTCATATATAAACCAAAACCAAATTGAGCAGAAAGTTGATGTACTTTAAGAGGAAGATTAAATGTCTAGATGCATCGTTTAATCAACATAATCACAAAGACTTGTTTACAATTGAGTTCCACAACTGAACTAAAATCTTGTAATTTTATGTTTCATTTAGGGATGAGTTTATAATTTTATGTAATTTTATGTTGGGAATAATTCGAAATTGCTTGGATAAATCTGAAGTCGTGTAATCACTATCAGATCAAACAATGGAGTGGCTACCAATCTTTGATCGGATAAAATCAGAAAAATTCTAGATTTTTGTATGAAAATTTTTTATTGTGAGATTTTGGGGATTCATCTCGAATCAAAATTCGTCCAGTGTTTTATCTAAAAATTTTTGGGAGCGTATTTCAGCTCGACCCCAGCCAGGGGCTATGCCCCTTGGACCCCGCCAGGGGCTGCCGCCCCTTGGACCCTGCTCCCAGGGACGCTGCCCCCTTGGATCCCCCGTTAGTCTCGATGGCATTCAAATAAGCGTGCACTCTTATTTGAACGTCACACGCAATCTCAAATTACACTAAAATATCCAACATTTTATATTGCTAAATTATGGATAGTTTGCGTAAATGTATTGATTGTGAACTTGTGATAGGCATAAGTATGATATAGAGCCTAGTGGTTATATCGTTGGCTTTGTGTATCTTATCCATAGACCTTTGACAGGCCTGTGCTTTTTTGAGTTTAGATTATGGAGTATGGTGGGGCGGGGGTTTAGGGCATGGGTTGACACGTGGGTTGGGTGGGCTCCACTGGTAAGACCTAAAAAATTAGGGGTATGGTGGGGTTTGGGTTTGGGGGTGGTGTCACACCCCAACCGATGGCAGAAACATCGGGATGGGACGAAAACTAGATTGCAAGAGGCTTCATAACGCTAATTGTGTCAAGTGTTTAATAATTACCTTTTTACATAGTTTAAATCAAATAATACAAAATTTAGATCCCGACACGTAACAAATATAATTTCATTTCATTGATAACGATTTAATACAAGATATTGAAACGAAATACATGTTTGAAACAAATACAATACAATAAGTATTTAAAGTTTAAATGCGTTTCTAGGCAATCCTACTAGATTCCATGTGTCATCAAAATTCCTGCAACATGTATTAAAAGCATAGATCAATACAAAATTATTGGCGAGCATACAAGTTTGAAATTAATTATAAGTATAAAAGTTGGTTTTGATTGTGACAAGTATATATTCAAGTCGAATCGCATGAATATGTAGACCACTTTCGCATAACAATAGCATATAATCGAATTCCTTAACTAGCATGCATAGTATTTTAAGCATAACGATATCATGAGAATACAAGTCAAAACTAATAAGCATAAACAAACTCAAGCATAACAAGTAGCATGTATAGACGAGTTTAAACTAACACATATAACTCACATAAGCGTAACTGATGGCACATTTGGTATTGTGAAACATTTAATTTTGTTTAAAATAAATTTTGTAATTTATACATGTTGCACCCCAAAATGCATTAAAGTGTAAAAAGGGGGTCGAGTATGCTCACGGTTTTGCAAAGCTTCCTTTGGTGATTCCGTGAAGAGTTGGAGGTTGGAGCTTCAAGCTTCCTTTAAAACACTTAGTGTTTTCTTTTAGAACCTTTAGAGTTCTCTTCCTTGCTTGGAAGATTTGAGAGAAGTAGAGAGGTTGAGAGAATAATGGTTGGAACACTTAGTGTCCTTTTAGAATTCTTGATTTAGAGAGATTGAGAGAATTAGAGAGATGGAGAGAAGAATGGTGTAAAGAAAATGGTAGAAGGAGGTTCGTATTTATAGGTAGAGAAGGTGGAAAATGGTGAAATATGATTGGTTAAAAAAGGTGGAAGAGGATTGAAAAGATGATTGGTGGAGAAAGGAGATCGAAAAGGGTGAAATATGATTGGTTAAAAAAGGTGGAAGAGGATTGAAAAGATGATTGGTGGAGAAAGAATGTGGAAAATGGTGAAATATGATTGGTTAAAGAAGATGGAAGTGGATTGATGAGGTGGAAAAGATGATTGGTATGTTTCTTGGTATTTCTTGAGTATATATTATGTAATTGAGTATATAAAAAGTATAAAAGTATAATTCAAGTATTGAGGATGTGCGTATAAGTATTTATACATATAATTGTGTCGGTTTGCGTATAAATACGTATTTAAATGATCGGTTGTGTTAATAAAAAATATGTATAAAATATGAATTTTATTATGATTAATAACTCGAGTTGTGAGATTGAAATTAAAATACGAACGTAAGGTTTTAAAATTAGAATACGGATACGGATATTTTTAAAATAGAAATACGAAGATACGAGGCGTTACACAAATAACGAATAACAATTATTAATATATATATACACAAACATATATATTTTTATTATGTTTTAACGCCCCGAGTTATGATACAAATATTTATTTTCTAAAATAAAAATGCAAAAAAGCGAGGCGGTACAGGTGGCTTGGCCAAATTCCTTTTACTTTTTCTTTTTTTTCAAATTAATTGATAATATAGGGTAGGGTGCACCCAATGGCTACCCGCCAGCTTAGATGAGTTGCCCAGCCCAACGTCCGGGCTGAAACCCACGCTAAAAGGGCCACGTCTAACCCAAGCCCACCAGAGGTGGTCACATAGGCGTTTCCCCCTAACCTACGCCCAAACCCCCGCCCCATACCCCATAGCCTTATATCACATGGAGTCATAGTGAAATAAGCTTTCATTTGGTTCATATGGAGTCAAAGTCAAACATGCTTCACTTGAGACATTATTTTATCGTACCCATGTTCCCCATTTATTGAAGGTACGAGTTATCGACACATAATTTTCATCTGTGTTGTGAATGTCATGGTGGTGTTATGCTTAGGCCTTGCCTTATTGAACCCCTTATTGCAATCGCAAGGTCCTGTATTCACCTAAAAAACTTTAGGGGTTTTCTATTAATCAAATGTTTTTCAGTGTGTCTTGTAAAGTACACTAAAGAATAAAATACATATGTTATTATACCATTAATATACCCGTCCCCAGGACGGGTATAGAACTAGTTACTAACATATCCGCAAAGACTGGGTAAATAAAAGGCACAAAATAGACTAAATGGAAATACAAATAGAAATGGAAATAAACTGGAACATCGGGGAGTTGAAACTTTTGATCATTAAATAGAAAACACCCAATTAGCCATATTGCCCTAACTTGCCCTTGCATGGTTCTTATGGTACAACAACTAAGGCAACTGTAACATCGTTGTGGATCGATTCGCCATTTAATCACACACGAAGGACTCCACGTCACCATTTGACACTTTAAATTCGTTTTTAGGAAGGTTGCTGATGTCAACCCCTCAGCCTCTGATGCACGTCCCTGTGTATTCTGATGTCAACCACTCAGCCCTGATGCACGTCCCTGTGTATTCGCATGGTTGTATAGATCAGCAGCAAACAAAACAGAATTAAAAAGGATTTTCATCCATTTATGATAGGGATCCGTAGAGTGGATCAAGCTCCAAAGATGGATAACCCTTAGAGGGGGTCAAGCTCCAAGAATTTTAGAGATGAAAGACGAGTTTTCTGCAATTTTTCTTCTTTTTTTCATTAACTAAATGAAGGGGTATAAATACAGTCATGCAAGCAACGGTAAAAGAAACGTGGGTTGTTGGTTACTACTAAACATGCAAACTAAAATGTAAACCTAAGACCATTCTAGATCAACTAGATAACTACGTAGGAAAACATGAAGAAGATGGGAACAAACATGCAAAGAACAAATATTAAACGTGGGTTGCTTCACACAATTGACGGTAATTTAGATCGTATCAATTTAACCTCTCAAGTGATGCCACACAAGAAGGCAATAATGAAGGGCAAGCAAAAAAGAAAAAAAGAAAAAGAAGCAACCAATATAGTAAACATAAAAAAAAGAAAACGAGTGGTAGCAAAGAACAAAGTCCATAGCCAAAAATGCCGGAGTCAACCTGTCATTAGTTTAAAACAAAGAAAGAAATTTTGAAAGCACCCGCCAATGAGGTGGTGGTGGAGTGGTAAGTGAGAGACTTGGTGTTATAAGGGACCCAGGTTCGATTCCTGCTCTCCTTATTATTTTCTACGGCACCTGGTGATGATGGGAGACTAGGCGAATGGGTGGAGATCGCTAGTTCGATCCTTGAACTGAGCGGGTTTTACCTCACCGCACTGTCGTGCCTTCGGGCGAGTGTTCACAGGCTTCAGCCCTAGGTGAGGGTTTTCCCCGGTTGGAGACGAGTGTATCCCGATGTGGTGAATTTCGCCAGTAACTCATTTAAAGGATTCATTAGTCGTTCAAAAAAATAATTAGAAAGCACCCAAAGGATTTTGAACAGATTTACCTTGTTGATTGCAAGCATCTGACCATTGATCTTCTTGACTTTCTTCGGTTTCCTCAAATAGTACCTAATTTCCAACAACAAAATTAACATTAACCAATACTTTCATGTGAAATTGGATCTGAACACATACAATAAGTAAGTGAGATTAACAAGAACTTCGTTTATACTCGTTCAAACACACTTAACCACATCACAAAAGCAGCAAACCATTATGGGGGTTCCACATTGCACCCCTATAATCAATTATTGCACAATTTAATGAAATTATGACAATAATAAAGCTTATTAATCTGGAATAAAACTTGCAACTATGTCTCTTAAACCAAATCTAGCATCTGTATAAGTATGAACCACTTTAAACTTTCATGGACTTGAAAAATAATGCAGGCAATCAAATAACTTCACTTTAAATCTGTTTGTTTGAAGCAATCAATCTGTTTAAGATGTGTTGGTGTCGTTGGTGTCAGTCCCTTTCGCCGTTGCTTCTTCCTCAAAGAATTTTCAAATAAGTAAACCTAAAAACAAAATAAAGAAGACACAAATTCTGAAAAAAAAAAAAACAAAACAAACAAACAAACTCGACCAAAACTTTGAAGAGCAAAGGAATTACAGGTTAATCATCAACAACACCATCATCACTCAACTGAAGTTCATCGTTAAAAAGCGAAAGAACCGAAAGTTAAAAAATACAAAATTAAAATGAATACCTTATTTCGAACCACTATAAACAGATACCTTAGTTCACTGCCTTTAGTGCTCGAACTACCCTCGTGTGCAACCCATTTCCAGGTGCATCTTCTTTCATGTGACACTAATTGGAAGAGAGACCATGGCCTACCATCCTTCAAATACATATAAAATCATCACATTAAAAACATAAAGGTTTAAATACATACGGCACCCATATCTGTAGAAAAATTCTGATAAAGATATGAACTCACCATGAGCGTCATCTTCATCTTCTTCATCGTCAGTTCCGGATTGTCAAAGCCACCTAGCTTCCTCATGCTTCCAAATCGTTGAACCTTAGCAAAATCAAAGGAGTATGGTGGCTACTGATCGTGGTGGCTGTTGATGTTGAGATGCGAAATTTGAGAGAGAGAACGAAGGAAGAAAATGGAGGCGGATGAAGGATTAAAATGTTAATAAGAATAAAAACAATTACATAATAAGCTTTTGTTAAATATGTTCTTTAATCACTTGTACACTAATGTATTTTTTTACTGGTACCTTTTAATCCGCACATCAATACCGATCAAGACAACTATTGAAACGTCGACAAAAAAGAGTAGGTCATCACGGTACCTTTGGATTTTTTTAAAACATTATAGTTTACAAGATATGGCAAAAATATGGAAAAGAATTATAAGTTTGTTTATGAGTGGGAGTATAACTAATTATCTATAATTTTGTTAAAACTTAGGTATTTAAGTGTAATAAGTTTAGGTGCTAAAAGACAAATAGTGTTTAAGACCAAACAACCCTCATTTTAAGGGTCTATCTATAAATAAAGGGGGAAAAGTTATTACTTTTTGGATATCTTAAAATAACACATCTCTCATGTATTATAATATAATATAGATATAGATAATTCCCAAATGTCAAAGATAGGAACAATATTAACATAAATAGTGTGTTACATGTCTAGCTTGATGTTTTTTAAATTTTTCTTTGAATTTGTCTTGAAATGGCTTTGCATAAATTAATCTTAGAAAGAAAAAATTTGGTCATGAATCAGAAAATAGGAGATCACTTCTCGAGTTCTTTTAGTTAAAAATCAATCAATTACGATCTTTTTAATGGTTAACTTCATAAAAAAACACAAACACAGCCGCCACCTACGGAAAAAGATCACAGGACCTCCGACATAAACAAAACACTACAACATATACAAAGGTCATTTACACCAATCTCTTTACACAAGAGCCTTATGCCTAGACCTATGTTTTAGCCACAAGAACCCAAGAGATTTTATCTCTCCCATGATCTGTATTGCATTTCGGGTAATGTTGGAAAAAAAACATTCTCATTCCTTGTCTTCCAAATACTCCAACATGCGACAAGAGTAAGGCCGTGAATGACCTCTGCTTGCTTCTTATCCAGCCCACATAATTATGTAGCTCCGTAAGATCTTTAAAAGAGAACATAAATTGGGGGAATTTGACACCAAATCCCAAACCGAAGACATACCCAATAGCCATTTTGCAATCCGCAAGCAGGTGTAATACAGTTTCATCATAATCCTCAAAGAAAACACAAGCTTCTCGCAGAATAGGGATGTTTCTCTTAACCAAAGTTGGACGGGTAGCCGGGCAATTAATTACATAAACACAACACATATCGATTAGCTTATGTGAAAATACACGGTACAAACAAGATCTGAACCAGATTATACCCAAACCAAAGCTTTTATACTATCACGCCCCGATTTCCACGTGTAACCCGGTGGCCCCGGTTGGGGAATATCGCGACGTAGTTGATAACATCATAACCAAACAAAGACATGCACGGCGGAAGTCTTTTATTTAAATTACTATTACAAACCGAATGTCCCAAGTTCAAAATAAATTACAAGGCTTGTAATGAAAAGATCCACAGGCGGATCAAATAAAATATACAAAGTATTGTTCGACAGACTTTAAGCAACCTAGAGACTTGCAAATTCCTCTATTATCACTATAGCGCAGCTCCCGATCTATTGCGTGTTGCCACCTGTAACTTGGTCTTTTGAAAATACCTCAATTTTCATAGTAAATACTAATAACCGACTCCTTTTTAAAACATTTATTTAAGATGATTTTTTATGCACTTGGCACGTTTTATAAATAACATGGGATAGTTCAAAATGACATTGTTTACAGTTTTACATGTTTGTCAATACATATGGGGTTCGGTGCAGAAACCGAATAACCTGATTAACCGACACACCACTTAAATAATCCACCAGTGGGATTCAATATTTTCTTAGCTTTAGCGTCTGTCGGGTGTATGTCTAGACCCCGCGCTTAAGGTCGTGGCCATTAGTAACTTAAATGAGCCAAGGATATCCCAGACATGGTCGAATTAACCCCCAATGTTTAAGTTATCAAACAATACAGAATAAAACGGGTTATAAGGATTTAGTAAATCACAATCTGATAACATGATCCCATACCCGACCAAGCGGTATTATTATACCGTATCCCAAGCCCGTATAGGTAAAATAAGTTAAAAGTATTTACCGGAGCAAATTCTTCAAATAAGATAAGTAACTCAGCCGAATATTCAAAAAAAGTAAGCTTAGATGGAAATCTACCAGGAGGCTCTTAGTCTGGAAATGATTGTGTTTATAACCAATTAGAATGCTAACGGGTCCTATCTACTTTGTAGACTCGAACCGAGTAGCTTAAAGATAATAACGGTACTAAACGCTAGATTAAGCGATGACCGGAATAGAATGTAGTTTAAACCCGACAAGTACGAAGACTCGTTTAATATGGGTAAACATGTTACATTCTGGATTTTGAAGATAAAATGATAAGGTTAAACTCGTTTTGGTTAAATTACGTAAACTAGTTACGTAGGCCGAACCGTACGCATATAAGCGAAATCGAGTAACCGGGTGAGTCCTATACAAGTTCCATATGCTATTTTACTTTAAATATGTTGTAACATCAGTGAGTTATCAACACGTTGGTCCGTTATGGTTTTAAAATCCATTTATGCCTTAAAATGGCATTTTGGTCATTTTATGGCTTATAAAAAGACTTCATGATCAAACTGATATAATGGTTATAAACTTACCGTAAAAATAGTTTAACTATGATGTTATATCAGTAGGATATCAAGTATATGTGTGGTTTTAGAGTTTAAGACCAAACTATGCCTCGAAAGGGTATTTTTGTCATTTCACACTTCACATGACAAATTATTTGGGAATCTGAGTTTAGATTATGTACCTACTGTGAATATGTTGAAAATAAGTTTTGAAATCAGTGGGTATCAAGTCTCGATGCTTTAATATAGTTTTAAACAATACTATGCGTCGAAACGGCGATTAAGTCGCTAAATGACGATTTAAATGGTGTTTGAGTGAAGTTGATGTTATGAATAGATTTGTATGATGAAAATATGTTGTATAATATAATACATTAGTATATAATAGGTTTTGTTCATTAAAGATGGTTAAAACTCCTTTTTGGTGCCAAAAAGGGCAATATCGTCATTTAAGGACTTATACATGGACTTGTATATAAACCCAGGTTATAATCTGAATTGACATCCCAAATAATCCTAAATATGATATTACATCAGTATGTAAAGAGTTTTGAGGCCAAAGTTATGTTTTAAAGTCATTTATGTGTTAAAAGGTATTTGGTCGCAAAATGCGTAAACTATGTGAAATAACCATTGCTTGGATTTAATTCAGAAAAATGGCATCAACATAAGTTAAATAACGTAGTACATTAGTTTGTAACTCATTTTTAGGCTCACTTATGCTTAACTTTGTTTTTGAGCACTTAGGGACCTTTTAGCAAAATGCTTAACTTTGTTTTTGAGCACTTAGGGACCTTTTAGCAAAATTCGGCATATTATATGGAAGCTTGCATAAATACTCGGATTACTAAGCAACCATGTCATATAACACCAGAGGGTTATAGTACAATATATCATGGTCACAAGGCAACTTAATTTCAGTAGCTAAGGTTGCTAAATCGGGTAAGAAATGAAAGTCAAGGCAAAAGCCAACTTTTGCGACTTTCGGTTGCGAACCGACCTTAAACTTGGACTTGACGGGCCGAACATGTTTAGGCATGTCCTAATACTTATTACCAAGTTATTGAAGTGTTGAAACTAATTTTATAGCACCTACATTGCTAGATATGAATTTTCTTCAAAACTGACCCGTTTGACTTTTTATTAATATAATTTTGACCCGTCAATTGACAAAGCAAACGTAGTAATCAGGAGGTGCCCTCTTGAGGGTTTAACACCTACCTAATTACGATCACATAGCCACATTCGTTACGAGCGTGGGCTGGACCGTAATGGTCTTAGCGGAAAGTCAAACCGTTTTTACGTCAACGCTTTGACTTTGGCTCAAAACCTAATAAAACTAAACAAGGAGGGCTAGGAACACTTACACAAGGTCCTAGCATGAAAATAACTTGATTAGGAAGTCCCTTTATGGTCAGGAACCTCCATAAGAGAAGTAGAGAAGATTGTGTAAGAATGAGCAAGGAATGGAGTTGAAGTACCCAAGGATCAAGACTCAGGTAATGCCAGGTGTTAGCAGGTGCCATGAGAGTTAAACAAGTGTTTTGGGACGTGTAAAGAGCAGGGGAATGGGTGGCATTGCGCACAAGGTGGCAGAACAGGAGGCTACCAAGAAATCACTCGCTGACGACCACTTGCGGACCTTAAGGCATCTACCTTGTGGTCCGTAAGGATCTTCTGGCACGCGTAATTCAAAGGTGGTTACGGACCATAACCGAAAAGGACTTCCGGTCCGTAACCGCCTCCCAGAACTTGAAAATTTTGCATTTTTGCACTTTTGGTCCCTCGACTTCATGGCTTGTCGTTCAGAGTTTATAACTTAACATGTTGGCAAGTTTAGTCCCATGCGGAATTCGAGGATCAGCGGACAAGTGTCGGAATTTTACAGGAAAGGTTTTTACGAGGTGTTACATCCTCACCCCCTTAAAGAAATCTCGACCTCAAGATTTAATTAAAAAGATAGGGGTACTTTTATCGCATAGAAGACTCAACCTCCCAAGTGTACTCGGGGCCTCGGCGGGCGTCCCATTTAACCTTCACAATAGGCACGTGCTTTCTACGGAGCTTCTTAACTTGGCGATCTTCGATCGCAATTAGTTTTCCACGAAACGCAGGTTTTCATCAATCTGAACGTCTTCGTGAGGCATTGCTAGCAACTCATCCGCTAGGCATTTCTTTAGGTTGGAAATGTGAAAGACATCATGTATTCCACTCAACTTTTCGGGTAGCTTAAGCTTGTAAGACTTTGAACCGATACATTCGATGATTTCGAATGGACCTATATATCTTGGGCTTAGCTTACCCTTTCTACCAAAACGCATTACACCTTTCCAAGGTGATACCTTTAGCATAACCTTTTCCCCTACTTGGAACTTCAAAGGTTTGCATCTCTTGTCAGCATAACTTTTCTGTCGATCTCGTGCAGCTTTTAAGCGGTCAAGGATTTGTCCAACTTTTTCTATTGTTTCTAGAATGATCTCTAGGCCTGTTAGTTGGGCTTCCCCAACTTCGGCCCAACAAATAGTTGTTCGGCATTTTCTCCCATATAAGGCCTCAAAAGGTGCGGCTTTAATGCTTGTATGATAACTATTGTTATAGGAGAATTCAATCAAATGTAGGTGATCGTCCCAACTACCACCTAAATCAATCACACATTCTCGAAGCATGTCCTCAAGCGTTTGAATAGTTTGCTCACTTTGTCCGTCAGTCTGCGGATGATAAGCAGTACTAAAGTTCAGACGAGTGCCTAGAGACTACTGGAAGCATTTCCAAAAATGAGAGGTGTATCTTGTATCTCTATCGGATACGATAGACACCGGCACTCCATGTAAAGACACAATTTTGTCCACATACATCTTTGCCAATTTGTCCGAACTAGAAGTTTCCTTTATTGGTAAGAAGTGTGTTGACTTAGTCAGTCTATCAACGATGACCCAAATGGTGCCGTTTCTGCTTTTAGTCTTGGGTAGCTTGGTTATGAAATGTCACACCCCGACCCGCAGCGGAAAAGGTGATCGGGGCATGATTGGGTTATCATCAAAGTTCATGACATTTATTATGCGTTTCATATTCTTTAATACAAATTAAATGGAAATTTACAATAAATGTTACAACATGTTCTAACTAACAATCTAAACGTCTTTGTTCTCTTCTAAGGCATATCCTATGTTTTCCTTGCTTCAACCTGTTCACCTGTATCATGTGTAAAAGGGTTTTTGGATCAATATAATGTTGGCGAGTGAATCCTATGGAAAACATTTGAACAAAATTATTTAAATTGATTATGAAATATGTGCACAACCAAACATGAGTAAAAATAGATGTAACTTAATCAACAATCATAAGATATTAAATAAAACACACATGAACAATAATGGAACATTTAGAGGCACGCGATGCTCAACTCGTCTCTCACGAGGAACTGAGGGGCCTAATGAATGAATTGCATAACATGATAATATGAATGACACAACTACAACCAATATAAGCTCAATGATACACACATGAACAATAAAGAATTTGATTTGAAGCACGCGTTGTTCAACTCGTCTCCCACGAGGAACTGAGGGGCTTAATGAATGAGTTTCATATTATTTGGCATAAGGAAATAAGTAAAACACAACAATATAAACAATCTAAGTTTAGGTCATGATGTGGTATGGCACAAGTTTAAATAAATAAATTAATTATTTTCATAACACATGACACACCCCAAAACGTGTAATTTAAAAGGGGAAGTTGTAAGATTCACTCACAGTGGGTGCGTTCGGTTGATGATGTTGAATGCACGCGAAGTGGTTTTAACCACGAGTGAGATTAACCTAGATAAATCGCATTATGGTTTGGTAAGTAAACGGATTTTATTAATCTATTTTAGTAGGATTGTTGGGTGTATTTTTGTGAGTTTGAGGCTATTTTCTAACCTTAAAAATGTTATTTTTAACTATTTTTAATTGATTTTTAATTAAAATAATTAAATAAAAATAATAAAAAATTTGACTTTTTCTGACCGTTGACCGTTGACCGGTTCGATTCGGAATATAGGTGCGCTAAGTGAGGCTCGAACCCGAGACCTCTCGTACGCGTGCACGCAGCTCTACCAACTGAGCTACGTGTCTAACCCGTTATATATCTGATTTTAATTATATATATATATTAATTAGTTTAAACCGAAAATCATTTTATTTTAAAAACAGCTTAATCAACGAAACGGTGCGCTCCACAGGTCTCGAACCCGGGACCTGTGGCTTAAACTAACACACAGTCCACCGCTGGACTGTGTGTTTAACATGTTATATAATCCAATTTTTATTATACTTAAATACAAGTTATTTGTTTTCATTTCTGACTTTATTTAAAAAGGTTAAAAATCGTCCGGGTCGATGCAGAAGACCGGACTCGAACTCGTGACGTGCGATTTAAACATACACACAGTCCACCGCTGGACTGTGTGTCTAACTTGGTTATTATTCCGATTATCAATATACTTAACATATACCTGTGGCGACTCCGATTCGGTTAATCAAAAAAATCATTTTTATTAAGGCGACGTGTGTGAAACGGGATTCGAACTCGAGACGTTTGCGTTTTATGTGCACACAGTCCACCGCTGGACTGTGTGTCTAACCCGATTAATAAGTTGATTTTAATTATACTTATAAGATACCGAACTTCATCTTCTTCGATGAGTTTTAAGCAGGCTCGACAACAGACCGGTTCGAGGTTTTTAAAACATGTTCTTTAGTGTTTTCCAGTTCATTATGGTGAGATAAAGGTGAAAAGAAAAGGAAAAATAAGCGAAGAGGTATACCGACTGGACCCTCTGTTTTCCGGCAGAAACTCCGGCGACAGCAATCACCTCCGGCGACGTGTGTCTTGCAGCAGCGAGTCTCCAGAAAGTTTACAAAATATGTGGGTAACTTCCGTATAAGTTTAGGAGGTTCAATAAGGCTCGGAATTAAGGAAACCGGTTTTCCGGCGATGAGCAGAGAAATTCCGGCGAGTGGAATTACGCCGAGAAAAGGTGTGGTTTTGAGCGAAAAGGTTTGCAATGGGTTGTGGGTGAATTTATAGGGAAAATCGAGATGTATTTGGTCTGATTTCCGACTGGATTCGTCGGTTATAAAAACTCCGGCGGTTATAGAAAGTGTCGCGGACTCAAACGTCGGTTATAACCGATGTCCTAATAATAGTTTACGTTATAACTGAAAACATCGTTAAAAGCTCGCGAGATTACCGGGATTCCGACGACTGAACTTTTGGGCGCCGGTTTTGAATTCGTAACGTCATGATATCAATTAAATAATTCTAATATTTAACAAACAACATCCGTGGCGCAGTGGTTCAGTGTTATGTGTTAAGTTTGTTTCCGGACCGCTCACTGACCCGGGTTCGAAACCCGGCAGAGGTATTTTATTTTTATTTTGCGATTTTTGACAGTTTTTCAAAAACTAATTATATATTCTTGTATAATAATTGATTATGTATCGTTTAAAATTATTTTGGGCATTTAATTCGCAACGAAATTTTTGACTGACTGTTCGGTTGATAAACGGAGCGGGTTTGGTAAATCCGTTTTTGACGGATGTTACATGAAATCCATGGTTATTAGTTCCCATTTCCATGTGGGAATCTCCAATTGTTGTAGGAGTCCTGACGGTTTTTGGTGTTCGGCTTTCACTTGCGAACACGTCAGACACCTTGATACATGAGTGGCTATGGATTTCTTCAAACCCATCCACCAGTAGTTAGACTTCAAGTCTTGGTACATCTTGTCACCTCCTGGGTGAACGGAGTACTTGGAACTATGTGCTTCCTGGAGGATCAATTCTCTAAGTCCTCCAAAGACTAGAACCCAAATTCGCCCATTGAATCTAAGGATTCCATCATCACCAGGTGTTAACTGTTCAACAGTTCCACCTAATCCCTCATTGACAATATTAGCCTCCCTCAAGGCTTGCTTTTGCGCATCAAGTAGCCTTTCGTTTAAACTATTTCTGACTTTGATGCTTTTGGCGTTAATCCTCAAGGGTTTAATCTTTTCTTTGTGACTAAGCGCATCAGCGACCACATTTGCTTTGCCGGGATGGTATCGGATTTCACAATCATAATCATTAAGGGTTTCCATCCAACGGAGTTGTCGCATGTTTAAGTCCCTCTGATTAAACAGATGTTGTAGGCTTTTGTGGTCAGTGTATATGATACACTTTGTTCCATATAGGTAATGCCTCCACAACTTAAGTGCAAATTCAATGGCACCCAATTCCAAATCATGGGTGGT
Source organism: Scalesia atractyloides (assembly GCA_947069175.1). Lineage (NCBI taxonomy): Eukaryota > Viridiplantae > Streptophyta > Magnoliopsida > Asterales > Asteraceae > Scalesia > Scalesia atractyloides. The sequence goes on along the minus strand of CAMTDV010001633.1, from coordinate 77,201,693 downwards.
GTAGTTCTTTTCATGCACCTTTAGCTGTCGCGATGCATAGGCAATCACCTTACCTCTTTGCATAAGCACACAACCCATGCCTGTGTGCGACGCATCTCAGTACACTACTAATTCTTCAATGCCTTCCGGTAAAGTTAATACTGGAGCATTGCTTAATATCTGTTTCAAGGTCTCAAAAGACTCTTGTTGCTTTGGTCCCCAATCAAACTTGATATTCTTGCGAGTCAGAGCAATCAGGGGAGTGGCTATCCTAGAGAAATTCTCAATAAACCTTTTATAGTAACCAGCCAGTCCTAGGAAACTGCGTACTTCAGAAGGGGTCCTTGGTGCTTGCCAATTCATGATAGCTTCAATCTTAGCGGGATCCACTTGGATACCACACTTACTTACTACATGTCCGAGGAATTGGACCTCGCGAAGCCATAATTCGCATTTGGAGAATTTAGCATACAACTTCTCTTTTTGTAGCAATTCCAGAATGCACCTAAGATGTTTCTCGTGATCGGATTGATTACGAGAATAGATAAGTATGTCGTCAATGAATACTATGACAAACTCATCTAAGTAAGGCTTGCAGATTCTATTTATGAGGTCCATGAATGTTGCGGGTGCATTGGTAAGCCCAAGAGGCATCACTAGGAATTCATAATGTCCATATCGTGTTCTTAATGCGGTCTTGGGAACGTCTTCACTCCTAACCTTCAACTGATGATATCCTGACTTAAATCTATCTTCGAAAAGTAACTTGCTCCTTGAAGTTGATCGAATAAATCGTCGATCCTGGGCAAAGGGTATCGATTCTTGATCGTTATTTTTTTAAGCTCACGGTAATCAATGCACATACAGCATTGAACCATCCTTCTTTTTAACAAATAAGATCGGAGCTCCCCATGGTGATGAACTAGGCTGAATAAAGCCTTTTTCTAAAAGTTCATCGAGTTGGGTTCTCAATTCTTTCATTTCTGTTGGGGCTAAATGATAAGGCGCTCTTGTAATAGGTGCAGATCCAGGCAAGATGTCAATCCTAAACTCCACTTGTCTATTAGGGGGTAAACCGGGTAATTCCTCAGGGAAGACATATGGGTAATCCGAAATAACGGGTATGTCTTCAATCTTCGGCTTAGGTTCATCAACGGTTACTTGCGCCATATAAATGACACAACCTCTCTTCATACATCAGGAGTCCTTAAGCATGGCAACTTGTTCTGGCAACCCGTAGTGTATATCTCCGTATATGGTGAGGATTTCTCCAGATGGGGTTTTAATTTCGATTAGTTTCTTATCACAGGCAATGCGGGCTTGGTTATGGGATAACCAATCCATGCCTAAGACTATATCGAACCCCGCCAATTTCATTGGCAGAAGAGAGATAGGAATCAAATGATTCTTGATGGATATAAAACATCCATCTAGAATTGAAGAAGTGGTTTCAATGGTTCCGTTAGCAAGTTCTACCTCATATGTTATGTCTAGAGTTCTTACGGGCAAGTTTAATAGTTTGCTAAACTTATGGTCAACAAATGACTTATCAGCTCCCGAATCAAATAGAACTCTAGCAAAAGTGTCGTTGATGGGGAAAGTACCTGTTATGACGTTGTTGTCATTGACAGCTTCTCGAGCACTCATCTAAAAGGCTCGAGCATTGGTTTTCTTAGCTCCACTAGATTTTGCATTTTCATCTTTTGCACTCTTGGAGCAGTTAGTCTTTATGTGGCCTTTCTCACCACATTTGAAGCAAGTCGCATCCTTGATATCCCTGCAATCCAGGGTTTTGTGTCCCATCTTTTTACAAATACCACAAGGTTTCGCTTGTGGCTCAAAACGACACTTTCCACCGTGTTGTTTCTTGCAAATTTTACATTCAGGCTTATCCCCAGACCTACTCTGGTTCTTGTGGGATCCAAACTTTCCTTTCTTTTTGAACCTCTGGGAGTTGTCATCCTCCCTTTTCCTTTTTCCCTCTGCTTCCTTTCGAGCCGACACTTTCCTCACATAGTCTTGAGTGAGAGACAGAGCTAGCTCAACGGCAGATTTGTATGTGCTAGGCTGAACAGCCTTAACTAAGCTCCTGATCTCTGGAGCTAAAGCATTAATGAAACGTGCGATGCGCTTAGGTTCTGGCGTGACCAGATAAGGTACTAGCCGAGAGTATGAATCGAAGTCGGTAACAAACTTCTGACAATCGAGGTTTTTCATTGTTAGCGCGAGAAAATCCATCTCTATCTTTTCCACCTCATGCGGTGGGCAGTATGTGTCCTTAACAAGGTCCATGAATTGGGACCATCCCAAGTTATATAGGTGGACTTTTCCTGAAGATTGCATTAAAGCCTTCCACCATATTAGAGCGCTACCCTTAAATGACTGTGATACAAACTTCACGATATCTTTATCAGCGCAACCACTGATATCAACTACTGTTTCGATCTCATCGAGCCATCTCAGGGTCTCAAGGGCTCCCTTTTCCCCATTAAAATCTCGTGGCTTGCATGTGACGAAGTATTTGTATGAGCATCCATCTTTGGATGTATTAGTCTTATCCCGAAGCTCTTGCTTTTTAGACTCGTCCCTCATTTTTGAGGGGTGCTCTGAACTCTCCTTTTTATTAGAGGTAGGAGGTTTCGAGGGCGGTTTGGATACAGTCATAGAATGCGAGGCACTCGTCCTATTAAATTTTTCGAACGCTTTTTCCATAGCCTTACCCACGGCTGCCTCAATGCGAGCCTGGAAGTCGTCCTCGTCGATGACTATATTTGCTTTGTTTCGAGTGTCATTGTTGTGATTACTGCTTGCGCCATCAGAATTTGCCATCTTAGAATCTATGTGCTATATACCAAAATGGGTAATTCATATGTTAGTAATGGTATGGTTAAACCATCCAAACTTTTTAACAAAACTAAGAGTATATAACCTAGGCCTCAAAAGGACCATCACAGGTATTTTAGGATTTTAGACGTAGTCCAGAAAATTCTTGATAGCGGATCATAAAGTCGCATCTATCATTGTTTCATAAGGTTTACTCGAGAGCTTGTCACAAGGACGAAAGAGATGGCACAAGAGCCTTTGTCACGTAGACTAATAAGATTTGAACAGAGAGTCAGCGACTACAACTGTTACTGTCACTAATGAACATATAACACAGATGACCCGTGGGCACTACATCACTAATGGATGTTATAATATAATTCGTGGGTATTACACCTCTAATGGGTGTTAGAACGCTTATCATCATAATGATGACGTTAGTCTTGACCACAATGATCGTTTAGACTTATAACATTTGAATCAAAGTTCAACTATTTTGATGGCTAGTGTGGTTCCTCACGCCGCATTGCCAGGAGTTGTTATGGGTGAAATTCTGAGCTTATATCTTGACTTATATCTTGACTAATATCTTGATAATTAATGTCTATTTGCGACAAGGATACCACGACAGGATATTGGTAACATCCTGAGGGAGTATCCTGATAGCTACTAATATTTTACGTGTAGAAAATGGTTGTAGGACTTGCAACGTACACGAAGACCTTTTCCCCTGAAGACTCGCTCCATTCAGTTGCAATATGGACGTTGAAGCCGCCAAGACCGGGTCTACAACGTTCAAAATGGAATATTCCAGAGCACCCCAAGATTATAGGAAAATTTATTTATTTCTTGTAACTATATAAAGGATGAGCCAGACCGTAGGACACACACGAATCATACACACTTCACTCTCTGCTCTCTTACTCTCACTCATTTCTACCGCATTCACACATAAACAGTTTACATTAGCAATCGTTGTACCACTTAGTAGCGATCTGGGCATTATCCTGCACTGTATCCTGAATATTCAAGCAATAAGAAGAACAAGGCAGCCGACGTTCGTCAGCTCCTGAGGTTTTATGCCGGAGATCTAGATTGATCAAGGGCTTTCCTCGTATATCCACTGTCCACTTTTACTTTTACTTCTCATTGTTTGATAATTGATATAGTTTCATATCCTGAGGCTATATCCTGAAACTGTTTTTATAAACGAATAAACCAACATATTTTTACAAGCATTGCTAGCACCCTACCTCACAAAACTAATTTGATCACTTAATTGCTTCGGTAATTTTTCACCAAAACAATTTGGCGCCCACTGTGGGGCAAATGGTGCTATTTCTACGAAAAGCTTTGTTAAAATCATTACTTGGCTTTTTGTTTTCAAAACTTTTTTCACAACTGTTTTTTATGGCTTCGAAATCAAACATGAGCTCTTCCTCCATGCCTGCTACAACCTCTGCTACAACCGGTTCAGTGCTTCCACCACCTCCATCCCGAGACACTCTGCCTACTCAGAATGTCTGCATTTCTGGTGTTCCAGGGAGAACTCCTATCATGGCTTCTAATGATGAAATTTTAGCTTTGTTTGGTAGTATACAGGATCAGATGAAGCAACAGCAGAAAACTAACCAAACAATAATGAGAGAAATACAACTCTTGAAGTCCAACTACAAGAGACCTGCTGAGGATGTTGTCACTCCATTACAACCCAGGAATTTGAACTTTAGTTCAGCGTTGTACACCAAAGATAATAAGGGCAATGTTGTACCAAGTCGTTCCCAGAGCAATGTTCCTGAGATACCCTCATCAGCCAGGATATCGACTGTGAGGGGCCTAGGATATGCTCCAGGATATGGACAGAATCAACAGGCTGGTAACCTTTCTAATAACGCTAATACTCTTGCTGCTAACAATGTTGGATCTTCGCATGATACAAGTGTAACCTCAGCACTCTCCAAAGAGCTTCAGAAACTGAAGGATATGATATCAAGTGTACCTAGGGTAGTGCAGCCCATACCGGAAGTATCCCAGGATAGTCATAACATATCTCGTTTTGCTCGCCACATTTGTGATGCTGAAATCCCAAAGAGATTCCAAACCCTCAACATGAAGCTCTATGATGGGACGACGGATCCTGAAGAGCATATTGCCCAGTATAGGGAGAGGATGGAAGTGAATCCTATTCCACCGGATCTTAAAGAAGCATGTCTTTGCAAGGGCTTCGGCTCTACTTTGACATGATCAGCCTTGAAGTGACTCTTAAGCGTTCCACCTCATTCCATTATGTCATTTTCTCATTTGGTTAATTTTTTTAACAGTCAATTTTCTTGTAATAGAAGCTTTGAAAAACTAACAAGTGACCTCTAAACGATAACATAGGGGCCTCAAGAATCCCTTAGGGATTATGTGAATAAATTTAGTAGGGAATACTTAGATATCCCACATCTTGATGTTGCTACAGCTGTACAGACATTCAAGATGGGATTACAAAAGGATTCTCCTTTTTATCAAGATCTAGTAATGAATCCTTGCAGGAACTTGGACGAAGCTCGAAACAGGGCTCTAAGATATACCAGGCTTGAAGACGACAAGAAAATGCAAGAGAGGATGAATTCATCCTCAACATACGAGTCAACTAACAGAAAGTCAGAATCATCGTACAAGCCATATCGCTCTAAGCCATATGGCAGGAATGATAGCAAGAAAGTGAACGCTGTTGAGGATGAAGATCCTGAGGAGTATCCTGAGTTGTCAGAATATTGTTTTTCTGTTAATACTCATGAATTAATATATGCCATGCAGGGTTTAGGAGATAAGGCAAGGTGGCCAAGGAAGAATCAACAAAAAGCTGATTGGAAGGATAAGTCCAAGTGGTGCGCCTTTCATGAAGATTTTGGACATGTAACAGAAGATTTCATAGCCCTGAGAAAAGAGATAAGCTATCTGCTAAGCAAAGGCTACTTAAAAGATCTCATCGGAAAGAAGAAGAATAAGGGTCATGATACTGACAAGGATCCTGAACGAGCAGCATCGCCTCCCCCAGACGCCAAGATAATCAACTTTATATCCGAAGGATCCGATATTTGCGGAACCTCTTATTCTGCAGCTAAGAGTCATGCCAAAGAGGCAAAGGCAGAAAGAGGGGACAAGCTGACAAGGATGACATCACTTACAACCGACAAAGTGATAACGTTCGATAGTGAAGACCGGGATAGCATTCAGGATCCTCATCATGATGGTCTGGTAATCACTTTGTATATTGCTAACCATTTTGTGCGCAGGATACTGGTGGACAATGGCAGCTCGGTCAACATTATACAGTTAGAGACCCTGAAGAGGATGAATAACCCAGAGATGGAGATTACCTCGAAGTCCACTATGCTTGTAGGGTTCAGTGGAGAAGCAAAGAACACGGTTTGGGAGATAAAGCTGCCTGTATATGTTGAAGGAGTGAATTCGATGCAACGATTTTGTGTCATGGATTCATTATCCTGCTATAATATTATATTAGGCAGGCCATGGATTCATGATATGAAGGCCGTACCTTCTACCTATCATCAATGTGTCAAGATCCCTACTCCTTGGGGGTAGTCAAAGTGGAAAGTGATCAACATGAGGCGAAGGAATGCTACTCCTCTTCGATGAAGGCATCAACAAAATCCAGGGCAGGATAGCAATTAAAGATACAAGCCCAGGATAACGTGGAGACTTCAGAGCAGGATGTTAAAAAAAATTATCCTGGACCAAGATAATCCAGATATCTCATTGCTTGTAGGAACCAATATCCCTCAGGATATTGAGAATCTGCTTACTAACTTTTTGAAATGTAGGATGTCTACGTTTGCATGGAAACACGAAGATATGACAGGTATATCAAAAGATATTATAACTCATAAACTTGTAATTGACAAATCTTTCAGGCCCGTTCAACAAAAGAGAAGGAAATTCGCTCCGGAAAGGAATGCGATTATACAAGAAGAGGTTGAAAGGTTGTTGAAATCCAAGATGATTAGGGAAGTTAAATTTCCTAAGTGGCTAGCAAATGTAGTCGTGGTCCAAAAGAATAATGGGAAGTGGAGAGTTTGTGTAGATTATACAGACCTTAATAAAGCTTGTCCAAAAGACCCATTCCCATTACCTCATATAGATTCGATGGTAGATGCAACTGCTGGTCATGAAATGCTGACCTTTATGGATGCATCCTCAGGATTTCAGTAAATCCAGATGGAGCCATTCGACCAAAAGGATACAGCATTCATTACACCCATAGGTATATATTGTTATACTGCCATGCCTTTTGGTTTAAAAAATGCAGGAGCAACATACCAAAGGCTAGTCAATATGATGTTCAAAGACAAACTTGGGGACACAATGGAGGTCTATATCGACGATATGGTGGTAAAATCCAGGAAAGCTGAGGATCACCTTCAGGATCTTGAATGTGCTTTCAATATCCTGGATCAATATAATATGAAACTGAATCCTGCTAATGTCACTTGGAGTGGGGGCAGGAAAATTTCTAAGATATATGGTGACCAAGAGGGGAATAGAAGCAAGTCCATAACAGATTAAAGCTATCCTAGATCTCAAATCACCTTCCAACATGAAGGATGAGTAGAGATTAACATGACGGGTAGCAGCGTTGAACAGGTTCATATCAAGATCCTCGGAAAGATGCAAGGAATTTTACGATATTATGAAAAAGAACAAAAAGTTTGAATGGGGAGAAAGACACAAAGTTGCTCTGCAAGAACTGAAGCAATATCTTTCAAGTGCACCCCTGTTGATGAAGCCCAAGGATGGTGAACCCTTATCCTATACCTTGCAGTATCGGGAAACACAGTAAGTGTTGTCCTGGTAAAGGATCATGAAGGTCAGCAGTATCCTGTTTATTATGTTAGTAAAAGTTTGTTAGATGTTGAAACTAGATATTCACACTTAGAAAAAATTGATATTAGCTCTAGTCATGGCATCAACTAAGCTTAGACATTACTTTGAAACTCATAGGATTTATGTCAAAACCAATTATCCTGTTAAAAATGTGCTTAGGAAACTTGAGATGTCTGGTAGGATGGCAAAGTGGTCCGTAAAGTTAAGTGCATACGATTTAGTATATGAACCTAGGAATGCTATAAAGTCTCAGGCTTTAGCAGACTTTGTGGTTGATTTTAGTAGTGATATTCAAAATGAGGCTGACCTAGAAGTACAACAACTAGGTGAGAATTCAGGATCTTGGATATTGTATACTGATGGTGCATCTAATGTAAGAGGTGTAGGATTAGGAATACTACTAAAATCGACACAGGGGGACATATTACCCCAGGCTATTAGATGTGAATTTCCTGCTACTAATAATGAAGCTGAGAATGAAGCCCTGATAGCAGGATTAGAATTGGCTAAGAATATGAATGTTGAATGTTTACAAGTGTATGTTGATTCCCTATTGATCACTAACCATTTCAATGGATCTTATGCAGACAAAGGTGAAAAGTTAGCTGCATATCTTGAAATTGTTAAAAAAATTAGCAGCATATTTCAAAAACTTTACACTTGAACAGGTACCAAGAGAAGAAAATGCTGAAGCTAACGCTCTTGCAAATTTAGGATCTATCGTCAGGATACATAAAGGAACTCAGATACCAATACTACACATCCTGTATCCCGCTAAGAAACTTTTCAAGTCTCAGGATAAGGAAGTAATAACTATCCAGGATCCTGGTGATGGATATCTTGAGGAAAATCCTGAATCATGGATGACTCCAATGTAAAGTACCTTGAAGAAAGAGATATCCCAAGGATGAGAATCCCAAAGCTTTCAGAATGAAGGTATCCCGCTTTACTATTATAAATAATGTTTTGTATAAAAAAATCCCTTGCATGTCCATATCTGAGGTGCCTAGAAGCTCCTGAAACTAAAGAGGTACTTCAGGATATACACGAAGGAGATTGTGGCAACCATACTGGGGTCAGATCTTTATTCTCGAAAGTGTTTAGAACAGGATATTACTGGCCTAACCATGAAAAAGATGCTGCGGAGTATGTTCGAAAGTGCGATGCATGTCAAAGACACAGCAATATACTACATCAGCCTGGTGAACCATTATATCCCATTACATTTCCAAGGCCATTCATCAAGTGGGGAATGGATATAGTGGGGAAACTACCTAAGGCTCCGGGAGGAAAGGTCTTCATGCTGGCAATGACGGATTATTTTTCCAAGTGGGTTGAAGCAGAAGCCTTTGTCCAAGTAAGGGATCAAGAAGTGGTATCTTTCATCAAGAGGAATATCCTGACAAGATTCGGCATACCAGCTGAGATAATTTGTGATAATGGCTCTCAATTTATCAGCAAAAGAACCACGGATTTTTGTAAAAATTCGGGAATCAAAATGATCACGTCAACACTGGTGCATCCACAGGCCAATGGACAAGCAGAATCCTCCAACAAGATAATTGTCAATAATTTGAAGAAAAGGTTAGGTGCCAGAAAAGGAAGATGGGCTGAGGAACTCCCATTTGTCCTATGGGCTGATAGAACAACTGTGAAGAATGCTACTAGGCAAACTCCATTTTCTTTGGTATTTGGGGCAGAAGCAGTGATTCCAACAGAAATAGTGATACCTGCAGCAAGATCGAGCCTTGGGGATCCTGAAGCAAATCCTGAAGCCTTATGTCAAGACTTCGATACTATCGACGAAGCAAGGGATGCAGCAAAGCTACAGATGGCATCATATCAACAAAGGATAGCTAAGTCATACAACAAAAATTTAAGAACCAGAAGATTCCAAGTTGGAGATTGGGTATTGAGAAAAGCCTTTCAAAACACAACCAATCCTGCCGACGGCAAGTTAGCCCCAAAATGGGAAGGACCATATGAAATTGAATCAGAGTCAGGGAAAGGAGCATATCGACTCAAGACTACGGAAGGGGATATGTTGCCAGGATCCTGGAATGCTATACACCTTAAAGCTTATTTCAACTGAGTTTAGGATTTACTTTCTGACTCAGGATGGTATGAATTCTATCTCTTTTAAATGTGTTTAATCTAATATTCTTTGAATCCCAATACTGACTTAAGCATCGGAGGGGTGTTAAGGGTGTTTTGTAGGATACTTTTCAGGATATTACTCCAAGATATGTACTCAAGAAGGATCGAAAGACTAGAGGATTGGCCCCCTCTCTCACGTTTAAGGGATTCAGATCCCTTCATAGGTTTAAAGGTATTCACCTTTCTTCCGAGTTGGGTTTAAACACCCCGCCTGGAGCGCAAGTATCCAGGAATAGTTCAAGATAGCGGGACCAGTTCATGTAACAGTGGCTGATATTTCGTTGTTGTTGGCTATATCCTGGATCCTTAAGGTATATGAGGATTGATCACCCTCTCTCGCGAAAGGGGATTTTCATACTCTTTAAGGTTTAAAGGTTTTCACCTTTCTAAGTCTTGGAGTTTATACACTCCCGCCTATAGCGCACGAAAACAAGGGTTTAACCCCAGGATACTAAGGGTTTAACCCCAGGATACTAAGGGTTTATCCCCAGGATGTTATGGGTTTATCTCCAGTAAAACTAAAGTTTTCAACACAAACTCTAAAGATATAGCAGATTAGATTGTGTTCTTTTGTGAAGAAAAAGCTACAAAGCTTAGTCACTAAGTGAAGAAATACTCAAGTATGTCAAACATTGATGCAAGATCCTGCACGAACAGGGGACATCCATGCTGGGGACATTGCAAAGGATTCCAAGGTTGGAGTTGGAAATTATTGCATAAGTGTTTCTGGAATGACTTTCCATTTTTCAATACTTGAAAGCCCTATGTAAATAATCTAAGTTTTCGACAAAGAAATGTTCGACCAGACTTTTGTCTGATATTTTCAAAAATTATAGAAGTACTGACTATTTTATCAGTATCTCAACCGGGATATTTGATCAGAATATTTCAAACATACTTCTTGAAATGAAAACATAACAACGGCAGATAAGGCTGAAGGATTAATCTGTTATTAGCAACCCAAAATGTCACACTCTTGGTTTCGTCTTAAAACAAGACACATCCACCAAGAGTATGATAAAGTCTAAAGCATATGAACATTGATGACCAAAGGCTTCGTCCTGGAACCCAAGATCCCTCCACCTTTGGCCATTATATTGTGCATAAAATATAAATTGTTTAAAGTGCAGGAAAAGTAAATTGTTTGGGATTACAGACCATTCAAATTCAAAAAAGTAGGCTCCAGCCTAAGCAACACTATCCATCATTGCCCACCTCGATGCTCTCACACAGCAGCATCCTCCCCGACCTTCACCGCCTCCTTACCCTCAGCATCCCGACCAGCATCGCCACTATCCGCTCCAGCATCAGCCCCAGAATCCATGATAGCTTCAACCGCCTTTGGAGGTTCCTCAACCGCCGGTTTGGCAATGCGCTCTACGGGTTTGCCACTAAGGTCCTTCAGTTTTGCCTCCCAAGCTTCAATGTCCCAGGTAGGGCATTCAACGCCCACAGCTCTGGCTTCATAAGCCATCTTCAGCCTAGCTTGAAGAAGGGAGATGACAACAGAACCCTTGAGGCCTTCCCGGTAGGCGATCAGATCTTGTTCATGTTGAAGCTGAGCGGCTTCCAGTTTAGCCTGAGCCTCTTTAGCTACCTTCTCCTCAGCAAGCTTAGCATCCCGGATCACAACCTTGAGTTTGTCTTCGTAATGCTGTGACATGGCCACGGTGATCTTCCTCTGATCCTCATTGGCGATCTCTGTCTTCTTTAGTTTGACCTCCAATGCCTTGACAGAATCAAAAGCCATGACCTGGAGATGTGTCAGGCATTCGAGACCCTACAATGTCAGGTATGAATGTCAGTATAATTAACCAGGATATCAATTCAACATATATTCACAGGATATAGGATGGGGATATTTACCTGGTTAAGAAGGGAAGTCATGAGGCTGCTGGATTCTGCAAACCCAAGGTTCTCGTAGGAAGGAGAAGCCTCAGCTGAAGCGGCGGGGAAGTCAGTATCATTTATCTTTCGAGAACTAGAGGCCCGAGGCTTGGAAGCTAAAGAAGACTTGGGGACAGCGATGGGCTTGGAACTGGAAGAGGGCTTCAATGCAGAGGATGGCTTGGGGCTTGGCTCCTTCTTCACTGATGCAGGCTTAAAATAGTTGTCCAACTCGTCGAGGTCGAAAACCTCATGGATCATGGCTGATGCTACATACAGGGAGGTAATTTTAGATTTAATGATTCAATATCCTGACTAACAAAATACGTAGGATATCAAATAGGATCCTTACTAGACATGTTCGAACTTGAGTGTTGGGTTGAGGATGTTGGAGGCAGAATGAAACTTCTTTCGGAGTCTGGGAGCTGGTAGATGGCTTTAATCCTCTTCTCTGAATCAGCGAGGGGAGGTGCTAATTTTCTGAAGTCAGCTGCACAAAACATAAATAAGATATAAGACAGGATCGTGAGCAGGATATATCTGAGGATAACCCTAAAACCCTAGTTCCTACCCTTCGTTAACCACTTCACCGGAGAATCCGCTCCACCAGGGATCAAACTTCTTTTCACGAAAAAGAACTTGGATTTCCACTCCTCTTCATTCCTAGTGGCTCGGAGTATCAAAGGATCACTGGGAGTGGAGTAAAACAAGAATCGATTAGACCCATGAGATCTTAACCGGTATGCTAGGGGAAGATCATTAACAGAAATCTCTAGAATGTACTCGTTCTTGATGCGATCAAGAACCACCAAAACCCTCCAAAGCATGGGCATGGTTTGGCTGAAACTGAGACCGGTGGTACGGAAGAAATCAGTGATGAAGTCGGAAAAGGGAAATCTAAGACCTAATGTGAAAGGATAAGTGTTAAAACAAAGCCACTATGAGGAAGACACGCCTGACCGGAGTTCCGGATCATACGGCCTGAATATCGCAGTTTCTGGGAAGATACCGGAGGTCCGAAGGGCTGACAGATGAGTATTGTCGAATGTACAGGGCTCTTTCTCTGGATACTGAAGAAGGTTTTGTGGTGTGAAGGTCGGAACAGAGTCGCTGGAGCTAGACCTAGTTTGTCTCACCATTAATGACCGGAAAAAGAAGAAGGATGAAGATGAGAGAGAGAAACTTTACCTTATCACTTTCTTGGATTATGGTTAAATGGTAAGCAAGTGGAAAAGAAATAGAGAGGCAATGAGTAAATATAGCCTGGGCAGTTACATCTTGTCAAATCAAGCAATCTCATCTCTTAATGGCCTCGAACAACGTAAAAATGTAACCGTTAGGACTGAGGATCCTCAACGGCAACATTTTTGGGGAAAATTGTTATGGGTGAAATTCTGAGCTCATATCTTGACTTATATCTTGACTAATATCTTGATAATTAATGTCTGTTTGCGACAAGGATACCACGACAGGATATTGGTAACATCCTGAGGGAGTATCCTGATAGCTACTAATATTTTACATGCAGAATGGTTCTAGGACTTGCAACGTACACGAAGACCTTTTCCCCTGAAGACTCGCTCCATTCAGTTGCAATATGGACGTTGCAGCCGCCAAGACCGGGTCTACAACGTTCAAAATGGAATATTTCGGAGCACCCCAAGATTATAGGAAAATTTGTTTAATTCTTGTAACTATATAAAGAATGAGCCAGATCGTAGGACACACACGAATCATACAAACTTCACTCTCTGCTCTCTTACTCTCACTCATTTCTACCGCATTCACACACAAACAGTTTACATTAACAATCGTTGTACCACTTAGTAGCGATCTGAGCATTATCCTGCACTGTATCCTGAATATTCAAGCAATAAGAAGAACAAGGCAGCCGACGTTCGTCAGCTCCCGAGGTTTTATGCCGGAGATCTAGATTGAACAAGGGCTTTCCTCGTATATCCTCTGTCCACTTTTACTTTTACTGCTCATTGTTTGATAATTGACATAGTTTCATATCCTGAGGCTATATCCTGAAACTGTTTTTATAAACGAATAAACCAACATATTTTTACAAGCATTGCTAGCACACTACCTCACAAAACTAATTTGATCACTTAATTGCTTCGGTAATTTTTCACCAAAATAGGAGTGTTAATATTACTTGAATATTAACATAGAATGACATCTTAAAATGGTTTAACAGGTTAGCCATGATCGCATTGACCATAGAGGCTTGGAAGTTTAAGCATGGTTACTACCTCTTGATAAAAGGGATAATCTTCCTTAATTATCATGGTGGAGGATTATTCCATCTTAACTACCATTTATTTTGCCAATCAACGTGACATAATCACTTGGCATGTGTAAACCATTAAGAAGATCTTTTGGAATTTATAGCGGAGCGATAAAATTGAATTAAAATCGAGACGCTCGAATGAATCAAAGGAATAATAAGGACAAAATTGCAAAATTTCACTAAAAACGATAAGGATTACATATTTTTCCTCTAAAGAGGTCTCAATACAAAGTCTTGTCCGCACAGGGATTTATTACAAGAAAACATACCCACGTAGGGGCTTAATAGAAATAACAATGTCCATGCATGGACTTTTTGGAATTTAAATTACATAATTGAAACAAAAACTACTCATCCTTTCTCCCTTTTACGGCTTTATATAGTTTCTTGATAAATTTGGTCATTTTCTTCTCCGACTTCTTAACTTTTTGTTGCATTTCCCTGACCTGATCTAAGGCCTCATTAATGGCCTCGAGTTGTGCTTGTGGTTGGGGTTGAGGCTGAGGTGGAGGTGGTTGCGGCTGAGGCGCAACTGGATATGGATATCCACAAGGTGGATACCCGGTAGTGGCATAAGGAGGTGGGTAATTAGGGTAAGAAGAATGATAGAGGTTAGTATGAGTAACTACGTCATAATAAGGATCATGTTCCAGCCCATGGTGGATGTAGTTATACAAACCAGGAGGGTCAATAGAGTTAAACCCTGACGGGCCTGTGTAAGCAGGTATTGGGTTAGCAAAATCCAGTGGTGGTAGTGATGGTTGAGGTTGAGGTTCAACAGTTGGTTGTGGCGAGGGTTCCACCACTGGCAATGTGTTCGAGGGCCTACCCATTTGCGGGTCCTCCGGGATGACTGGGTATGATGGTGGCAGAGGTGGTAGCGAACCCGACCTCTGACCAGCACACACCAACATGCGTTCCCCATGCCTTCGGCGTGATGATGACTCAGGTGGTGGCAGAGGTTGGTCCACCTGTTGCATTTCTACATCCTCGGCTTGAGGATGTGGTGATGGGGTATAGTGTTGGGGAGTGCTGTGGTGAGAGGGTGTATTGACGAACACGTACTGAGCCCATCTTTGTTCATTGTCATCAAGACCTCGAAACGGAGACCCTGCCAAGGAGTTTGAGCCACTAGACAGCTCGATGGGATGACCATACGATCCGGTTTGTGGAAATTCCTCCGAATCAGAATCTTCCTCCATATGTGTTGGTGAGTCAACTTGAGGGGTTTCAGGTGAGGGTTGGTTAACCGGGTTGTCAAAGTTAAAGTTAAAGTATTCTTGGTGAGAATGGGAATGAGAACGGTGTGATTAGAGGGAGTGGTAAGAATGGTGAGAATGGTAGGAATGTTGGGAATGTGATTGAGGTGGAGAATATTCGTGTGAAATCGAATATCTATATGGTTTGAAAGGGGATGAAGAATCTTCGGATCCTTCGTAAGGGTTATGCTCAGGCAGATTAGCTGCTCCAGCTAGAGAGGGTCGAAATGGTGGTCTAAAAGATGGTCCAGTCATAGAGGGTCCGCCCCTCATGGGTCCTTTGCCCTTGCCTCCGGGTCTGAATTTTGGCGGCATATTTCCTACTTCAACAACGAGTTAAAATAAAGCAAAACAATAATAATAACTTAATAATGAAATGAGTACTCAAAGCCTAAACTTGGAAGTCTAAGGAATGTGCTATTGTGTATTTTCGAGATTAAACACAAAAGGCTAGTGTTTAATTCACTCGAACGTCGGCTCTGATACCAACCTGTCACACCCCGATTTCCACGTATAACCCGGTGGGCCCGGTTGGGAATATCGTGACGTAGTTGATAACATCATAACCAAACAAACACATGCACAATGGAAGTCTTGGATTTAAATTACTAGTACAAACCGAATGTCCAAAGTTCAAAATAAATTACAAGGCTTGTAATGAAAAGATCCACAGGCGGATCGAATAAAATATACAAAGTATTGTTCGACAGACTTTAAGCAACCTAGAGACTTGCAAATTCCTCTATTGTCACTATAGCGCAGCTCCCGATCTATTGCGTGTTGCCACCTGTAACTTGGTCTTTTGAAAATACGTCAGTTTTCACGGTAAATACTAATAACCGACACCTTTTTTAAAACATTTATTTAAGATGATTTTTGGTGCACTTGGCACGTTTTATAAATAACATGGGATAGTTCAAAATGACCTTGTTTACAGTTTTACATGTTTGTCAATACGTATGGGGTTCGGTGTAGAAACCGAATAACCTGATTAACCGACACACCACTTAAATAATCCACCAGTGGGTTTCAATATTTTATTAGCATTAGCGTCTGTCGGGTGTATGCCTACACCCCGCGCTTAAGGTCGTGGCCATTAGTAACTTAAATGAGCCAAGGATATCCCAGACATGGTCGAATTACCCCCCAATGTTTAAGTTATCAAACAATACAGAATAAAACGGGTTATAAGGATTTAGTAAATCACAATCCGATAACATGATCCCATACCCGACCAAGCCCGTATAGGGAAATAAGTTAAAAGTATTTACCTGAGCAAATTCTTCAAATAAGATAAGTAACTCAGCCGAATATTCAAAAAAAGTAAGCTTAGATGGCAATCTACTGGGAGGCTCTGAGTCTGGAAATGATTGTGTTTATAACCAATTAGAATACTAACGGGTCCTATCTACTTTGTAGACTCGAACCGGGTAGCTTAAAGATAATAACGGTACTAAACGCTAGATTAAGCGAGGACCGGAATAGAATGTAGTTTAAACCCGACAAGTACGAAGACTCGTTTAATATGGGTAAACATGTTACATTCTGGATTTTGAAGATAAAATGATAAGGTTAAACCCGTTTTGGTTAAATTACATAAACTAGTTACGTAGGCAGAACCGTACGCATATAAGCGAAATCGAGTAACCAGGTGAGTCCTATACAAGTTCCATATGCCATTTTACTTTAAATATGTGTAACATCAGTGAGTTATCAACACATTGGTCCGTTATGGTTTTAAAATCCATTTATGCCTTAAAAGGGCATTTTGGTCATTTTACGGCTTATAAAAAGACTTCATGAGCAAACTGATATAATGGTTATAAACTTACTGTAAAAATAGTTTAACTATGATGTTATATCAGTAGGATATCAAGTATATGTGTGGTTTTAGAGTTTAAGACCAAACTATGCCTCGAAAGGGTATTTTGGTCATTTCACACATCACATGACAAATTATTTGGGAATCTGAGTTTAGATTATGTACCTACTGTGAATATGTTGAAAATAAGTTTTGAAATCAGTAGGTATCAAGTCTCGATGCTTTAATATGGTTTTAAACCATACTATGCACCGAAACGGCGATTAAGTCGCTAAATGACGATTTAAATGGTGTTTGAGTGAAGCTGATGTTATGAATAGATATGTATGATGAAAATATGTTGTATAATATAATACATTAGTAGATAATAGGTTTTGTTCATTAAAGGTTGTTAAAACTCCTTTTTGGTGCCGAAAAGGGCAATATCATCATTTAAGGACTTAATACATGGACTTGTATATAAACCCAGGTTATAATCTAAATTGACGTCCCAAATAATCCTAATTATGATATTACATCAGTATGTAAAGAGTTTTGAGGCTATAGTTATGTTTTAAAGCCATTTATGTGTTAAAAGGTAATTTGGTCGCAAAATGCATAAACTATGTGAAATACCCATTGCTTGGATTTAATTCAGAAAAATGGCCTCAACATAAGTTAAATAACGTAGTAAATCAGTTTGTAACTCATCTTTTTATGCTCACTTATGCTTAACTTTGTTTTTTGAGCACTTAGGGACCTTTTAGCAAAATTCGGTATATTATATGGAAGCACTCATAAATACTCGGATTACTAAGCAACCATGTCATATAACACCAGAGGGTTATAGTACAATACATCATGGTCACAAGGCAACTTAATTTCAAAAGCTAAGGTTGCTAAATCGGGTCAGAACTGAAAGTCAAGGCAAAAGCCAGCTTTTGCGACTTTCGGTTGCGAACCGACCTTAAACTTGAACTTGACGGGCCGAACATGTTTAGACATGTCCTAATACTTATTACCAAGTTATTAAAGTGTTGAAACTAATTTTATAGCACCTGCATTGCTAGATATGAATTTTCTTCAAAACTGACCCGTTTGACTTTTTATAAATATAACTTTGACCTGTCAGTTGACAAAGCAAACGTGGTAATCAGGAGGTTCCCTCTTGAGGGTTTAACATCTACCTAATTACGATCACATAGCCACATTCGTTACAAGCGTGGGTTGAACCGTAATGGTCTTAGCCGAAAGTCAAAGCGTTTTTACATCAACGCTTTGACTTTGGCTCAAAGCCTAATAAAACTGAACAATGAGGGATAGGAACACTTATACAAGGTCCTAGCATGAAAATAACTTGATTAGGAAGTCCCTTTATGGTCAGGAACCTCCAGAAGAGAAGTAGAGAAGATTGTGTAAGAATGAGCAAGGAATGGAGTTGAAGTTCACACCTATTTATACCCAAGGATCAAGACTCAGGTAATGCCAGGTGTTAGCAGGTGCCATGAGAGTTAAGCAAGTGTTTTGGGACGTGTAAAGAGCAGGGGAATGGGTGGCATTGCGCACAAGGTGGCAGAACAGGAGGCTACCAAGAAATCACTCGCTGGCGACCACTTGCGGACCGTAAGGCATCTGCCTTGCGGTCCGTAAGGATCTTCTGGCACGCGTAATTCAAAGGTGGTTACGGACCGTAACCGAAAAGGTCTTGCGGTCCGTAACCGCCTCCGAGAACTTGAAAATTTTTCATTTTTGCACTTTTGGTCCCTCGACTTCATGGCTTGCCGTTCAGAGGTTTATAACTTAACATGTTGGCAAGTTTAGTCTCTCTCGTTAAGCATGCGGCATTCGAGGATCAGCGGAACACATGTCGGAATTTTACAGGACAGGTTTTTACAAGGTGTTACATATACCCAGATCAATATTCTGTACAATATAATCACTCAAACGAAACACACAACTCTCAACAGATCATCTGTAATTTATTGATGATATGTAATTAATAAAAACAAACAGTCTCACAAGATTGGTGAATCAATACGATTCACGAGATCAAAACCCTAGACTTTTAGAGAGAAGGTAGAGAATAGTCGCGGAAGAGAGAGAAGCAGATTATGGTGTCTTGACTGAAGACTTCGAGACACTTCAATATATAACTGGGTAGCAACAACCCTAATAAGATATCCAGCTGTCTGAAAGCAGCCCACCTTAAGACTTGAGCCCACAACGAAAAAGCCTAGCAATCTATCTCTCGAGCCCAGAAACAAGCCAGAAGCCAAAACATGCATAAAACACAAAACAGATTAGAACGAACATAAATAGATTAAACATATTGAATTGTATTTTCACCAACACCCCCCCCCCCCCCAATTCAATATTTAAAACAGTCAAACGTATTAAGAAGACAACAAACCTTTTTGTGCGGACCAACAAAAAGACCTTTGGTAAAGACATCAGCCGCCTGATCCTCTGATTTAACACTTACAGTTTGAATAACCCCTTTAGAAGTCTTTTCACTTAAGAAGAAAAGACCTATTTCAAAATGTTTTGTACGTTCTTGAAACACATGATTGCCTGCTATGGACTGCTCTTTACTTTTCCATGAAACAAGATTATTACCCAGAAAGACACAAAACCCGATAACAAACTTACGAGAGTTTAATCATTTAGCCCAATCTGAATCAGCATAGGCTTTGACATCTAAGGTTTCTCCTTTTTTAAACAAAATACCATTTCCAGGAGAACCCTTTAAGTATCTTAAAAGCCTTAACGCTATTTTAAAATGAGCCTGAGTAGGAGAGTACATAAACTAACTAAAAAATGCACAGAATATGCAATATTAGGCCTTGTATGTGAAAGATAAATTAGCTTAGCAACAAGCTTTTGATAAACAGTAATATTGGTTAACACCTCATTATCCACTTCACATAAATGCGTCAAAACACAGTTTGCTTCAATTGGATGACTTACCGGTTTACAACCAGTCATACCAAACTCAGCAAGCAAATCCAAGCAATATTTTCGTTGAGTTAAACATAAACCAACTTTATTTCTTATGACTTCAAGACAAAGAAAATATTGTAATTTTCCTAAGTCTTTTATCAAAAACTTTAACTTAAGTAAAGAATTAATTTTATCAGTTTGTTTCAAACAACTACCAGTGACGATAATATCATCCACATAGACAAGAAGAACAATAAAAACATATTCTTTTGTCATTACTAACATGGAATGATCACACTTACTTTGCTCAAAACCTAACTCAATTAACACTGGAACAAGCTTTTCATTCCACATTCGAGGAGCTTGTTTCAAACCATACAAAGATTTTTTCAACTTACACACTTTAGACTTACATAAAGTATCATAACCATCATGTAGACACATGTAAACCTCCTCATTAAGGTCACCGTAAAAAAAGCGTTATTAATATCAAGTTGAAAAATATCCCAATCAAAATGAACAGCCATAAATAACACACACCTAACCGTAACCATTTTCACAACGAGTGAAAAGGTTTCAAAGAAATCAATTCTTTCTTTTTGTCCAAACGCTTTGGCAACAAGTCTAGCCTTATACCTCTCTATCTCACCCATTGGATTTATACTTTATTTTGTAAACCCACTTACACCCTATAGCTTTCCTATTAGGGGGTAAATCAAAAAATTCCCAAGTATTATTCCTATGTAAAGCTTCAAGTTCTAGATTCATATCATCAACCCAATTATTATCAATTTTTGATTCATAATAAATCTTAGGTTCACAACTTTTATTTAGAACAGAAGTAAAACAAACACATTCAGGAGACAGATTAGCATAATTCAAAACTTTTTCAACACCATATCTGACTTTACCATCAACGACAAAATCATCAAGTTTAAATGGAAACTTAACATTTCTAGAAGACCTCCTAGGATTTGTGTTAGTTTGTCCTATATTATCTCCCTCAGAATTGTTAAATCCTTCCTTTTCAGTGTCATGACCTGACCTGTCCACATTTATCTGAACAACGCTTGGTTGCTGATCATCAGCCATACCTGAAGCATTTTCAAGATCAGGTGTAGACTGCTCGGTTTCATGTCCTGAAGAAGGTTCAGTTTGTAAAGTATCATCATTGGGAGTAGAGTCAAACTCAGGGTTTTGGCTGGCATTTTGTTCAAACACATCAAAGAAATTTAGGGTATTAACTTTAGTAGGAGATTCTGAATCATGTAAAGGTTTCTTATCCTTAAAGGGAAACATATATTCATAAAACCTAACATCCCTAGAATAAAAAAGTACCTTATGATCCAGATTCCAAAGTTTATATCTCTTTTTTTCATTTGAGTATCCAACTAAAACACATTTTTCAGCATGAGTATTAAACTTATCTGAGTTGTTTAATATAGTACTGAAACAAAGACAACCCACAACCCTAAGTTGACTCAAAAGAGGAGGAAAACCAAACACAAGATCATAAGGAGACTTTCCATTTAAGACAGATGACAGAGTCCTGATAATTAAATAAGTAGCAGTTAACACACATTCAGCCCAAAACTTTAGAGGAAAACCCCTTTGAAACAGTAACTCTATGGCAACATTCAACAAATGCCTATGTTTCTTTTCTACTTTCCCATTCTGCTCTGAAGTATAAACACATGAAGTTTGATGAACAATACCATTTGTATAACAAAACTCAGTCATTTGCTTGTTTATAAATTCAGTACCATTGTCACTTCTAAAAGTTTTAATTGACTTACTAAACTGAGTTTTAAGCATATTATAAAAACCTTTAATATGGTTAAAAAACGTCATCTTTTGACTTCATGAGATAAACCCACTCTAGTAAAATCATCAACAACAGTAAGAAAGTATTTGTACCCATCTTTACTTTGGACCTTATAAGGACCCCACACATCAAGATGAATCAACTCTCCTAACATTTTTGTTTTATAACTACTAAAAGGGAAAGGTTCCCTATGTTGCTTAGCCCTATGACAAGTTTCACAAGGTTCCAACACACCACTAGTTTTAAAGACCATCATCAGACATAATCATATGCTGATTAGGCCCTGGGTCAACTATCCACCTCATTTTCTTTCCATTACTAACAAAATTAGATAAACAATAAACAAGTTTTATATCACAAGTAGGTTTAACAATCATGCTAGCAAAGCTATTTAAACATATAAAATTAGCACACCTAGCAGCGAAACCACTACTCTGAGGATCACCTTTGGACTTATCATTCAAGAGACTTAGCAACTGAGCTACCTGATCATTGGTCAAAGAGCTCACAGAAGATGAAGAATCAGTATTATCAAAAGTAACATTGTTACTAACCCTGTTACCCTTATTCCCACCAGTTTTTTACTTCATCCAATAAGTTCAAAACACCTCTCAATAGTATGGCCAATCTTATTACAATGAGAACACTTTAGATTATGGTTAGAAGATCTAACACCTTTTTTCTTTGGATCAACAAACTGGTTAGTTTTAACAGCAAACCCAAATACCCTATTAGGGGGTTTATCAAAAATATTTTTAGTATGAATATGGGATTCTTCTCTAGAAATAAAAGGAAAAGCATCCCTCACAGAAGGAAGTGTTTCTCTGGTTAAAAGATTTGTTCTAACAGACTGGTACGTACTATCAAGACCCATTAGGAACTGCATCAGTTTAATAAGATGATTGAAATCATTAAACTGTTTGGAAGCATCACATGAACATGCAGGTAAGGCAAGTAACTCTTCTAATTTTTTCCACATACAGTTTAGTTTATGATAATACTCAGAAACATGCATGCCATTCTGACTAAAGCAATTAATTTTTTGATATAGATAAACACAAAAGATCCGTCAATCTTATTAAGTTCCTTTTAAATCCTTCCATACATCAGAAGCAAGCTTAGAGTAAACCGACCAAGATACAATTCTTCAGACACAGAATTAAGAATCCAAGTAAGAACAATAGAGTTGCATCTATCCCATTGCCTACCCAGAACATCATCAGTAGTAGATAGTAGACCTATGACATGTACCATCAACAAACCCTATTTGGTTCTTAACTTGTAAAGCCAGAATCATAGCATTAGACCAAACTCTATAATTTGTTGTACTCTTAGGTTTTAACTATGGACAAATTAGCACAATCACTAGGATGGAGAAACAATGGATCACCAACATCAATCTTGCTAACCAGAGTAGCACTAGTGGATTTCAAATTATCAGTTGTATCAGTAGTATTAATCACGTCACCACCAACCATAATAAGCAAACAAAAGATAAACAGAATCCACAGAACATAGAAGCCAATCAACCGACAAGAAACAGCAAAGTATCACAAACAGAAAATAATCAAGAAGCAATTAAGAATCAAACAGAATCCCAATGAAAAAACAATCAAGAAGCAATAAAAAAATCAAACAGGCTAATAACCAACACAAGACTGACCAAACAAGAAACCAGTGAAACCAGGACTGCGGTCCGATCAAAGGTTCGTCACTCAAAAGGTGCCTCCACAGATAATATCTAGGAAGCTATAGACACCCACGACCAAACACTACAAATGCAACAAAGTGACCCCTTTTGTATCCCAATAATCAAGCTGGTCTTTCTAAACTCGGTATCAATATGCCTAGACATAGACTCAATGATGCAAAAGAAATTAAAACAAGAGAAATAGATAGAACAGTCTCACAGAGGGTGCGTATAACTCTAGCGAATCAGACTTGTAACCTTCACTTAGGGTTACAAGTTCTGACTATAAGAAAACCCACAAGCTCTATTGGTTTGCTCTTTAGAAAAGACCAACGAGAACTTTCTTCAAGTACACCAGAAAACCCTAAAAATTAGGGTTTCAATCCTCACAGCGGCACAAACAGCGAGAAGACAGAAGTCACTAGATCTGGAAGCGGCAGAACCCACCGGAACTACCAAGACTCCAATCGATCACCAGAACACCCGGAAATAACCGGATCTGAGAGAAAACCCTTGAACATAACGGAAGACGATACCACCAAGAGCACCTAGTTCTCTGATACCATTTGAAAATACACGGTACAAAAAAGATCTGAACAAGATTATACCCAAACCAAAGCTTTTATACCCAGATCAATATTCTGTACAATATAATCACTCAAACGAAACTCACAACTCTCAACAGATCATCAATACGATGATCTATATGAATAAAAACAAACAATCTCACAAGATCGGTGAATCAATACGATTCACAAGATCAAAACACTAGACTTTTAGAGAGAAGGTAGAGAATAGTAGAGGAAGAGAGAGAAGCAGATTATGGTGTCTTGACTGAAAACTTCGAGACACTTCAATACATAACCGAGCAGCAACAACCCTAATGAGACATCCAGCTGTCTGAAAGCAGCCCACCTGAAGACTTGAGCCCATAACTAAAAAGCCCAGAAAACTATCTCTCAAGCCCAGAAACAAACCGGAAGCCCAAACATGCATAAAACACAAAACGGATTAGAACGAACATAAAAAGATTAAACATATTGAATTGTATTTTTAACAGCTTATTAACATCTCCCACTAATTGTGTTACCCAAAACTCAATGTGGAATGGATTGAGTATCACAAGATAATATATCTTACGATTTATTCCAAGCCAGCCCAACCATTTTAAAGGCCCTACGTGAGAAGAAAAATACTGAGCCCGTCTCCACATGTCAATTTATAAACTTCAATTGAGACTAATAAAAAATTAATTGATGGGTGATCACTACTAAAAAAAGGAGCATTAAATGGGGTGATTTGGCCTTTAAGACGCGGTTTCAAACCCCGTCATAACATTGTGCTTCTTAAACATGGTGAACTTCGTCTATTGATCCAAAATACATTTTTAAAGAATTATTTAACTTAGTATAATAAACCATGTCTAATAAATGTTAGCTGTAAAAATAATATTTATGTAGTTTCGTGTCCATTCCAAGCCTATCCAAATCAAGCTAATATATATACACCAATTCAAAGATTTTCAAATCAACCCAATACATATTCAATTCAATTCAGAAATAAACCGTGAAAGTACAATTCTTTGCTAAATGTATAACAAATCAATGTGGAAGTCATGGGTTCGAGTTCCATTTGGTGCAATTTGCTCCAGATGGGTCAAGGGTTTTACCACAGTACACCTTAGGGCGGTGAGTTTCCCTTGGAATAGTGTGTGGGCCTGGTCATTAGCGTTGTCTGTGTTTACAGAGCGTGTGTGGCCTTTCACCAATGGGTTTATTCGGTTGACTGAGTTTGTATAGCATCCTTGGCCTTTCAAAAAAATGTACATTAAATTTCGTAAATAAACTATATATGTTTCCAAAATCTCTATATTAAGCTAAACTAATAAAATAACTCGCGAAAATTTTTTTGCATCGTCTTCAACAAAATATCTATATCATTATCTTAGCATCGTATCGTGCTACATCCAGAATAAAAGTACATAAAAAGTTATTACAAATATCATCGACGAATACTAAAAGCGAATAGAAAAAAAAAAGTTTGCCATCAACATCTTCAGTAAAGTTATGTATATATTTATATGTTTTATATACATCTAAAAACGAGTATAAATCTACTAAACCCTTTAAGTTTAAAAAAAATCAAACAATTAAGAAATATAAATTACTTACTTGTTCGGGAAATCGGGTTTGATACTAATTAACATAGTCGAACATATGTTGGAGAACCATGTATCCGGATTCCCATTCACCCTTTTGTTGCTTACACTATAATAAATTAACAAATTATTATTTAAAAGTTAAGAAAATCAAACAACTAACAAATAGCAAACACATATACCTCAACCATTGTATATCCGAAATCAAATCCTAAGGCAATAGGAATTAGACCTAAGGTGATAGTTAGAAGAACTCTTTTTGCCTTTCACCATTGTCAAATCCAAAATATATACATGTCGTATGTTTGGGGCAATGATGAACAAAGACCAATGGTTACTACAAAATTAACATTAAACAGTTAGGTAAATTATAGTGATAAAATAAAAGAAAGTTAACTAAAATAGACTTACTCGGCCAAATGAGGTGCGAGAATGAATATGGTGAGTCACTAAACTAGGGATGTGATCTACAACCTCTTTAGGATTTCTTTTACACATATCACTTGTAATTTCGTTCACATTTAAGAAGATGCATCGGTTGAGTTTTTTAGCCTTTAATTCCTTATAAAAGTACCTTAAATCAAGAAAAAAGATATATAATAAACTTAATAAATTCATTTATATCTATACAGTGTTATTGTGATAACAACTTACAATGTAAACCAAAATACAGTATGACTAGAATCCTCGATTCCATCATGCCGGATTTGTGATTCACCAAAATTAGTTGTTTAAAATATCATGATAAATAGAAAGTGGTATAATGTGACGATATGAGTATGTGAGTCACTAAGAGAAATAGCATCTATGATCACTAGTCACTTCTGTATACAAGAAACAAACTGTGTTTTATTCAAAGGAACATACAGAGTGATACTGGTTCGGCTCACCGGTTACTCTAAACGGATACAGACCTTAAGAGTCGATAAGCCTAAACAATATCACGCCATGTCTATTTCTTCGCTGATAAGATAGATTTTGAATGATTTTGAATGATGGTTGCTTGCTCCTTTTTATAGACAAGATAATGGAATTAATTAAGCATGTGAGTACATATTTTAACCTATGAAAGAAAAGGAAGATGCTATAATTATATTGCTATTTTTATTATATAATTAAAAACCAAGTTAGTAAGAATTTAACAACCAATGATCGTGCTTCAAGATTTGCGAATCCATTATACCAATTATGTTCAGATTATAAATTATCACTAGTTTTATACTTGTTAATGGTAAATTATAAATTTTGCCTTTCAAGTGAATATAATTAGCATTTTAGTTCAAAAGTCTCAATTGCTTTATTGTATGCCCTAAAATGAATGTTATTTTTTTTTCTTTTTAGACCTTTAGTATCATTATCTTTTTCGTACTTACATTTCAAATATAATAAATCAAGTTTTGGTATCTAAATTTTTTTAACAACAAATTTGAATCAGTGACAGACCACTGGAATATCATTGTGTCACCAGCAGAACCACCCAATCATTATTAGTTGAGGATTGTCCAAATTTGTTTCCAGCTATTTATCTACCGTAATATGTTAATTGGTCGTTATTGTTACATGTGTTAAAATTATGAAACGCATGTCAAATATCCACTGTATCTTTATACATGAAAAAACAAAACATCTAAAATATATAAAACAAAACCTTCCCATATTCATTTCTTGATATCCATCACCCCTCCAGTTAATCATGTGGAAGCAACCATCAATGGGCAACAGGACCGTCCCCGATATTCTCTTAAATTTTGAGGGCATAGAGCGTGTAGTATGTTGAAGAAGGTAATCACTGCCTTAGACTAATGAGACGTTTGAGTAGTGGTGGACCTAAGAATTATTTCTGGAGCAGAAAACAAGAGGTTCAACCAAACTTTCAATGGTGCGATCGGGATTTTACCTATAAAATATACAAGGGGGGGTACCCGCCACCCAAGGCTTCACTTAGGCACGCCCCTGGTTGTGATGTGATCACTACCTTAATTAGTGAAACGCTTGTACCA
Source organism: Scalesia atractyloides (assembly GCA_947069175.1). Lineage (NCBI taxonomy): Eukaryota > Viridiplantae > Streptophyta > Magnoliopsida > Asterales > Asteraceae > Scalesia > Scalesia atractyloides. The sequence goes on along the minus strand of CAMTDV010001633.1, from coordinate 77,173,985 downwards.
GTAATATCTTCTGTTTAAGAGAATCGATTAGTGGAGGAACTCTCGAAAAAAGAATCGAGGATAGGAATTAAAGTGGATTAGTTAACATCTACTTGAACCTCTGTAAACCGTTTCTGCCACTCCTTCCTTTATTAGAGTTTTAATTAGCACATTAAAGAAAAAAAACCCAAGGCTTCACTTAGGCACGCCCCTGGTTGTGATGTGATCACTACCTTAATTAGTGAAACGCTTGTACCAGTAATATCTTCTGTTTAAGAGAATCGATTAGTGGAGGAACTCTCGAAAAAAGAATCGAGGATAGGAATTAAAGTGGATTAGTTAACATCTACTTGAACCTCTGTAAACCGTTTCTGCCACTCCTTCCTTTATTAGAGTTTAAATTAGCACATTAAAGAAAAAAAAAATATTTAACTCTCATGCATTACCAATCAACAAATAAAATGATTTTAATTTTTGAAAGAAAAAAAAAACAATTTACGTTTCACAAAAGGTGAAAAAGGTGAAGGTTTGTTTAATGAACTTTTATGGTCTTATGATGAGTGACTATAACATGTTAATCTACATCTTTCACAATTGTTTTCATACATTTAATCTGTATAATCAAACTATATAACAAAGGAAGAGTGAAATCTTTTGTTTGTATACAAGATATGCTGTTTTTTATTTGTTTTTTTGTCTTTTTTTTTAAGTTAAACTTCATTAAAACACCGGTCAGCCTGGCAAAAAAACAAAGAGCCGCACCAACCAACTATAACATGTACAACGGAAATTTACACCAATCTTTCCAAACAATGCTTCTATGTTTGGATCTAAATTTTAACCGTAAAAAACCCAAAGTTCTAATATCCCCAAAGATGTCTTCACTATCACCTCTACCGTTTGAAAAATTATTCGCGTTCCTCGCTTTCCAAATACACCAACACACGTCATGATAATAAGACCACGAACTACCTCTTTCTCCAGAAGACGATCTAGACCACATCCTTTGTGAAACTCCATCAGGTCCCTGAAAGAAAAGGCGAAAATAGGAGGGAGCTTGGCCCAACCACTGAGCCGGTTCCACACCCAAATAGAAACCTTGCACGTCGTGAACACATCTACAGATTCTTACGCTTCTCGGCAAAGGGCACAAGTATCCGATTCAGTGTTGATATTTCTTCTCGCTAAAGCTTGCCTCGTCGGGATACAGTCCAGGTCCGCCCTCCAAACAAAGATTTTACATTTTTAACACGAAATTCTGCTCCAGGTTCAGCCCATCCAACATCAACTTCTTGACCAAAGTGGTAAAGAATTTTCGGGAAACATCAGCCAGCCACTTCCATGTGTCTCTCCCACCCGAAATCTGAACACTTGCCAGCTTTGTGATTCGATCTTCCCACTCCGAAACCTCAGCAGCTGAAGGTGGATTCTTGTCCAATTCCAGTTCCACTCCACCAATACATCAGCTTTTATCGAATTCCAACGCAAAAAATCTGGGCCACTTAAACAAGATACGTCTTGTTGTAATTTCGCTCCACCATCTTGATTAATTCTACACCATTTTTATTTCTTACTCTAGTGACTGAAAGTAGTTGCACATTTTGTTTTGATGTATGCTTAGTGTTATATGTTATGTGTAATATGTTTTGATGTCTGCTTAGTGTTATAATGTGTATTTTATATTTTGTAATACGTCATTATGCAAATCTTTCTGGATTTAATTAATCATCATAAACTCATGTTAGGCGTTCAAAGCAAACTTTGCACTAAATAGATTGAAAAGATGGATGCACATGTGCAAGTTATGATATCTATTGAGGTAAATAAGAGATGGGTTTTCTTTAGGATATCTCAATAGGCTCTTGGTCATGGTTCGCCGTTAGACTAACGTTCTTGAGCCTTACATATAGCCTTGCTAAGCTTATACATAAATCCTCCCTATTTACGGGAGGGCACACCATTAAGAAAAAAGGAATGGCGCGGCATTTCTCTCTACTAGGTCGGCATCTCACAGTTGTCCTACATAATTCTTCTATCGATACAAACTTGACCATTAAAGGTTGTTCTTTGAGGCGACACCCTCATGAGCCCTTCTAATAGGTGCTATGGGATGATTGCGGCCAAAATTCAAGCTCGTCACGGCAAGGAACAAGTTAATGAATCGTCGAGACCATTTTGCTGGATTTATGATTCAACAAAATTAGTTTTTTATAAAACATAAGGTTTTATTAACGATAGAAAAATAAATAAGAATGAATGGTAAACGGGCAACAAGCTGCACTGCAAGCCCCTTTTGAATAGCAAATCCACTTCTACCAAAAACAAAACTCTGGTTCCTTGCCGTTGAGAAATTGTTGTGCATGACCCTCTGCACTCTGTCCAGAAAACCAACAGCTTCAAAAGCAAGGGAACCAAAAGTATCAAAAGAAAAGGGACTGAATACATGCTGATTCTCAGCACAAGTCTTTTCATGCTCAGCAACTTTTACAGATTCTGCATTCAACATAGCCTAACACAAAACGATTTTTCATGAGCCCAACTAGGGGGGATGCTCCTGTGAGGTCCACACAAGCGAGGTTTCCCTCCTGCCCAACCAAAAAGAAGAACATCCGCTGGCAGCAGAGTGGACATTCCTTCAAAATTAGTTGGTTGAAAAATCACAATCAATAAAAAAAATTTATGATGTGCACTCGGTAAGAGATTTGCGAACACTAACTGCTTCTCTATTCAAGAAACATTCACATTTTTCAAAGGAACATACAAGAGTGATATTGGTTCGGCTCATCAGTTTTACTAGAACACATAGACCTTAAATTTGATAAGCCGAAGCAATATCACGCCATGTCTATTTCTTCATGGGTTGATAATAATCAATTTTGATGATTTCGCGTGGTGGTTATTGCCCCTTTTATAGACAAGATAATCGACTTAATTCAAGCATGTGACTCCATAAACTGATGGAGAAAAAAAGATGCTAAAGTTATAGAATATTACTATTGATAGTATTATTATTATATATCTATAAAAACAAAAATAGTAAGAATTAAACAATCAATGACCGTGCTTCAAGATTGAATCCACCTACGATTTATGTTCAAATTATTTTTTATTAATAGCAACTTACAAATTTTGTCTCTCAAGTATTTTGAATGGCCAATGGCTATTGCTTCAATGGCTATCCTAAGTAATAATTTTATCATGTGAACCACAAATGAGTTATTCCATGAATGTTGCTTTTGTCTTTTTATTCCATATACATTCGTTCTTGTATTTCTAATATAACATGTAGATATTTTAGTGTAACTGAGACTAAGTTGGTGATTAAAGGGAATTATAGCGTCCTTGGGAGCAGGGTTCAAGGGGCGGCAGCCCTAGCGGGGTCCAAAGGGCAGAGCCCCTGCTAGGGTCGGGCTGCCAAAGGCAGTAGTTACTCATTCCTAACCCTGAAATTCGTATCAGATTTTTGGTTATGTTCCACTGATTCATTCACGAATTCTCATACACACATACTGTTGTTCTATTTCTCGAATTCAGAGAGTTGTATCCGATTGAATTATTTGAGAGAACCACCGAAATAATTTGATCTGAGAGTTATTGCACACCTCTCTAATTATCCGTATTTAAAAAATTCCCCAACATAATACATCAACAATTTTAAGATTTCACATAATGGCTATACAAAAACAACAACCAATGAAGCAAAGTTGCTGATCAAAGAACAATTTAGAGAAAGGTTTATAAGTTTTTTTTTTACGCATATGAGCTGATTACACAAATGGTCTAAGTGGTAACACGTATGAACTTGATTCATATTCTCTTTCAAATGGCCTCTGTTCATTAGCATTAACATGTGTCAAAAATATTAAAGGCATCCAATATGGCTCACTTTACTTTATACATGGAAAAGAAAATATACATATATATATATATATATATATATTATATATATATATATATATATATATATGTATAATGCATAAAACCCTCAACTTCTTCCTCTTCTTTTATTCTTATTCGTCACCCACCACCCGCTCATGTGGGAGCAACTGTTGAGGGGAATAACATCACCAACAGTACTTGTATCAACTACATCTTAATTCATCTTGTTTACCATTGTTAACTTCGACAATAGAAAAAACGCCTAATGTGACTTACCCTGGTTATCTCGGGGGTAACGTGTTGACGACAATAGTGAACAACTTCAACCATCGTTAACTTCGACAATAGACAAACGCCTAATGTGACTTACCCTAGTTATCTAGGGGGTTAAATTCATGTGTTGACGACAACAGTGAACAACTTCAACCATGGATCAGATTGACAATTTTACAGGAATGTATGCGAAAATTAGAGGGAGAGCACCCTAAATTGTTATAGAAAATTGACGGGAATTTATGGGGATTATGTCGAAATGATAAAACTCATGTAGCTCAAAGCTAGGAGTGGATGCTAGCGAACGTGATTCGTGATTCATGGTACGTATATTGATTTTGAAGTTAAGTTTTTTGATTTTAGCACTCTAATTCCTTTACCAACATTTAATGTTCTTCAATGTCTAACTTGAACAATTAGCTTCAACATTTACTTTGAACAATTGTAGAATGTCAAATTATTAACTAAATTTATTGTAAAATGTAAACTAGAATAATAATGTAACTATTAGAGTAAATCTTATTAACTTTATACCGCTTGTAAAAAAACATGGAAGAATATGGATCCGATGTACCTAAGTGTTACAAAAGCAAATAAGATGATTTCCATGTTCCAGTAAGTATTATGTTTCATTATGGGAGAGTCATTGTCGAAATTAAGTCTGATGGTCCATGCAACTACACAGATGATATAGGTTGATGAATGGCTCATGATATAGGTTGATGATATATGTACCTTTAAATGTCTTGCTACCATAACTCCCAAGAGCATCAATACTTCGACACTAACCACAATCTAACTCAATGAGTTTGTCTTCCAACCATCAATATTGAAAAACCCTTATGATACATAGCGGATAAAGAGAGAGGGGGAAGGGGGTATGCAGATGGGTTTGTTTTTTTGTGGGTTTTTGTAGAATGGCGAAAATACATTCATGGCCAAAGGACTTTTAGCCTTGTGATATTAAGGTGTGTTGCAAATGTGTTCCACCCTAGTAACCATCCATATTGAAAAACTTGTATGATACATAGCGGATAAAGCGAGAGAGAGAGGGAGGGGGTATGCAGATTTTTCGAGAATATTTGGAGTGTATATTTTTACTGCATTTGTTTATTCTTGATTAGAAGAATATTTTGTATATTACTTTTGTATCACTCTTATTTATTTATTATTGAGAATACCAATCCTTTCATGCTATTAGCCTAATTTTTCGATCCCCCAAACAACCCTAATTAGCTAACAAATATTCTCCCATGGCCGACGCATAATCTTCTTCTTCCTTTGTCGATTCAACATCCCTTCCCGTTCACACCCTTCTTCACATGTTAACTGTCAAGCTCTCACCAATCAACTATTTATTATGATGAAATCAAATCACCATTGTTCTCTCACATCAGCACCTTTTCTCCATAAGGATTGTCACACCCTAATCGATAATGAAAATATCAAAGCGAGACGTAATAGATTGCTCAAAGACATCATAACACTAAAATTTGCGATATATATTAAGATTCAAATTTTCATTTCCATATGATCGAATAACACATTACATTGTTCAAAAAGGAAGTACAACAATCAGGAATTTCATAACTAAAAACATCAAAGTGCATAAATAAATTAGGTGAATATCTAAGTCCACCATAAGTGGTTTCTTGTGATAGCATCATCAAATATTTCCTGCAACATGTATAAAATATCTATCAACATTATGTCAGTGAGCATACTAGTTTGTTTACATAGCATAAATAGAATAGGTCTCAAATCCACATGTTTATAGTATACTAAATCATGTAACATACTAACATGCAATAGACTAAATATCAATCCAAAGTTTGGCACTAGCGTAAACTTATTAGAAAAGTAAGTAAGGTCGTAAAGAATAACTTAACAATGACCCACGAAACGGACGGTGTGCTAATCCTATAGCGATATACATGTTAAGGGAGACTTGCAAGGTTAGTGATAGATAACTAAGCATAAGAATATTCTAGCATGTATTCATAATTAGCATAACAAGAAACAGGTTTAAGGATTGCGTGTTTGTATAGGTTTGATTGTATGTGTGTGTAAGTGTGTTTAGTATGGATAAATGTTGCAACCCAGATAGTGCTTTAAACGTAAAAAGGTCTAGTATGAATTCATGGTTTGCGAAGAAAATCCATAAAATGCGAGTAATCGAGTTTGGAGGATGGAACACCAAAGTCACCCTAAATTGGTAAACAAGGGTATATGAGTACATGGATTTGAAGATTTTAATAAATAAATGATAATTTACAAGTATGAAAATACACAAAAAAAAATCCCCGCCTAGACACTTATTTGAACACTATGATTAGTGTGTATTTGTAGTGAGTGTTAAACACTCACTAAAAGTACAAATAAAGAATCCAAGACTAGGATATTTTCCACCTTAACACACAGCATTCAACCATGGGTGGTTGATATTATGGTTTGGTTTTGGATAAGTGTGTTATATGTGTGTGTGTCTATATATATATATACACACACACACACGTTATTTATATAGTCAAGCATTTGAGGTCGGGTAATCCACAAACCTCAAGAGTTTCACCAATGCACAAAATCATCAACTTAGTTAATGATTCGGATGGTCATGAGTACAAGGAAAGAAATGCATAATTTAAACTAAATATTTTGCTAAGTAACCAAGTGACGGATGCTGGAAGTTTAGTTGTAGAACCAAGTTCCTCAACAACACCATTCATACCTTACCACGAGTCTTCCAACATTGCGTGTTTTGAGACTTGGTGTGGTTTCACTCACATTATTTCCTATGGTTACTTAGTGACTGACAAGGACATGAAATGGAGGCATATGAACCTCAAAGTTTCTGAATTTAAACCCTAACACAAGTCCTTCAACATGGAAGTTTGTTGGTGACTTGGGTTGGTATGCAAGAGTTCCAAAAACAAAGTTAAAATAAACAAGTATAAAAAGTTTACTAAAAATCCTAACTTGGACCTCAAAAATGATGGTTTTACCATCTTTGTTTACCTGGTAAACAAGTGGTAATACTCCTAGAGGTTTTCCAAGTGTAAGGAAGAAGGATTCAAGTAAGAAAATGCAAGAAGAAAGCCCAAAACTCATTGTTTTGGTTCTTGAACTTTCTGCCCAAAGTTGTAAAAGTGAAAGATTAGAGAGTGTTAGAGAGATTTAGAGGTGGTGAAAGTGCTTAGAAGGTGTTAAGCATTGGTATATATAGTGGGATAAGTGGTTTGGGTTTTTAATGAAGGTGGTTGAGAGTTAGGAGGAAAGAAGGTTGAAAATAAAGATCAAATTCACGTTTTTTGTTGCAGACCACCCCCTTGCGGACTGTAGGAGGTCCATACGGCCCGCATGGGCCATCAGAAATTATAAAAATTCCATTTTTAGTCCCTTGAGTTGTTTGATTGATTATTTTATGCTAAAAATACATTGTTAAGCATGTTTTGAGTATTTTAAGGTGTATGCAACTATATGAATAGTATAATTACTTATGATGTAACATTCCAAAGAAAAGAATCTCTATGTAAGGCTCGGTTTTAAATCAAAGAAGGTGTATTCATCATTAATTACGTATCATACAGGAATAATATAGGAAAAGATAATATAAAAGGTGATTTCCATTATGATCAAGTCTCGAATTACAAGGGATAATACGAATTACATCAAAAATGGAAAAGAATGAAAAATATGGAATGTTACATGGATGGTTCCTTTTCTGCGTTGCTTGAAACCATCACCTCTAATGGTAAAGTTTCTACCAATCCAGCATATATAGCCATGAAAGAAGCTGATCGAAGGGTCTTGCTTTTCCTTTAGTCTTCCTTGACCGAAGAGTCCATTGTAGAAGTTCTTGGACTCTCTTAGTCACATCACGTATGGTGTGCTCTCCAATATGTGTATCGTCATGATCCAGTAGAATGAATGCATACACTTCGTGATTCTCTCTACTGATTGCAAAATGGTAATTCCTCGGTCTCTGAATTCGGTCACAAGTTTAAGTCTCTCTGCAATCAGTTATCTACAATCTGTCATCCAGTTAATGACAATGACAAATGTCATTGGTTCTTATGTAGTCTAGGGTCCTCGTTTGAGATTTTCTCCACCACTCACAAGGTTGTTCATCCTCGCCCTTCATTTCGTGACCTTCTCTCTCAAGTCGAGAGTCAAGGACTCTTCCCGAAATCCATTCACGGTTTAGCTACTCTTCAGATGGTCTTTACCACTCAACACCACCATTTTCCATATGCTACTTCTCGCATCCCTATTGATCAGACTCGCCACTATGGTGGTCTAACCTATGTTGATCCTGGAGGTCGTGGTCGCCGACCACCCCACTGCCACTTATGTAGGAAAGAGGGGCATTACGCTACGCAACTACTTGCCCAAAACTTGGTAGTTTTACTAATCGGGCTTTTATTATTGATGCAAACTTGGTTGAAGCATTTCATTCAAAATGTCATGTTACAAATAGTACTCCGAATTGGTTTGTCGATCCTATTGCTCCCGCTCATATGACATCCTCTCCGGCTAATATAGACTTTTCCACGACTTATTCAAGCATCGATCAGGTGACTTTTTGAAATAGTAATACTTTACCTATTTTGTGTATTGGTAATTCTTCCATTGCCCAAAATCTGCTCTTACTTGATGTCCTTGTGATCCCTCACCTTAACAAAAACCTTCTTTTTAGTAGTAAATTGACAAATGATTCACCTACTGACAGTTTGTTCTCTGACACATTCTTTGACATTCATGGCCGCAAAACACACGCAATACCAGCAAGGGGTAATTGTGAAATTGGGATTTACATACTTGAACAGGGGGAAAAAGCTTTCATGGTTTCCATTATTTCACATCATCTTCGTGCGTCCTAAGAGAGATGGCATAATTGCTTAAGACATGTCTCTTTTGATGTTGTTTCCTTATTGCATAATTTTGGACATTTGTTTGTTACTTCCTCGTTACTGAAACCTAGTGTATGTTCTTCATGTCAATTGTCAAAAAGTAATCATTTTCCATTTATACAATATTCTAAGTGTGCTCTACATGTGTTGGATTTAATTTATAGTCATTTGTGGGTCCGGTACTCGTTCCCTCAACCGATGATTTTCGGTATTATGCAATATTTGTTGATGATTTTTCTTGGTTTACTTGATTTTATTCTTAAAAGGCAAAATCCATCTTTTTTACAATGTATTGTCAGTTTTCTTACCGTTTATTCATACCTAATTCTTGTGTAAGGTAAAAATATTTCAAATTAATGGGGGCATCGAATTCAGTAACAAACATGTGGAAAAGTTGTTACTTGACCATGGCATTCATCATCAGCTTTCTTGCCCACACAAGCCACAACAAAATGGTTAGACCGAACGTAAGCACCGTCACATTATTGAGACTAGCCTTGCCATGCTCTTTAATGCACATGCACTTGCAAACCTATGGGTTGATGCTTTAATGTCGGTGACTTATATTATAAACCGGAGTCAAATAAGTCTCCCTATGTGTGTCCACTAAAAATGGCTTATATGGCTTAAAAAGGCCCCACATGCACGGTTTCAATGGCTAAGTACCTTTCTTGGTCACTTCAACTTTGTATGCAGCTGTGTCTGCACCTCATTATATGTATACAAACATGGATCACGTTTTATATATCTCTTAGTTTATCTCAATGATATCATTTTAACGAGCAACAATGAGGTTGTTATTCAACAATTTATGTAACACCCTAGGCAAATCTTACATCAATCGTTGACAAGATAGACTTTTAATTCAAAGGAATGCCCTGCCTCAATAATCATCAACGCGTTTTGGGCGCATTAGCTGTGTAGCATATAAAAACTCCATGGTTAATCATGTTTAAGTGGGAGTAGTATCGGGATGGGTGATCACCTGGGAAGTCTATAACGAGGAAATCAAAAGGAAATCTGTGAGTTCTTGGGGAGGCAAAATGGACAATCCTTATGGTACGAGAGGCCGGGTGTTACAAATGATCTCTTGGCTTAACACTGAATTTGCTCTCAGGATTCCGGGTACACTCAACTACTTCTTGAGGCTTAAAATTTCATATACCCCAACGGGTCTTTTTCTTTGCCAGGCGAAATATGCTTATAATATTCTTACCCTGGCTGGACCTCTTGATGTTAAGCATGTCTCTATTCCTCTTGCCAACCTATATCTTATATTCTCAAGGTTGATCTTACATTGTACTGGTCGATACTTCAGTATTTAACTATTACTAGACCCGACCTTTCTAAAGCAGTAAATCAAGCGAGTCAATTCTCCACTCGCCAATTACGTCACATTTTCGACCGGTTAAACATATACGATATGTGAAAGGTACTATCTCTTGTGGTCTTAAATTTGATAAACCATCCATTACAAATCTCATTGGTTATTCTAATGCTGATTGGCAAGATGTATTGAATCATCAAGATTTACTTATGGCTACTCTAATTATTTGGGAGGAAATCTTTGTTTATAAGACTGCGAAAAAAACAACCCATAGTCTCTCGCTTAAGTTGTGAATGTCTCTCGCTTAAGCTGTGAATCTGAGTACCATGCTATGGCCAACACTTTTGTCAAGATTATTTGGATCACTCACTTTAGGGGCTTCATGTGTTACCATCATATCAGCCTACTATACTTTGTGATAATCGTAGTGCCCTATTTTCGAGTCAAAATCCGATCTCGCACAAACGAGCTAAACATGTTGATATTGACTATCACTCCAGAACTTGTTTCTTCGTTTTGTTTGTATGCTAAATTTGTTCTAACCAAACTTCAAGTGGCGGATATTTTCATCAAGAATTTACCACGACTACTTTTGAGCATTTTTTGGGAGAAGCTTTGTATTGTATTGGTCCACCACATTTTTTTTCTTAAAAGGGGTATTAACGTATAACACATATTTAGAGTGTATAAATGTTTACTGGATTTGTCTACTCTTGTTTCCTATACATCTCCAATTAGTTAGGAAATTATTTTGTATATAACTCTTGTATAATCCTTATTTTTTATTATTGAGAATACTGATTCTTGGTTGAGGATTTTAATTCTATGATATAACATTAGCGTAGCTTTAAAAGATTAAAAAATGTGTGAATTGACCGTTCTAAAATTGTAAGATTAAAGTTAAAATAAACCATATATCCAAGCACAAACACAAAATATTGAGTATCAAATTATTATTATAAAAAAAAAACATTTTAAGATACCCAAAAGTTAAGAACTTTTTTTTATTTAGTGCATAAGGTCCAACCTAAAATTTTGGTAAATTAGTGTTTCAAACACTAATTACATTTTAATTCCTCATTTTAGTTATATTTTAATTCCCTCATCTTTAACCATATTATGGATAACTAGTTAGTATTTACGTTTTAACCCTTTATAAAAAATAAAAAAAAAACTAACTACTCTTACGATTTTTGAAGGCCCATGACTTCTTCATACTTTAATTTCACTCTCTTTAATTTGAATATAGCTATAGTTTTTTTAATTATTTAAAACTGATATGCTACGTGATTAACAGTGTTTAAGAATGAGCAATAACTGAATCGTTAACCCAAAACAGAACAGATGAAACGAACCGCAATCAACTAAAAGTTGAATTAACTGAAAACCGATTAACCGATAACCGAATTAACCAAAATCTAGGTATTAGATTTTTGTAGCCTCGTTTAACCAAAATTAAGCGAACCGAAGAACCGATAAGTCATATTTTTATATATTTCTAGCTTTTATACATCCATTCATTTATTTCATATTTTATATCTCCATTTCATGTATTTACACCTCAATACCATGTATTTTTAAACAAAAGTTTTAGCCCAAGTTTGATTTTGGTTATTATATGAACCGAATAAAAAACTGTCAATCTAGCCGAATAAACTTAACTGATTAACCGAAAACTGATTGGTTAATAAAATAAACTAACCGGTCACTTTAGTTCAAGATAATAACTTAACCGACTGAACCATCCACACCGCAATGAAATGGACTAACCCATAACTTCGCTTATGACGTTTATCCACCATAATGCTACACCAAATTTTATATGAAATTACGAATAAAAATACTATCAAAAATAAGTATCGCAATTCAATACGTCGTCATCACCACAACATTCGAGCATCCTGCTAGTTTTTGATAAATAACGAATTGATATTTAAAACATATATACCTTAACAATATGTATATTAAACATGGCGGCTTTTGTATTCAACCATGTTGACCACTTTGCAAATTGCAATCGGAAAATGACACAGTCCACGAGAAGGTCGAATCACCAATATATATGTTTTTATCCACAATCTATGGTAGATTCTTAACGTAACAATTTGGGAGAAAATTACAAAAATAGATTCTTCATCTTTTTCCTTATTAGGTGTGTTTAGGGGTGTTTAATATTGCTCCACTTGTTCAAAAGATAATTTATTTATTTCTTTTATAAAACGGTTTTGTAATTTTTTAATAATCAGGTTTACTTTTAATTTATTTTAATCTAGACTAGAATTAGTGTTTAGTTGAATTTGAAGAACTCCAAGTCGAAGATTTAGATCCAAACCAAATTCAGAAATTCGATACCCATAACTTTTTCGGTCACAAAACTTACAATTTTTTTTTATTTTTTTTAACGATCAACAGAAACTTTATTCATTACTAGTAAGGAGCTAGACACCAAAATTACAATTTTTAATATAATTAGAAATTTTATTGGAAATGCTTGTATAAAGTTGAATATTGTTAGATTTAAATTCGATTATCTTTTTTCATGTTAGCTCGGGTTGAAAATCAAATTTGGTTCGAGTTTATATTCTAAACCAACATAAGCGACATCAAATCGTATAATAAAGTTTTGTCTTTACCTGATTTGATTTCATTTATACTAGATTGGTTGTGATTAAAATTTTGGATTTGGACGAATAGGATCGTTTTTTTTAATTATGCGAGTGGACCCAAGCTATCTACTTTAAAGTCATGTGAATTATTGTACGACTTTTTGATTCTTTATAAATGTTTATTTAAATATTGTACGACTTTTTGATTCCTTATAAATGTTTATTTAAATATTGTACGACTTTTTGATTCTTTATAATTTAAATGATAAAATTTCTTAATTTGTCCTAGTCTACATACATAATTGATTACTTCATTATTGAATTTGACCATCTTTGTAACCATCCTTGAATTTAGGTAATTAAAGGTTTTTTTGAAGATATAATATGAATTTTTATATATAATTTCTAAAAATACATAATTAAATATTGTTTTTATTAATGTAAGATTTTGAATACAAAATGATGACATTGACATCTAGGTGGTAAGGTGTAATCTTTTTATTCAAGAGATCAGGTTCAAATTCTGAAAGTTATATGTATAGATGGTTAATAAGAGTAGTATATGATTAGTATTCGTTCTAAAAAACAATTAAAACGTAGCTTCGATGAAAAGTGGCTTTAAAACAATCTTTTTTTTTAACGGCAAATTTGGATCACTTATGGACCACTGGAATATTATTGTGCCACTAACGGAACCATCCGATCATATTTATCCACTAGGCAATAATGTCTATATACCAATTCAGTAATAAAGCCACTAAATATGTATGTACTTGAAAAGTATATACATACATTTAATGATGGTGTTTTGTGCACCCTATGACAATGGCACCGATGATATAGGAAAGATGCTCATGATGCAACAACCGTTCGAATTGTTGAAGAAAGCATAAGAACAATAATCAAAAGGTGATAAGAAGAATAATCAAAAGGTGAATGAGACTAAATCCTGCCCCTCTAACCATAAGCATTTTTTTATTTCAACTTTATTCTCACTTAAGTCATATTTAAATATTATTATGATTTCAAGTTCAATTAGAGAGATTTGATCATATATTTACTTTAAAGATTTAAATAATTTAATTACCATATGGTGTGATGATGAAGATTGTGAACATCTCCACATGTTGGAAAATCTTTTTTACAACATTAAATTAGTATATCTTCAACAAATTCCCTTGTTATTCTACCTAATTCTTTTGTTGTTTTTTAAGCCAAACAAAATGGTGAATCTCTTTCTAAATAGTATGGAGAATTACTATATTTAGTTAGGATAGATAGAATAGGTAGAATCTATTATTTAAGATTTATGATGTAGATAAGATTTATTAGGCTATGAGGTGTGGTCATAACCCTCATGACCACCATGACTCTCCACGTCTGCACCATGTCACCTACCACTAATTCACCATCCAAAACCACTACCCTAAGGGTGGGGTCATAACCCAAACCACTATCCTCTTATTTATTTTAATTTATTTTTGTCTAAAGAAAAAAAGAAAGAAAATCTTGAAAATGAAAACTAGGACCATGGTTGCCATGGTTTAATCCATGGGAACCATGGTGGATCATGCAAGGGGGTGGTGTAGCCTTCTATTCATGTTCCTACATGGCAAATCATGTCCCAACCATAATCCCCACACCCTTTAGCCTTATAATTGTTTTTATGAATTATGATTAGAATAGTTTTCCTTTGTATATCTATAAGTCTATTTGTAAATGTATTGTGCATATGTGCACATTTACATTTTAAAACTTTGGAAGAAAGTAGATAAATCATAAATGCACATTTACATTTTAAAACTTTGGAAGAAAGTAGATAAATCATATATGCACATTTACATTTTAAAACTTTCGAAGAAAGTAGATAAATCAAAGAAAATGAGTGAGTAATGATAATTAAACCTTTTTTCTGTTTTATGCTTTTCATTTATATGTTATATACAAGTGTTTATTAGTTTATGTGGTTTTCACAGTTAACAAATGATTACAGTTCTATATATATACACATACATATACATATAGGTGAGATTATACAAGAACTCTAAATATTGTAAGAATTGTAAGAACTCCGGAGAAATCAATCAAAAACATTATTTATTAAGAAAAATATATAAATGTAAGATATTATACGATAAACATATTTAACTATGTTTTTTTCTTTCTTTCTCTAAATTACTCCTAGCAAATTTTGTACTCATGTGTAAATATAAACCTACGCATGTGTAAACTTTTAAAATATATATAAGTGGGAGTTATCTTGAGAATGTTAAATATTGCGAGAATCGTGAGAACGAATGAAAAAACCGCAATAACTTGGTCAAGCCTATTCTTGGAACTCGTGGCTTGGAGGATTTATGTCATTGAAGATTACTGGAGCTACTGGATGACTTGGTTGATTGTTTTGCTTGGATGGCATTGGAGTATTCGTAAGTAGAGGTGCATAAACCGGGTATTTTTAATAATCGGTTCCGGTTATAGAACCGGTTTCGGTTTCTCGTTTTAAGGGTGGAACCGGTTCTATAACCGGTTTGGTTCTGGTTATTTGACCAAAAAACCATACCCTTTGTGTCCGGTTCCGGGTAAGGTTCAGTTCCGATTCTTAAGAAACCCGGTAATAAAATGCCCTATTTTCGGGTTTTTTATACCCTATTTCGGAGTTTTTTAGTTCTACTATTGCATTTTTATTACGTTATTTTCTCTTTTTTTTGTTTATTATTATTAAATATGCATTGTATCAATGTAAAAAAATTAAAATAAATGCACTAACATAAATTTAAAAGAAAGATATTAGAATCATGTATCGGATATAGACGGGTATAATCGGTTCCGGTTCCGGTTCTTGTCCGGTTTCGGGTATTAATCGGGTATGATCGGTTCCAGTTCCAGGTATTGAGATCAAAATGCATACCATATCTATACCCTACGGATAGTGTAACATTTGCGTAAAACGGGTTCTAAAACCCGCACCGTTTGAGAATCAAGTAGTTAATAGGATTTCGTTGAGCATTTATTCAATTTTATTATTTAAACTTTATAGTTATTGAATAAATAAATTATAACCAATAAACTAATTAAAACCTAAATAATATAAAGAAAAATAAAATATATTGGTTGGTTAAATAAACTTCATAAATAAAATGTTAATTAATATAAGAATATAATAAGTAAAAAAACTTAAATCAATAAAAAAATTCAAAAGGAGTAGCCGGGTCTCGAACCCGCGTCTCCTGCGTTTACACTCACACCAAACACCACTACACCACACGCACACTTGTGCTATAAATTGAAACCATATGAGTCTTATATTAACGACCCGCCTAAACACCTGCAAGTTCAGAACGGCAGAGGTGTAACCGTTCCTGAATCAAAGATCAAATCAAGGAATTCCGTTTCGATCCTCCATATCACCAGATATAACTGACAATCATCACTCAATCACGACCGAATTTAAACCAACCCGTTTCTACAAAATCATTGCTCGTAACCGCCAATGTTAAACCGAAATCAAACCTCACCATAGCAGCCTATAAATACTATCTACCAATCACACTTTCAATCGTTCACGAAATCACTCTGCTCAAAAAAAAACCTTTGTTCTGTTCGCCGGAAGCTAAGTTCCATTCGCCGGAAAAACAAGCTCTGCTCGTCGGAACATTTCAATCATCGGTAAATCTTTCAGCTTTTCCTGCCAATTTGTTATTAACATGATTAATGTATAACCCGCACAGCAATAACATCATTTTAATCTGACATAATCGAGTTCAGTACTGGGTTTAATATAGGATGAAAACGATGAAGTTATTCAGGTTATAAATAATCAAACTTGGTCTTTTAAAACGGGTTAGACACACAGTCCAGCGGTGGAATGTGTGCATTTTATGCGGAAGATACCGAGTTCGATACTCGAACCACACCAATCCACTGAAATTAAATCCATTGTTTTTAAAACAAGTTATATCGTTTCACAGAAAGTGGCAAAATAAAATAAAAATCCTATCTTATACGGGTTAGATACCCAGCCCAGTTGGATGGGCTGGGTGCAAGTCACACTAAGGTCGCAGGTTCGAGTCATGTCCAACACACCGGTTTAGTTGATTTAAAAACCTTTTTAATTAATTAATTTCTGAAATATTCTAATAAGTATATAAGTATAATAAAAATCAAGAAAACTAACAGGTTAGACACACAGCCCAACTGGTTGGGCTGTGTGCACACGAACCGTAGGTCCCGAGTTCGAATCCTGCTTCTGTAACCGGTTTTGGCAATTATCAAAGCTTTTTAAATAGAAACAAAAATGAATTAATCTAATTTGTGTATATATATATATATATATATATATAATTAAAAACGAGATTATTTCGGGTTAGACACGTAGCTCAGTTGGTAGAGCTGCGTGCACGTATACGGGAGGTCACGAGTTCGAACCTCACTCAGCGCATAGAAAACACAGTCTGACCGGTCAGACCCGGTCAACGGTCAAAAAGTCAACCTTTTTATTTTCTTTTTATTTATTTATTTAATTGGAAAATTATTTAAAAATACTTAAAAATAAGATTATTAAAGTTAGAAAATTTCCTTAAACTCACAAAAATAAATCTAACAATCCCATTAAGAGCACTAATTAAAAATATTAATCTCAAATAAAATTTATTTATTTACCGAATCATTTCGTTATTATTTAGGTTAGTTTTTCCCTCGTCGGTTGAATCATAATATTCGTGCGCATTCATCGTCATAAAGGAACGCACCCACTGTGAGTGAATCCTTACAAATTCCCCTTTTTATTTATGTTTTGGGGTGTATCATGTCACACCCCGACCCGCAGCGGAAAAGGTGATCGGGGCATGATTGGGTTATCATCAAAGCTCATGACATTTATTATAACGTTTCATATTTATTATTACAATTTAAAGGGAAACATACAATCATAATTACATCATGTTCTACACATCATTCTAGACTTCATTATTTTCTTCTAAGGCATTTCCTATGTTTTCCTTGCTTCATCCTGTTCACCTGTATCATGTGTAAAAATGGTTTTTGGATCAACAAAAAGTTGGCGAGTGAATCATATGAAAAACATTTGAACAAGTTTATTGAATTGATAAAATAAAGTACATAACCACATATGAGTAAATGTAGATGTAAATTTGTTCACAAAACACTTAATATTAAATAATGCACACACATACAATAATAGATAGTTTTGAGGCACGCGTTGTTCAACTCGTCTCCCACGAGGAACTGATGGGCCTAATGAATGAGTTTTGAGGCACGCGTTGTTCTACGAACTGACGGGCCTAATGAATGATTTGCATACAACTAGACAATATGTAAAACATAACTACAAACAATATTAGCATTCTAAGTTTAAATCATAATATGGTATGGCACGAGTTTGAATAAACGAATTTGTTTAAGTGACACATGATACACCCCAAAACGTGTAATTAAAAAAGGGAGTTGTAAGATTCACTCACATTGGGTGCGTTCGGTTGATGATGTTGAATGCGCACGAAGTTGGATTTAACCACGAGTGGAACTAACCTAGATAATAACATAATGGTTCGGTAAATAAGCGGATTTTATTAATCAATTTTAGTAGGATGATTGGATATATTTTTGTGAGTTTAAGGCTATTTTCTAACTTTAAAAATGTTATTTTTAAGTATTTTTAATTTAAATAAATAAATAAAAGTAATAAAAAAATGTTGATTTTTGACTGCTGACCGTTGACTTGTTTGACCGTTGACCGTTGACTTGTTGACCGTGGTTGGTGTGGGCGCTGGGTGAGACTCGAACCCGTGACCTCTCGTACGCGTGCACGCAGCTCTACCAACTGAGCTACGTGTCTAACCCGAAATATTTCTGTTTTTAATTATATTTATATACTAATTAGATTAATCCGAAAATCATTTATTTAAAAACGATTTAATTGCATGACTCGGTGCTCGCCACAGGTCTCGAACCCGGGACCTGTGGTTTAGTTTGACACACAGTCCACCGCTGGACTGTGTGTCTAACTTGGTAAATATTCTGGTTATTATTATATTTAACATCTTACTGAGTTAACCCGGTTCAGTTTAATAAAAAAAAAGGCATTTTATTACAGCGAATGTGTGTGACCAGGATCGAACTCGAGACGTTAGGCATATTGTTTGCACACAGTCCACCGCTGGACTGTGTGTCTAACCCGTTCATAATATCGATTTTAATTAATCTTATAACATACCCAACTTCATCTTCTTCGTTCAAAACACAGACATCGATTAACTGACTGTTATTTGTTAAATTAACTTAACGAACATTACGAGCCATCGTAATGTAAGGAACAGAAAAAGGTTTGAGGATTGATTGTACCGAACTGTTCGTCTTTCTTCAGAAGTCTGGCAAGATCGACGGCTCTGTTTTGGTGAGCTTCGGCTGATAGGATTAGTCAACAATTTGGAGGGAGTAGATGTGAAATGGAACCACTGTATAACGATTATCAGTAAGTTGAAATGATCATACCGGTTAACAGCAGGTTTTTGAAATTTCAGAAGTTTTCCGGCGAAAACAGATAATCCGGCAACGTCATCTGGAAAGGATTCTGGGTGGGGGATTGATATTAGAATTTTGCCCAATAATGGAATGAAACAGAAAAATCGAAGTAATTACCGTGTAGATGGAAGTCTCGGTTTTCCGGCGACTTGCAGATATTTTCCGGCGAGTGAAATTACGTCGAGAATGTGTGTGGTTGTGAGCGAAAAAGTTAACAGAGGCTTGTGGGTGTATTTATAGGGAAGAACATCGATGAATTTAGTCCGATTACCGACTTGATTCGTCGGTCAATAATTTCTCCGGCGGTTATGACGGATGTCGCGGACTGGACATCGGTTATAACTGATGTAATAGTTATTATACGCGTTAAGTCACAAGAAACCGACGGTGTAGGGCGAAATCGTCGGGATTTCCGACGACTGCGAATTGGGCGCGACTTGGACTGGATTTGATTTCTGAGTTTAATTATTTGAATTAATTGTTTCGATATGTTATCAAATAACCAAAGTGGCAGAGTGGTTGGAGGGATGTTTGTTAAGGCTTTGTTGACCCGGCTGACCCGGGTTCGAATCCCGGCAGCCTTGTTTTATTTTTAAATCACTATTTTTAATACTTTTTCAAATATAACTTTTATATTCTAATATACTTATTAATTATGTATCGTTTAAAATTAATTTGGGCATTAAATACGCCACGAAATTTTTAACTGGTTGTTCGGTTAATAAACGAAGCGGGTTTGGTAAATCCGCTTTTTGACGGATGTTACAGTATCCCCTACTTTTTAGAAATTTCGTCCCGAAATTTTAGTAGTGACATATTTGTCTCAAAAGGATGGTGTTTTAATTGACCATTAAATACTTAGAAAAATAGTAAGAGTTTAAATTTTTGTTTGAGGCGGTAACGTTCCTTGTAAGGGTTGAGTACTCTGCTACAGGAATCGCTTTTTTTGATGCCTAAGATAATGAATATTGATAAACAGAGTTGATTGACTAAATATGATTTCATGCGCAAGAGTTTTGATATGTTTGGAAAGATAAGGTTATATCCTAAAACAAAACTTCTACTACTAAAACCTACATGGAACTTTTCATAAACGCCTGACAATGCCTCTGATCCTTTGGCAAGAATACTTATATATAGGAAGTACCAGCGGCGTATCCACCATATTCTCGCCAAATTTTCATTGGTTTTATCAGTAAGTCATGATTGGTTCTATGATACGACTCTAAACATAATAAACACAACAACCAATGTCTGAGTCCTAATTCTGATAGTATACATGTTTGATTGGTGACATAATCCAATTTCTTTAAATGATGAGATGATATAAATGCTAGATCAGTGAGTATAAAAACAAACTTTAACCAAGAAATTACTAAATCCTACATGGAACTTCTCATAACCGCCTGATAATGCCTCTGATCCTTTGGCAAGAATACTTATATATAGGAAGTACCAACGGCGTATCCACCATATTCTCGTCAAATTTTTATTGGTTTTATCAGTAAGTCATGATTGGTTCTATGATACGACTCTAAACATAATAAACACAACAACCAATGTCTGAGTCCTAATTCTGATAGTATACATGTTTGAATGATGACAGTACCTCTCTCGTTTGTTATGATGGAGAGGTTAGTCTATGTAGAAATGGAATACAATCCAATTTCTTTAAATGATGAGATGATATGAATGTTAAATCAGTGAATGTAACACAAATTTCAACCAAGACAATACTAAATCCTACATGGAACTTCTCATAACCGCCTGACAATGCCTCTGATCCTTTGGCAAGAATACTTATATATAGGAAGTACCAGCGGCGTATCCACCATATTCTCGTCAAATTTTCATTGGTTTTATCAGTAAGTTATGATTAGTCCTATGTGACTCTAAAACATAAACAAACACAACAACCAAAGCTTGAGTCTTAATTCTGATAGTATACATGTTTGAATGATGGCAGTACCTCTCTCGTTTGTTATGATGGAGAGGTTAGTCCTTGTGGAAGTGAGATATAGCTCAACTTCTCTAAATGATGAACTTTGAAATACGTTGAGATGTATGATGATGTAAATACTAAATCAGTGAGTATAAAACAAACTTCGACCAAGACATTACTAAATCCTACATGGAACTTCTCATAACCGCCTGACAATGCCTTTGATCCTTTGTCAAGAATACTTATATATAGGAAGTACCAGCGGTGTATCCACCATATTCTTGTCAAATTTTCATTGGCTTTATCCGTAAGTTATGATTGGTTCTATGTGACTCTAAAACATAAACAAACACAATCAACCAAAGCTTGAGATAACATAAAGAAAAACATAAAACTAAGCTGTTGGAGTTGAATCTTGATTTTCGGTGAAAGGGACTAGTTGGGTGGTTTCGTTTGGGCCGTCACTATCTTCAACAGGATTGGCGTTGATGTTGAAAACTCTTCCTCTTGCTGGTGGCCTAGTGATTAGGTTTCCTTGATTTGCTTGGTTAACTGGGTTTGCTTGAGCTTGGGCGTTTATGATGTTAACCAATCGAGGGCACGTGTTTCTAAAGTGGGTAGGGTCGCCACAATTGAAACAAGTTCGAACATATGGGAACATGGGGTATTGGGGTTGTTGATAGGTTTGGATCATGTTTTGAGTAGGGGGAGAGATTTGGTTTTGAGAGGTGCGGCAAACCTTGCTCAAATGACCATAGCGTCCACAATTCGCACATAGTCGACAAGGTAAGGTAGATGGATGATGATAAAAACAGGTGTTACATCGAGGGTGAGGTCCAAGGTATGGTTTCTTATTTGGGTAAGTTGAGTTGGGTGCTATTTGCGTGATTGGGATAGCTTGGATGGGTATGGCTTGTGAAATTTGTTGATTACGTTGGGTGACAGCGAAAAGTTGCCCATCTCGTTTTCTCTTAAAAATGGGTTGAGAAGGGGATTCGGTTTGGGTGGAGTTTGAAGTTTCAGTTGATGCTTTATCCTTCTTCTTCTCCTCCTTGAAGTCTTTATTCCGGATGCGGTTCTCGGTGAGCTCTGTAGCTAACTCCATTGCTGCTTCCAAAGTTGCAGGCGTGGTACTTATTACAGAGTCCTGAATCTTTGACGGAAGACCTCGAATGTAGTGCTCGATCAAACGGTAAAGAGGAGTGAACAAGTTGGGAACCATTTGATTTAACTCGAGGAATCTTTTGTTGTATATGGTGTGGTCGCCTTCCTATTGCTTCAACGAATAGAACTCATCTTCTAATTTCTTGATTTCGCTCCTTGGGCAAAACCGTCTGGTCATGATTTCCTTCAATTCATCCCAAGTTAAAGTCATAGCATCTTCAACACCTCGTTTGGCCTTCTTTGTATTCCACCAAGTAAGTGCTATTCCAAATAAACGACCAGTAGCATATCGCACTTTGCGATCATCGGGGCAATCGCAATTTAGAAAAGTGTTCTCCATTTCTTCAAGCCAATGGAGGAGAGCGGTGACACCTTCAGTCCCTTCGTATTTTGGAGGGTCGCATGATTTGAAATGCTTGTAGGTGCATTTGGTGGTATTTGGGGGAGGGTTGATATCATTTTGATCTTCTTGGTTAACGGGATTAGCGGTAAGGGCTTGTTGGACTTGAATTACAATGTTGGGTATTACGGCAGCCATTTGTTGAGCGATTAGGGCAGCCATGCGCTCGCGGGCTTTTCCTGCTCTCATCTTCCTACGAGCGAGGCTAGAAGACATCTACAAGGAATACATATCAAGAGTATGAGTTGGATGTTTTTGGGATCATGGGTCGTATTTAGGAATGAACATTTATAAAATATAAAATAATAAATCTACTACATCCATAGGATGTCTTGGACTTTGCTCGTAATTGGGCCTTGCATGCCGCCATACTTTACCTTCGTAATCATGTGGGCCCCCAAGACTACCGGGTTTTTCATATGGTTCGCATGTGTTAGCCTGGTTACGTACACTAAAACCCGGAGAAAATCGAGAAATATGTATGTAACGTATGATATTTGGAATGTATCCAGGTGTGGACACGGTGACACCTCAAAGTGGGGTTAGTTCGAACGACGTTTGGTGTGGCATGCTTTGGCCTAATAGGTCCTTCATACTCTCATCGTTAGTCCCCAAGTAGGCAAACTGGTCCGTTATATTGGATTTATACGAATGCCAACCTAGACAGGACGTTCCGACTACCGGTACTTGTACCCTTACAGTTACTACATGCCCGTCGCAGAACTCACTTTGATGAGATTTGAAAAATGAAAAATGCGACAAAATCTTTGAATAACGAAAGTATGAAGATGATTTGAATATGTGAACATTGAAATATGTATGATGAATGTGTATGTAAGTATGTATGTTTGACTGTAAGTATAATTCACTAGGTATCACAAAATGTAATATTGGAAATGTTTGCATACATTTGTGTATGTAATAAATATGAAACAAATAAATATCATAAGTTTGCATGTAACCACATAAACAATTAAAATCTAGTCAACTATAGTATAGGCTCTAAGGGTCTAATAACCTATCCTATATCCCTATAGTCATGGCTCTGATACCAATCTGTCACACCCCGACCCGCAGCGGAAAAGGTGATCGGGGCATGATTGGGTTATCATCAAAGCTCATGACATTTATTATAACGTTTCATATTTATTATTACAATTTAAAGGGAAACATACAATCATAATTACATCATGTTCTACACATCATTCTAGACTTCATTATTTTCTTCTAAGGCATTTCCTATGTTTTCCTTGCTTCATCCTGTTCACCTGTATCATGTGTAAAAATGGTTTTTGGATCAACAAAAAGTAGGCAAGTGAATCCTATGAAAAACATTTGAACAAGTTTATTGAATTGATAAATAAAGTACATAACCACATATGAGTAAACGTAGATGTAAATTTGTTCACAAAACACTTAATATTAAATAATGCACACACATACAATAATAGATAGTTTTGAGGCACGCATTGTTCAACTAGTCTCCCACGAGGAACTGATGGGCCTAATGAATGAGTTTTGAGGCACGCGTTGTTCTACGAACTGACGGGCCTAATGAATGATTTGCATACAACTAGACAATATGTAAAACATAACTACAAACAATATTAGCATTCTAAGTTTAAATCATAATATGGTATGGCACGAGTTTGAATAAACGAATTTGTTTAAGTGATACATGATACACCCCAAAACGTGTAATTAAAAAGGGGAGTTTTAAGAGTCACTCACATTGGGTGCGTTCGGTTGATGATGTTGAATGCGCACGAAGTTGGATTTAACCACGAGTGAAACTAACCTAGATAATAACATAATGGTTCGGTAAATAAGCGGATTTTATTAATCAATTTTAGTAGGATGATTGGATATATTTTTGTGAGTTTAAGGCTATTTTCTAACTTTAAAAATGTTATTTTTAAGTATTTTTAATTTAAATAAATAAATAAAAGTAATAAAAAAATGTTGATTTTTGACTGTTGACCGTTGACTTGTTTGACCGTTGACCGTTGACTTGTTGACCGGTTCGGTCGGTTATGTGTGTGCTGGGTGAGACTCGAACCCGTGACCTCTCGTACGCGTGCACGCAGCTCTACCAACTGAGCTACGTGTCTAACCCGAAATATTTCTGTTTTTAATTATATTTATATACTAATTAGATTAATCCGAAAATCATTTATTTAAAAACGATTTAATTGCATGACTCGGTGCTCGCCACAGGTCTCGAACCCGGGACCTGTGGTTTAGTTTGACACACAGTCCACCGCTGGACTGTGTGTCTAACTTGGTAAATATTCTGGTTATTATTATATTTAACATCTTACTGAGTTAACCCGGTTCAGTTTAATAAAAAAAGGCATTTTATTACAGCGAATGTGTGTGACTAGGATCGAACTCGAGACGTTATGCATATTGTTTGCACACAGTCCACCGCTGGACTGTGTGTCTAACCCGTTCATAATATCGATTTTAATTAACATACCCAACTTCATCTTCTTCGTTCAAAACACAGACATCGATTAACTGACTATTATTTGTTAAATTAACTTAACGAACATTACGAGCCATCGTAATGTAAGGAACAGAAAAAGGTTTGAGGATTGATTGTACCGAACTGTTCGTCTTTCTTCAGAAGTCCGGCAAGATCGTCGGCTCTGTTTTGGTGAGCTTCGGCTGATAGGATTAGTCAACAATTTGGAGGGATTAGATGTGAAATGGAACCACTGTGTAACGATTATCAGTAAGTTGAAATGATCATACCGGTTAACAGCAGGTTTCTGAAATTTCAGAAGTTTTCCGGCGAAAACAGATAATCCGGCAACGTCGTCTGGAAAGGATTCTGGGTGGGGGATTGATATTAGAATTTTGCCCAATAATGGAATGAAACAGAAAAATCGAAGTAATTACCGTGTAGATGGAAGTCTCGGTTTTCCGGCGACTTGCAGATATTTTCCGGTGAGTGAAATTACGTCGAGAATTTGTGTGGTTGTGAGCGAAAAAGTTAACAGAGGCTTGTGGGTATATTTATAGGGAAGAACATCGATGAATTTAGTCCGATTACCGACTTGATTCGTCGGTCAATAATTTCTCCGGCGGTTATGACGGATGTCGCGGACTGGACATCGGTTATAACTGATGTAATAGTTATTATACGCGTTAAGTCACAAGAAACCGACGGTGTAGGGCGAAATCGTCGGGATTTCCGACGACTGCGAATTGGGCGCGACTTGGACTGGATTTGATTTCTGAGTTTCATTATTTGAATTAATTGTTTCGATATGTTATCAAATAACCAAAGTGGCGGAGTGGTTGGAGGGATGTGTGTTAAGGCTTTGTTGACCCGGCTGACCCGGGTTCGAATCCCGGCAGCCTTGTTTTATTTTTAAATCACTATTTTTAATACTTTTTCAAATATAACTTTTATATTCTAATATACTTATTAATTATGTATCGTTTAAAATTAATTTGGGCATTAAATACGCCATGAAATTTTTAACTGGTTGTTCGGTTAATAAACGAAGCGGGTTTGGTAAATCCGGTTTTTGACAGATGTTACATATCATGTGTCGCTTTAATTATTTCGTTTATTCAAACTTGTGCTATTACCATTATATGACCTAAACTTATGATGTAAATATTGTTTGTTGTGATACGTGTTTACATTCTTGTCAAGTTGTGTGCAAATCATTCATTAGGCCCATCAGTTCCTCGTGGGAGACGAGTTGGGCATCAGGTGCCTCATTAGATCGGCTCCGTTTGATTGAGCCTTGATCTCATTGTTCATCATTTGGTGTGTGTGCTTGTGCATTAATTGATATTATGTGTTTTGCGATTAAATTTACATTTACGTTTATTCATATTTGGTTATGCACAATTTTATTCAAATAACCAACATAACTAATCCTTTCAAATATTTAAATAAGATTCACTCGCCAACTTTTGTTGACCCAAAACCCTATTTTACACATGATACAGGTGATCCGGTTGAGAAAAGAAACACATAGGATGGCCTAGAAGAATAAACAAGTTAATGCCTTGGAATGAACGTTTAGTTTTGTTTTTCTTTGTAATTGTACTCTAGTTGTAATTTGAATGGGAATGTATTTGAACATGTTGTGTTTGTATGTTTATTGTAACTTCTTCTTTAAAGAGAAATAATAAATATGAAACTTTATAGTAAATGTCATGAGCTTTGATGAAAACCCAATCATGCCCCGACTACCATTTCCGCTGCGGGTCAGGGTGTGACAGATAGGGTTGATTCTGGTTTCGGGTATTAAAAAAAACAAGTTCCGGGTTTTTTTATCGGGTCCGGTTTTTTAGTGCACCTCTATTCGCAAGGTCATCAAGTGGAAGATTGTTTGATTGTGAAGTCGTCTGGGCCTAATTTGGTTAGGGATGGAGGCTCAGTTTGGTTTTTTGTTCCCAATGTTAAAAACCTAATCATGTTTTCTAAATATACCAAGTCAATTCAATTGTAATCTCGTGCCTTTGAGCTTAATGAAATAATCTAGTTGCAGCCATGGACGTAGGTCATCCACTGTGACCGAATCACGTAAAATTCTTGTGTCGTAGATTATTATTTTCTGTTTATCACGTGTTTATTTGTTTATGCATGTGTGTTGGTTTCGCTACACCACTTGATACCTAACATGGAACTTTTAAAAAAAAACCTGGAAGTTACTCATAAATCATGGATCACGCAAAGGCATGATATTCACCTTTTTTCATTTTTTTTTAGAAAACAGGTTTCATTGAAACAGCCAGCACAGCAACCACAAGAGCATCAATTTACAAGCTAATTACATGATGTTGAAATTATACAAATCCTGCCAAACCATATGTTTATGCTTTGACCTATTGTTTAGGCACAAAAACCTAAGCGGTTTTATATCTTCAATAACTTTCTCCACCCTGAACGCTTTATTTTCAAAAATAACTTCATTCCGTGTCTTCAGTAGTCTTCACGATGCACAAACATGTGATTATCACGATCCCATGAAATATTTCCTTTTTCTTTGTCATTAAAAACAACTTCATTCCTTGTCTTGTAGCATATGTGCAGAATATGTTGCATTTAAATTCGTCGAAGATTATACTTGTAGTCTGGTATCATGTTATAGCGTCCTTGCGAAGGATGCAAGTCTTGATGCAACACGTTACATTAAGTTGACCAAATGATAAAGTGGCAATAGGATCAAATGTTCATATGTTAGTGTACTAAAAAATTACAAGATGCTTACTATGATGAATTCATTGTCTGTTTCAGGGCTTTCCAATCTAGCCATGGACTAAGGGCAACCAAAAATCAAAAGTCTCCAATTTTTAGCAAGTTTTATATATAGCATATTTACTAAGCCTAAATAAAACCAAAACTAAACCATTTTTTTTATTAATGGAGTTAAGATAAAAGGCCTAGTTTCAAAATTAAACTACAAACAGAACTATAGCAACCATTGACCACTCGACCCCATTCCAATTCAATGAATCAGCGCCTAAAATCCCTAAAATAGAGCCGCAATCATCGTTCCCACTCCCATCGCAACCTGCTTTGTCGATTTTCTAGGCTATCAGCTATCACTAACGGTAATCACTGTCAGGATTGGAGGAGAATTTATGGGCAAAATTAGGGCCAATTATTCAAGGTATGTTAACTTTAACGGCTAACTTTTCTATTAATGTCTATATATTATATATGATATTCAAGAAATTTATCATTCTTAAATCCGAAATCGTATGTATCACACTACGTTGAAAATGATAATTTTGCAAAAGGGCCTTCATTTCGTAGTTCGCTTAGGGTCTCTAAAAACGTTGGAACGGCCCTTGTCTGTGTTTGTATAATTTCTTTAGAAGATTCCTATGCTTTAACAAGAACATTTTAGGGACTTTGAATCCATCTTCTTCTTGTTGCTAGTGCATATCATTATTTGCTAATTGCTATATCCAAGTCCAGATCCATGAGTCACTTATACAACATGTTTTAACATCAATTTGCAGGTGAATCTTCTATGATTCTCATATCATTTGTATTTTAGTGCATACATACATACATTATGCATATATCTCTCGGTATAAACATAAGACATACATATGCACCATAATAGAACCATTTACAGCTCAACAAAACAAAAAGAAATACATTAGACAATTAAGCGACTTTAAACCAACCC
Source organism: Scalesia atractyloides (assembly GCA_947069175.1). Lineage (NCBI taxonomy): Eukaryota > Viridiplantae > Streptophyta > Magnoliopsida > Asterales > Asteraceae > Scalesia > Scalesia atractyloides. The sequence goes on along the minus strand of CAMTDV010001633.1, from coordinate 77,144,792 downwards.
ATAACCACGGTTAACCAGCCCATGCTTAACCAACCAATGGTTATGGTTAAGGTTATGCTTAACCGCAACCAACCCATAACCGGTTGCCACGCTAAGAAGAGGGCCAGCTCAGCTCCACGCCTACACCAAAGCTACTACCTTGACTAACTGTTATACCAACAAAATCGATAGTCAGGACAACAGAATCAACATTCACTTGGGATCGAATCAAAAAGTAGATATGTCATTACAGAGCTATTACCTTCATCAAAAAATCCACCAACCTAATTGATATACCAAATAAGCAAGAGCAAGATATCAATGTTTGAAGCAAGATAAACCCAATAATCCGAAAATTCAAACCCGCATACCATCTCTGTTCAAAAGAAGCAGATTATAGAAAGCCGCAAACCCTAAACAGTGGATCGAAACAGAACAAAAATTTACCAAACGGAGTAATCAACAGCAGGATAGCGTAGCGATCTTGGAGGAAAACTTCTGGCAGCAAATGGTCATTCACACCCTGGCAGTGGCAAAGGTCGAGGGTCACTGCACTTGACGGTGGTAGCGGTGAGATGTAATCAGTAACCCACCAGGCTATATACTGGATACATGTTTTAAATTTTCTCATAAATAATCAAATTTCATCTGAGAGCTAATATGAAACTTAGCCCTAAAAGTATCATATTACATCACTCCAGAAAATATACTACAGAAAATGACCAAAATACCCATTCCTTTTGACATGAGACTATTGCACATGATAAATAAAAACAGTAATAATATTAAGTATTCAAAAATGGGAGATGAACTCATCAATGCTGTTGACTGTCTGATCTGATGTTGATAATCTGGGAAGCAACGATCTTGGACAGCTCATTAATGGCCGCTTGAACTTGAAAATCATCATCGGGATCAGGTGTTTCTCTTGGCACTGACCATACCTCGGATTGAGAGCCGTACTCCCCGGCTGCAACCTTCGTCTTTTTGGATGTCATCGCCACTTTCTCCAAATCTGCTTGTGATAATGCTCTTGGCAACTGCATATCAAATATCATTTTTCCATCAAATATACAAAAACAATATTAAAATGTTGCGTCACCATTTTAATTAGTGTGTCACCATCATTACAAAAAAAAAAAAAAAACCTTTAAATTAACATAAATAGACTACCCTAAAACATGATCTAAATCCTTAATTTTGTCCTGCAATTAACAAAGTTATTAACAAAGGAAGGTTGAAAAATGGGCGCCTTGAAAAACAGGTCATAACAGATGGATAAGAACCCCATATTCGTATGACAGTTATTGCTAATCGTTTTTTCATTATTATATAAGTAGGTTTCGTAATTATTTTCTTTTTTAACTAATTAAAGGAGAGTCTTGGAAAACGAGATGTCTTGAGTAGCAACTGAACAAGGCGTATTATTTCATTCATATATAAAGCAAAGTTGACAAATTATTATGCTGAATATTCAGAGTACTTACAAATTGGGAGCATTGTGTATCTCTAGATTTAAACCTTTTATTCAAACTATTTTTTCTGTTGTATCACAGGTCCATTTGTGCAAATTTTATAACTTTTTATAAAGAGTTAACGGCCATTTACGTGCCTTTGGGTTCTCCACTTGTGCCATCTCAGGCCAAATTTCAAAATTGTACCATTTTCCTCCCTGACATTCTCGAAACGGACCATTTCAGTCCAAAAACCATTTTCCCCCTGAGCTAACTAGGGTTAGTTTTTTGGACTGAAATGGCATGTTTCAAGAATGTCATGGAGAAAATGGTACAATTTGAAATTTGGCCTGAAATGGCATAAGTGGACAAACCACAGGGGCGTAAATGACAGTTAACTCTTTTATAAACAATCAGCGTTGATATTATTTTCCAAAGAAAACATATTACTTATCAAAGAGACATATTAGCAAGTTTTAACCTGTTTGCCTTGTTTCCCTTTTAAAAAATATTTTTTTGGTTTACCTATTTGACCCGTTAGAAGAAGAAAAAAAAAGTAAAAGCCACCATCTATCCATTCATAACTAAATGGGTCACAACTTTCACCTCTAGGCTCCAGTACTGTGTGTGTGAGTGTGTGTGTGCACGCGCGTGTGTGTGTGTGAGAGAGAGAGAGAGAGACGCACATCTGATGACGCCCCCTTCTTTTCATCTTCTAGAAGATCCTTGATGGGAAAATAGGCCGCTTGCTTACAAAGCTCTAAAAGATCCGAGCCGGTATAACCTTCACACAACGCAGCTATAGAGTCCAGATCGATATCATCCTCTACTCTCTCGCCCTTTAAGATCACCTTCAAAATCGCAGCCCTTTCTTTTCGGTCAGGTACCCCAATTTCAAACGCCTGTGGAAGTCGTCTCAATATTGCCTCATCAAGCTCTGACGGCCTATTAGTTGCCGCAAGCACCATCACTCTAGCATTCTCTACATAAACCAAAAATTCACAAATTCAACCCAAAATCTAGAGTCAGACGGATATTGAAGTTAAAAAATTAAAGAGTAAAAATTTTGGATTTGGTCCACAGCTTTCCAAAATTACACGGACGGTCCCTGTGGTTTGCACTTTGTAACACATTTAGTCCCCAACTGTGCCTAAAAGTACATGCATGGTCCCCGTGATTTGCACTTTGAAACGCATTTAGTCCCTAACTTGGACCTGCTGAAATCTTTAGATTTGTTAGCTGGGGACTATATGCGTCACAAAGCGCAAACCACGGGGACCATCTGTGTAATTTTGAAAAGCTAGGGACCAAATCCAAAATCTTGGTAAACCACAGGGACTATCCTTGTACATTACTCAATTATAAACTTACTATCTGTGGTAAAACCATCCCATAAAGCCATAAACTCTGTCTTCATATTGGCTAATGCTTCATGGTCTGTGCTTCGGCGCTGGCCGAGAAAACTATCAACCTCATCAATGAAGATTATCGCAGGCTGGAGTTTGTATGCCAAACTAAATAGAGCAGCAACTGCCAAAAATCAACCATCGACATGAGTGAACACTTTGCAAAAAAAGGTTAAATATCTTGTGTGGAACTAAAAGCAACTAGCTGAATCAAACATAAGCATTGAGTAACATCAGGCGAAATAATGGCAACAAAAACAGTAGATAGTTCGATCCATTTATAGATACATGGTTGAAACAGATACTGTTTAGTTCGAGCCAATATGGGTCCATTTCAAGACTTCATGTTAGGTTGACTTGTCCACATTATATGATTGTTCTGTATAGAAATAATGCTTTATAGGGCCGCAAACGAACCAAACATTCAGCGAACATTTCGTGAACCGTTCAAACGAACACGAACAAGAAATTTTGTTCATTTAGTTAAATGAACAAACTTGACCAAAAGCCGTGTTCGTCATTTATGTTTGTGAACGTTCGGTAACATGTTCATTTATGTTCAATAGTTCATTAGTGTTTTTAGTTTCTATATTTTATTTAAATACTTCAAATTTCCGACAAACAAAATATTTAATAAGTGTCGGTGTATCATATATTCTGTTCATGAACGCGTGTTTGTGTTCGTTTAACCACGGGGTGTCAGCCCAGTGGCCAGCCTCACCCATTCCAAACGGGAGGACGCGGGTTCGAGTCCAGCTCGGCCAGAATAATCCTGCTGGGTAGTAACCGCCAGGCAGCTATGGGGATAAGCTAGCTTGGGGAGGGAGAACCCTCCCGCGGTCAGGGGTACCGTGCATTTACCCTTTTTTTGTGTTTGTGTTCGTTTGTTTGCATTTGTGTTCATGAAAATTAGTTTGTGTTCATCAACGTTCATTTTCAATCGTTGCCCAAAATTAACAAACAAACACGAACACGTTCATTTCCTTAACAAACGAACACAAACATAAAATCTCACTCGGTAAGTGTTCATGAACAGTTAATGAACACATATATTTCTTAGCAAACAAATACGAACAATTCGGTTCGTTTGCAGCCCTAATGCTTTATTTACAATTAAAAACATTATATTAATATAATAACAATAATCTAGATATTTAAAGAAAGTGATATAAGAAGGCCGAATGCATTTAAAAATATACACATTGATGATTTTAACACTTATAACTCGTTCGTCCCATTTGACCAACCCATTATTTTCCAAAATGTTTTGATAACCCATTTGAGAAATATAGCCCGGCCCATTTGTAAAAAAATGTGCCAAAAAAAACCACTTCAACCACTCACCTTCGTTATACATATACATAAACGGTCTTCACAATTGCACGAACAATAAAATACAAACACTAACCGAGTTTTGATGCATCTCCAAACCATTTGCTCATCAAATCTGAAATTCTGACATTGATAAAAACAGCACCCGACTCTTTTGCAATAGCTTTTGCAAGCATAGTCTTCCCTGTACCAGGTGGGCCATACAACAAAACACCTTTTTGGGGCCCAAGTAGCTTCCCGTAAGAAAAAAGTTCAGGCCTACGTAGGGGTAATATGACCAGTTCATATAGCGATTGCTTGATGGATTCCAGGCCTCCAATGGAGTTAAACTCCACATCAATATGATCAGGGTTTATCACATTGCACGCAATCACATCCTGTTATGCATCAAATATAAGCCAACAACAATACTTCTTTAACCTAAAAAACTATAAAAAAAAAAAAAGCATACCACTAATCTACAATTACAAATTTACACCCAAAAACACTAATGTCAATAAAGTATTGCGCTTAAACTAGAGAACCCAGCTCCCATTTCCCTTCTACGTTTTAATTTGGACACAAATATAACCTAATCAGATTATTTTTTAACATAAAACATCCCTTCAAAAAAATTAAAAAGACAAACACCTTCGGCCAAAAAGTCCAAAACTCATCCAAACCCAATTAGGCTAAAACCTATACAAACAAGATTCATGTTAGCTTCAATGCCATCACAGAAATTCACACCGAAAATTCCATATTATACTTCTGTAAGGCTATGTGTTATGGTCTCACATTGTTTCACCCCACATCAAACGGTTCTTTCATGAACTCAGTTTCCCACCCCAAAACCAAGGTTTAAAAACGGAAACTAGTTTCGAGGCGTTTTTCCTACGCCTCACGAAGTGTAAGCCCCAGGCGGAATTAAAAATATATATATATAAATTATATATCTTATAAAAATAATAATACTAACTAAATTCATCATCAAAAACACACATAAAAAAGACATATATTCTTTGAAACTGACACAAAAAGTCAAAAAAAATATCAAAAACCCCTGAGGCGCATCCTTTTTAGCGCCTCACCCCCTCTGAGGCGCACGTGCAATAGAAACCCCATAAGGCACGCCTCAGAATTGTTTTTTGGCCGTTTCGCGTTGAGGCACACGCCTCAACCGTTTTTAAAACCATGCCCAAAACCATTCGATCTTAAAACAAATTATCCCTATTATTCGATTTTTTTTCTTTTGCATTTTTTGAAAGTGACTATGCAAATTATCCCTATTATCCAATTTTTTCTTTTGCATTTTTTGCCAGATTAACTGTCTCTTTGCAACCGAAACCCTAACATACTTCTTAATATCTACCGTCAATTCAAAACTTTCAATCTCCACAAGTTACAAACATGAAACCACTACAAATTAAAACCAATTCTTCAAACATTACAAAAACCCCTAAACAACTAAAACTGCATTTAAATCGTAATCATAATCAAAATCAAAACGGAATAGAACAGTGTGGTGATAATAATAATAATAATATAAATAATGATAGTACCTCGTATGGATTGGTTTGAATAAGAGGACGGCCTAACCGCTTGGAGATTTCCTTCTTCTGTTCTAGGGCTTTTTTGGAAGCTTCTCGATTCGGATCGAGATGTTTGAGACCGACGAAGAGGACGAGAGAACTGAGGGCTGCGCTTGCGGCGTATAATAGCAGTTCTTGCAAGAACGTCGTCTCCTTCGTTGATCCCCTCATCTGATTGTTCTGATTCTGATTCTTCTTCTTTGTGGCTTTTCTTGCAAGTTAGTTATATAGTGGTATGTTTTTCTTTGTGTTGGATTTGGTGTGTTCTATCGGGTTGTTATCGGGTATACATGTGTGGGATAGCGTCGCGGTTGGGGTGCAAACTAACTCGGAACGAGTCGAATCTAAACAAGCTCGAATACAAGCCTGAGCCTAAAAGTAAACTGGTTTAGTAAACGAGCATGAACTTGACTTATCCGACTCACGACCCTAAACAAGGCCACTGTTTATACAATTTTGAATTATTAAATTAAATATATATTTAAATAATAGCATTTAATATATGATAGTAGTTATATTTTTTATTATTTTATAAGCATTCATAAAAAATAATTTTAACTAATAATGAGCTGAGCTTGGCCTTCAAAAACTACCTACAAGTTTAAGCTTCGGAAACAAAGCTCAAATCGAGCAGAGCTCGAGCTCATCTGAACTTGGGCTTGGCTCGCCTTGTTTACATCCCTAGTCACGGGGTCGTCCTGAAATGCCTTTTGCATTGCATTGGCCAGTCATTTGGTTTCGCTAAATGATATGGGTTATCGGTTTCGTCCTATCATGGAGTAGCTAAACTTCTCAATTAGTTGTATGCAGAAATGGGTGACGGAATGAAATAGACTGTTGTCTCGAAATGAATAAATAGAGTGTTTTGTTGGTCAATGGAATAGAATCACATATTACACGAGAAGTCACATTCTTTCTAAATAGCCCAAATTCATTCCATCCACCCTCCATCACCACCACCACCTTGTCTTTTATTGTCTACCAAGCAACATAAAGTAATAATTCAGTTTATCCCCACATGGTAACAAGACAAGACAATAGAATAGTAATGATCCATTCCATTACCCTCACCATTCTATTCCTTCGTCCAATTCATTACCTAATACCAAACAGACCTTTATCGTTCAACCTCTCCTAAATAAGATTTAGGAGTAGTTAACGAACCCAAGTGATTCAACCCATTTAGGTTTATGTGATCTTTAACACATTTGACACATGGGCATGTCATATCCAGAAAAATTGAACGCTTTCATGATTTTTCTTTCTAGATTCGAGCTCAAACTGTTTAAATATCGAAAGCTAAATTATAACCAACAAGACTGGATTTATAGTTTTGTACCACGTTGTCTCGATTTGATTTTTTCAAAAAATTGAATTTTAGGCTTCGTCGGGTCTAATAACGATGGTCAATTAATACATTGTGTAAAGTGTGAAGAGGAAAACAAAACTACAAAGTGCTTTTAAGCTGGGACATGTTACATGTCTAATTAGTTAGGAAAAAACAATATAATAACTTTACCTCAATCAATACATTGTGTAAAGTGATACGAGGACAAAAAACTTTAAGCTCGGCCATGTTACATGACTAATTGATTAGGAATAAACTATATGAAAATTTTACCTTTATATGTGCCATTCTAACCATTCCATTGGGTCCTCTTCGAAGCGTCTTAATAATACTAAAATGAGTGTGATCGTTTTCTTGAAGAATTATAACTATATGAACAACAAATGATCATCCGCAAAGGCTACAGAGATATCTGAGAAGATCAAGGGTAATGTCGTGATATGACTGTCATGTGGAATGTTGTAAACAAGTATCAGGTTAGAGGGAATTCATTAGAACAATATGTTGTTAACATAGCGGAAAAAATATGCTCTTGCATAAGGTGGGAACTACTTGCAATGTCATGTAAGCATGTTGTGGCTGTGATATGGGATAGAAGTTAGCTTACCAGAGACATGGGTTTCTAGTGTCTATGGGCTAGACACTCCGAAGAAAGTGTATGCCAATACATTTGACCCGATTAATGCTAGGAATATGTGGATACCACCAAAGCACCATAAACAGATTGAAAGACCAAGAAAGAAGAGAAAGAATAGTGCAGGTGAATTGACTGAAGAAGCATCTAAGCAAGGGAAGAAGACAAGAGTTGGTCAAAATGTTACACATAAGAAGTGTGGTGGTAAGGGTCATAATCAAAGGTCATGCAAATGTCAAAGTCTCACAGGTCAACGATTCAGCTCATGATGTTTAGTGTCCACTTTATGGTGTTTTCTCACGCCCCGTTTGCGGTATGCACATATCATGTATATATGTGTGGGCGCTTAGGGGCAAAAGTGAAATTGCACTAATTTTAACGTTATTTTACTAATTTCGTGAAAATAACGTTAAAAGCGACGGACGATTAATCATGCATCATGCAGTGCCGTTGATAGCCAAAAGACAGGGGGTACATGCACCAATCGGTCTTTGTCCCGATTGCTAAGTGTTATGTGCCTTATGTCCAAGGCTTGATGCAAAACTACAATCGAGTCGGTGGTCTCACTGGAAGCAGCCTCTCTATCCTACGAGGTAGAGGTAAGGTTGTCTACATCTTACCCTCCTCAGACCCTACCTTAGCTTTGCTATTTGTACGATTTACTGAGTATGATAATGATGATTTACGGTGTTTTCTATTTTAATTTAGTCGAGAACAATGGCAATCTTTTGATAGTGTTTTGGTAATAGTATGTCTTTGGTCTTATGCATATAACTTTTTGCTATGTAATAAACAAATACATATTTTATTTAGTTTGTATATATTATTTTATTATATACTTGTTTCTCATTATTCGATTTATTCATCAGCTTCAGTTCTAACAGGTTTTTTGAATTCTAATTCATATTTGATTCACTTTCAAAAAAATCAAAACTCAAACCACACCAATAACTCATAAACAGATTCTGTATATATGATCATTTTGTGCAACATATTCTACACAATAAAAGCCTCGCTTGTGGTATGCGCATATAATGTATATATGTGTGGGCGCTCGGGGGCAAAAGTGAAAGTGCACTAATTTTAACGTTATTTTACTAATTTCGTGAAAATAATGTTAAAGATGGGGATGGTTAATCATGCTTCATGCGGTGGCGCTGATAGCCGAAAAATAAGGGAGTACATACACTAATTGGCCTTTGTCTTAATTGTGGAGCTATGTAGCACGGGGACTCCATTTATGTGGTCGTACCCGTCTCGGGTACTTGTTGGGGACGGAAACCCATGGATACTCGTCGGGGACGTTTCCTAAACGTTTCCAATGTCGGGGACGTATCTGGTAGAAGTATCCAGCCCATTTCCATTTATTTTTAGGGTTTTAACCCTTTCAAATTCCACAACCGGCCGTTAAATAGACCTATCATAGTCGGCTTCTCTAATATCTAAACTCTCAAGTCTCATCATCTCTAATTCTCTATCGATTGCCAATCTCTCACTAGATGAACCGGAATTTGAAAATGATTTGATTATTGATAATTAATTACCTTTGAAAGATGTAGTATTTTTGGAATTTGTTTAATATATTTTTATTTTTTTAGAATTTTTGTTGCCGTAACCGTTTCTTGGAATTTTAAGTTTTGTCGTTCCTCGTTCCCGTATCGTCCCCGTAACCCGTTCCAGTGCTACTTAGTTGCCGAGTGTTATGTGCCTTATATCCAAGGCTTGATGCAAAACTACTATGGAGCCGGGGGTCTCTTTGGAATCAGCCTCTCTATTCCTACGGAGTAAAGGTAAGGTTGTCTACATCTTACCCTCCTCAGACACTACCTATGCTTTAATATTGGTGGGATTCACTGAGTATGATGATGATGATATTCTACACATAACAAGACCAGAAGCATATATCCACCAATGAAAACAAAAGAAGAAAAAACATTGTTGCTGTTTGTTGCCCAAGAGATGCTCCATTTATCTTGGAACAACACAGCTTTCATAAGCCACTTATAATATGCTTGAAAGTGAGCTGAATTTTTCATTGACCCTCTATCACTAATAATATGCTTGAAACTGAACTTAAAAAAAACAAAAACAAAGGGTTTGTAGTCTAGCGGTATCTAGGTATGTTGAAATGTGTCCCTCCCATAAGATTATGGGTGTTATAGTCCCACGGTAGACGAAGGTGTTGAAAATAAGCTTATAAACAAGTCTACAACATGGTAGCTTATCACTGAACATGCCATCTTTGGAAAGAAGCTCATAAACTACAAGCCTACAAGATGATAGCCTACCACTTAACATTGCATACTTTGAAAAGAAGCTTATAACTATAACATCCGATCCCTCATACCAACCAATATTGTTCATTTTTACGACAAGTAGTTCATGGAAATTTTTTTGGTTTCACTTATCCTAAATTGCTCTCACACAAGCACAGTTAACTTCATCGATTGCTTACTAACATGATAAACTTACTATGTTTTACCACATCAATGTTTTGAGTGTTCTTGGTATCTCGAAAGGTACATGAATTCATTTCCAATCAAGTTAGACGCAAATCGAAAGACTTACCAATACTGCAATACATAATACTTGCACTTTCCAGTCACAAATCCATACTTCCACCTTCAATGAACACATTTCACCTCTCAATAGTTAACAAACTTGCAGCATATCAATCCTCCCAAAAACCATTGATCCTGCAGTTAGTATCATCTTCCACCCCAATCCCTAGGGGTGTAAACAAGCCCCGAGGCTCGAGAGCTACTCGTTATCGGCTCGGTTAAAAGCTTGAACGAGCCCCAGCCCGAGCTCAAGCCTGAAATAGAGCTCGTTTAGCTATCGAGTCTGAAATACAAAGCTCGTCTAGGCTCGCGAGCCTAAACGAGCCCGAACAAAATTTAGTTTTTATATATAATGATGATAATGATAACATTGGCAAGCTGAGCTCGAGCCGAGCTTTGGCTTATTAAGCGATATTGAAATGAGCTCAAGCCGAGCTTTTAGCTCGTTTGAGGTTATTCTCAAAATAGCTCGACCCGAGCCCGAGCTTTGGGTTTTACTCACAAGCCGAGCTCGAGCGCAGATAAGTAGGCTTGAACGAGCCGAGCTCGAGCTTCATAAAAACATGACGAGCCGAGCTTGAGCCTAGTCCAGCTCGGGCTCGGCCCGGCTCGTTTACACCCCTACCAATCCCCAAATAACTATAACTTCAAATGACTCTTTTTCAACTTGTAATTATAATTTCTGTATATGAATAGACACAACAACAAATCACTTTTCAACATATCAAAATACAAAACTATCATAACAAAACTAAACATTAGGGCACCATAACAATAACAAAACCGAACCGAAAATCGCAGTTTTCAATCGAGAAAACCTGTTTTCCGAAACACAGCATTGCGAACGCGACACATATCCCTGCCTTTGAGCGTACGGCCCGCACCTTCAAACACCGAAAACGTCACATACGATCTCGCCACAATCTCATGAGGCGGCACCATTTCATTATCATTATCATTATCATCTTCCTCCGCCACGTCATCAATGACGTCATCAAACCCTAAGTAACCGCTGGTTTTGTTCTTCAACCAAACCGGAACATTCACCGGCGCCGATTGGTGATAACCGGGAGAATGCTCCGAAGAACGCCGTACGGTCACCGGCGGAATCGACCTTGCAGCGGTGGCGGCGGATTGCGACGGAGTTACGGCAGGTTTTCGTCGGACGGAGGGGAGCTGGTCGTCGGATAAGGCGGCGTAGAGACCGGAGGTGTTGTGACGGTGAACTGGTGGTGAAGTGGAGACGTGCGACGGCGACGGTGACGGAGACGGAAGTTCAGATGCGTCTTCGTCGGATGATGATGATGATGATGATGACCAAACGACGTCGCTTTCGTGGAATTCGAAAGCGTTTGTGGTGCTGTTGTTGTTGAGATCTGGTTGTTGTTGAGGAAGAGTGAGGTGAGAGAGGAGTCGGAAGGTTGGAGAAGAGGATAGGGATGGTGACCGTGAGTGAGATACGGCGGAGATGCTGCCGGAGATGGTGGTGGATTTAGTCATGACGGTGGTTGAAAAATTGGATTGACTAACAGAGTTCTCTCACCTGTGGTGAGGTAGTGAGGAAGTCAGTGGGAACCGGAAGTCCAGAAGTTCGTTAAAATGTGAACGGTAATTTTGAAACTTAAAAATATATGAAATATAAATAATTTAAAACTTAAAAATATATGAATAATTAAAAAAAAATGAAATTTATAATCGGTTAAAATCAGAGAATGTTATAATATAAATAATTTAAAACTTAAAATATATGATAATTTAAAAAAAATGAAATTTATATTAGTGTTGATTTATAGTAGTGTTAATAAAATATGAAGTTATAAAATTAAGTCATTTAGCAATAAAACAGTTATTTTTTAAGTTCGGTTCTGGTTAGCATCAAAATTTACAATTTAACAATTTTTCACACACCAAATAACATGCAGCTTGAGCTTAACAATACAAGTCAAAGGTCTTACTGAAAGCAGTCTTTCTATTCTTATATGGTTTCTATTCTTACATGGTAGAAGTAAGGTTGTTTATATGTTACCATCCTCAGATTTTACCTTAGTTTTGCTATTAGTAAGATTTAGTGAGTATGATAATGGGTGGGCCGGGATGATCACCGGCTAGGGCCTGATATTTCGAATAGCACGTTATATAAAAAAAATACCTGACATGTATATGTAAAAAAAATATTAGGGTATACTCATACAAACACTTAGAAAACTATTCCTATGGTTTAGATTAGTTATTAGCCTATTAGCATTAGATTTAGACCTTTAATGAGCCCAATACCCAATTTTATTAAGGCCTAAGGTCATGTTTTTTTAGCTCATATACGAATCCTTAAGGCATATAATGTAAGTAAACTTAATATAGAATTTATTTAATGTTGTAGGTTCTATTAAATAAGTAAAATATTGTAATAGTTTTTAAACAATATATGAACTTGTCTATCTATATTATATATATGAAAAGGTTAGAAAGTTGATTCATAATTTAGTGGATGAGAAAGAGTGTGATGGCACCGCCCTTTTAATATTATTCACGTCTGTCTGTTCGCTCATACCGTGTGGATGATACTTGTTTGTTATTTTAATATTGTGGATTTTTCTTGTTTTAAAAATAGTTGTTTACATCATAGAAATTACTTTATTTATAAGCTTAACATTAATACTTAACATTATTTATCTCCTACTGAAAATATATACAATTCAGGAAAGACTCCACACTTCTTTGTGAAGGGGTTGCTTGTTGGAATAATGGCTGTTGTGTTGAGAAAACTACTATGAAGTAGTGGGTTACACTCGTGCATCACAGCAGGACGATCTGATTTTTAATAAATTTTAAACGGAAACATAGACGCAGTGGTAAAAATAACGTTAATGGTGAGAATCCAATCGATATTGGCCAAGTTCGTTACGGTATCGATATAGTACCGGCGTTCGATATAGCAGCCGAAAGAGAAAACTTAAAAAATAAATTCGCCACACATGTTTTACATTGATTGAAAATCATAGTAAACGAATACCAGTAATAGTTCTAATAGTACCAATACCACTATTCTGTTAAATGCGTATAATGTAACAAAATTCCTGACACCTTTGGTAGATTCTAAATCGTTTGAGTAAGATGGAAAATCCGAATTCAAATACCATCAACTTGTTTTGAGTGTTTGGACTATGCATGAGATAACTTCACAGTGAAACGTGTTTAAGTAGGAGAGATTTCAGAATTGGCGACTTCTTGAGGAATCGATACCAAGGTAATACATGTAAACGATATTGTGAGGTTTCGGTGGTTCAAACAAACAATCTTGTTTAGTATGAAAGACAAGATGTTAGTCAAAAAAGTTGAGCTTTCGGCATCGAGCAACAATCTTAGCATGTATTTAGTCAAAGAATTGTCAAGAAATATAGTAAATTCATTACATGGATGGTTCACCTAGTAAGTTTATATTGAAAGTTTGGTCAATGTTCATAAATCACCAATACGTTTGGTTAAAATTTGTTGGGTTATGTGTGAAGGCTCGATTTGGGTTGGGCCCGGTTCAGTTTATAAGACACTTTTCAAACAGAAGAATTAAATTGAAGACATAAAGGTTTGGCCCGTTTCATTTAATTAGAGCCCATATACATATCGTGTTTTTTTTCATAAAATAACATGTCCCTCGAAATATCGGGCCCTGGCGGGTGGTCCTCCCTGCCCACCCCCAGGGCCACCCATGATAAATAGGCATCTTGTACTTGTAATTCCTCATCACGGGTGGTGAGAGGCTGAAAGCAATAAAAATCCTGGTCGCAGCCCGTTGACGTAAGTCAGCAGACCGAACCATGTAAATCCTTGTGTTCTCGTGTTCGTTTATTTTATACAGATTGATCGTTTGTGTGCGTGTGTGTGGTTGCTTCCGCGTACATATACCCTAACAAAATTCTCTCAGGTTATACCATGACTATTTTACTCTTATCAAAATGCACAATCATTGACTCTCTGAATTAGTAACCTTGCAACTTATTTAGTATTTTGCCAGTTTTTAAAACTATGAATAAAGTTACAACATATGACTAAATGATTAATAATCTTGTGTGTATATATGAGATAAAAATCAAATTAACGAATGATTGTACATAAATTATAAATCAGACATTTATAGTTAGTGAGTCAATGTGTTCTCAAACTCCTCACATAAAAACTTATTTTTTTTAAAGCTTTGAACTTTAAATCAAGTTCCAAAACTTTTCCTTATGTTGAACCTATATGCTGTGAACAGAGTCGAGATGACGGTCCGAAATCAAGCGGGTCAAATCTTACTTCCATCTCGTATCTTTCCTGCAGGAAATGATGTAGAAATAACAATCACACATTCAAGAACCACAAGTCAAAATCCTGCTATCTTGTTTAAAAGAAAGTTTAGACGGGTCAAAACTATCAGCAACCCACCCGAAAGGGTTTTGCAGAGGTTGTAACAACTTAATAACTTGGTCTTCAAACGACTGACGTTGTTTCATGTAAACTTCGACTCGCTATAATTAACAACCGTAACAAGAAACATTGCACCTCTAACCATCTCCCATTTCGTCAATATTTTAAAAACTTCATATCTCAGTTTCAACCGTTTCTCCAAACTCAAAATCCAGAACGACGTGCACCCGATCAGATTCGCAGGTCTGCAACTTCAGATTTGTTAAAACCAAAGGCTGAGCCCTAAACAAATAAACAATTTCGCAATCATCCAACCAGCCTAAACCCCTAAAAACTTCCTGATTCTTCTAGATTTCCAACTCACTACACTACAGTACCTAACCGCATTATATCCATGCATAAAAATCGACAAACAACGCAAAATCCCCATTTCCCGCTCCAGATACCGCAGCTTGCTTTCAACCAACTCCAGTGCCTGTTTCATTCGCTGCGGCTCAGCCACGAAGAACTTCAAGATCTTCTTATCCGGTACACTGTAAGATGCCAGCAACGAAATGTTTGCAGATATCCGTCTAATCGTCATGTTCGGTAACACCCATCTCGATCTGTTGATCACTATGTTGTCAAAATCCCTTTGAGCGCACCTAGCCGCCTAGGCCCTCAGGCGACGCAAGGTGCACAAAACTGCCATGCAACCATCCAGGAACTCCAGCGACCTTTGGGCGAGATTGCGCATAGATTCCAGCAAGATTTCGGCCAAATCTTGAAATTTCTAGCAAAATTCTGCATTTCAGGAAAACTGATCTGAAACATCCAAACACAACTGAATCAGCCAAAACTAGACCTAGATAAACCTGAAAAGTGGTAACCTTATCTATACGCTTTGCTTATCTTAGACCCTCGCTTTCTAAGCGCCTTGTGCCTCTGACAACTATGGTTAATCATTTTCATCACTTTTTCATCACATCCTAACAATCTTCTAAAATAATTAACAGTACGAACAATTTGGGTATCCGATCCAAAATATAAACCGATTTTCCTAACAATTTGGGTTCTAAGGCTTTGTTACGCTTTATGGTTAATATTTTTGGTACGATTGATATAATATTTCTTGCAGTGGCGGACCCAGAAATAATTTGTTAAGGGGGCAGATGAAGGGTTTAACAATATTTTCAAAGGGTCCAGTCAGGTTTTTTACCTAAAAAATACACTAATTTTTTTTTCTAAGAGTGCGCCCGCCCACATGGCCACCCACCAAGACACATAGGGCGGCCCCTAGTTTTTGGTCTGGATATTAGCTAAATCGAAATTACGGTTTTCATAAACAAGATGTTTATTAACCCTAAACACAATCATTCAAAACTCTAGCTCAAACTCGTTCATCCATTCCATATATTCAAATATAAACCGAACATCTAATACATCAAAACCGAAGGCAAACAGGCAACAAGGTACGCCTCAAGCCCTTTATAAAACAGCAAAACTAAGTCTTTTAAAAATCCTTAAATAATCAAAACGCCAAAACCTAAGCCCTCTCGCCACGGATCCTCCTCGCAAGCTGCATATCCTTCGGCATAATCGTAACTCTCTTCGCATGAATCGCACACAAATTCGTATCCTCAAACAACCCAACCAAATACGCTTCAGCAGCCTCCTGAAGAGCAGCAACAGACGAGCTTTGAAACCGTAAATCCGTCTTAAAATCCTGAGCGATTTCTCTCACGAGTCTCTGGAACGGAAGCTTCCGGATCAAAAGCTCAGTACTCTTCTGGTACTTCCTGATCTCCCTCAACGCCACGGTCCCGGGCCTGAATCGGTGTGGCTTTTTTACGCCTCCGGTTGCGGGTGCTGATTTTCAGGCTGCTTTCGTGGCTAGTTGCTTCCTTGGTGCCTTTCCTCCGGTCGATTTTCTTGCGGTTTGTTTTGTACGGGCCATGATTGTTTATGAGTGAAGAGTGATATGTGAAAATTGCTGATTTGGGATGTGTGATTATGGGTTTGTGATGGTTTTTTATGTAGTGGAGGGTTTGAGAAATTGGCGGTGAAAGTTTGAAATTTTGAAATGATTTTGATTTTTGGGGGTTTCGGTTGGATTTGGAGGGCTACAAGATTGAGATCCGTTTGCGGTGTAGTGTTTTAGGAATCGCTAGTCGCTAGTTGGCGGCAGGGTGAGAACTAGCGATTAAGCAAGACTAATCAGAATAACGAGGATTAATCGGCGACTAATCGGGAATTTATCAGCAGCTAGTCGGGATTTTTACAACCATGGTACAGTGTAATAACCAATGCGTGTCATTTGTTGGTATATTTTTTTTTATAATTGCTTCATTTTGATAATCATTTGGCAAGCACTTGAAATGGCCCCTTTGTGTTGTAGAGGTGGCAAAACACACATATTGCACAGGTTAAATTACACGTTGGCATAGTTGTAAAAGTTATTAGGCGCTCGAGGAGTATTCGAGTCTCGGCAGCTTATCTTGTAGAGAGTATTTGGAAAGTACTCGATCTAGGCGGATAGTACTCGGGCCTTGACATCCTACCTTACAGGGAGTACTCGGCCTCCAAGACCTTGTTTTACAACATTGTTCATGGGAGTGGGATATACTTGCTTGACCAAAACTTTTTTTCGATACCCAAAGCTATTTTTTGGTACCCAAAGCTATTTTTTGGTACCCAAAACTAGTTTTTTTTATATATATAAATAAATAGTATGTAATGATGGCACTAATAGTCTTGGTTTGTCTATATTGAGGTTTTGATTTCTTAGTTTAAGATGCTACATGTTTGATCTTCACAGTTTGACACCAGATGAACACACATTTGGTTATTGATGATAACTGAGGTTAACAATGTGTTCTCAAGTCCTTTTTAAAGAGATAAGTGAAAAGTAATTGTACAACATCTATGTTCGTAGAGTTTTTAATGTAAGAAAGTGCAAAAAAAAGTATATTTAATAATCTAATCACTTCACTTTCCTTTGAAAATGACAATTTGAACAACACAAGTAACATTTTAAATGTAAGTGAAAAAAAAAAAAAAAGAGAGAGAGATGTCAATGCTTCTTTAAGTTCTTCTTACATTTGGAATCATTGCAAGGTACTTAGGTCAACCAATATAATGCACTAGTGCTTCTTACATTTGTCATCATCACAAGGTACTTAGGTTAACCAAAAAAATGCAGTTAACTATTGGTGGTGATGTAAATGATCACCAACAGACAATGATTTTTGCAAACTGGTTGTTGTACTTCGGTAAAGAGAACATAGGTGGCCGAAATGATGGTGACAAAATTATTGAAATGCCTAATGATCTTCTTATTTTTGGACTATGATGATCCTATTGGTGGTCTTATTGATTTCATGTATCCGTCAATAATTCAAAATTTCGATATTGGAACATTGTTCCAAGTAAGGGTCATCCTTGATCCAACTAATGATGTAGTAGACGAAGTTAATGATTGATATTCACCTGATGTTTTAAACGGTCTCAAAATATCAAGGTTGCCGCATCATCGATTAGTACTAAAAGTCGGCGTTCCTATCATGTTATTACGAAACATTGACAAAAAAATGGATTGTGTAATGGGACTCGACTAAAGATGTTGACTTTAGGAACCCATGTTATAGAAGTTGAAGTAATATCTAGTAGTAACATAGGTAATCGAACTTTTATTCCTCAAATTGTTTTGTCACCACAGTCTGACAAGAGGGTTCCTTTAAAATTAAAAGAAGATAGTTTCATGTAATGGTATACTTTGCTTTGAATTTTTTATTTTTTATTTTTTTTGTTAATTTTCACATAAAATCTTTGAATCCCCCCTAGAAAAAAATTCTTATTAACATATAAAAATAAAATTATAAACTCTGATTTTAGCCCACTTTTACCTAACAAATCAACTCAATCAATTTCAGTAAACAGTTTAGCCCAATAAAGGCAATAAAGAATCCATAGTAAGTTTGTAAACCAAGCCCAATTATGAATAACCCAACCCAATTAATTTTGAAGTAAAATAACCCAACCCAAACCGCCCCTTCCAATTCCTTCTCCTGCTCGCTCTCTGTTATTTGACAGCCCCAACCATTAGCGCCTAGCGACGACAACAACAACCATCTTCTCGCCAGAAAAGCCAAATTCCGGCCACCAAACCAACCGGAATTCAAAACTTAAGAGCTACCTTCATTTATTTATATTATTTTGTTGTTTTATGTGTTTTTAGAAGAAATATTAGTCGTTTGAGTTCATGTGATAATTTTAATGCGTTTGACTTTCCAAATATACTAAAATTACCTGAGAAGTTGTGGCGGAGCTTGATGAAAACTCGGCGGGGACGGACTCTTAAATCCAAATCGGTAGGGGAAGGGCTCTTAAAAATCTTATATTTTACACTACATAAATATTTTTTTGGAAATTTTCGATAAAATCTAACAATACGAGCGAAAAACTGGCAGGGCTCCGCCAATGCTGAGAAGTATCCATATGATTTCGATAAAGCCGAAAAAAAAAACTTCCGGTTCAACTCGGAAACTACATTGATTTTGCGAAAAAAGATAAACAATTTGCCAACTAGGATAGTTTCTCAAGTCTTGTAAGGTAAATGGTTTCAACAAATATTCACATATCATTTACATTGGTGTATCGTTTATTGAAACTTGTTCTCGTGTTACCCATCGCAACGCAACCGTTGAATGATGTTTTTAGGTAATGAAGAAAGTGATAGCTGTATATGTTATATAAAGAAAGACTTGTTTAGAAAAGTAGCTCTAAACTATGTTTTGGATATATTTCAAATAATGAAAACCCGACATTTTAAGTATGTTTTTAATGACGTTTGACGTGTTTTTGATGATTATATAAATTTTAGCTTGATGTTCTTTTGTTTTACATGATCCAACCCAATATGAACCGATATTTTTTTATATACCTAGAGGCCTAAAATCTTTAAAATATTCGCACCCCCATGAAAAAATTCTTGTATTCGACACTGGTTGTGAACTACCGGGTTAAAACCAATTAGACTGTGGAATAGCCAAACCGAGTCCTAGCTTACGAGTTAAACTGGTCCAAAGTAGGTTCAGGTCAGGTAGGATAGCCGGGTTCGGTTCTTACCCCGGTTTGGGGTTGCACCTCAACGGGTATCATGTCCGTTTACCCCCAAATTCAAATTTATTCAATATTGTTTTTCACACAAATTCAAATTACATGGATATATATGTATATATATATTTCCAACTCTCTTGGACAAGTTTTATTATAAAGATAAATAATACCAGATGCATGCAGATGTTATGTTACTACAGTAACAAACACATGTTTACATCTTCAAGCAGCAAAGATTTCTTCAGGTACTTTATATTTCTTCTTTTTCTTTTTCTCCTTCTCCTTTAGGACTTGTGTTCCTTGGGCACAGGGGCGGATTTAGGGTGGGTTCAACGGGTTCACATGAACCCACTCGGTTTTAAATTGTTAATAGAAATGCTATTAAATAATAAGGGATGAACCAATAAATAACATTTAGGATGAACTCATTATGAAAATTGTTGGGTGGCGTAATGGGTAAGGTTTCCCCTTCTAGACATGACATTCAAGTTCAAATCTTGTTTGGGGCTTGTTTTATGGCTTTTTTTTTAAAACTACCCCCCACACCCATCTAAAACCATAATGAGTTCCAACTTTTACATAATTTAGACATCTATTTTTTTTGTTTTTTGGATTTTTGCTTCTCGGATTAGATCTGTATCTTATAAACTTCATGGCAAATGGATTGTTAGTATTGTAAGCTTTGTTCTTTCAGGTTGCCACAGAATTCTTATTCAGTTATCTCAACACAAAGATCACGTACAATTGAAACAAATAGTGGTAGAAACAGAGGAAACTATTGTTTAATTCATATTCTTGATGATGGTTAAAGTCATTCATGATTAAAAAAATTCAAGAAAGCTCAGAACTTGATTCTCCTAAACATACTTCAGGATAATCCCACATTTAAGAACCACCGCTTAGTTGCACCAACTCGGAATTTTTTATGTCCGGTTATATGAAATTTACCCGACCCGAACCGTCGAACCGGCCCGAATTTTTTACGTTCGGTTATATGAAATTGGAGCATCTAAAAACAGTGAACCTACTGGAAAAAAATCCTGGATCCGCCACTGCTTGGGCACCAATCGCGTCGGCACCAGCTCGTGGCTCATTTTGAGTCGTGCCACTTTCAGTTCGGTTGCTAGCAGTTCCTTGCGAACCTTCCTGTACGTCGTCAACAGTCAAAGGTCTGGCAGCAAATAAGTAGTACATACGCTCTCGCGTCTCGGTTCTTTCCTCAGCCATGATGGAGTTCGTTCTTAATTGCATCTCATGCTATTTATCACCGGGTGACGATTTATGATAAGTCATATTGTTAGGTTTGAAAGTTAATCCAGTTGTATTTTAGTAATAGTAATAACAATAGCTGAAGCAACGTGTGTTGTCACTCATCCTCTTTTGGATCCAAAACACTTATAATAACGCAAATGTCACTCTCGTACTTTGTTTCCGACAACAACTCGAACAAAAACACGGTTAGGGTGAAGGGGGTGCACCCCTCATAAGTTGAGGGAAAAATTTCACCCACCCATAATATGCCATGTCATTTCTCCCCCCATCCTTCCCTCTTGCCCAAAAACACAAGGGGTGGGTTCCCCCAAACCATTAAAAAAGAAAAACTTGATCGTTGATGACTAGTGGTCCCCACCTGTACACCCACTCCCTATCTTCCCCAACCTCTTCCCCGTTGCGGCTGGTGTTCACCGCTCAACCCCCTTCCCCGCGTGGCATCTCCCCACGACGGCACCCTCCACTCGCGGCAAAACTTCTCCCCGCCCCGTTCCCCCGTTCAGCCTTATATTGAAGATCTAATCTCACCCGCGCGATATGACCCCATGCCTTTGTCGCCTGTCACCCACGACATATATTACACTAACATCCATAGCCCTGCATGTCAAATGCTCTATAACGTGATATCTCTAAGGCCAATGGGTGTGGTCATGGCGCTCATGACCACCATAACCAGGCGTCATGTCACCCACCTCTAACTCACAATAAAAAACCATTGCCCTAAGACTACATGGTGTGGTATAAAGCTCCTAGGGACTTTATCACGTCACCTCAGCGCCACGTCAACTACCTCGACATCTTCAATTCTCGCTCGTTAGCACGCTAGCGAAGGGCCTATAGCGCCCCCTATTTGGCGGCGGCGGTGTGGTGGATGGCGCCCTGGGGCGCTAAAATGGCTAAGGTGGCGGGGTAGCGCTAAGCCACACCGTTCAGCCTAAGAGTGTGGTCATGACCCAAAACACCCTTTATTTTTTTATTTTTTATCTTTTATTTTTGGTATATTTTTGTCTTAAAATTATCAAACGGGAGGGCCATGATACGTGGTTCAATTCACACGAACCACCATCAATCAAAGAGGGGGGAGGGGTTACCATTTGATTAATGGTTTTATGTGACAAATAATGTACCAATTCATACCCCACAACCTAATGCCTCTCAATCTTATTTCTTGCTAGAGAATATTTGTTTTTTGCATCCAGTTATAAGAAATTGGAAGTTTGACTATATGAATTCAATACTACAGATCTTAAATTGCCTTTAAAATGAAATCTAAATATGGTTTTAAGGGAAAGGGTGGTCACATGACGCCAGGTCAAACCCCATGACTCATCCTTACCTTAGTATAACCTACGCATCAACATGTATAACTGGATCTCACCAAACCAAAAGCTTTGTACCGGTCTTGGTTCAACCGATTTGGACCAAATTGTGTCCCGTCCTACTTGAAACGATAAGACCATCACCAATACAAAAGCTCGCAGACGTCTATGTGATAGCCCATCCGATGAAAAAACCAACAACACTCTTTTCTAATTTTACTAAAACCCCAAAACAACTAATTATTAGAAAAACGAAGTTTTCATAATAGAAAAAGAAAGTTTTTATAAATAAATAATATTGGTCGGTGTTAAAAACTTAAACAAGAAGTTTTCCACATTAGCAAATTGAAATGAAAGTCAAGGATAAGCATTGACTTTCAAGTTTCAAACATGACCAATTAAACCCACCCCATCTCCTCCTGGAATCCATGTCAAACACCATCCTAGAATCAACCTCCCTTAACCTAGTCACCAATCATGAGATTACCTTTCTACCCTTGCTCCCATACAAATATATATATCCACACTTTTTCTCAACAAAACATAACCAAAACAACCATTTTATATAATCACAATTCACACATGGTGAGATGAGCAACATCCCTAAATCTTTAACAAAATCATTTTTAGCACTCTTTCTATTTGCAATCTCATCTTCTGATCCTTGGCCTTTCTCTTTTCTCGAATCTTGATCGCGATATCATGGGTGTTGGAGAACATTTCTTGACCTTTCACCATCATAATCTTTTCCACAATCATCATCATTATAAGATGAACATACCAAAAGGGTGTGTGGCAATTATGGTGGGACATGAAGATGAAGAGCCAAAAAGGTTCATTATACCGGTGATGTACATGAACCATCCATTGTTCTTGGAGCTGTTGAAGGAAGCTGAAGATGAGTATGGGTTCCGTCATCAAGGTCCCATTAACATCCCTTGTCATGTTCAAGACTTTTATATTGTTCAAGACATGATTGATCAAGACCATCATCACCACCACCACCATCATCATCATAATTTCCATATTCCTTGCTTTAAAGTTTAAAGATTGATCGCGGTTCAAGTCGTGATCTTTATGATTCTTGCATTGATTGTTTGACTTTATAAATTGTGGGTGTGATTCATTATTGGTTTAGGGAGATGGGTTTGTATTTAAATTGATGTAATGTAACATATGTAATTTGTATAATATGTAAAAACTTAAAAAGAACTTTTCTAGTTATATTTTCATGTTTTCTAGATGGGTTTGTGTGTGTATTAAGATTGATGAACTGTAACATATGTAATTTGTATATTATATTATATAAATAAATGTATAAAATAATATTGTTATATATTATATATTTTCTCGATTAGTTGCTTGTGAATAAGTGTTTTTGCCATAATCCCATGTGTGACTTGTAAATCTAAAATTAGGTAATGCTTATGAGGTGGAATATGGTATGGAGAAGGAAAAGTCAAGTCAAAAGTTTTCGATCTTATCCCCGTTTGTTTGGATATAAAATTTAAGAATATTCGAGATAGATAAATAGATTCGTTTTATTTATATTTTATTTATTACAATAAACATATCGAAATGAAACTAGAGTTGGAGCAGCGTGGATCTAAAAAAACGTTAAGGGCAACGTTTAAGAAAAAGGCGTAATGAGACCAAAAAAAACGTCGATTTTTTTTTTAAATTTACACTACCACCGGAACGTCAAGAGGTAGGGGGCTACCCCTTTTCAAAGGCTATACCCGCCCCTGAGTCGGAGTTATTTTTATCACACTTGAAACATTTTTGGACTGCTTACCGATTTTGAGATTGAGCTCAAGTAAAGAAAAGGAGGTTAGGATATATAACAAATCAAGCTCGAGTTTTGTTGGACACAAACCAGGTTCCTATTGAGTATATAATATATCTATATGTGTGACGGTTTATGTAAGAAGTTAAAAATCGTATGAAGCGTACAACATAGCTTCTAGCCGTTCATTTTACTTGATGTAAGAATGGAAACAATTAGTAGCCAATTCGTAAATAGCAGAAAAACAAAATAGGCTAATTATGGGATGTGATGGTATTTTTATTAATATCTTCACTAACGTTTAAGACAAAAATATATAAGTTCTTTTCTAGCTATTTCAAATGCTTAATTATTTTAATAAATGATAACGAAGCTTTTAAAATAATCACACTATATTTTAGAAATAATGGGAGGCGAGCAAGCGCCGGTGACCCATCACCGAAGACTCACCGGCGCTCTCTCTCTTCTGTTTCTATCTGTTATCTCTTTATTTGTTTTGTTCCATATAGAGGGCGGTCACACGTGAAGACCAATAAGACACTATGCTCACCCAAATGCATCAATTGAAACAAACCACGTAGCAAACCAATGTTCCTTTCATTTGTGTTATATATATATATATATATATATATATATATATATATATATATATTACACAACAATTTACGTCGGGTTTTATAGAATTTATTTTAATCGAGCAATTTTAAAGAAAACATATTTACCCCTCTAGTTCTCTACAATGTCCATTTTGGGTTAACAGACGACAATACACATGTGGCTACTCGCTACTATCTTGTTGGTGAGATTTATCTGACCTGGTCTGTTTCATCTTATGCTTGGCCAACCGAAGGCAGAGGGAAAAAGTTCAAAAAGGTGCAAGAGTAGGCAAAATAAAGTTGTTTAGTGAGAATTTAGTGCTTTAAAATTTAAATGGTGTATTTAATCAACCAACACAAGCAATGAAGCGTTAGAAGATAAGGAATGTGATGTACGTGTATATCATATTGCGCAATACGATTTCAAAGGGCGAAGAGGATGCAATATCATTGGAATACAAGACGGATCTCCGATTGATGGAGTCGTTGGCAATTATATCATTTGGGAGTTGCGGAACTTTATTCTATGATATGATCTTGTGAAACACATTGCTAGCCTATCAAACTTGAACACCATTGATTTAGAGAACGATTAGTTTAGTCTAATATTACTATTTTTTATGGTTATTTTTTTCTTTTTTATAATTTCAGGTTCGTCTACGTATTTAATTTCACTCACTGCAAATGTATTTTTTATTTAATTTAATTTGTTTATTAATAAATATAAAATGTTGTAGTAGTTTTGGATTTAACTAAGATTGCCCCTTATAAAGGTGGAAGAGGCACCCATCTGGCAACATATATCATATTACATGAATCGTGAACGTATTCCATAAACTGTGAAGTCATATATCAGAACATTATATAAATAGTGGTAAACCCTAAATATATCCAAATGGCAAATCCATTTGTTGGAGTTTCATCTGTAGTTCAAAAACATTAATATTCTAGTCAGGTACGCCTTCATTACCGGTAAAAGATCGTAGCACATTTTTATACCTGACTATGCATTGTGGGTTAGTGATGCTATCGCGTTTCCTTGCATCTATACATACTGGCCTTTGTTAATGATTGCATAATCAGCCATGCTAGCCAGTTATCAAATCCGTTTTTTTCATCCCATCGTTCCTAAAACTCTCATTTCCTACTTTAACCGATCACGAATATGTTGGAGATGGAGGAAATAGACCAAACTCCTGTTGTTAAAGAAGTTGCCAAATTCGTTTGTTAATAACTTGGTTTTAAAATGTGCACATCAAGTGCACATAATGCACAATGTGCAAATTGTGATGCAAAAAACGTATCACGTGTAGCGATGCGATGCGATTACTTGAGGAAAACCTGATGTGGTGAAATCACATAATGTGATATGTGGCATGTAAATTGAACTGGGTCAGAATTTAGTTTAGTTTTAAGCCGGGAAAAAATGGGTCTAGTCCCTTACTCAAAATACGACGTAAAAGAGTAAAAAAGAAAGTTGATTTAGTACCTTAGACAGAAACAAAAACACCATTGGAATTGGAAGTTGGAATCAAATTTTTTTCATGTACTTTTCCTGATTCTTTTGTCTTCTTATATCTCTGCTCAACAAAAAAATTCCCTCTAAAACCCATGATTCTTTCATCTTTGGGTCTTTCAAATATCAAAATAAAAAGCTTTGGTGGATCTTTTTTTGTTCCTCTTCTTGAATAAGGTACTTGTTTTTATTTTTCTAATTGTATTAAACTATATTTTGTTTTCTGATTTTGTTTGTTGTAGTTTTATGGGTTGGGTTTTCTTATTGATGTTTTTGTTTGTAATTTAGTGATTATATATATATATATATATTGATAGGTTTTATTATTTTATATCCATTTATGTTCGTTGCTGTTTCAGATAGAATGACTGTGATCTAAATGATGAACATGGTGAGCAAGAATGTGAAGAAGTAGGCGCTAGTAATGTGCCTCGACGTAAAAATAACGAGGCAAAAGGACTCGTGGACTTACTTTTTGCTTGATTTAATGATGGAAGTGGTGGGAGTGGGAGGCAACAAACTATAATTGAACTTTGTAACAAGGAGCTAAGGGAGAAAGCATGTAGAGATATAGCAAGGCGGTTTTATGATGTGGGAATACCTTTCAATGTAGATCCTATGGTGATTTCAACATAATGATTGAATCGGTCAGACAGTTTGGTCCTTTCCCTATTATTTAAGCGAAGACAATTTGGTCCTTTCCCTATTATTGAAGCGAAAGACGTTGACAACCAAGTTGATGATCATAAGACAAAGCGGGCAAGTATAAGGTGTTTTGTTGTATTTGATAGATGGGGAGACTTGATGATATTATTGATTTCATTGTCAATTCTCCAAAGAGTTATGTGTTTATAATATAAATGGATGTTCCAAGCATCTCCAAGGATGCATCCTTATTGTTTAAGATTCTTGATGCAATGGTGGAGGAAGTTAGAGAGAAAAATGTTATCAAAGTTGTAATGGATAATGCATCGGCTTACAAACTAGCGGGTACTATACTAGAAGATAAGTGGAAATATCTTTACTGGACTCCACGTGCGACGCATTGTATAGAACTTATGTTGGAGGATATACGGAAACAAATATCAAGGTTTCTTAAAAATGCAATGTTCATAAATGGATACATATATATTTGTTGCTCCTATAAATTTGACGAGTAAGTTCATAAACCAAAGGAACTTGCATAGGCCCGTAATCACAAGATTTTCCACGCCATTCATCGCTCTTCTCTAATGTTACAAGCAAATAAATTGTCACACCCCTATTTCCTGGTATGATTCCCGGTGGGTCCGGTGGGGAGTATTGTGATGTACAGTTGATATCATCATAACCAATAAACACAGAGCAACACAGCGGAAATCTTGGAGTAAAATTAAACTATTACAAACCAAGAGTATCCAAAGTTCAACACAAATAAATACATACACGGCTTGTAATAAGATCCACAAGTGGATCGAAAAATACAAAATTTGATAACAGACTTAAAGGCACAACTACAGGGTCGCAAATCCTCAGTATTAGTGCCACGCAGCTTCCAGTCAATTTCGTGCCGTACCTGTAACTTAATCTTTTGAAAATACATCAGTTTTCACTGGTAAACACAATCAACCGACACATTTCAAAAATCTTTTCAAAATTTGTTTTAGGTGCACTTGGCACCCAATTTTATAAAATAACTTGGGACAGTACAAAGGACTTCTTATATAGTTTTACAAGCCTGTCTATACATATGGGGCCCAGTACAAAAACCGAGACATGATCGACTAACACACCACTTCTGAACTCTCACACATAAAGCAGATAATAAATTGCACTAACGGATGTATGCCTACACCCGGTGCTTAGGTCGTGGCCATTAGCATTTTAATGAGCCTAAGATATCCCAGGCATGGTCAAGCCAACCCCCAATGTTTAAGTTATCAGACAATACAGATTAAAACGGGTTATGTGATTTAGTTAAGCCACTATTCGACCACATGATCCCATACCCGACCAAGCGGTAATCATTTATCGTATCCCAAGCCCGTATAGGGAAAATATGTTAAAAGTATTTACCTGAGCTAAATCTTTAGAAAAATCACAACTCAGTCGTAGATCAAGAGGTAAGCACAGGCACGATCTACTGGAATGCGTTTAATCTGGAGTGATGGTGTTATTAACCAATTAGAGTGCTAACGGGTCCTTAGTTAAGTCATAGACTTGAACCGGCTAGTCTTTCGTTTAAATAAATACGGTACAATACGCTAGATTAAGCGGTGACCGGAATAGAATGTTATTTGGACCCAACAAGTATCTAAACTTGTACAATATGGGCATACCCATAATATTCTGGATTTTGATAAGGAAATGACAAAGTTAAACTCGTTTCGGTTAGATTATGTAAACTAGTCATGTATGCTTAATCGTAAGCGTATAAGCGAAACTGGGTAACCGAATGTCACACCCCGACCCGCAGCGGAATAAGAGTCGGGGCATAATTGGGTTATCACCAAAGCTCATGATGTTTACTAAAATGTTTCATATTTATTAAATTCAAATTACAACTTAAATATTCAAATCAAATCCATACAATTACAAGGAAATGAAACTAAGTAAAACAATCCCAAGCTTAAACTGATTTATTCTTCTAGGCCTTCCTATGTGTTTCTTGCCTCAACTGGATCACCTGTATCATGTGTAAAACGGGGGATATTTTGGGTCAACAAAAGTTGGCGAGTGAACCTTGAGAAAACATTGTTATTAATTTCTTGTTGTATTTATTATTGAAAATTTGTGCAATAATCACATGTGAGCAAACATATATATATAACAAAAACACAAACCACATTGGATGAGTAAATGACATGAATGATGATGTATATGAGATCAAGGCTCAATAAAACGGAGCCGATCGAATGACATGAATGATGATGTATGTGAGATCAAGGCTCAATCAAATGGAGCCGATCGAATGAGGCACCTGATATTCAACCCGTATCCCACGGGGAGCTGATGGGCCTAATGAAATGCATGCACTGAAAATGTTAACTTCAATCTAAACATAATTCACACAACCACTGATACATATTTGATACAGATTTGATCACGGATATGATGGATGCACAAGTGTTTAAATATAATAAGGGATTAAACGACACATGATACACCCAAAATGTGATTAAAACGGGGAATTGGTAGAGATTCACTCACATTGGGTGCGTTCTTTGATGACGTTGGATGCGCACGAATACTAGGACTCGACCGTCGAGGGAAAAACTAACCTAAATAATAACGAGACGATCCGGTAAATAAATAAATTTTATTTGGAATTAATGTTTTTAATTAGTGCTCTTAATGGAATTTTTAGATTTATTTTTGTGAGTTTAAGGACATTTTTTAACTTTAAAAATATTATTTCTAAGTGTTTTTAATTGATTTTTAAATAAAATAAATAAATAAAAAGAAATAAAAAAATTGACTTTTTGACCGTTGACCGGTCGGAGTGTTTTTAATTATGCGCTGAGTGAGGTTCGAACTCGGGACCTCTCGTATGCGTGCACGCAGCTCTACCAACTGAGTTACGTGTCTAACCCGAAATATTCTCTGTTTTAATTATATATATATATATATACTGATTAACTTTTATCTTATTTAATTTATTTCACAAATGATTTAAAATGGCAGAACCGACTTCGGTGACCCGGAGTCGAACTCGAGACGTTCGGTTCGAGTACGCACAGCCCAACCAGTTGGGCTGTATGCTTAACCTGTTTAATTACTGAATTATATTATATTTATATACATGCTGAAAGGTGATCTGAATAGGTTTAAAAAGGATTGGTTTTATTTCTGAAAGTCGGTAACATGTGCGATTCGAACTCGGGACGTGCGTATTATGTTGCACACAGTCCACCGCTGGATTGTGTGTCTAACCCGGTGAAATATCCAGTTTTAATTAAACTTATACACATTGTCCGACTTCGTCTTCTTCGTTTAACATTTCAGAACAGTGAATTCCGACGGTTCTGTTTAATCGATCTTACTGATATTTGATTGAATTGAAGAGCGAAATGAAATGACAGGGTATACCAGAACGGCGAGTTTGCTTCAGGTTTTCCAGCGAAGTCTCGTCGTCTCTTATCTGCAGATTCCGGCTGAGGGAAACTGTTTAACAGTTTTGATTACTAGATTGAGCAATTAGATTATAAATCGAAAGATAGCAAGAGAAATTTAGATGATTGTACCGTCTTAAGAAAATCGCGGTTTTCCGTTCAGTGATTCCGGCGAAATTGGAATTTCCGGCGACGTGCTAAAGCTTCGAGAAATTGTGCGATTTTGAGCGAAAAGGTCACCAGAGGTTTGGGTGGGTATTTATGAGGATGAACAGGATGTATTGGGTCCGAATTATGGTCTTGATTTGCGGTCAAAACTTTTTCGGCGGTTACGACTAGAATTGGGGGTTAGACATCGGTTATAACCGATGTCGAAATTAGTTCACGCGTTTCAGTCAAAGAAAACGGTCGTGATTTGCGAAATTGTCGGTTTTTCCGGCGACCGGATTGGGCGCGCTGATTTCCGGTTTGACTTTTGGATTACTTTAAATGTTATTTGTTTCTGTATTTGGCATGAAAGAAGTGTGTGGCGGAGTGGTGTGGTGTGTGTTTGTGCTTATGGGCGACCCGGGTTCGAAACCTGGCAGCCTCATTTTATTTTTTTATTCACTTATTTTTATCATTTATTAATTGTAGTTTTTAAATTCTAAAATGTTTATTAATTATGTATTGTTTAAAATTAAAATGAACAATATATACGCAACGAAAATTATAACTGAATATTCGATTAATAATCGAAGCGGCTTTTGGAAAACCCGTTTTTCGATGGATGTTACACCGAAGGAGTCATATACAAGTTCCATATGCTAATATGTTTAAAAATACATTATTATATCAGTATCGTTTTGGTTTTAAACTCATATTGTCTTATAAGGAAATTTTGGTCATTTTATGACTGATAAAAGATACTTATGTGTAAATTGATGTCAAGGTCATATTTAATAAGTAAAAACGTAATTTTTTATGATGTTATATCAGTAGGATATCAAATATATGTGTGGTTGATAGTTTTAGAACAAACTATGTCTCGTAAGGGCATTTTGGTCATTTCACACATAACTTTGATGTCATAAATGAGATTCTGAGTTTGGGACTTGTACCTACTGTAAAAATATTTAAAATAAGTTTACAAATCAGTAGATAACAAGTTTTGGTTCATAGTTATGCTTTTAAACCATACTATGCACCAAAAAGGCGATAAAATCGATAAATGCCGATTATTTTGATGTTTAATGAAAACTAAGATTATTATTGGTTTTATATGACTAAAATAAGTTATTTAATATGTTGTAACAGTAGGTAAAGAATTTGGTTATGAAACGTTTAGTTATAACCATTAAATGCGGAAAAAGGGTATTTTAGTCATTTATCGGCATTATACGAACCTTAAGCATGAACTCAGTTTATAATCTGTTTTAATATCCCAATATGTCCTACATATGATAATTACATCAGTAGGTATGAAGTTTATGTGTAAATATTATGTTTAAACCTTCTAAAATGCCAAAAGGGACATTTTAGTCATTTAAAAGTGTCATTTGCGATTTTTAATCAAAATGCAGCTTATGACCAGAATCATGACATCAAAATAATTTAATTATGTTTACAAATCAGATTATAACTTGTTTGCATGCTTATAAATGTTAAAAACCTTGATTTACATAAAAGGGCATTTTTGTAAAAGTTAAGCATAATTAACGGAACTTGTGTATAAACTCAGATTACTAATGGACCATGTAGTATAACTTTAGGAGATTATACTATACAATAACATGGTCCTAAAATGACTTTTAACCAGTAGCCTAAGTTGCTAAATCGGGCCAGAGCTGAAAGTCAAAGCAAAAGTCAAACTTCGCGACTTTCAGTTGCGAACCGACCTAGACCTGGACTTGACGGGCCGAACGTGTTTATACACGTGCTAATTATTATTACCAATTTATTAATGTGACAAAACATATTTTATAACACCTAGATTACTAATTATGATTTATTTTAAAAAACTGACCCGTTGACTTTTATTGATTTTAACATTGACCCGGCAATTGGTCAAGAAAGCGTGGTAATTAGGAGGTGCCCTTTTAAGGGATTAACACTTACCTAACTACGATCACGTAGCCACGTTTGTAACGAACCATGGCTGGACCGTAATGGTGTAACAACCCTATCTTTCGGGTTGTTATCCGAATCCTTGTTATTACCGTTATTTCAGTTTATGTCTCGTTTTGTACTCTGAGGTTAATTATAATGATTCAAATTATTTAAAAACGCATATACATCGCTTATTTATCGCATTTAAATCGCTTAATACTCGCAACTCTCAACGCAAACTCAATCGCCGTTAATTATGTTACATTATTTTATTTATGTGTTATGTGTGCTTTATGATTTATGGTTATACTCGCTATCGCAACGCTCTCGCTCGCACAAATCGCTAAATCGCATTTATTTTAACAATGCAACACTTAACGCTTCGCTAAAACGCTTAACATAACTATCTAATACGAACCGAATCGCCAAACGAGCACCTAACAAACAAATAACGAACAAAACTTAGTCATCAGGCCAAGTTCTGCTGAAGTTGGGCACCCCAACTTCGCCCGAACTTTTTCAGGCCACCAAAGTGCCAAATGAACAGCAAGTTCGCTCGAACTTGCACCTTTCAAGCAGAACTGGCTAAGTTCGCCCGAACTTGTGCCAAGTTCGCTTGAAATGGTGACAAGTTCGGCCGAACTTGATGTCGGCCAGCACCAAATCTCTTCACCTATAAATACCCAGCACCTCCATTCTTGCTCTCCTTGATGCAACTTCGCTCCAGAGCTCCTAAAACCGAAAACCTTTGATTTCCAAGTAAGAATCAACCCGTTTTTATGCAAACAACAACGTTTTACTACGATTTTGCACAAGGATTACCTTCGTTTCATCAAAACTCTTCTGTTTATGAAAATCTTCATCTTTTTCTACAAAACTTCTTCTTCTCACTTAGATCTACACTAAACGAGTGTATTTGGGCTTAGCTTTGACTTCCCAAGCTAGAAATCTTGTTGATTTCGACTCACCAAGTGTTAGATCTAGGAAAAATTGTTTAATACCTTGACTTTTACACAAAATACGGACTAGGTTACGTATGTTTCGTTCACTATGAAGTGGAACGAGGCGTTGTCAAGCAAGATCTCAGATCCGGAAGCACAAGGACGATAAAGTCACTTTGCACAAACTAAACTAACCCGTACGAACCGATAAGTTCGTCCAGATTAGCCCGAGTTTCTGTAAAATGGCTAAAACTCGTTCCAAAAGACCTCTCCAGCCTATGTTTTGCTCAGTAGCTCAAGGTTGGTGGGATGGACACTCGATTTTCTCAGCAAACGACGCGAAAACGCACGATTTGGTGACCAAAACAGTCAAGTTCGCTCCAAAAAGAGCAAGTTCGCTCGAAGTTGTTATCAGATTGATGACCAACTTCGCCCGAACTTGTTCAATTCTCAAGAAAATCAACCAAGTTCGCCCGAACTTTTATAGTTTCCAAGGAAACCAGACAAGTTCGCCCGAACTTGTATCAACTTTAAGAAAACAAGGCAAGTTCGCCCGAACTTGTCCGGTTGCCAAGAAAACCAGACAAGTTCGCCCGAACCTGTGCAATCTGTAAGGCAAACAGTCAAGTTTGCCCGAACTTGTCTACTGCTCCTTCTCACTTCGACCGTTTCAGCACTTCGGAAGACTGATGCACTTATGTTCGCGTTTACAGGCTGAACGGGCGCTCCCTTCAATCCAGAACCGCGTCGCGTTTGTTTATCAAACACTAACGGTAAGTATACTTGAACCCTTTTTTCTCTTTAACGCACTTTTGGGTGTTACATACGTCTCTATATCAAAACACGCTACACACAACGTGAATTCTTTTAACGCTAACCGCTCTCGCATGTTATACGTGAATCGCTGAATGTTTGTTTGCCATGTGTGAATAATGAGTACTTGTAGACCACCCTTAGCAACAATATTACTATAGTTTGGACTCAGCACCCGATTGGTTTGGGTGTCACACCCCAACCGATGGAGGAAACATCGAGGCGGGACGAAAGAGATTGCTCATTGCTCATAAAACTAAAGTGACAGTAATTAATTTAAACCGGATTTCATTTCATACGTAGATTGTTATACATTACAAGAGAAATTCAAATACAACACTAACAATGACAGAAGTTAATACATCTACAATAAACCTAACGTCCAAGTGTGTATCTAGTCCCAACGCTACTTCATTTTCATAGCATCATCTTCATCAACCTGTAACATGTTTTAAAAGACGAGTTCAATGCAAAAGCAAAGGCGAGTAGACAGGTTTGAGCATAGCACACGTATAAGCATAAGTTTAAACAAATTCACATGGCAACTAAGGTTACATACGAGCATATACATTGTATGCGATATTTCTAGTCAACCCTCTGTTTACGCAATATGTTTATGATGATTCAACATGACCACTCGTTCACGGGCGGTGCGTTACTCCTATGGCGCTATACATGTCAAATGGAGGCTCAAAATAAGCTAATGACTATGGTATCTCATACGTTCGGTCCTTGTATAAGCATAACATACGTATCAAAGCGTTCATGTTTAGTGGATTGTTCGTGCAAGTTAAAGCATAAGTTTTGTGTTGTTATGATAAGGTAAACATGTTACACCCCAAAAGTGGTAAACATAAAAGGGGGTTCGAGTATACTCATAAAATTGCATATGCTTTCCGTTTATCCAATGTGACAGAGTTGTCGAGACTTAAGAGGATGAATGTGTTGGTTTGGGATTTATGGTAAGGTTCATATTCGGGTTTAGGTATTTGGAGCATAAAGTATGAAAAAGTAAGTTATGCAAGGAAAATAGTCACTTAGGTCTAGCACTCGTTTTTGACACTATGAGAACCCATAAGGGTTAATGTGATTTCATAGGTTAACACCTATTAGAATCGTAACGAGGAACTAAACACTTAGGTGATTAAACTTAGTAACTTGACAAATGATTATATAGTCATTATCAAGGGTTCGGTTTAAGTGTATATATATTATTTAGTCCATATATAGTTATATAGTCATGTAGGAGGTGGGAGGATGAACCATCCATTTTGGAACCTCTTGGTGTCATGTAAGTCAAGTAGGAGGTGGGGGGGATTAACCATCCACTTTGGAACCTCGATTGGATTCACCACTACACAAGTGCCATATACACAAGGAGGGTCATGAATAATATTATGAGCAAAATGGAAAAGAATGTAAATAGTGTCACTATACCAAGTAGCCAAGTGAACTTCAACCCGATGAGCCGGCGTCAACAAACGTCGAAAGCTAGACGGGGTTGAGTTACTTTACAACTAGCAAACTAGCTTGGGATAATGATGAGAAATCATAAAGTGATGTGTGGTTTTAGAGTTAGGATAGCCCAAGCTAACCTTGTACTCACACTTCAACAAGTTCTTGACTTGGCATCACTTGTGAGCTTTAAGCTCTTCAAAAACAGAAAGTTTAGAGTCTCTAAACACTCATATTTACATGTATAACAACCTTGGTTAGTCTCACTAACCATAACTTTGATTAGGAGCTCAAGAACACAAGGTGGAATGAAGAAAACATAAGGTTTTGAAAGAGTTTTGTATAAAATAGAAACTTCAGCCCACTTTGGAGTCTTTTTGGTGGATTCCCAGGTCTGGATTTGCCATGGCAAGTCCGTGGGATCATACCTAAGACTCATACAAGCAAGTAGGAAGAAGAATAAAAAAAAAGAGTAAGAAATGAGCAAGTTATGCTCACTTTGGTGAATGTTGATGAATCTGCCTTTGCTACTGATTTCAGCTACTTAGGAGGTGTTTAGAGGAGGGATTAGAGTGTTTGTAAAGTGTGAAATGAGTGGGAATGAGGTGGGTTATATAGTTGAAGGTTAGAGTTAAGTTAGGTGAGCATTAAGTGTAAGAAACACACCAAACTAGCAAAAAATGTCCCAATCTGTGACCTTGGATCAACATTCTGCGGATTATGGCGACTGGCGGGGGGCGAGAGGATTTGGTAAATCCGCTCGCGGCCCGCGAGAAGGTTTATTCCAAATTTTATTGATTTTTGGCACTTTTAGTCCGTGTAGTTTGGTTTTGTTGGTTTCTATGGTATTTTAAGCATAAAAGGCCTAGTATAAGGTTTATTTACGTAATGTAAGCATAATAATAAGTACTAACAAGTATGGTTAAGTATATGAATCGTGTATAAGTATCGTGTACGTCCAAAAGATGTATGATTCATGTATGTCTCGTATTGGTAAATTTATTTGTATGTTTTCTAAGAATTGTAAACAAGTATCGTAAGTATAACGAAATCAAGCGTATGAAGGCGTATGAATATGTAAAACACAAATTGCAAGAACTAATGAATTTTATATATTTATGATCCAAATTTCCAGAATACGATTACAAGGACACAAAGTTTCCAAAGATAGAATTTCAAGCGACGCTTTCTAATTATGGAAAGTTCAAAAAAGCAGGGCGTTACATCGGGGGTTGTTAAGGCTCGCAAATTACTTTACGTGCGTGTTCGCTGTTGTGAACACGTATTGCGCATACTCCACATCGCAGTCGTGTTGGTTAGCTTGTATCATTATTGTTAGCTTCCTTAGATTCACTTTCTCTACGTGTCACATGCTGGTTATGCGTAAACACTTTATCGCTATTATTATGCTATTAAACCTGTACGCTCACCTTTACTTTATTGTATTGACTTGTATTTTAACGTATGTAACAGGTTGATGATGTTATTGTAACATCCGTCAAAAACGGATTTACCAAACCCGCTCCGTTTACCAACCGAACAGTCAGTCAAAAATTTCGTTGCGAATTAAATGCCCAAAATAATTTTAAACGATACATAATCAATTATTATACAAGAATATATAATTAGTTTTTGAAAAAATGTCAAAAATCACAAAATAAAAATAAAATACCTCTGCCGGGTTTCGAACCCGGGTCAGTGAGCGGTCCGGAAACAAACTTAACCCATAACACTGAACCACTGCGCCATGGATGTTGTTTGTTAAATATTAGAATTATTTAATTGATATCATGACGTTACGAATTCAAAACCGGCGCCCAAAAGTTCAGTCGTCGGAATCCCGGTAATCTCGCGAGCTTTTAACGAAGTTTTCAGTTATAACGTAAACTATTATTAGGACATCGGTTATAACCGATGTTTGAGTCCGCGACCAAAGTCATAACCGCTGTAGTTTTTATAACCGACGAATCCAGTCGGAAATCAGACCAAATACATCTCGATTTTCCCTATAAATTCACCCTCAACCCATTGCAAACCTTTTCGCTCAAAACCACACCTTTTCTCGGCGTAATTCCACTCGCCGGAATTTCTCTGCTCATCGCCGGAAAACCGGTTTCCTCAATTCCGAGCCTTATTGAACCTCCTAAACTTATACCGAAGTTACCCACATATTTTGTAAACTTTCTGGAGACTCGCTGCTGCAAGACACACGCCGCCGGAGGTGATTGCTGTCGCCGGAGTTTCTGCCGGAAAACAGAGGGTCCAGTCGGTATACCTCTTCGCTTATTTTCCTTTCTTTTTACTTCTATCTTATCAGTAATTAACCTAAAACGCTAAAGAAACCTGAATAATAACTCGAACCAGTCAGACATTATATCTGGTTAACACTTGATGAAGAAGACGATGTATCCGGATCATATAAGTATAATATAAATCAGGATATTACTCGGGTTAGACACACAGTCCAGCGGTGGACTGTGTGCACATTAAACATACAAACGTCTCGAGTTCGAATCCGGTTTCACACACGCTGCCTTAATAAAAATCATTTTTTTTGTTAAACTGAACCGGAGTCGCCACAGGTATATGTTAAGTATATTAATAATCGGAATAATAACCAAGTTAGACACACAGTCCAGCGGTGGACTGTGTGTATGTTTATATCACAGGTCACGCGTTCGAGTCCGGGCTACTGCACCGACTCGGACAATTATCTATTCTTTTTAAATAAGGCAGAAAAGGAAATAACTAATTTGTATTTAAGTATAATAAAAATCGGATTATATAACATGTTAAACACACAGTCCAGCGGTGGACTGTGTGTTAGTTTAAGCCACAGGTCCCGGGTTCGAGACCTGTGGAGCGCACCGTCGGAATTATTTAAACCGTTTTTAAAATAAAATGATTTTCGGTTTAAACTAATTAATATATATATATAATTAAAATCAGATATATAACGGGTTAGACACGTAGCTCAGTTGGTAGAGTTGCGTGCACGCGTACGGGAGGTCTCGGGTTCGAGCCTCACTCAGCGCACTTGTATTCCGAATCGAACCGGTCAACGGTCAGGTCAACGGTCAGTCAACGGTCAACAGTCAGAGAAAAAAATCAAAATTTTTTATTATTTTTATTTAATTATTTTAATTAAAAATCAATTAAAAATACTTAAAAATAACATTTTTAAGGTTAGAAAATAGCCTTAAACTCACAAAAATGCACCCAACAATCCTACTGAAATAGATTAATAAAATCCGTTTACTTACCAAACCATAATGCGATTATCTAGGTTAAATCTCACTCGTGGTTAAAACCACTTCGCGTACATTCAACATCATCAACCGAACGCACCCACTGTGAGTGAATCTTACAACTCCCCCTTTTAAATTACATGTTTTGGGGTGTGTCATGTGTTATAAAAATAATTAACTTATTTATTTAAACTTGTGCCATACCACATCATGACCTAAACTTAGATTGTTTATATTGTTGTGATTACTTATTTCCTTTTGTTAAATTATATGAAACTCATTCATTAAGCCCATCAGTTCCTCGTGGGAGACGAGTTGAACAACGCGTGCTTCAAATCAAATTCATTATTGTTCATGTGTGTATCATTGAGTTTATATTGTTTGTAGTTGTGTCATTCATATTATCATGTTTATGCAATTCATTCATCAGGCCCCTCAGTTCCTCGTGAGAGACGAGTTGAGCATCGCGTGCCTCTAATTGTTCCATTATTCTTCATGAGTGTTTCATTTAATATCTTATGATTGTTGTTTAAGTTTACATCTATTTTTACTCATGTTTGGTTGTGCACGTATTTCATAATCAATTTAAATAAATTTGTTCAAATGTTTTCCATAGGATTCACTCGCCAACATTATGTTGATCCAAAAACCCTTTTACACATGATACAGGTGAACAGGTTGAAGCAAGGAAAACATAGGATATGCCTTAGAAGAGAACAAAGAAGTTTAGATTGTTAGATAGAACATGTTGTAACATTTATTGTAAATTTCAATTTAATTTGTATTAAAGAATTTGAAACGCATAATAAATGTCATGAGCTTTGATGATAACCCAATCATGCCCCGATCACCTTTTCCGCTGCGGGTCGGGGTGTGACAGTTATCGCTGCAAAATCGGACTTAGGGTTGCTTTAGAAACTTGTAATAAAATTGTTATCGACTTTATGAATTGTTTGAGAATATTTGAGTTTGTAATGATTACATGTTGATTGTATGGGAAATATTTGCGTTTAAATATTGTCATTTACAAATAGTCGTTATGGATTATCTCGAACAATCTGAAGCTTAGTGTCGCGCCCCGATGATTCCGCCATTGGTTGGGGTGTGACTAATGGTCTAAGCCTAAGGTCGAAGCGTTTTTACGTCAACGCTTTGACTTTGGCTGTTAAGCCTAATAAAAACAACTAGAACGAAATGGAACACTTACTAGTGATCCAGATGAAGCTTAGAACTCACGGGAATGCTCCAAGAATACCAGAAACTTTCCAAGAGAGCTTGAGAGGAGAAGATGGATGAATGAGCATGTAATGAGGCAACCAAGTGCCCCTTTTATAGTTGAGGAGGAGCTAGGAGGGCATGCCAGGTGTTGAAGGGTGTTGTGGGACGAATACAAGTGTCCCGAGACGTGGAAGCAGGTGCAAGAGTGTGGCAAAGGCGACAAAAGTGGCAGATCAGGGGGCTGCCATGCTTCTGATCGCTACCAGTCCCTTACGGACCGTATGGGCTCAGCCTTGCGGTCCGTAACCACCTTCCAGAAACAAAGTTTTGACATTTTTTCATAGTTAGCCCCTCAACTTTAAATGCTCAATTATATAGATTATATTTTGACACGTTGGCAAACTTTAGTCCCTTTCCTCTAGCACACGGCATACGAGGATTAACGAGACATGTGTCGGAATTTTATTGGACGTAAAAACACGTAGTGTTACATAAATAATTTGAGATAAATGTTCACTTTTCTAAAATGTTCGAATTCTAAGTGGTCAAATGATCCAAAGGGCAAAAAAACTTGAAAGTACCCTTTTATAGGATATGTTTTGGAGGGATATATTGTATACCCTAAGGTTAATCAGTCCTCTTGTTAGGGGCTGTTTGGTAACTTCTGAATGGTTAAGTGCTGAACCAGTAAGATGTCTGAACCATTAAGTGATGAACTAGTAAGAGGTCTTAACCATTAAGATCCAGTATAATGTTCAACCGTTCAAAGGCAAATGTCTGACCAATTCAGATTAGAGGTCTTAAACATTCAGACTCTGTATAAAACTTAACCATTCAGAGGCAAATGTCTAAACCATTCAGACATCTGCTCACGAAACAAACAGTCTGAACCATTAAGTGCTGAATCAGTAAAAGGTCTAAACCATTAAGAGCCTCATTAAGAGGTAAACAAACAGCCCCTTAGTGTCCTTAGATTGGTTAATGTTGGAAGAAAGTTGACAATAGGTTACATCTGCGCGACCATGGCAAGTGCAAAAACAACTATTAAAAAGAGTTTTAACGACAAAAATAAACTTCGTGAT
Source organism: Scalesia atractyloides (assembly GCA_947069175.1). Classification (NCBI taxonomy): domain Eukaryota; kingdom Viridiplantae; phylum Streptophyta; class Magnoliopsida; order Asterales; family Asteraceae; genus Scalesia; species Scalesia atractyloides. The sequence continues at coordinate 77,103,584 of CAMTDV010001633.1, read as the reverse complement.
AGAGCTTATGATATTATCGATAAAAGATTAGATTGTCAACTTCACAAACCATTGAATGCCGCAGGACACCACTTAAACCCATATATCTTTTATGAGAATAAATAAGGTATTATGGACAATGTAGAAGTTAGAGCCCACATCCCACTTTCCTTCCCTGTAATTTATATAAAAACACATTTCCTTTAAAAATTGCTAACTTTATGAAAATCTCACACATTCCATTGTCTATTTCTATCTTTATCTTACTCAGAAAACTTATTTTATTATATTTTTCTCTTTATTATACACTTGTACAAAAATTACAGAGATTTCAATCTGAACTTCCATAAAGAGTTGTTTTTGTATTCTCTAAATTGTTGTCTATTATAGAGAGCACACCAAGGCTTAATCTCTCCACGGATATTGCAGAAAAAGTGTTTTGCATCAATTTCAAATAAGTAAGATTTAAGTACTGGTTTTGGGTTTCAGGTATACCCGTCAGGCCCAAATTTTTTTTTTTCCTTTTGTCATCCCTGCATCTGCCAATGAGGTAGTGGTGGAGTGGTTGAGAAAAGACTTGATGTTTCTTGCGACTCAGGTTCGACTCCCACTCTCCCCATTATTTTATGCGGCATCCATGTGAAGGGCTAATACAGGTGGCACCGGTTTGTCTTGGATGTGAGGCGAGGTTTTACCGATTATTCCATTGTCGTGCCTTCAGGCGGGTTTTCGCGCATCTGGGAGAGCCAAGGGGCTGACGACGGTCGAACAATTGACTTTGTCCATAGCGCCTGGTGTCACGGTGGTTAGCGCGTCGTTCATTGTTTAAAAAAAATTAAGTGTGATACACTATCAGGCGCGTGGTGTAAAGGTCATCCTAAATCCGGCATGGATATAAATGGCGGGAGCTCATCCTCCGTCAAACTTTCCCCCAATCATCTCTCAACATATACATACACTACCTGTATCTATTTCTTCCCCAATCCCCCTAACTTTTACTCCAAAATATTATCCTAAAACCCTCACTCACTCAGAGATCCCCCTCAATTCACACTCTTCTACCTAGGGTTTCATCATCCACACTCCATCTGATCTCACCGTTAGGGTTTCCGCCACCAAAATAACCTAATCGGCACCATCGCTGGCCGTTTTTCCGATCTCCGATGGACGCGGCCGCTAGAGTTGCTCCGATGCCGGTGCCGTCGTCTCAATCTCACTCCTCTCGGAAAGAATGGCGTGTTGTTTCCGATCATCATGAGGTAATTTGTTTAGATTAACAGTTAACAGTTGAACACTCGATGTTCACTATTCTAGAGCTTTTTTAGGGCTAATTTAGGGCTAGTTTAGGGCTTAGGGTTTTGTATTTACTTTAGTTTGTTGTTTACGATCAGGATTTGGACCGTGTGAAGCTAGGGCAAGGTGATGAGAGACTGATTTATGAGGTATGATTGTGTTATAACTTAGAACTGAAGTTTTGAGTTGTGTTATTGATTTATTTTAGAGTTTTTTGATTAACTGTTAGTGGAGGTTTTGATCATGAGCTAAGTAGTTAATGCGGTATATTATCGGTATTTGAGATACCGGTTATCGCGGTGGGATATCGGCAATTTTAATATGTATAGCAATTTAACACTAACAATTCAGTATATCTTCTAAGACTTAAAACACTAACATTTAACACTAACAATTAAGACTTAAAACACTAATAGCAACAATAAGAAGAAAGACTAATGGTAGAACTAAGAAGAAAAGTACTGATATCGGGAATATTGTGATATAGCAGTCAAATATCGGTCCAATATCGCCGATATTATTGGTACCGATATTCTGACCAATTTTATGCACCGATATTTCGGCTGGTGACCGATAACCGATATATCACTGATATATCGGGATATTAACTACATAGGTCATGAGTGTGATTTTGTGATTGTTAAGGTACATCAGCGAAGCGAACCAGTTACGGTTAGTGGAGGTTTTGAACAGGAATTGCGTTTGGATGATGTGGTGAAGCAAAGGGAACAGCTTCAGGATTTGGAGGTTCATATCAAAGCTAGGCTTATAGCTAGATCGGAAGTGATGGGGATGCAGGAGCGGTTTGATTCGCAGATTAAAGAGCACATTGAGTCGAATGTCAAGCTTGAGGTGTGATAGATTGTTTTAGTTGGAAATGTTTTGTTTTGTATACAACTATACGTGGAAGTTTGTGGCTTAAGTTACTAGAATGTTTGTGTATACAGGAACGGCTACATGAAAGGGAAAAGGCTATAATGGACTTGCAAAGGACTGTGGATGATAAGGATAAAGAGCTTCATGTGATTAAGTTGGAACATGAAGCGGTATGTGTTTAAACATTTGTTGCGTGCGTTTTTTTTAATTCATTGTTATTTATATAGCTGTTATTTTGCATCGTTATAGGCATGGGCTAAAGAGGACCTTTTACGTGAGCAAAATATGGAACTTGCAACTTTTCGGTACATCTTTAAACCCTATTGTAACTATTCACATTTTGCATGCATGGATCAAGTTTGATGATATGCATTTGCAGGAGAGAACGTGATAATTCTGAAGCTGAAAGAGCTCAACATCTTAACAAAATCCATGAATTGCAAGAACATGTTCAAGAAAAGGAAAGGCAGTTTTTAGAACTGCAAGAACAGGTACTGTAATTGCTATTTGGTTTTGTAATATAAAATGGTAAAAGAAACATCACAAAGCTTGTTTATTTGATTGATTTGTGAATATATATTTATTCTCTCTTTGTTAAATATGTTGTAATTTATGATATCTTTTGCAGCATAGAGTTGCTCAAGAAGCTATCTTATATAAAGATGAGCAAATAAGGGAAGCTCAAGCTTGGATTGCAAGAGCTCAGGAGATGGATGCTTTGCAGTCAACTACAAATCACTCATTGCAGGCTGAATTGCGAGAACGCACAGAACAATACAATCAGCTCTGGATTGGTTGCCAGAGACAGGTTTGTTAACATATCAAAGCAATAAGTACAGTTCATACTCAGATAGTTATAGGCTTATAGCTGGTTGATTATTTCACACAAATGTTGGCTATGGTTATTGGCTTATTGCTAAATAATCACTATTAGATAGAGGGGTCAGTTTTGACAATTTTACTTGTATATGGACAGATTTTGCTGTGTTTGTGGGTATGTTTGTTTTAAAAAATCTCAAACGGGTCACATGGATCAAATAAGTTGAAAGTCTTCACACATTTGTTTCTAATACATATAACATTATAACCACTTAACCTTTTTATCAAAGATTCAGATTGTTATCGTAATAGTATTGTGTCTATAATCGTTAGAATATTAGATTATTGTTGTAACAATATTGTTGTTGTGATTATAACAGTACACAATAATTAAAAAAATAAAACAATGGACAGGTTTTTTTAGCTCAATTATACCTGACCTGTGTGAACTCATACCTGCTTGATTTGTTCATTTTCTTGCCAGTTCTTTCATCAGACAATGTATGAACATCACCATATGCATTAGGAGTTTATATTAAGTAAATAGTTTATCTTTAACAGTTAGTATATTCTTAATAGCTCATACTAGATCACCACATAATAACATCTATTATGGTATTAATGTGTTAGTTTTCTGAGATGGAGAGGCTTCATCTTCACACACTACAGAAGCTTGAGATTGAGTTATCTGAGGCAAGAGAAAGAAGCGGAAATAATTCGACACGCCCCAATCAAACTAACGTAAGGGAAACATCTCATTTAGTGCATGGAACTGGAAGCCAATCAGAAGCTAGTGTAGGAAGCAACCCTGATGGTGATTCAAGGAGTCTCCAAGATGGCGTTGCTGTCTCTTCACAGGTATCTTTGATGTAATATTCATTTCACAAGGGATCTTCATTTTTTTGGTTTCAAGTTAGGGTAGAACGTAGATTATGTAAAAGCTATATTGACTTATTCTAAGTCATATTATTGGTTTATTCGCATAAAAAATGTATGTTGACTTATCTCAGACTGATGATACTCCTACTGTTCAAATGGCCTCAAAATCGTTACATGGAATGCCTACTTATTTTCCATCTGGACAACTGCATCCGTTTATTTTCCATCACCCTCAGAATGTGAATTCACATCTTGTTCAGTCTCACGTTGGCCAGTTTCATTCTGTAGCTGCAAGTTCATCTATCCCACATTGGCAGAATCAACAGGTACATTGATATTTATAAAAATGTGAAAGTTTTGTAAATATGATAAAAAAGTTTCGTCAACTATGCTACAATATTAATAATAATTAATTAATAAGAGAATTTGGGATGATGCATGCGTTAACAGTGGACCTGTTTTGAGTATTTGACCCGTTTTTAGCTATTTTTATTTAATTTTACTTGTGGTAGATAAAACAATAACCCACAGCAATCCATTTTTTAAGTAACTGAGGTTGCCACCTTAAGATTTCTGATGTTCTCAACCATTATCTTATTTACTTTTATTTTTACTTTTCTTTCAGGCTCTCTCTGAAGTTTTACAGATGCAAAACCATGAACAGCATCCTTCCCAGAAAGATCAGAGTCTTCCGAGACCAGAAACTAATTATGATTATGAAGCATCTGTAAACGGACAAACTTTGGGTTCTGATTTTTTTAATGTCGCTCCATCTTCAACAAATGAGACAGAACAGGTATTATGACATATTTTGTTTTTTTTGTTGGGTCAAATTATAATTTACATTTTACAGCAGAGTTTACAACAAATCTCTTCTCAACTTCATGGCTCTTTGCGGTTAAGTCATTCTGACAATGACAGCGCACATAAGGTTTGTTTTAATAACTGTTTTGTTTCACAAGATCACTGGTTTTAACTTTTAATATGGTATGCTGATCTTCAGCTTGGAAAATGCAGGAAAACAATTTGAAGTTTGTGTCTAATCATAAAGTTGAAGCTCAAAATTCTAGCACAGAACAGCGCGGTTCTGCTGTCAATGCATCTCAAGGTAGTCAGGCAGTAAAGATCAGTGACGTCACACCGAACAAGGTGGATAGCGTTATAGGAAATAGTTTCTCAGTAGGAAAGACTGCAGAGAATCTATTTGACGAAGAAACTTTGCTAGCTTGTGTTGTTCGCACAATTCCACCTGGTTCTGGTGGAAGAATACAAATCAGCTCAACGGTTAGTAAGTTTCTTAAGATGGCTATTTATAGTTTTGGTCGGGTACTCGGGTAACAGTTGCCTCTTAGGCCTTAGTCTGTTTTTACTTTTTTAGTTCTTTTTTAATTTTTTTATAAATTACTGATATGTTATTTTGACTACTGAAAGAATTGTTTTTACAATATTTTTATTAAATCTTACAACAATAACAAGTTAGAAAGTTTTATGCACTTAAAAATACCGAGGGTGACTTTCTACGGGTTTAATCTGGTCACTTTGCAGCAAAGTTTTTGTATTTGACCTGATTGACATCTAAGCAGTTACTGCGGTAAAATATCGGATATCAGTCAAGGACCGATATTTGAGATATAGGTTATCGCGTTGGGATATCGGTAATTTAATATCATGTAGAATTTATATATATACAGTTTAACACTAACAATTCAGTATACTCTCTTACCACTAACAAATTAACCTTTTGCAACTTGCAAAACACTAACAATTAACAATTAAGACTTAAAACGCTAATAGCAGCCATAACAAGAAAGACGAATAGTAGAACTAAGAAGAAAGGTAATGATATTGGGAGTATCAGTGATATATCGGCCAAATATCGGAAATATCTGTCAAATGTTGGTCAATATCACCGATAATATTCTGACTGATATTTGACACCGATATTAACTGCATAGATTGACATAAACACAACCTAAATCAACTTGTTTGCAAGTAAATGGATTAAAATAAATTGTAGTGTGATTAACCTTTATTTTCTTGTTATTCAATACCTTTTGACAGCTTCTTAGTCGGCTCACAAAAATGCTGGCCCCACTACGTTGGTCAGATTACGAGAATAAACATGGAAAACTCGATGCATTTTTGCGTAGTCATCCTGAGGTAAGCAAGCTCATGTTGTATTGACAGTAAAAAGTAAAAACTATATCATGTAGTTACTGGCACGAGTAACTTAAGTTATATGTATATTTTTTCTTCAGTTGTTTGTCATTGAAGGGGATTATATTCAAGTGCAAGAGGGTGCACAGGAAATCATAGCTGGTATGGTGGCTCGTGCAAAAGTCCGTGCGGCTACTGTTGCTGCTTCTCACCCATCATTACTGTCTTCTGTTGCTGTCACTCCTATGGCCCAGACCCGACTAAAGCAGGGCCCGTCTGTAAATTCATATTTTAGTGAATCACATCACTCGAATGGTGTTTCGTTTAATCCTGTAGGTGTGAGAGTTTTGAGCAAACATAATGATCAAGTGAAACAAATTTTGGTCAGTGGTAATGGAACAAATCTTGATAGACCTAATTTGGGGTCCCAAGGCAAGGTTATTAACAGCGGGAGGCTTGGTTCTAATTACCACGGGAAACAGCAGGGCAGGTAATGTTTTATTTGACTTTTTGTACAGGCTGAACAAGTCATTTACTTTAGTATGGGACGAAACGGGCTAGGCTGGGCTGACCTGCATAGGCCTTATTATCCATTAAAAAGTTTTCTTTTTAAATGAGTAAAATGCCATTTCGTCCCTGAGGTTTGGCCATTCTTGCGACTTTCGCTCAAAAGGTTTGTTTTTTCACATCTGGATCCAAAAGGTTTGAAATCTTGCCATTTTAATCCGGCTCGTTAACTCCATCCATTTTTTTCTATTAAGTCTGGGGTATTTCGTCTTTTTTTGTTAACTTCAAATGCAATTCGGTTTTTTTAATATCTGTACATTATGCTAAATGCTTGTACATAAAGTGAAAAAGACCGAATTGTCTTTTAAGTTAACAAAAAGACGGAGATAACCCCCGACTTAACGGAGAAAAAATGGATGGAGATAACAAGCCTGATGAAAATGACAAGATTTCGAAGCTTTTGGATCTAGATATGAAAAAACAAACCTTTAGACAAAAATCGCAAAACTGGCCAAACCTCAGGGACGAATATGGCATTTTACTCCTAAACTAATGATCTAATATCTGAATAGAATGATTGAGGGCGATTTTCAACTCTTTTGTTATGTTCGACTCATTTGATTTAAACCCATTTAGCTATAACCTTTTTCTATAAATATCTTGACCCATTTGAGATAAAACACAACCCATATCGATCAATTTGGATCATAATTAATTTGGTCTAGATAGGATAATTGTATATCTGGGTGGTTCAAGAGTTGTTCTTTGAGACTGCAATTTCGACTGATTTACAAGGGCAAAGCTTGACGTTTTCGACGGGGGGGTCGAAAACGTAGATACCAAAAAATTTTCTATAGAACAGGGGGGTCGAAAACGTATATACCCTAAAATTTCTATACGAAAACTACATATATAACACTACTGAGCGAAAAGTCCCCCCCTCTTAAGCTGCGCCCTTGGATTTACACAATTACAGTTGGTAGAATCTTATATTATGTCTGCTTTGTTGTTACAGGTCTACTGGGGGTCTGCTGGGTTCCAGAAAATAGTGAGTACATTCGCACTTTGATTTACTGTTAATTTAAATGTAACCGAATTATATTTTACGTCGTCAATCAAATGACTTCATGTCTACTTGTCTCTATGTAACTGAATTATACATATATTTTTTTGTTTCGGTTTTGAACCAACAGGAGATTCTGGATTGTTCGAAACACTTTGGCGGGAAAAGGGATTTTGCTTTTTTAATGACAACGCATGAAATGGTTTTTTGGTGTTTGCACGATTCTGATTAGAAATGGAATTGTAAACTGGGATTGAAACCGGAAATGGAATTGGAACTGGAATTACAGTTTAAGCTATTTTATCCTTTTGTTGTTAGAACGACCGCTGTACTATGATTTCTCATTTCAGTGGATTAAAACTCAAGCTTCCTTTAGCAGTGGCAAAATTTACAGTTTGGAAAACGGGTCACTAACACGGTTGGGTTGGGATGATCACATGACCAATTCTTGAATCTTTTCATCTAGCTCTTCAGCATCAGCATGATGAATGTTGGGCTTCTTTGAAAGTTTTTTTTTTTTGGTTGTTAGTGATGCCAACGGTCCGGATTGGCTAGTTTTGATGGTACTTTCTGGCCAAAATGGTCTCGTTAACGTCTAGCTAGGTCACTAACTTATCACTTAACTTAAATATGATATGACGGGCCCATAAGAACTAGACCTAATACGGGACTTATACAGAAACTGAAGACCTAGTGAACCCAATACAAAAACCTAGAGAGACTGACTGATACATCGTTGATCATGAACAATACACTTTTCAAACACGACACATAGTTGAAAAAAATGATATATCTTATATTATGGACGTTTATTAACTACATTTTTAGAGGAAATATCAATTTGGGCTGTTGTTATGTTATTCTTTTTTTTATTTTTTGGCGTGGAATCATTCCCATAGACTGGATGAATAGGCTAATTTAACTCGGTTTTGCTAGTTGAAATAGGCATAGAAATTGAATTTTCATAATGACTTGTATATATAAATAACAAGTACAAAAGTGAAAGACACAATAAAAACGTATATATGTGTTAACAAATTAATTAAAGCAAATAATCAGACAACAAACATTAAATATTAAAACGCTATTATTTCTTGCATGCAATTCCATCCCCTCCACCTTGGCACTCTAGCATGCCATATTCCATCACTAGCGAGTCATCTTCATCCTTAATATTATTAGGAGAGAACATGCAAAGGGCACAATCTGTTGCAAGAAGTGAGCTAGTCTTGTACTTGTCATCACCCCCGATCAACGGCATTGACACTCCTGGTTTTGCTGGATTTTCAAAATCAGGACGGTAAGTTCTACCAAGAATCCCTTCAACATTAGATGACAACCCAAAAAATCGGAATTGTACTTCCAGATGTGCAAAGCTATCATTTGAAGGAATCTGGTAATTATGTATCTTACTATCTTCCTCTGATACTGGAATCACGTTAACAAATATTTCTGCAAGATTAGGTATAGTGATCGTTAGACTATTGGTTGTTGAAGTCCTTTCAACTTGTATGTCTCCTTCTGTCGAATTCCATTCAGAAGAATCACCTTCCGGAATGATCAATTCCATTCCATCGTGTGATAATTGTAGGTGATCAACGTTATCATCCCATTTTTCGGTTCTTGTCGCTTCAAGGGTGAAATCATGATGGCCAAACTTGAGACCCAACGCTTGGATCCATGTATAGTCGCGAGTTCTACCTTCAGGTCTAAGTCCAATAAAACGTGCGTTGATTTGAAGATTAGAATCAGATATCAAGTTGAAATGTTCGTTGCTCCTTCCATGAAAGTAGAATACAATTCCATCACCACCTATGAATCGTGGGTCATAGCATGCAGCTCCAGGTCCATTACAGTTTGGTTTACGTGCTATAAAATACGAATTGATAAATAATCATTTCAATATTTGGATATAGTATCATCCACTTTAAGCTTATACCTTAATTTCTTGTTCTTTATGCCAAGTATATAAGAACTAAAAATCTAAATTCACAATCATTTACCATATAACACACAAATAGAATTTTCATAATGATAAATTTTCTTCTTTTTGTAAAATATTGAAAATATAAACAATACGATATCACTTACATTTGCACACGGCCTCGCATTTGGGTGAGTAACAATCGAGAAAGCAAGCTTTGTCTTTTGGGTTCTTTGGCTTAACTTTCGGGCATTCTACAGGGCATGTGATGCGCTTCTTGAAACACTTGCTTTTACGACTCTTACAGGTTAAAATCTCTTGTACAGGTTTAACGGGTTTTGGAGGCTTAACACGCTTAACCTTATTTCCAGATGCAGCTTCGGTTATCATTGATGCCAACATTGCATGTAAAAGTAAAATCACAAACAAGGTTTTAACACCTAGCATTTTCATTTCTTGTTTTTTTAAATACAAAAGAAAATATGGAATGGTGTAAGAAATAGATCATGACAAGCTCTATATATACAAGTGTGCTTGGTGAGTTTGCAACTAATTTTGAAAATTTTAAATGTTCCAAGTTGTGTTTGGCCAAGTTCGGTTTCAAAGAGTTTTTGAAGTCAATACAATAGTGTTATACCACCAAATTGTAACTACAATAATTTTATTTTTTTGAAGTTCATTGATTTAAAAACTAGAAGTGCACATAACATCAAAGGTCAACTATATATATATATATATTTTTTTTAGAATTTAAACATTGTATTGTAACTTTTAACATATTTGATAACCATATAATTTGTGTTCGTTTTTTTGTTACATACATAGATAAACCGAATTAACAAAACCAAGACGATAGATAATCGAACAATTAGAAAACGAATCGTACCACTTGATAACTGAACCAAACCAAGACGATATGTTTTGTGTTCGGTTTTTTTTTTGTGTGTGTGTCAAGGCTCAAATTTTTATTATTTTTTTTAACGGCTCAAATTTTTATTATACTTGACAGTTGACCCAATTAAGCCTATCCCAAAAATAAGAGTTAAGTGGGCCGGTTAACTGAACCATTTTGTATACCGATAATCAAATTTGAAACTTACCAAACCAATCAAGTTAAACAATCTTTTAGCTTCCTTCAATAAGTTTTGAAAACAATAAATAACAAAACCAATTTATAAGTCTTCTTTAATGAAACCAATTTTTTGGGTCCATTGCAAACTGGGTCAGATACTCAAAACATAGATCATACATGGAATTATTAGATTGTTGCAATAGGCCGCGCGTTGAGGTTGTGGCATCTTAGTTGATTATAGTTGGCGGCATGTTATGTGATGCGTTAACTATATGAAAACATCTGTTTCGACGCATCAAATTTAACTCGGTGTAATCTATATAAGCATTGCGTTTACAAAAGAATTAGGATCAAACCTGGGTTGGTTAGTTTAGCGAGGGTTCCGTCTAACCACTACACCACCCTTACCTTTGCATCAAGACTTAGTGGCGTCAAGAGTACAGTAACTTGAATCTATATCGTCGAGTGAAAACTGTTATATTTGACCGGATTCGTTTCCAAACACAATTTACGTCAAAAGGTAGACCAATCAAAGACGTAGCTAAACACAAGTATGAAAATGTATTATATTTGACCAGACTTGATTCCGAAAAAATTATGGCGAAACGTGAATTTATACCGTTTACGTTGAACCGTGTTTTTCTCATTTGCTTTTGATACTTTTGGTTTCCTTGAATAAGGGGTTGTGGACCTACTTAGTCGAGTCCAAAGGGTCATGTATAACAATGTTATGATCCCGACATCTATAAATGTAATTTTAAAAGACTTGATTTTGTCATTCAAAAAAGGATAGCAACACATTCTGTGGTACATTTACTTATTTTTCGATATAATTTCTGAAAGTTAATAATAATAATAATAATAATAATAATAATAATAATAATAATAATAATAATAATAGTAACCACTCAATCATGTCACCTCAATAGACTCAACCCAACTTCACATTTTACCGTTAAACATATATAAGGGGTTGTTTGTCAACTTCATGGTTAAGTGTTGAACTAGTAAGAGGTCAGAACCATTAAGTATTGAACTAGTAAGTGGTCTGAACCATTAAGAACCGGTATAATGCTATTGAAGGAATTTTATTGAGCATGATGACGACGACGACTTTTACCTTGGCTTTGCTATTGATGGAATTTTATTGAGTATGACGAAGACGACGACGACTTTTTGTAATGACATGAAAAAAGGTTGGAGATTGGGCCGTCAACAAAGTAGAGATGGGCATAATCGGGTTTTCTTAATACCCAGAACCGGTTTCAAACCGAACCCGGTTCCATTTGGTTGACAATAGAACCGGGTTTGATGTTGAACCGGGTCCAGTTCCTACCCGGGTTTACACAACAGAATCTGGAACCGTTTGGAACCGGGTACGGGTATTCCGGAACCGGGTATAGTAGGAACCGGGTACGGGTACTGTGTGGAATCGGTTACGGGTACAATGGGGAACCGGTCATATGGAGATGTTTATTATGTTTAATTTTTACTAATGTTTAGTGAGTTTAGTAAATTTAATGTTTTTTTATTCATTGATAATAAATTAGTTACATAAAACATTAATAATAACTAATTATTAGGAACCGGGACCGGGTATGGGTGGAACCGGGTACATTAGGAACCGGGTACATTAGGAACCGGGGTACGGGTAGTAACCGGGTACGGTTTGGAACCGGGTACGACCCGATTAAAATTAAAAAATGTGAAACCGGGTAGGAACCATCGGGTATTTTGAACCCGGAATCAGTTCTACTTTATGTCAGGTAGGAACTGGAACCGGTCCAGTTCGATTCTACCGGGTCGGGTTTGGAACCGGTTATTATGCCATCTCTACAACAAAGAGCGCCCCAAGCCCATTAAGCCCAAAAAGCACAAACCCTGTATTTTTCTAGTGAAATCAAACAACGTGAATCGGGAGAACACAAAAGACGAAAACCGTTTCGCACTGCCGCTATTCGCTCAGGTATTCAATTCATAGATCCACCAATAATTTCACAATTCTTCAATGATTTCATTCAATATATTCAACTACTTCAATTTTTGTGTATCCGATTTGAATTACAGCATCGTTCGTGTCCGTACGTCGACGAAGCAATTAGAAACCCTAGCTGGTGCTACTTGTCGCCAGCATCGAAGTAAGAGGAATTCATCATCATCATATGTTCATGTATTTTCATATAATGATGTGAATTGTGCGGTTTATTGATTTATAGACCTGTGTTTTAGTTTCTGGAGGAGTAATTGTTTTAGGTTTTTGGAGGTTTAATTGTTGCTGGCTTAATTGCACAGTAGAATTATCTGCAATGTTGTTTTTAGTTTGAATTTGTGGAAATTTGGAACGTGAATTTGTATTATGCTTTTGTTAGGTTTAGAACGCATATGCGGTGTGCTGGAGTGTTTTTAACCCTAAATTAAAATTTTAACTCAAGAACTGACAGATATTTTGATATACATGGAATAGTAGAGTTGGATAATGATTTCAGTAGTGTATGAGCCTATGTAGTTAATGCGGTAAAATATTGGATATCGGTTAAGGACCGATTTTTGAGATATAGGTTATCTCGGTGAGATATCGGTAATCTTGGTGTGAGATCGGTAATTTTAATACCATGCAGATTTTTTATATATACATATATATGTACATAGCAATTTAACACTAATAATTCATATATCGGTCAAATGTCGGTTATGTCGGTCAAATATTTGTGATATGTCGGTTATATCGGTGATATATAGGTTATATCGGTAAAATATTAGTCAATATCGCCGATAATATCGGTACCGATATTCTGACTGAGATTTGTCACCGATGTTTTACTAGGGGATCGGTATATCACCGATATTAACTGCATAGGTATGAACTAAAGTTTCGTTCAAAGTGTTTTTTATCTACCCTATAAAGCCATCTGCTACGGTTTTTATCCAGGTTTAGAGATGCATACATTACATGTGATTTGGTAACTGCTTTTAAGATGTTTCTTCATGCAGCTTCCAGAAAAAGAACCAACATTCGGGAGGAGATAAACTAGTTTATTTTGAAACAAATACATAAACTAGTTGTAACTTAGTTAAAAAAAGCAAAGTACTTCATAAATTATGTTTCCTTCAAGACAAATGAACTAAAGATCTCAAAATGATATCTGGGTGGGTATTCTACAGTGCAGTGAAAACAAGTATAGGTAAATAGATTAATATATGGTAGTTTTGCATCATCTTATGACTGAGATGCTTTGTTTATGATAGATGTCAAGCGCTTGGACAAATATGAGCTATGGAATCTTACATAAGGGTGTTAAATGAGAATTAGGAGAAAACGGTTTGGAGTTGGGGTTATATAAATATAATTGGACCCCAAAATTTGTTTCCAAAATGTATAGCTGTGCAGCACATTGGCGCTTTTGAGCAATTTTAAAGGATCTGGGGAATTTTATTTCAAATATTATAGCTTTGGAACTTCATGGACTGCATAGGCCTTGGAGCTTGTGAAGCACAGCTCTTCATGAGGAGTGCCTTTTTGGTTTGCTTTTATTCATTTTTTGTTAATCGTTCGAACCACATGAAGTAAATAATAATGTATATAAGGCACATTACAAGTAGTTATAAACTAGGAAGCATCACTTGTATCTCTCGGTGAGTTGTGATTTATTTTTGGTTATGTTATTTTCTTGCAGTTTTGGAACTGAAAATGAGTAGCCGCTTCTCGCGTATGATTTATGTTGGAAACCTGCCTTTGGATATAAGAGAGAGGGAAGTTGAAGATCTTTTCTATAAGGTTTGTTTCAATGTCTCTTTTATTCCAATTCCAATTTACATTAAAGCTCAAGATTGTGTTTATTTTTAATGCTGGTTTTTGTTTCATTCAGTATGGACGCATATTGGACATAGAATTGAAGATTCCACCTCGTCCTCCCTGTTATTGTTTTGTGGAGGTAGTGCACTAAATTTGGCTTTCAGTTTTTTTTAATTTCTTTCATTTGTCCAGAGTAATAAGCTTCGACAATTATTTTGATTTCTGACTGGTCGATGTTGTTTAAATTGTAGTTTGCAAATGCACGAGACGCTGAAGATGCCATTAGGGGCCGTGATGGCTATAATTTTGATGGTTGCCGCCTCAGGGTACCACTAAACTTCGTTTAATTTGTTGTTAAAAACTTGTGATTAAATGTCTCTCTATAAAATCTAAAAACCTTTGACATGCCCTTTGGTGCAGGTTGAGCTTGCTCATGGTGGCCGTGGACAATCATCCTCAGGTGATGGTCGTGGCAGTGGTGGTGGTCGGGGCCGTGGCGGAGGCGGCGGTGGACGTTTTGGCATTTCACAACGTTCTGAGTATCGAGGTGTGGCCTGAAATTTAGTTATAATAAACCAATTAAAAGATTTTAGAGGTGGCAACAGGTGTGACAGTCTAACAAACACAACCCAAATTTGCCTTTTTTATACATATTATTGTAAGGATCAAATACAAATGGGCCTTAACATGCACAATGGCCTTAACATGAGAAGTGAAGCTATCGTTTTTTTCGAATTTTTTTCCATCTACTTAAGTATGATGTTTAATTGCAAAATGTAAAAAAAAAATTCGTGTTTTTACACTAGTAAGTAATTATGTAGTTACTCTAGAGCAATTACATGATTACTAGTGTAAAAGCATGAATCATTTTTTTAGATTCTGGGACTAAAATACGTGCTTGACAAGGGTAAAAAATTTAAAAAAAAAAAAACCTCTCCTTCACTTCTCATGTTAAGCCCATTTTGTATGTTAAGACCCATTTGTACCAGAACCTAACCCCATACACTCATACAAATGGTTGAATTTGCCTCTCTAATAAACTATAGTATTAGAAAATGCAATGTCTCAGTTGTGTTTTTTTGGACACATTCTTTCTAAAGTCGTTTAATATATTCTTGCAACGATACGTTCCTTATGCCAGTTATTGTTCGTGGGCTACCATCCTCCGCTTCTTGGCAGGATCTTAAGGTAACACGTTTAATGCCTAACTTTTATTCTTGCTGCATTATTAACTGTTATATATTTTTCTCAGGATCACATGCGTAAGGCTGGTGATGTATGTTTTGCTGAAGTTTCCCGTGACAGCAAAGGTATAAATTATATTATTATGATTTTGTTCTTATTAAATTCGTTTTACATATTATTTGTCATGGATTTCTTATTTTAATATCTAGGGACATTTGGCCTTGTTGACTATACTAACTACGAGGACATGAAGTATGCTGTAAGTTGGTGAAATTTTTGTTTAGAGTACCTATCACGTTTTTAACGTACATGTACGGTCTATTGAACTGTCCTTTGTTGCTTAGATACGGAAGCTTGATGACACTGAGTTCAGAAACCCATGGACAAAAAGTTATATCGAGGTTTGTTTTTTGCCGATCTTTGCAGGACGTGAACATAAAATCTCCTGTTTTAACTATTGAAACATGTTTCTTGTATGATACACATTTTTTAATCCTGTTTTACTGTAAGGATGAAAGACCTTTTACATTCTTCGATAGTTCGATTAAAATATGTTTCAAAATGGGTCCAGGTAAGGAAGTATGATAGGAGTCCTTCTAGAAGTCGGAGCCGGAGCCGAAGCCGAAGCCGAAGCAGAAGCAGAAGTCGTAGCAGAAGCCGAAGCCGTAGCAGAAGTCGAAGCCGAAGTCGAAGCAGAAGTAAGAGGTATGAATATTGAATATAGGATCAATTTCATATATACCCTTACAAACTTGAAAATTTTCTTATATACCCAACCAAAACTATAAATATCATATATGCCCTTACAAAATAGTTAAAATATCAAATATACCCAATATATTAAAAACTATCTAATAAATAATAATTTTACCCTAATTTTTTTAACTTCAAGTTTTCATATATGCTCATTTTTTAACTTTATATTTTTACATAACACATTTTAAGCTTTAATTTATTTTTACCCATTTTTAAAATTTTTTTTCATACACAATAGTATTCTTCATATATAATACTTAAGCTAGAAATGAGTAATATAATATGAGATTTCAAAGTTTTAGAAAAATAAGGGTAAAATTGTCATTTATTAAATTGTTTTTAATGGATTAGGTATATATGATCTTTCAACTACTTTGTAAGGGTATTTATGATATTTATAATTTTGCAAGGGTATATATAATATTTTGCAAGTTTGTTGCTTGTAGGGGTATATATGAAATTGCTCCATGAGTATACAACTGTTTAGGTAATTTTATTGTTTACTTAGTTTAAGTGTTGTTTTTTTGTAAAGTAAATCCTTTGAGCGACCAGCGGCAAAATCACCATCAAAGTCTAGATCAGCTTCTCCTGTGAAGTCGCCAAGGTATATTAGAATCTAGCCTCTATTCACACAAGTCGCCAAGTGCACAAACACACCCATGGTCCCATACAACTGCTCTATAACCCGTTCTTTTATCCAAACCTTGTCGCAGAGCCAGGTCAAGGTCAAAGTCGAAATCACCATCTCCACGGAAGGTATAACGCACTTCTCGTGTTCATGTACATGATTTACGAAATCACTTATAATCGCATCTAATACTGTTTTCGTGATATCTCTTTTTAGGAGGGAAGTCCGTGAGCCAATGACGAGCCTTATCTGTCTGTGTTCTGTCAGCCTTTATTGTTTCTTTAACTAGTTATTATTTGGTGAATCATACATCTAGATGTCTGAACCCCTTGATGTTTGTTTGTTTCTGTCTGTGATACTTGTGAGAGAGACTTCTACTTGCATTTCAATTGGACTCCTAATATATGTAATACCAGACTTTTGTTTGATAAACCGGACCGGGGCTAATGGATATAATCGTAAACCGGTTGTTTTGAGGGAGCTAGACAACTAGTGAAATGCACTGATGTTTATCAACAAGAAAATTAGTAAAAAAACATGTGAAAAGAAAATTATTAAGATTCTTTTTGCAAGTAAAATGGTTGTTTTCGGTCAGCATTAAGTGTGTTTTGTTAACGAAAATGACGATTCTTAATGGTTCATGGAGTCTCTTACCTTGTAAGTTTTAAAAGTTTACGAAAATGACGTCTCTTAATGGTTTATGGAGTCTCTTACCTGATAAGTTTTTAAAAACTTGCTAAATGAAAAATAAGACCATTTTACTCGTTTGCCCTAGTTTGTTTAGGTTGTTCACGCAGGGGTTGTTTCTCTACTTCGCATCACCATTGTCGCAACACATCCATCTTCCCCTGCTTCCTTTCCAACCAAGAATCGCAGGTATGTTTAACATCTCTTGCTAATTGCTATAAAACGGGTTGCTTTTAGTTTTATTATTGGTAGGTTTACTTTTTTGTGGTCTCATAAACATGGAATTAGTATCGTATTTGTTTGGATCAATGGTCTTTGTCTTTCTTTGATTTTATGTTCGTAAAGGTTAATGGAAGTGATAGGAAGCATGATAATAGTTGTAACTTTAATATCAAGACTACTATTTTATGCATAGTGACCGAAATTAGGAAGCACTATTATAGAATAGCATTTCCTTAGTTGAGTATGCGGACAAGTTCTTTTTTACATACATAACTTCCAGTTATACATATGAACATGGTATTTAAGGAAACACTAGTCTGATCCTCGGGGAATAAACCAAGAATGTTTCGATTGGGGGTCTTTCCCTTCTGATCTACGTGAGCTCAAATCCATTGGAGATGAATCCGGAAAACTAGAAACACCGCGAGACTCGTTACGATGAGATGTCGGGGGTTCTCGTAACCGCTTTTCGGCGTGAGAATAAGTAATGTTCTTTCTAGAGAGAAAGTATGTTGTGAGAACAAGAGTAGTGAGATCGGAATCATTAAACCTATGGAGAAGTGTGGTGTTTATAGCCGAATGGTTAGAGAAGGAGAGAGGCCGACCAGACGAGATGTCAACGTCAAGGAACATCCCTTTGGTCCCTTGGTCGTGGCAGTTAGTGCCCGTAGAGGTAGGAGTACGATCATGCACCATGATTGGCTACATGTCGGTTTCTGAATGTACATCTTGTCTTGTCTGTCATCAGCCGTTAGTGGAGGTGGAGAGATTTCGTTGTGGTGCACATTGATGGATCATACGTCACTGTTGTCTGGACTTCTTGTCTCCTGCACGATTGCACATCGTGGGGATCTTCTAGTACAATAGTTGGCGGACGTTGATTGGCTGCAGGTCCCTTTCACCTTGTACTATGTGTTTCCCCTGTGCCGGCATAGCGTTGCGCCCGCGGGAGTAGTCTGCATTGGAACGTTGTGACTAGCTGATTGTTTTTGGATTAAGTGTGGGTATAGTCTTACGCACGCGCGGGCTTGGTCACTACCCGTGGGGTGTTATGGACCATACTCCCTTAGTATTCAACATTTTTGGCTTTAAGACAGCATGGATTGTGGGCAACACAAAGCACTTGTATAAATTTGAATTGTTCAAAGAAATGGCGTAAAAAAGAATTAGGATTAGGATTAGTTAGATGCAAGAAGGTGTTAGAAAAACATTTATTGAAACATGTTTATGAAATGACACTCCATGGACGTGAATGTAGCAACCTTAAACAAATATCATGGAAGGTGTAGCGGAAAATTTGAAAACAGAACACAATTTCATAACGGATTAACAACAAATGAAGAACCACTATGATTATTTAAGTCAAAATTTACAACACATTGTACTAACATCTTGAGTCTGTGGTTCTCTTTTATTTTTAACCCATAGCTCACAAGTGTGTCGCTAAAGTCGTAACCACATTGTACTAACATCTTGAGTCTGTGGTTCTCTTTTATTTTTAGACAAAACGGATGACTCCTCATTAACACCTTGATAGGGGGTTTAATTTGAGTGCATTTGATATCCTCAAGTCCATTTAAATTGTGGCTAGACATTTCATCAAAAGGAAAGAATGAGTAAGTGTAGAAGATGTCCCACAACTGTCAAAGGCATTCGAGGTAGAGCCTTCAAATAACTGAACACAAAGTTCATGGGTAAGGAAGTGATGAACTTCTCAAAACTTTTACGTATATGTTGGACCGTGTAGACAAAATAATATAAAATACATTAAGATTGTTGAAATATTATAATAACCTAATATTTAGAAAAAATAAATACTTTTATCTCAATTTTGTCATTTCTTCTGACAAGTTAAAAGTGTTTGTTACGATTTATAAATGTTGTTGGTTTTGTTTATAAGCTTTGACCAAGCTGCAAATTTTGCTTTTAAATAATCATAATGGTTCTTCATTTGTTGACGCACTATGAAATTTTGTTATGTTTTCAATTTTTCCGCTACATTCTTCCATGATATTTGTTTAAGGCTGCGTTCTTCACATCCATGGAGTATCATTTCATGAACACGTGTTTTAAGAAATGTTTTTTCAACACCTTGCTTCCAACTAATCCTAATCCTTTATTGTGTCAGTTCCTTGAATAATAAAAAAAAAAACTTAAGGTTGAATAAATTATGTAAGAGCTTTTTGTTACCTCACAACCCAAAATGTTAAATACCATGTTCATATGTATGATTGTAAGTTATGTATGTAAAAAAGGAACTTGTGTACATAATTAATGAAATGCTATTATATTATTATGCTTCCTAGTTCTTGTCACTCTGCATAAAATAGAAGTCTTGATATTAAAGTTCAAATCTGGATTACATGCTTACGAGTACGGTTTTGACAGTTAGGAATGTATTATTGTAAACGCTTTCGGATATTAAAAAAGGAATTATGTTTTTTTATTTAACTTTGTAAAAGTGACATGCCACCTTTTTGGGTTGGGGTGTTACATAATATGTATGTTGATCATAGATAAAGTGGCTGAATCAAACGTGTTTTTCTCTTTTGTTTTGAGTTTTGGCTCATTTCTCTCTATGGATAATGTAGTTGAATCAAATGAGTTTTTCTAAGTATAAACACTAGCTTATAAATATATAAGAAAATAACTATACTATGAATCTTTGACCGATAATGATTTATACTAGCAATCTCGCTAATAGGGCTTCTAACTTTAACTTTTGTTGTAAGGACAACCATACTTGTAAAATTATTATAGATTTACACTCGAATATGCTTACAAAGAAGGTATGTTTTCCCATTTCACTCGATCATTGTTATAAGAGAAATCGATTTAGAAACTAAGGGTAAATCTATGATGATTAAAAGGATTGCCATAGACAACAAACGTGAAAGTTAGGAATGTCATAAGTCGAATTGCAATACGAGTTATTATGTGCCAACAGACTTAAAAATTGGGAAAATCAAAATACAACATGCTTTTTTGAAGTTATCAAAACAAATTTAAAAAAAAAAACTAAAGATGCTATTAAGGCTTGGGTAGTATCCAGATGTCACACTCCGACAATGGCGGAACCATGGGAAGTAACGTTCACAATTTTCATAGCCTTTGATTCGATCAGACGACCTCTATGAAGTTTAATTAAAATCCCAAAAGTCATTCGATTCACGTTTCATAAAATATTTTACAACCCATTGTTCATATCATCCAATAGTTTCAGAAGACAATTGTCTTTTGTTGGAAATATGATGAAAACTTCCAAAATGCTCTATTGTGCAATGACTCCAAGAATGCTTTTAACGTGAGAAAAACACGTGTAAAATGTCAATAATAATGTTGGTGAGTTCACATGTTTAAATGACTCAAAAAATGTTTGTGTTTGAAAAATGAGACATTTTTAAAATAAGTCGTTGTGATGTTAATTAAAACAATCATTAAATGGATTCATATTACGATGATCAACACTCGGCTTCTTGATTCAGCCCCTTACCGACATTCTATTGCTAAACACTGAAATGAGATGGACAATATCACCTGTTTGATTCTGATCGAGGTTAGAGCGAGTAACCACGAGTGGAGTGGTTAACCCGAATAGATCTACTCATACAACCCACACCTACCAAAGCTAATGATCTACTCATATTCACTCCGAAATGCAAACATTAAAAAAATTCTATATACTTGCAATTACAAGTTTGACATAGAGTAACAATAATAATATTTTATTTAATTTTTTTAATTCATATAATTTGCTCTGTACAAACCTGTTTTCTGTTTACTTCTCTTTTCTTTAATTGTAGTGAGAGTTGCTATGAAGTGTTTCATTTTGATTGGCCCAAAGTTGAACTTTGGGATTGAATAATATTTTATTCTTTTTTACTTTCCCTAACATAAAGAAAAGGGTAAATCACCCTAATAGTCAAGGTCAAAATTTCAAAAATAGCTGGTTGACACTTATAAAATGGGTTTTCATGAATTCTCACGCGACTCAAATTAAAAGTTAAGAACTTTTCTCACGACCAATCGCCTTTTGCCACGTGTGCTGCTGTCCCCTCAATCTCTCTGTGTCATCTCTCTCTTATTTATGTGGTAAGTTTCCGTACTGACGGCGGTAGGGATGGAAGTCCTTTTCTATTTATTTGCCTGCTTAATAATTGTATTCATAGTGAAAGGAAGGAGAAGACGTGTGGTGGACCAAACTACTCACAGGTGGGTGGAGGTTGTGGTGGGTGGAGGGTGGTGGTTGGTTGCAGGGCGGTGGTGCTCGGTGAGGGTGGTGGTTTACGGTGGTGGTTGTGGTGGGTGGTGGTGCTCGGTGAGGGTGGTGGTGGTGCTTGGTGAAGAAGAAGAAGATAGCGAGTAGGGTGTGAGTGGTGAAGAAGACACAGAGTTGAGATAGAGAGACACTGAGGGGATAGCAACACATGTGGCAAAAGGTGATTGGTCGCAAGAAAAGTTCTTAACCTTTAATTTGAACAACAAGAGGATTCGTGAAAGCCTATTTTATGGGATGTCAATCGACTATTTTTGAAATTTTGACCAAGTCTTGGCTATTAAGTTGATTTTCCCTAAAGAAAATATGACATTACTGTTAATGGTGAAACAATCCACCAAGTTTTTCATTTCTACGCCATGATTGTGTATGTTGTATAAATTGCCGTATATTTTGATTTTAATATTTTATATTTTTACTCCATAACTTTTTCTGACCATGCTACTAAACTTGATTTTCCCATATTGTGTTATATTATAACGGCTTAATTTTATGTTACAACATTGATGTTTGTTTTGTAATACATTAAGTTTTTCTTTTTTGAATTTGTTAGGTTCGTTGTAAATTAATATTGTTTGTTCCTTAAGTGTCTTCGAACATACCCTTACAACGTGATAGTTTTTCTTTACTTTTCCATATAAACTTTCTTTGCGTATGTTGCAACGTACATATTTGAACCAATGCGACATGGTTTTTTATCAACGTTCTCACTTTTAGAATCAAGCCGCCGCAACTTAACATGCTTCTCATTATCCACTTAACCAAGTCAGTTTCACCCATCGCAACACGCAGCTTTTATAATGTTCCAAACACATATTTTTTTCCACGGTTTCATGTGCAGCAACTCGCACGAACATGTACTAGTTGGGCTCCAAAAATCCAAAAACTTTAACTGGGCTCCAAAATCTTTAAACGGGTCTAATGTTTTTCAAAAGTATAGCTCGGCCCAAAACCTTTAACTGGGCCCAAATTCCGAAAGGCCCATAACACGACCCTAATTCTCAACCTATATAACTTCTACTTTCTCTCATCTTCAACCCTTAGCTCATTCAAACCCTAATTCACGCCGCTCAGAACCACCAGATCTCCGTACAAATGGCGGTTAGCGAGCTTGCATGCACCTACGCCTCCTTAATCCTCCACGATGACGGCATTGCAATTACCGTAAATCATCTTCTTCACCGCTTTATCATTAATCGATTCATTTTTTATATGCATCTGATTTCAATTTGATTCAATTTTGTTGTGTGTGTAGGCCGAGAAGATTGCTACGCTTGTTAGCGCAGCGAATGTAAGCATTGAATCCTACTGGCCGAGTTTGTTTGCTAAGTTGTGTGAGAAGAAGAATCTCGATGATTTGATCATGAACGTTGGTGCTGGTGGCGGTGGTGCTGCGGTTGCTGTTGCTGCTCCGGCTGGTGGCGCAGGTACTCCGGCTGCCGCTGCTCCCGCAGTTGAAGAGAAGGTATATGAGATTTTTTTTGTTTTGTATTTCAGTTTATTTTTTATATTTATTGTTTTTTAGAGGTAAATATATTAAGAAAAATAATCATACAAATACGGTGACCGTACAAAACGTACTATAGTCATAGAAAAATTAAAAAAAATGGTGGTAGGCATTTTCGTAATAGTAGAGTAATTATGATAAACTTGTAGATTAATTTTGAATTTGATTATGTTTGAGGAAATTGTAGACTCCTTTTGATTTTATTGTTTTTTTATGAACTTGTAGAGTAATTGTGCTTGTTATATTTATTGGTGAACCGGTAGAGTAAGTATGATGCACTCATAGAATAATTTTGAATGATCTGTTGTGTTATCTTGATGAATTAGTAGAGTAATTATGATACACACTTGTAGAGTAATTTTAAAATTTTTTATTGTTTGATGCACTTGTAGAGTAATTTTGATAATTACTCTACGAATAGAATACTTACGAAAATGCCACCGCCTTTGTTTCCCTTTCCATCCCATTCGGACGTTTTGTACGTTGAGCGTATTTGTACACGAGCTTAATATGAATAGATACAAAAAATTAAGCGTGCTAAAAATACAAATAACTAAGTAATTATGTAACACTAGAGTTTTATTAGTCTCTCATTTAGTCATTTTTGTAGTGTAATTCCAAACAGGAAAGCAATAATAATTACTCTAGTTATTTGTATGTTTACTTGGTTAATTTTGTCTATATTGGAAACTAGTTAAAAAAATAAATATGTATATTAACATTATTGTTGTTATTTCTATCATAAAAACTTGTTTATTTATAAAATTTTGTTGGTTTGGGGATTTTCAGGAAGAAGCAAAGGAAGAGAGTGATGATGATATGGGATTCAGTTTGTTTGATTAGGGTGTTTTCTGTAACATGTAAGGGTTCTCTTACAACTTTGGGAACCTATTTGATAGTTGAATTCTGTTTTTTGTTTTTGTTATATTTCAGATTTTGTTTATGGATTTATGATTTTGGTCTTTACTTTACATATCTTAATTGCAATTGTTATTTTTTGTTCTCATTTATGGTTGCTGCGTTTAGTGTTAACCATTGCTTAAATATGTAGCTTGTTTTGGCCGCTTGGTTTTTGAGTAGTTGTTTTTTAATGAAGTTTTCCTTTCAAAAAAAAAACAATTGCTCAAAATAACTTCAGTACTGTTAAGCTTTATTATATCCATCATTGTTGGTTAGTTAGGTAGGTTCAGCGGTTTTTTTTAACGGCAAGGAACGGTGTGTCAACCACCGAGCGCTGTGGTCAAGGTCGACAACTCGACCGCCGCCAGCCCCTTGGCTCTCCCCGGATGTGTGGAAACCCGATCTCCACCTGCCCGAAGGCATGACAACGGAATAATTGGTAAAACATCGCCTCTCATTCAAGTCAAAACGGTGCCACCTGTATTCGCTCTTCGCATGGATGCCACAAGGATAGTGGAATCGAACATGAGTCACTAGGAACACCATTTCTTTACCCAACCACTTCACCACTACCTCATTGGCCAATCCAAGCCTACTCCCTGAACTAATACGAATGTTTGATTCGGGTTAGACTTTTGTTAAGAGTCTCACATTTAGCTATTAGCTTGTACTTGGTTTGTTTACCGCTTGAGCTTGCTTTTGGTTGTTGTTTTCTGGTGGGTGCTGGGGTCTAAACATTCCTCTGCACTCGTACGTATGAGTTGAGTCGGTTACTGAACGTGTTGGTTCAACCAGTGACATGATTGATTGGTTGGTTTGCTTGGTTTCAAATTTTACGATTGTCGTTTCCACGATGTTGATGAATATGATAACCATGAAGAAGCAATGCTTCCGCTGCTTGTGAACAATTGGATATAGATAGAATGGTGTATAACATTAGGAACAACTGAATGACTACTTTGGTTTGCTTTCTTTGTTTGAACGGTATCTGCTTGAGAAATTGTGTGATGCTGTTGTAGTGAATCTAGAGAGCCAATATAGTGTGAGCCGGTTTTACTCGACGGTTTTTGTATCTTTGATGATGCTGTTTGTTTGTATGATTTGATTTGATTCCTGACTAATTTGCTTGCATAGGCCCTCACAGCATTCCAAACAAAATCCTGATAAATAAAGCAACCGAGGCCAACTCGGTCTCGGATACAGCAAAACTACTTTGTTCTCTTTAAAATATTAGAAAACCTTGAAATCCAACAAAATGTGTCAACAAGATCAAAGATTCGAAACGTTGATTTAAACATATTAAGAGATTGACATTGGTGTTATGGTGTATGAAAACGCTTCGTTAAGGTACAGATTTGGGTTTGCTATCGTTGTAATGAAACTAAACATATTAGAGCGCGTATGGTTAATCTTGAATTTAAATTAGAGCCCGTATAGTCAATCTTGAAATCAAGAACTGTGTTTGTTACGAGATAATCGAAATCTGTAGATATAACAACTTGGACGACTCTCAAACTCATTTAACGAGACACAAAACTGCCCATCAATAAACACACATGTTAAAATCGCCGAATCTTAGAAGTCTCTCAAACTATTTGCAAAACCCTAAATTAACAACGCTTGATAAGTATTCAACACTTAATATACAAGTGACTTGAAAGTTGGAGTCGTATCTTAACGTTCAACGATCTCTGGATGAAATCTAGAAAACTAAAACTTCAGTGTAAGCATTCAACTTGTTTTTGGTGATTATTAAAATTTGATGATTGATACACTTATGAACGCATGTATGTTCGGGTCCATCAACCGCTGCTCGTGAGTCTATTAGGTCTTATACCGGATTGTATCTAATCAACTTTACAAGCCAAAGCTGGTTTTATAATTTCTAAGTTTTCATATTCAAAATTATCATCAAACCCATAATTATTAAAATGAGACCTATGATAAGAGCATACAATACGAGTCCTACGGATGTCCAAAAACACGCCACATATGTGACATAAATATCATTTTATGTTAGATTTGAATTTTTGGATTGGGAGGAGTTCAACCACACAAAGTTTTGTTGGGCATAATCGGGTATTTTAAATACTCCAGAAGAGTGGAGCCCGTCTATAAATTTGGAGCCCTTCTTCTTCTTTTTCTTTTTTTCCATAAATCGTAAACTTTTATAAATTAGGAATTGTAAAATCTAGGTTTAGATTATTTATGTTTAAAAAGCTATAAACTTTTATTTACCTATAAGAAACAAGATGCTTATGAAAAAGTTGCATAATCTAAGAAACTTTTTAGATTATTTTTAATAAACGTAAGAATTTGTAAATTTTTTAAAAATTTAGCTGAAGAAACAAGATGCTTATGGGTGAAGTAAATATACAGATCCTTGGATGAGAAACGTCCCATAAACTATATACAAATGGTAGTAGACAATAACATATTGACACTAGAGCTTTGATTCTCATCCCATAAACTACAAATGGTATTAGACAATAACATATTGACAATAAAGCTTCAAAGATGAATATGGTGTAGTCACTTCATGAACCAACTTTTGCAAGCATAATCATTGTGCTTTTCGTTAAATTTCTCTCTTTCCTTCACGTATAAATTACTTGGTATGCCTTGTTATCTAGAAACGGCTTGTTAAAGCCAAATGATTTCGAAAAACTACCATACAATGGGGAGTTTAAAACTCCGTCAACGAATTTTACCACTTACCCCTGATGACCTAGCAGACTTGTGGTATGGTGTTTGTCATTCACAAAAGTGGTGTGAGTTCAAATCCTTGTAAATACAAGATTATTGATATTAAGGTGTAAAAAACGTTAGAAAAGTAAATTAAAAAACACTTATTTTTACCCATTTATTATTGAATTAATAATTTAGACTTATTTTCATCTCCAACGAAACCCAATATGATAAATAAGTTAGTTTTAAGATAAATTATCTAGAAAACACGTCAAGGGGATCTACTCCGATGCTTACTGGAGATAGACTCCTATGCTAAGTTAAGTGTCTTTGTTTGGTTTTATTTGTTATGTTGTGTTTACAGTTTAGTTGCTTAGTTGGTCTATGTGTGTGTAAGCTTCCTATTGGATGTACTCCCATGTAACAAAATGCCCAATATAATAAATAAGTTAGTTTTAAGATAAATTATCTAGAAAACACGTCAATAGCTACCTAAAATGTATTCTTAGTATATAAAACCTTATAAATCATTTTTTAAAGGCTATAAATCATTTTATTAAATAAACTATGCAATAACTTCTAGGGTTAAGTTATTGTACAAATGGTCTTAGCATATGAAATACCCTTAACGTGAGAAGTAAACGAGGGATTTTTTTAATCTGAATTTTTTCCCATCTTATTAATTACTGTTTTAGTCCCATAATCCAAAAAAAAATCGTGATTTTATACTAGTAGAGTAATTATGTAATTTTGTAGAATAGTTAGTAATTATAATTACTCTACTACTGTAAATTCATGATTTTTTACATTTTGTAATTAAACATTATTCTTAAGTAGATGAGGAAAAAAAACTTCGTTACTTCTGACGTTAAGACTCATATTTGACAGACTAATTATATTTGATCTTTACACATACTTGTATAATATAATTCTAGAATCATATTTGACAGACTAATTGTGTATAAAATTATAAATGTGATCTGGGCCACCCGACCTGAACTGCCCAGCGGCCCTATATTGCCACCTCTACCACATCTTGCAAAACCCATCTTATTAGTCTTCATAGAGAAGCTCCTCAAGTCTCAACTACCCCAAAAGAACCATAAAAAAATCTAATTGCTTAACATAAAAGGCAAAGGGTTTGTATCTTTGTGACACCACTAGTCAATCTTTAAATCCCACTGCCACCCAAAGTCAATTTCTATAGATTCCCCATGTTTTCTTAATTTTTCTCAATTTTCAATCAATAAGGTAACAACCAAAACAATAAAAAGATCATTAGCCTAACCAAAATAGAGAGACTATTGACTATTTTGTCCCTAAAGCACTTAAAAAGCTTCTCACTTTCAATTCAATTATTCAACAAAGATTCTTGATGCACTATGCATGCTTGATACCCCAGACATCCTTGTTTGAATCATACTCCATTAATTGTAGATACTCAACATGTAAATGGATCAAGCATATTCTTACTAGGATTCAACAACCATCATCTTCAATCATCTAAAACACGCTTTTATATATGCAAATGGTGTTGCAAAAGTCACTAGACGCTCCCTAGTCGGTCAGGCGAGGAGTTGAGAGTACTCGGCCGTACTCGGACATCTTAAATTATAAAGAAATTAGTTTTTTGAAATCAGATATACGTCAAATAACATAAATTTACTAATATTTATAACAAAATACATGTAAATGATATTCATTCTTTAATTGATAGGCATAGAAATTATGTTTTATTTTTTTAAGTCAAACTCGGCCTGAATTGACCCACTAGATCCGATTCTGGCTGAGGTTGACCGCTTTGATCGATTCCGAGTAACTAGGCGGAGTTGAAGAAAGCCCCACCGACAGTGTACCTTGGAGGGATTACTCGAAGAATACTTAGATTTGGAAACCTTGTTTTACAACCATGTATATACATAATGGATACATTCTGTATAAAGAACCGACACATGTTTGATAGTTGATCAAGGGAGTTCTAGTGGCATAATTATGATCAGGGTTATTACTGAAAAAAAATCAATATACTTTCTTATTTTTTACAGACTAGTTACTTAACATAATTCTAGTATATTAAAGTCCATCAACTTGTAAATATATACACGGAAAGTCATTAAACTAGCTTTTATGTATTTTAGTCCCTATAGTTATCTAAAATACATGTATTTTTTACGTTCTTTTAAGGTAATATGACTTGTTAACAATTAAATTAATTCAAAACTATTTTGACCAATTTAAGAAGTAAAAAGTAATTATTTCAAAAAAAGAAAATAAATTCAGAAATATATGCATGTTAGACAAGTTTACAGATTTTAATTTACAAAATTTAGTCTAATGACTTTTTCGTGTATTTTTTACAAGTCGGAAAACTTTAATATATCAAAATTAGGTTTAGTGATTTTTTATATATATAAAATAGGAAAATATATTGGTTTTTTATGGTATTGATTATACAAATTTTCGTGAAATAACATGGGATATTGTTTTGTGGTTAGTACTTTAAACCATCATTTTCAATATCTAGTGAGCTTTTCCTTTCCTTTACAAAAAGG
The DNA here is from genome assembly GCA_947069175.1 of Scalesia atractyloides. NCBI lineage: Eukaryota > Viridiplantae > Streptophyta > Magnoliopsida > Asterales > Asteraceae > Scalesia > Scalesia atractyloides. The sequence goes on along the minus strand of CAMTDV010001633.1, from coordinate 77,073,821 downwards.
TTAATCATGTCTTGTGTCCACTTTTTTATCCTGCTTGATATAGTGCTAGTATCAATAAGTGCAAAAACCTCTCAAATTTGATCATTGAGGCTTAAAGTCTATAATCAACTTTTAGCATTTTGATAAACATACTTTGCTTTTGAATTTTAGATTATAGGGTCAGTAATATGTTCTCAATTATCGGTTTCATACGAGCCGCAATAAAACATATCATCTACGTAATCACCCTTCCGTTTAACACGAAAAAAATAATTTTATTTTCATTTCACAAAACGTCTAGTTTCTCATAAAAATGTTCTTATTACGCGGTTATTACAACTTCAAGCAACACAAACACATCAAAATGGGGCCGCAGATTTGTGTGTGTGTGAGGGGGGGGGGGGGGGGCGCCCAACCCCCGAACTTTTTGCTCAATAGTGTCCAGTATGTAGTTTCCGTATAGAATTTTTTAGGTATATACGTCTTCAACCCCCGGTTTTATGATTTTCTTAGGTATATACGTTTTTGACTCCAGTCGAAAATCTCAAGCTTCGCCACTGCATCAAAACACTACCTGGTTATGGTTGATTATCTTTGATTATTCAGTATCGCATAATCACTTTCAAAACACGCGACCAAACAAGCCCCTAAATCTTAAAAGGTCTATATAACAAGTTAACAACCACCTTCTACAATAATTGAATGGCTCTAAAGTCTAAAGGTCAAAACTTATCACCACTCCATATATCATTCATATATAAAGCAATAAGCCTCTCACCACCTTTAACTTAGCCTTATTAACTTCCTCTCTCAACAAATGTCTCAAATTCAAGAAAAATCACCCCAACATTGTGCCAAAAAGAAAGTTATAAGCATCAACAAACATCACAAAAAACTAATATACACATTCACCACCTTTGTCCTCTCAATCCTCTTACTCATACTTCTTATATGGTTCATACTCCACCCCTCCAAACCCGAGTTTGCCCTCAAAGAAGCCGAAATTTACCAACTCGGCCTCTCGGGGTCTCACCTTCTCAACTCATCCATTCAAATCACTCTTCTTTCAAAAAACCCGAATCAAAAAGTTGGTATTTACTACGACGATATCCAAGTTTACGCTTCTTATAAAGGCCAACGGATAACGCTTGATTCGTCTATCCCTTCTTTTTTTCAAGAAAACAAGGATACTAATCTTTTGTCTATGGTTTTAGTTGCAAATGAGTTGCCTGTTGATCCGTCTTTTGGTTATGAAATGGGTCGCGATCAAATGGTGGGACGGTTGGTGTTGAATTTAAAGACGAATGGTCGACTACGATGGAAGGTAGGAACTTGGGTTTCTGGCAGGTATATGTTTATAGTAAATTGTGTGGTTGTTTTGCCTTTTGGTTCATCTGCTGCACCTGCAGGTCCATTGGTTTCTAAGCAAGGGGCTCAGTGTTTAACTACAGTTTGAGAAGCAAATACTATATATATATATATACATACATATATATATATATATATATAAGTTGGTATTAATTTAAAAGATGGAGAGTTTTCTTGATTAAATATGTAAATTTATAGTAAAGTGTTTATGATTGGTTTGTAAGTTGTATAATTGTATAGATTATCTTCTTATATAATGAGATAGTTTCTCTTTGTTCTATAGTTGTGTATGTTATTTTATTCTCATACTATTTTTTAGAGTTAACCGCCATTTTCGTCCCTGTGCTTTTTCCAATTATGTCAGTTCAGATCAAATTTGTACCATTTTCGTCCCTGACATTCTTGAAACATGTCAGTTCCGTCCAAAAGTTTGTCAAATTATTCGATTCAACCTTAGTTTTTTTGGACGGAATTGACATGTTTCAAGAATGTCAGGGATCATAATTAAACAAACCACAGGGACCAATAAGACATTTAACATTATTTTTTATGGTTCTTAAACAAACTATCATCCACTGCTGTAACTAGCAATAACAGTCTTTAAATCATAATTTTCTTGCTAACTTTTTTATTAGGAAATGAATAAGTGTTTAAAGGCCAACCTAACTCATTTCTAATTATTAATAAAATTAAATATCAAATTTTAAAATTTAACACTTATCAAATAACCCCTTCTAAAATCATAATTTTCTTGCTAACTGTAATTTTAAAATCTCTTGAACTTAAACAGGGAATAAATGGTCATCCCATTTATCAAATGGGTCGCGTTAGGGTTAATCCATTTAGAGTAAATTGCATTTTACGTCCTTTAAGTTTGAACCAACTTACGGATGGTGTTCTTTAACTAACGAAATTACACTAGATGTCCTTTATGTTACTGTTTCTCATCAGACGGTGTGCTTTTCCCTAACCCAGTTAATTTTTTCTATTAATTCTTTAGCACGTCTCACTCACATGAGGGCATAACGGTCATTTCCACTTAACAACTAAAACAAGATTATATAAAAGTAATATATATTAACAACAATATAAGAGAAAATGACTATTATGCCCTCATGTGAGTGGCACGTGTTATGGGTTACAGAAAAAATAACTGGGTTAGGGCAAAAGGACACCGTCTGATGAGAAATAGTAACATCAAGGACAAATCCGGTGTAATTTCGTTAGTTAAAGGACAACGCCTGCAATTTGACCGAAACTTAAAGGACGTAAAATGCAATTTATTCATCCATTTATTAAATGGGTCGTGTTTGGACCGACCTCTTTAATAATACAGGTTATATTAGCCAACCTAAAACCTGATTATTTTTGTGTCATGTTGTAGGTCGTGTCAGGAATTTAGCACATAAAAATCAAAACGTCTGGCTCCCATCAATTATTGAGTCACATATTTATTTGTGGGTCATGCATATTAAAAGTAGCATAAAAATAAATAAATAAATACCAACAATTCTACTTAAAGGGGGTGGTTGACTGTGCTTCTGCTGTATAAAGTTGCAAAATCTCATTTGTTGTTACTAATGTTCACAAATTCTGAATATTTATATACTTACAAGTAAAAGGACCCCTTAAAAACCAGATGATCAAAATCAGTTTTGATGGAGCTACTCCTGAATTCATAATCCAAATTATTTTTTTGACCCATTAACAATCGAAATATGTTTCCGCTATAACGCTACTGACAATACCTAACACTAGAAGTTAACATCCTTCAAAGGGTTGGGGCAGTGGTAACCGGTAAAAGTGTCTGATTACCTCAGGTTCGGATCAAGCTTCCGCTGGTTTATGCCATTAACCCCCTTGAGGGTCACGTGCTCAGCACAAGCGTGTTTTACCTGGTCCCATTGGTTAGTAGAATATTGATGGGACCCATGTTTTCATGGTTATAAAAAAAGAAAAACTAAAAGCTAATCATACATGGCCAAAGAAAGACACTTTAAGCAAGTTCTGTTGCAGCAACTCCTAAACTTATCATCCAAAACTGATTATTTGGATCAGAACAAGTTCCGCTATACTTAGGGTGTGTTTGGGATTGCTTTTTCAACTTGATTTTTTTATTATTGTGTTTTGAAATCGCAAAAAATCTATTTTGAGTGTTTGGTAAAAAAATTAATAAAAACTGATTTTGTACGTTTTGTAGAGATTAAAACGTGATAATCCAAAAGTAGGTCACCCCTTACTGCAGGAAAACGAGATTCCACAAAAACTGATTTTTTACGTTTTGTAAAGATCAAAGCTTATTTATTTTTTAATATATATTTATATATTTGCCAAACACTCAAGTAGTTGATTATCTGATTATTGTGATATCAAACAACATAATCAAATCCAAACACTTTCTTTCTGCAGCACGTTTTGTTACAGCTAATTATCTGATTCTAATTATTCAAAACGTATAATCTATTTTCAAAACTCAACCCCAAACACCCTCTTAATACTGGAAAGTGGAAACTGATCATCTGCTACTCGAGGAAACTTGATTAGAAATTACATCGAAATAGAAGGTAAACGGGCAACAAGCTGTGCCACTACCCCTTTTTGAAAAGCAAAACTAAGTCTTTTAAAAGGCTGATGCACACCAAATATCTATTAAGCGCTTTTGATCCGGATATTATAGAGTATAGACCGATCCAGATGTGAGATGTATTTGATCAGGATGTATGAAGATTCATTAGAAATGTGTAAGCCCTGATGATACGGATGAACATGTATGATGTTTAGGTTCGGATACACAATTGGTCCGAATGCACATTGTTTTGAATAATCGGATGTTTTTAAGCGTTAAAGCTACATATGTGCAGAGTTATTATATAGATACAGAGGAGGTGAAGTTGTTACAGAGATTCAAGAAGGATGATACGGACTGACGTTGACTTGGACGACTAATGAGTTGACTTAATGTTTGTGCTTAACTAGTGTATCTCAGTTTGTATTGTGGTCTATAAATAGCATTCAAATACTTGTAACCGACTAACCGTTTACAACTTTGATTATAATTCTCATTTTCTGTATGAACAAGTCATAACGAACAAGCTTGCGTACTTCCGCAACATAATCTTGCAGAACAGATCATTTGTTTTAACTGAACTCAATACCGAACCTGACACTGTTATGTTATTTTAGTTAGTTGTAGCGTGCCTTCCCTCTTTATAACATTTTGGGGAAAAAATTGCATTGCATTTCGTATGATGACCAGGCCGAGAGAGTACGACACATCCGTGTAAAAGATTGATCCATTTGGATCTTGGTCGATGATGGCTTATGATAACCATCCACACGTTTTACATGGTGCCGTTGGTCAATAAGGTGGCACAGTGGTAAGTGCCTAAGTCCCTCTAGTTGAGGTCTCATATTCGAATACACCTTACAGACTTGCACTGAATTTTGTCTTTAACCCCCTTGAGGGCCATTCGCCTGATGCAAACACGTTTTACATGGTGCCGTTGGTCAATAAGGTACTAACGGTGCGTGTGTGCTCGCATGGTTATAGAAAAAACTAACTAGAAGCTAACTATCAAGTAAATAATTATATATTATCAAAGTAAGTTTCATTGCAGCCACACCAAACTTATCTTCCAAAACTGACTATTTGAATCGGAACAAGTTCCCCTATATTGAACACTAGAAACCGGTCATCTGCTACTTGAAAACAGAAACAATCACTTCAAAGTTTAAACAGCCAAACAGGACCACTTTACAGTTCATACACGCAACGCCAAACACCACCTACGACCGCCTATAAGAAACTAGAGCCTAAAAGTGTGAAACATGAAGTACAATACAAAGAGGCATCAAAACTTATATGTACTGTTTCTGCTCTGCATAATTATATATACATAATACATTAGAACACCAAACAATATTACTCAACAGGGAGCACCAAAATTTACATACTTGAAAACATCAAGACTTCATTTAAACAGTATAACCAAGAGTTAACTGCCATTTTAGTCCCTGTGGTTTGTTTACTTTTGTCATTTCAGTCCCATTTTCAAAAATGCACCAGTTTCCTCCCTGGCATACTAGAAACATGCCACTTTAGTCCAAAAATTAATACTCAGTTAAGTCAGGCAAGTTTAATGAAGGATATTATTGGCAATTCATATATCTTTATTTTCACCTTGAAAAGACAATAATACCATTCATTAAACCTGTCTGACTCAACTGGGTTTTAGTTTTTGGACTGAAGTGACACGTTTCCAGTATGTCCGGGAGGAAACTGGTGCATTTTTGAAAATTGGACTGAAATGACAAAAGTGAACAAACCAAAGGGACGAAAATGGCAGTTAACTCCAAGTTCAAAAAAACATAAAGCTTTAACCTTTATAAAGCCAAAAAAAAAGTTCTGTAAGACTGTAACTATTATAAACACATATAAACCAAGAAACACCAAAATGATAGCTCAAATGCAATATAAGCTGAAATTAGCATTTACACCTTTGTGTGTTCGACTGATTGAATATAAGTTAGAAATGAACAAGCTTGTGTAATTCCGCAACATAATCTTGTAGAATAGATCATTTGTTTTAACTTAACTCAATACCAAACCTAACATTGTCATGTTAGTTGTAGCGTGCCTTCCCTCTTTATAACATTTTGGGAAACAATTTGCATTGCATTTCGTATGATGACCAAGCCGAGAGAGTACGACAGATCCGTATGAAAGATTAATCACCCAAGTTTAAACAGGACCACTTTGAAGTTCACACAGGCAATTCAACACACCACCTTGGACCTAGGGCTGGAAATTTCAGACACGGACATGAAAACACGACACAAAATGACACGACCTTAACAGGTTCGTGTTTGACCCTTAACAGGCTCCGTGTCTTAAACATGTCGACACGATAAGACCTGTTAGTTTTCGTGTTGTGTTTAACTATTTCGTGTTCATGTCTTAACTGGTCGTGTCTGACAAGATACGCCAACCCCCACCACCTCTCCAGAGCGAGTTCGTGTCTTAACAGGTCATGTTCGTATCTTAACATGTTATGTTCATGTCTGACACGATATACCAGCCCTAGACTCCACACACCACCCTCCCAGGGTGAGTTCGTGTATTAACAGGTCGTGTTCGTGTCTTAACAGGTCACGCTTGTGTCGTAATAGGTCGTATGATACGCTTGTACCTTTTTTCGTGTTTTAGAAAACTGACACGATAAGATTTCGTGTCGTGATCTTGTTTACTTGTTTCGTGTTCGTGTCTTAACAGGTCGTGTCTGACACGATATACCAGCCCTACTTAGACCGCAATATAAGAAACTAGACCCTGGAAGTGTGGAGCATAAAGCATAATGCAAAAGAAGCATCAAAACTTAAAAGTACCATTTCTGCTCTGCATATTCATATATACAATAGAACAAACACCAAACAACAATACTCAACAGGGATCAACAAAATTTACATACTTTAACACATCAAGATTCATTAGAACAGTATAACCAAATTCAAAAAAACCATGAAGTTTTAACCTTTAATCCTTTATGAAGCCAAGCAAGCTTCTGTAACTATTATAAACACATATAAATCAAGAAACACAAAAATGATAGCTCAAACTCACCTCCACATCTGCAAAACTCAAGACGACGAACCCTCACCCTCACCCTCATCAACCCATTTCCAAAAATGCCTCTTACAAGAAACCGCCAATTCGCACTGTTCCTGTTCCTTCTCACCCATACCCTCATACTCATCCCCTTCCTCAGTCCAAAACTCACCCTCAGGCAATCCATCCACATATGCATCCACTGTATGCAATATATAACAAGCCGGCAACCCGGGGTACGACACAGACACTCTTTCTTCAACCTTATTCGTATACGAATCCGGAACAATCCTCACAATATTATTCTCAACATTCTCAATTATTGATCCAAGTTCTTCTTTAACTGCTCTCACAACTGCTTGTTCAACAGTCTCCCCAGGCTTCATTTTCTCCGAAAGCAGTCTCGACCGGTTTCGCACGTCTCCATTCGACAATTCCTGATGCGATTCAATCAAAAAACGGTAACCGCTCCCTCGAACACGAACAACCACCACTTCAACGGTCCGGACCGGCGGTGTGGAGTCGGCGAGTGACGCTTCACCGTCGGCAAGCTCCAGCCACAGGTTATGGACGTTTTTGGTGCCAGGTTTTGTCCCCCAGGCGGCAAAAGAGTCCGACGGGAGGCGCGGCCGGAGCCAGTCGGATAAGGATTGTGGTGTGGCGAAGTGGTGGCGGTTGGTGGTGGAGAGTTTGTTGACCGCCGTGGTGGTTAATGGCATGATTGGGATTTTGAAGAAACGGCGGCGGTTAGGGTTAGGGTTGAAATTGGGGGAAGAGGAGTAGAAGACGAAGAGAGAGAAGGCGGAGAAGATGAGGTCGGAGAGGGAGGTAGGGTGGGGTTTGGTGAGTGACGACGGCGGCGGCGGTGGTGGTGGAGACATGTGATGTGGTGGTTAACGGAGAGTCGCCGGAAAGTTTGGTACAGTCATCGGAAATATGGTGGAGAATAACAAAATTAATAATAATAATAATAATAATAATAATAAGATAACAAAATGATGATAATAAGTTGTGAGGATGAGATGGATTGTTAGGTTTTATTTTTGATTGGTTGTTGTGTGTATAACGGTATGAACGAAATCTAATTATATATACATATATATTATACAAAAATTATATTAATAATATTAATTGATTGGTTGAAAAATGTTGGATAATAATATATTATATCGTGGTATCGCATCACAACGAAAAATATTAGATAACGAGGTTGAAAAATATGAGATGATTCGTTCTCTGGATTGACTTCTTAGGTGTAAATGAGGCGAATCGATTAGATAACGAGGCTGAAAATATTAGATGATTCGTTCTCTAGATTGAATTTTTAGGTGTAAATGAAACGAATTGATATATGTTAAGATCGGTTTTGTGCGATAAAATAGTCTAACAAAAGTGAAAAGAAAATAAAACTTTGGTTTCAATAATAGAATTTTGGTTTGGAGCTAATGAATCAGATACTACGATGAAATGAATAAATTAGTTTTAAGCAAATAAGAAAATAGATAATGCCATCTTGTACGAAGTATAGGAGACAAAGTTCAGCCATTTATCTCCAAAGATCAATTGCTCAATGTAAGGCGATGACAATTTCGTAAATCTTAGGTTCAAATAATTGATGAAACAAATAGCGAAAATGTATTCCGGTCTTTTCTCACTTGAACTCATTCTCCTTTGATTTTCAAATAGCTATAACGTTTTCATACGCTAATATATTATTTTCTTTTAAATTACACTGTATTAACGAGCATTTCATCCTCTTTAATTCGAGCATCCTATTGCTATATTTTCTTTAAAAAAATTACATGGTTTTGAATACCCAATACGTGATTACGAATACCCAACACACGATTACGTGATTCTGAATACTCATTACGTTATTACATTATAGTTTGTGAAACCACACTAAGTGATTATGTAATCATGTAACAATAGTTGACTTTTGAATACCCATTTCATGATTAAGTGATTTCATTATAGTATTTTATTTGAAACCATACTTAGTGATTACGTAATTACATAAAAACAAAAAAAACATGTAATACATAGTATTTCATATGGAAACCTAATATTTCAGGTCTAATTACATATTGAGGAAAAATTATATACAAAACGTTAGCCAAATCAACTTATAATAACCACATAAGGTCGTATATAAAAGATTTAATCACGTAACATAGCATAAACAATCAAGTTATTATTATTGATGTGTGTAATCACGTAATAGCGTAATTGTAATAGTATTAGTTATAACAAATCATATTAAATGTGTAATCAAAGTATTGGATTTATATTGAAGGTGTAACCACGTAATGCTTTATGTTGAATGTGTAATCACGTAATGGATATTCAAAATCACATAGTCATGTGCTGGGTATTCAAAATCACGTAATCATATAATGGACTAATAGGTATTCAAAATCCTGTAATTTTTTTAAGAAAACTATAGCAATAGGCTGCACGAATTAAAGAGAATCAAATACTCGTATGTTAATACGTTTTAATTTTTTTTAAATATTAACGTATGAAAAAATTATAGCCGTTTGAAAATCAAGAGGGAAGGAGTTCAAGTGAGAAATGATTAATTACTCTTCCTGCCAATGACACTTGTTCTTCTCTCCTTCTCACGTATGTTTTTAATGTAATTTTGATCTTGTAGAGGATCCAACCTTTAAGAAAATAAGTGTAAATTGGGTAAGGTAAATTATCAATTCACTTTGCTAGTTGCTTATTGAAAGGTTTTTATGTAAATTGGAGCAAATGTCTATACTCTTTTACGCGATCATCAAGTAAACTTTTCAGATCTTAGATGGTTAAATGAAGTTTGCTAACCGAAAAGTTTAATAGGGATGATAGCGTTAATGTGCCATATTAGGTCGTGATAGATTAGGTTTTATTGTAAGACTCATGCTAGGTGGTGAGTAATTGAAGGGGTATGGTCCTTGTAACACCTCGTAAAATCATGTCCAATAATGCATCAACACGTGTCCCTAATCCTAACGTTGCTTAACGGTAGCCAGGAGGGACTTTTTTTTGCCAAAATTGAAAATTTTAGATGTGGAGGGACTAAAAGTGTCAACATGATGAAACTAAGCCTCTGAGTGACCTTTTAACAAGCCAAGATCTTTATGATGTTTGATCATACTCTCGGGAATGCCTAGTATTGATCATGTAAGGCTTTATGCCATTAAATGATAAAATACGAGAGTTTATAAGTTCAGGGCCTAATTCTGGCAAACTGCGAAAGTCTGTCGATTCATGTATTTTGAATACAAACCCCATATATAAGTCCAAATACTTTTCATTCAATAAAACTTTGTATATTATTGATAAGAATACAAGAATGTCAATCGTTGCGCAATTTGGATCATTTTCGTGTTCGTTAAAGCGTTTTACGCATTTTTGCGAAACACGTAACCATACAACCACATGAACTGAAATACGGACATATTTGGACCAAATTTAAGTCACATATGCCTTAACGCCTTTATAGAGCCTAGAGATTAGGTTAAAAGGGGTTAAAGGTGACAAAACGCGACGAAACAAGTCCAGGGGCCAAAGCTGCCAACAAGTGAAACTTATGTTTGCTGACCAGGGTCCTTACGGACCGTATGCATGGACCCTTACGGTCCGTATGCAGATCTGCAGGCCAGAAATTTGCTTGGTGGCCACTCCAAGCAACTTTAAACCATTAAAATATAACCATGGGCTTATGAGTTGTTTGTGACACGTTTAGGGGCACTTATGTCACACCCCTAATTTCCACGTGTAACCCGGTGGGCCCGGTTGGGGAATATCGTGACGTAAGTTGATATCATCATTACCAAACAATACAATAATACACAGCGGAAGTCTGGATAGTTACTATTACAAACGTTTGAATGTTCAAAGTTCAAAAATAATAAATACTACACTTGTAACTAGATCCACAGGCGGGTCGAAATGTGAATAAAAATGAAACTTGACAGACTAAGGCCTTCTAAGCAAAGGGTTGCAATTCCTCTTAAGCTTCACCAAGCACTTCCAGCCTCCTAATTACGTATACTTGTCACCTGCTCTTAGTCTTTTGAAAATACGTCAGTTTTCACTGGTAAATACATTTAACCGACTCATTTTGAAAACATTTTGAAAACTTTTAGTGTACACAATGGTACTTTGTTTTATAAATAACTTGGGATAAATAATTTTCATGTTATCAGTTTTACATGCTAATAAACATTTAGAGCCCGAAAACTATGCTGGGATCATGATTAATCGACACACCACTTTAACACCTTTAATAGGTGCACCCCTAATGGGTCATAATTTTAATTTAGCATCTGACGGGTGTATGCCTACACCCCATGCTTGGTCGTGGCCATTTGCAATTAAATGAGCCGTGGATATCCAGGACACGGTCGTTTTAACCCCCAAATGTTTAATATTATGCAATACAAATTAAAATGGATTATTTGAATTCCCGACTCATTGGTCTTTGATCCCATATCCAACCATGCGGTATTATTATACCGTATCCCAAGCCCGTATAAGGGAAAATAAGTTAAAGTATTTACCTGGCTTGCAAAATCTTTAATAATAAGAAAAATAAGCAAAGCACAGCCGTAATCAAAATAACTAGCTTGGCGACAATCTACCGGAAGTCTCTAGTCTGGAATGGATGGTATTATTAACCGATTAGTTAGTTAGCGGGTCTTTATTTAGTCATTGACTTAGACCGGCTAACTTAAAATAAAAATAACGGTACGAAACGCTAGATTAAGCGGTGACCGAAAAAGAATGTATTTTGGACCCGAAAAGTACTAGGACTTGTATAGTATGGGTTATCATTTTACATTCTGGAATTTGAGAATATTTTGATATGGTTAAACCCGTTTTCGGTTAAGTTACGTAAACTAGTCACGTAGGCTTAACCGTACGCATATAAGCGAAACTGGGTAACCGGGTGAGTTCTATACAAGTTCCATATGCCATTAAGTTTAAAATATGTTATTATAACACTAGGTTATTGATATGACGGCCCGTTATGGTTTCAAAAGTAAATTATGCCTTAAAGGGCATTTTGGTCATTTTGAAATGTAGTAAACGAGCTTATATGTAAACTGATGTTATTAATATAAACATTCTGTAAAAATAAATATCTTATGGTGTTATATCAATAGGACATCAATTACATGCGTGGTTTATAGTTTAAGACCAAACTATGTCCCGAAAGGGTAATTTGGTCATTTCACATATAATTGATAACTTATTTGGGAATCTGAGTTTGGGACATGTACCTACTGTTAATAATTTGAAAATATGTTTTGAAATCAGTAGGTATCAAGTCTCAATGCTCCAATATGGTTTTAAACCATATTATGCGCCGAAACGGCGATTAAGTCGCTAAATGACGATTTAAACGGTATTTAGGTAAAACTGTTGTTTAGACCATGTTTGTATAACCAAAATATGTTAATACATATATTATATCAGTAAGCATAAGGTTTTGGTTCATAAAAATGTTTAAAACTCATTTTAAGTGCCGAAAGGGCGGTATCGTCATTTAAGGACATAATGTGTAAACTAGAGATTAAACTCAGTTTGCAACCTGAATAAATATACCTAACAACCTTAATTATGATATTACATCAGTGGGAATAGAGTTTTGAGGTCAAAATTATGTTTAAACCATTTTATGTGTTAAAAGGGCGTTTTAGGCATATTTAACGGATACTTGCGTAATGACTCGGATTTCTACATGACCATGTCCCATAACTCCAGAGGGTTATAGTACATTATGACATGGTCATAATGCAACCTAGGGATGTAACATCCGTCAAAAACGGATTTACCAAACCCGCTCCGTTTATCAACCGAACAGTCAGTTAAAATTTTCGTTGCGAATTAAATGCCCAAAATAATTTTAAACGATACATAATCAATTATTATGCGGGGATATATAATTAGTTTTTGAAAACTGTCAAAAGTAACAAAATAAAAATGTTTTACTCATGCCGGGTTTCGAACTCGGGTCTGTAACCGGTTCAAACAAACACTTATCATTCAGCCGACCAACCACTCCGCCACTTTGATTTTATGGTAATAACAGGAAACAATTAATTCAAATATTCAAATTCGGAAGTCAAAATTCAATCAATTTTCCGCCCAAATAGCAGTCGTCGGAAATCCCGACGACTTCGCCGTTTAATTACGTTTTCGCTCAAAATAACCGAAGCCTTAACTCTCACAACGGTTATAACCGACGTCTGAACCCGCGACATCAGCCATAACCGCCGGAGAACGGCTGACTTCGAATTAAGACCGAATTCAGACCCCATTCATCTCAATACTACCCTATAAATTCAACCACTACTCACCAGAAACCTTTCACACTCAAATCGCACCTTTTCTCGGCGAAAACTCACTCGCCGGAAATTTTTATCACGTCGCCGGAAAACCGTATCATTAGTCTCCGAGCTTTACTGAACCCCCTAAAGTTTTACCGAAGTCACCCACACCCTTTGTAAGCCTTCGCAAGACACTCGTCGCCGGAAAGAGATTGCTGTCGCCGGAGTTCTGCCGGAAAACAGAGGAGAACCAGTCGGTACTTTTCACGCCTAAATTCCTTTCTTTTTACTTTTATCTCGTCTGTAATTGATCATGCAACGCTAAAGAAACTTGAATCAACATTTCGAACCAGTCAGTCGCCACTTCCGGTTAAAACCAGTGAAGAAGACGACGTTTCAGTAATGGTTAAGTATAATTAAAATCAAGTTAATTACCGGGTTAGACACACAGTCCAGCGGTGGACTGTGTGCACATTTAACGCTAAGGTCTCGAGTTCGAGTATTGTCCCTCACACGCTGCCTTAATAAAAATTTCCTTTTTCCGCAAAACTGAACCGGATTGTTTTAGATATATGTTAAGTATATTGATAACCGAGTTTATAACCAAGTGAGACACACAGTCCAGCGGTGAACTGTGTGTCCGCTAACCCACAGGTCCCAGGTTCGAGACCTGTGGAGCGCACCGGTTCTCGGGATTTAATTCGTTTTTAAAATAAAAGGATTTCTGTTTAAATCTAATTAATATATATATATATAATTAAAATCGGATATATGACGGGTTAGACACGTAGCTCAGTTGGTAGAGCTGCGTGCACGCGTACGGGAGGTCTCGGGTTCGAGCCTCACTCAGCGCACAATAATATGCCTTCGAACCGGTCAACGGTCAGTCAAAGTCAAACGGTCAAAGTCAACTGTAGCAAAAATCAAATATTTTTTTATTATTTTTGTTTAATTATTTTAATTAAAAATCAATTAAAAATACTTAAAAATAACATTTTTAAGGTTAGAAAATAGCCTCAAACTCACAAAAATACACCCAACAATCTTACTAAAATAGATTAATAAAATCCGTTTACTTACCAAACCATAATGCGATTTATCTAGGTTAATCTCACTCGTGGTTAAAACCATTTCGCGTGCACTCAACCCATCAACCGAACGCACCCAATGTGAGTGAATTCTTACAAACTCCCCTTTTTATTCATGTTTTGGGGTGTATCATGTGTCGCTTAAACTAATTCTCTTATGCAAATTCGTGCTATACCATTATATGAACTAATCTAGAATGTAACTATTGTTGGTTGTGATGTATTACATATTGTCAAAGTTGTAAGCAAATTATTTAGGCCCATCAGTTCCTCGTGGGAGACGAGAACAACGCGTTCCTCAAAACTCATACATTAGGCCCATCAGTTCGCAAGAACAACGCGTGCCTCAAAACTCATTCATTAGGCCCATCAGTTCGTAAGAACAACGCGTGCCTCAAAACTCATACATTAGGCCCATCAGTTCGTAAGAACAACGCGTGCCTCAAAACTCATTCATTAGGCCCATCAGTTCCTCGTGGGAGACGAGTCGAACAACGCGTGCCTCAAAACAATCATTTGGTGTTTGTGTGTTCAATATTCAATATTATGTGTTGTGTGAATAAATTTACATCTACATTTACTCATATATGGTTATGCACATTATTTATAATCAATTGGATAAACTTGTTCAAATGTTTTCCCATAGGATTCACTCGCCAACTTTATGTTGATCCAAAAACCCTTTTACACATGATACAGGTGAACAGGTTGAAGCAAGGAAAACATAGGATATGCCTTAGAAGAGAACCAAGAAGCTTAGATTGATAGTTAGAACATGTTGTATCATTTATTGTAAATTTCCATTAAATTGTATTAATGAATATGAAACGTTTAATAAATGTCATGAGCTTTGATGATAACCCAATCATGCCCCGGTCACCTTTTCCGCTGCGGGTCGGGGTGTGACAAGGGATAGTAGGTAATGTGGCTAAATCGGGTCAGAACTTAAAGTTAACGCAGAAGTCAAACTTTGCGACTTTCGGTTGCGAACCGACCTTGGACCTGGAATTGATGAGCCGAACATGTTCCTACATGTCCTTATGATTATTACTAAGTTATTAGAATGTCAAAACAGGTTTTATAACATCTACATTGCTAATTATGATTTTATTTCAAAACTGACCCGTTTGACTTTTTATTAACATAACTTTGACCCGTCAATTGACCAAGCAAACGTGGTAACCAAGAGGTGCCCTCTTGAGGGATTAACACCTACCTTATTACGATCACGCAGCCATGTTCGTTATGAACATTGCCTGGACCATAATGGTCTTAGCACAAAGTCAAAGCGTTTTTACGTCAACGCTTTGACATTGGCTTTAAACTTAATAAAACTGAAAGGAGAGGGTTGGAACACTTATTAGTGAACCAAAGATGACTAAGAGACTCAGAGGAAGTCCCCAAGAAGCTCAGGAACCTCCAAGTGAGCAAGAGAAGAAGAGAATGATGAATGAGCAAAGGATTTGCAAGTTTAGCTTGGTATTTATAGCCAAGGGGAAAGAGTGGAAGCAAGACAAGTGTCTAGGACAGGTGTGAGGGGTCTCCAGGTGGTTTTGGACGTATCACAACCAGCCAAGAGGGTGGCATTCGCGAGTTAAGTGGCAGGGCAGGAAGCTGCCATGCAAGCTGTCACTGGCAGTCCCTTACGGACCGTAAGGGTTATGCCTTGCGGTCCGTAAGGACCTCTGACGCCCACAGGATTCGAATGGTTACGGACCGTAACCAATAAGGCTTGCGGTTCGTAACCGCCTTACTGAAATCCCTATTTGTTTAAGCTTATGGTCCGTAACCAGAAGTGGTTACGGTCCATAAGGACCTTCAGAATTTGAAGTTTGGCATTTTCACCACTTTGGTCCTCCGAGTTTCCTCGATGCCCGTTCAGAGGTTATTAAAATAACATGACGGCGTCGTTGGCCCTTTTCGGCTACACGTGGCAACCAAGAATTTTCGGGGCACGTGTCAGAATTTTATTGGACGGAATTTTCGAGGTGTCACAACTTCACCCCTTAATAAAAATCTCGACCTCGAGATTTATTCGAATAGATAAGGGTACTTTTGTCGCATATTGGACTCGACCTCCCAAGTATATTCGGGTCCCCGACGGGCATCCCATTTGACCTTCACAATAGGTATGTGCTTCATACGAAGCTTTTTAACTTGCCGATCCTCGATCGCAATTGGTTTCTTTATGAAACGCAAGTTTTCATCAATCTGAATTTCTTCGTGTGGCATTGCTAACGATTTGTCCACGAGGCATTTCTTTAAATTGCTGACGTGGAAAACATCATGGATTCCACTGAGCTTTTTCGGTAGCTTAAGCCTATAAGCTACGGGTCCGACACATTCGATTATTTCGAATGGTTCAATGTACCTCGGGCTTAACTTGCCCTTTTTCCCAAAACGCATTACACCTTTCCAAGGTGACACTTTTAACATAACCTTGTCCCCAACTTGGAACTGTAAAGGTTTACGCCTTTTGTCGGCATAGCTCTTTTGTCTATCATGAGCTGCCTTAAGTCGATCACGGATTTGCACAATCTTTTTCGTGGTTTCGAGGACGATTTCGGGTCCAGACAGTTGGGCTTCTCCAACTTCGGCCCAACATACAGGCGTCCTACATTTTCTTCCATATAAGGCTTTAAAAGGAGCGTCCTTAATACTTGTGTGATAACTATTATTATAAGAGAACTCGATTAGGGGTAACTGATCATCCCAACTTCCGCCTAAATCAATCACACAAGCTCGAAGCATGTCCTCCAAGGTTTGAATGGTACGCTCACTTTGTACATCCGTCTGAGGGTGGTAAGCAGTACTGAAGTTTAATCTCGTGCCTAGAGATTGTTGGAAGCTCTTCCAAAAGTGAGATGTGTATCTCGTATCTCTATCAGATACAATTGATATTGGTACTCCGTGCAAGGACACAATCTCATCAACATAAAGCTTAGCCAGCTTGTTAGAGTCGTATGTTTCCTTAATTGGCAAGAAGTGAGCAGATTTGGTTAGTCTATCCACAATAACCCAAATCATGTCATTGCCATGCTTGGTCTTGGGTAACTTAGTGATAAATTCCATAGTTATCATTTCTCATTTCCGTACTGGGATTTCAAGTTGTTGTAGAAGTCCCGACGGTTTCTGGTGTTCTGCCTTGATTTGAGAACACATCAAGCACTTTGCTACATGATTGGCTATATCTTTCTTCATACCCATCCACCAATAACTGGGTTTAAGATCTTGATACATTTTGTCGCTACCCGGGTGAACCGAGTATTTAGAGTTATGTGCTTCCTGGAGGATTACATCTCTAAGTCCTCCAAAGATCGGAACCCAGATCCGATTATTAAGTCTTAACATCCCATCCTTTCCAGGTGCTAACTGATCGATAGTTGCACGTAATCCTTCCTTGGCAATGATGTCTTCAGATTTGGCTTGCCTTTGTACATTTAGCAGTTTTTCATTTAGGCCATTTTTCAATTCGATGCTTTTAGCATTGATCCTTAAAGGCTTGACTCTTTCCTTGCGACTAAGCGCATCAGCAACTACATTTGCCTTTCCTGGATGATATCGAATTTCACAGTCGTAGTCGTTGAGCGTTTCCATCCAACGACGTTGCCTCATGTTCAAATCCTTCTGATTGAACAAGTGTTGAAGGCTTTTATGGTCTGTGTAGATGATACACTTTGTTCCATATAGATAATGCCTTCAAAGTTTAAGTGCGAACATTACCGCACACAATTCTAAATCATGGGTGGTGTAGTTTCTCTCGTGCACTTTTAGTTGTCGTGGTGCATAGGTAATCACTTTGCCTCTCTACATAAGCACACATCCCATGCCAGTGTGCGATGCATCACAATAAACTACAAATTCTTCAGTTCCTTCTGGCAGAGTTAACACCGGTGCATTGCTCAACTTATGATTTAACGTCTCAAAGGATTCTTGTTGTTTTGGGCCCCAGTTAAATTTAGCATCCTTACGAGTTAGGATTGTCAAAGGAGCGGCTATTCGAGAGAAGTTCTCGATGAACCTTCGGTAATAACCAGCCAATCCTAAGAAACTACGTATCTCAGAAGGTGTCTTTGGGGCTTCCCAATTCATTATTGCTTCTATCTTTGATGGGTTTACTTGAATATCGTGTTCAGTTACTACGTGACCAAGGAACTGAACCTCACGTAGCCAGAATTTGCATTTGGAAAATTTTGCATACAACTTTTCCTGGCGTAGAATTTCAAGAATGCACCGCCAGTGTTTCTCGTGACCGATTGATTTCGGAGTAGATGAGTATGTCGTCTATGAAGACAATGACAAACTTATCTAAGTATGGCTTGCAGACTCTATTCATGAGATCCATGAATACTGCGGGTGCATTAGTGAGTCCGAAAGGCATCACTAGAAACTCGTAATGTCCATATCTTGTCCTGAAAGCAGTTTTCGGAACATCTTCGTCCCTAACCTTAAGCTAGTGATATCCCGATCTTAAATCTATCTTCAAGAAATAACTTGCACCTTGTAATTGATCAAACAAGTCGTCGATCCTGGGCAAGGGATAACGATTCTTGATTGTTATCTTATTGAGCTCACGGTAATCAATGCACATCCGCATTGATCCGTCTTTCCTTTTGAAAAAAAGGATAGGAGCTCCCCAAGGCGAAGAGCTATGTTGAATAAAACCTTTCTCTAAGAGTTCATCCAGTTGGGTCCTTAATTCTTTCATCTCGGTTGGCTCTAATCAGTACAGAGCTTTAGCTATGGGAGCTGCTCCAAGTATGATGTCAATTCGAAACTCTACCTGCCTATCAGGAGGTAGGCCAGGTAATTCTTCTGGGAATACGTCCGGGTATTCAGATGATAGGGATATCCTCAATCCTTGGTTTGGGTTCATCAACGGTGACTTGTGCCATGTAGATAACACATCCCTTCGTCATACATCTAGATGCCTTAAGTAAAACTGTCTTATCAGGCAATCCAAAATGTTTGTCTCCATGAATGGTGAGGATTTTACCAGACAGGGATTTGATCTCGATGAGTTTCTTATCGCAGGCAATGCGTGCTTGGTTATGCGATAACCAATCCATGCCTAAGACTACATCGAATCCTGCTAGTTTCATGGGCAAAAGAGAGACAATGATAGAATGATTCTTGATGGATATGAAGCATCCGTCAAGAATGGAAGAAGTGGTTTCTATGGTTCCATCAGCGAGCTCTACTTCATAGGTTATGTCTAGAGTTCTTACGGGCAAGTTTAATAGTTCACTAAATTTATGATCTACAAACGATTTATCGGCGCCCTAATCGAAAAGAACTCTAGCAAAAGCGTCGTTGATAAGGAACGTACCCGTTATGACATTGTTATCCTTCACTGCTTCCATAGCATTCATTTGAAAGGCTCGGGCAGTGGCTTTCTTTGCCTCTGAGGTTTTGGGTTTACCCTCGGTATTTGCCTTTGGGCAACTTGTTTTGATGTGGCCCTTCTCACCACATCCGAAGCAAGTAGCATCCTTAATATTGCGGCACTCATGAGACCGGTGCCCAGTTTTCTTGCAGATGTTGCATTGCTTCGGTTTTTGTTCTAGGCGACACTGCCCATAATGTTGCTTCCCACAAGTTTTGCACGTGGGTTTGTCGCCCGATTTCTAACTGTCCTTGTTGAACCCATGTTTACCCTTCTTGTTAAACCTCTGGGAGTTATTATCCTCCTTTTTCCTCTTTCCATCAGTGTCAGTCTTAAATGACAGTTGCCTCACATAATCCTGTGTGAGGGAGAGGGATAACTCTACAGCAGACTTGTAGGTGCCAGGCTGCACCACTTTAACCATACTCCTGATTTCAGGAGCTAGCCCATTGATGAAATGCGCAATGCGTTTGGGCTCCGGAGTAACTAAATACGGGACTAGTCTTGAAAGAGAGTTGTAGTCGGTGACAAACTTTCGACAATCCATGTTTTTCATGGTCAGATTTAGAAAATCTGACTCGATTTTCTCTACCTCATGAGGTGGGCAGTAGGTATCCTTCACAAGATCTACAAACTTGGACCAACTCAAGTTGTAGAGATGTACCTTGCCTGTAGATTGAACTAAGGCTTTCCACCAGATAAGAGCATCGCTCTTGAACGATTGTGATACATACTTGACCACGTTTTTATCAGCGCAACCGCTGATATCCACCACCGTTTCCATCTCATCCAACCATCTTAAACATTCAACTGCTCCTTTTTCCCCATTGAAATCGTGGGGTCTACAAGACACGAAGTACTTGTAGGAGCATCTGTCGCCATCGACATTCGGTTTCTTGGGATGCGTCGCTCTTTGTTATACTCTTCACATTTGAATGTGCTTCACTCTTTTTCGGTTCGGAGGGGTTAGGCTGAGATTTGGGTTTAGAAACAGCCTTAGAGCGAGTAGCACTCGACTCTCGTTGACGATCAGATCTATCCTTTAAGGCCTTACCAACTTCCACGGCAATAAGTTCTCTTAAATCATTCTTACTAATAAGAATGTTCTCATTGGCATCATCATCATTGCGTTTGCTATTTGCTTCATTTGAATCAGCCATTGCTGTAGTTTACTTCAATATTTTGAGATGGATTCAAGTTAGTTGCTATGGTGTACCCTTATTCATGACATGGTTCTAAGACCATATAGGATTTCAATATTAAATGTTGTATATTTATACATAACCTAGGTCTTGAAGGACCATCATAGGCATTTATAGATTGGACATAGTCCAGAATTTATCAGTTAGTGCATCAAGCGTCACTACTGTATCCTTGCACATTGGCTTTACACTGCTATTGAGTGTTTGAATAATTTAACCAGGATATCATTGGATCACTTAGGCGATAGGGTGCGAACATTGTCATTTACCCTTTTTAATAATGTGGCAATAATTGTCACGGGGAATTAAAGGGTAACTCCTCATTGAGAGTTAAATGTAGAGAAATGATAAATTTGGAAGTTGAACATTGTTCACCTTTGCTAGACAGAAGGTTACTTCCGAAATTTTCATTTGCCAATTCCTAATTGTTCATAGTCATTGGCTAATAGATCTTGGGATAATATAGCGGATCAATAAAACTTGAATAAAATTGGGATGACTGATTAAATAAAATTCATAAATAGAACGTTACAAAATTGCCTAATATATAGGACTTGGAAATAACAAATGTAGTTCGCGCAGGAACTTAACAGAAATAACAATGTCCACGCAGGGACTTTAAAAGAAAACAACAATGTCCACGCAGGGACTTTTGGAATTTAAATTACATATATGAAAATACAATACTAGTCATCCTTCCTTCCTTTTACGGCTTTGTAAAGCTTCTTGATAAATCTCGTTGTTTTCTTCTCTGATTTCTTGACCTGTTGTTGCATTTCCCTCACTTGATCCAAGGCTTCGTTAATAGCCTCAAGTGGTGCTTGTGGTTGAAGGTGAGGTGGAGGTGGTTGCGGCTGAGGCGCAACTGGATACGGATACCCGTAAGGCGGATATCCGGTAGTGGCATAAGAAGGTAGGTAACTAGGGTAAGAGGAATGGTATAGGTTATTATGAATGACTGCATCATAATAAGGGTCCTGCTCCATTCCATGATGGATATAGTTATATAGAACAGGAGGGTCGACAGTGTGAAGCCCTGATGGTCCTGCATATGCAGGTATTGGATTGGCAAAATCCGGCGGTGGTAGAGGTGGTTGAGGCAGAGGCTCAACAGCTGGTTGTGGTGGAGGTTCCACCACTGGTGATGTGTTCGAGGGTCCACCCATTTGTGGGTCCTCAGGGATGATGGGGTAAGAGGGTGGCAAAGGTGGTAGCGAACCCGACCTTTGACCAACACGTACCGACATACGTGCCCCACGCTTTCGGCGTGGTTGTGCTGATGATTCAGGTGGTGGCTGAGCTTGGTCCACCTGTTGCAGTTCTACATCCTCGGCTTGAGGATGTGGTGATGGGGAATGGTGATGGGGAGTGCTATGGTAGGAGGGCGTGTTTACAAACACATATTGCGCCCATCGCTGCTCATAGTCACCAGGACCTCGGAACGGAGATCCTGCCAAGGAGTTCGAGCCACTAGACAGCTCGATAGGGTGAACGTACAATCTGGTTTGTGGAAATTCCTCCGGGTCGGAATCTTCCTCCATATGGGTCGGTGAGTCAACTGGAGGGGTTTCGGGTGAGGGTTGGTTGGTTGACCGGGTTATCGAAATAGGAGTTGAAGTATTCTTGTTGGGAATGGGAGTGTGAATGGTGGGATTAATGGGAATGGTGTGAATGGTAGGAATGCGGAGAATGTGAATGAGGTGGGGAGTATTCATGTGAGATCGAATGCCGGTAAGGTTCAAAGGGTGATGAAGAATCTCCGGATCCTTCATAAGGGTTGTATTCAGGTAAATTGGCTGCTCCAGCTAAAGAGGGTCTGTATGATGGTCTAAAGGATGGTCCAGTGAAAGATGGTCCAGTCATTGAGGGTCCACCCCTCATGGATCCTTTACCCTTTCCTCCACGTCTAAACTTGGGGGGCATTATTCCTGTTTCAAAAACAAGTTAAACAAAATACAAGCTAGAAAGATAAGATGGAAATGATTACACTAGGTCAAAGTCTAGACTCGAAAGTCTGAGAGATGTGTGTTATTATGTATTCCCGAGATTAAACACTGAGATTAAACACAAAAGGCTAGTGTTTAATTCACTCGAGAGTTGGCTCTGATACCAACCTGTCACACCCCTAATTTCCACGTGTAACCCGGTGGGCCCGGTTGGGGAATATCATGACGTAAGTTGATATCATCATTACCAAACAATACAATAATACACAGTCTGGATAGTTACTATTACAAACGTTTGAATGTTCAAAGTTCAAAAATAATAAATACAACGCTTGTAACTAGATCCAAAGGCGGATCGAAATGTGAATACAAAATGAAACTTTGACAGACTAAGGCCATCTAAGCAAAGGGTTGCAATTCCTCTTAAGCTTCGCCGAGCACTTCCAGCCTAATTACGTATACTTGTCACCTGCGCTTAGTCTTTTTAAAATAGGTCAGTTTTCACTGGTAAATACATTTAACCGAATCATTTTGAAAACATTTTGAAAACGTTTAGTGTACACAATGGTACTTTGTTTTATAAATAACTTGGGATAAATAATTTTCATGTTATAAGTTTTACATGCTAATAAACATTTAGAGCCCGAAAACTATGCCGGGATCATGATTAATCGACACACCACTTTAACACCTTTAATAGGTGCACCCCTAATGGGTCATAATTTTAATTTAGCATCTGACGGGTGTATGCCTACACCCCATGCTTGGTCGTGGCCATATGCAATTAAATGAGCCGTGGATATCCAAGACACGGTCGTTTTAACCCTCAAATGTTTAATATTAAGCAATACGAATTAAAATAGATTATTTGAATTCCCGACTCATTGGTCTTTAATCCCATATCCAACCATGCGGTATTAGTATACCGTATCCCAAGCCCGTATAACGGAAAATAAGTTAAAGTATTTACCTGGCTTGCAAAATCTGAGTTTAAAAATGTTTTAAAATACATTTTACCACATAAACAACTTGGTAATAATTATTGGAACATGTGTAAACATGTTCGGCTCGTCAATTCCACTTTTAAGGTCGGTTCGCAACCGAAAGTCGCAAAGTTTGACTTCTGCTTTGACTTTCGATTATGAACCGAATTAGAATAGTATGCTACTGATTTAAGGTCCCGTATGATCATAATATGATGTAGCATAACCCTCTGAGGTTATATTACACGATCGTAATAGTAATCTGAGTTTTATGCAAGTTTCCGTTATTATGCCACACTTTGACTATTTTGCCATTTTTATTAAAAACAAGTTTTAATAATTAAAGAACTTGAAAATGATTTAAGTACTGATATGTTAATATAATTAGTACATTTCGATGTTATTAAACTGACCATGAACTGACTTTTCATATAAGATCGTAAATTATGTTTCAAAACGACCAAAGTGCCCTTTCGACACCTAGAATGGTTTTAAATATGATTTATCATCTCAAACTCATTACCTACTAATATAATATCATAATTAAAATATTTTGGGATATTAAATCAGTTTATAACCTGGGTTTTTACTAAAGATCGCAAATGACGTTAATTAACGACCAAAAAACCCTTTTGGTGCATAGTATGGTTTTAAACCATAACTATGAACTAAAACTTGATACCTACTGATATTACAACTTATTTAAAATATTTTTACAGTAGGTACATGATCTTAACTCAGATTTATAAACGAGTCCCCAAACTATGTGAAAGATGACCAAAATGCCCCTATGGTGCATAGTTTGGCCATAAATCATATAATTCACATATGTTTGATTACATACTGATATTATATTATAAATAAAGTGTTTTCACAGAATGTTTATGGTCGTAACATCATATTATACGCAAGTTCCTTTTTACGTCACTAAATGACCAAAACGCCCTTATGAGGCATAGTTTGATTTTGAAACCTTAACGGGCATACAAGTTGATATCCTACTGATATTGTAACTTGTTTAAAGTGTATTGGCATATGGAACTTGTTTATGACTCATGCGGTTACCCGATATCGCTTACGTGCGCACGGTTAGGCTTATGTAGCCCATTGACATAAGATTACCGAAACGGGTTTAACCTTATCATTTTCACTTCAAAATCTAGAATGTATTTTGTTTACCCATATTATACAAGTCCTATTACTTGTCGGGTTTAAACCACATTCTATACGGTATACGCTTATCTAGCGAACCTGCTCTTAAGTATCGGGTCATATTTAAAAAGGGACTACCTTTGACCCATATACATTCTAACAGATAATAATCCGTTCATTCTAGACTATAGTACCCCCCAGATAATCGGACTTGGGTTATTAATACTAGACTTGCGGCTTTTTGGTAAATTGTAATCTTATTGTTTGGAAGCTAGCAAAAAGGTAAATACTCTTTTTCCTTATACGGACTTGGGATACGGTACAATATTACCGCATGGTCGGATATAGGATCAAAGACCAATGTGTCGGGAATTAAATAATCCTTTTTAATTCGTATTGCTTAATATTAAACATTGGGGGTTAATGCGACTGTGTCCTGGATATCCTCGGCCCATTTAATTGCAAATGGCCACGACTTAAAGCACGGGGTGTAGGCTTACACCTGACAGATACTGAAATATTTTATAACCCAATATGGGTATACCTAATAAAGGTATTAAAGTGGCGTGTCGGTTAATCATGTCTCGGTTTTTATATTGGGCCCTAAATGTATTATTGGCTTGTAAAACTGATAACATGAGATATAGTTTGTCCCAAGTTATAAAAGATTTTTTGTGCCTTGTGCACCTAAGTCAAAATTTTGAAATGTTTTCAAAATGAGTCGGTTAATTGTATTTACCAGCGAAAGCTGACTTATTTTCAAAAGATTGAACCGCAGGTACCGAACCTTATTATAAACTGGGAATTTAGGGATCGGCGAAGACTAAGGAATTTGCAACCCTTATGCTTAAGGCCTATGATGTCTAAAGTTCTGTTATTAGATCATGCCTGTGGGCTTGTATCGAACGCTTGTAATACTTTTATATATTCAATCATTAATGAATTTGATACTTTTACTCCAATACTTCCGCTGCATATTATTACATTGTGATAACTGTTATCCAGACGTCACGATTATGCCCCTCCGGGCCCACCGGGAAATCGGGGTGTGACAGTCCTAGACCTCCTGCGGGCCTAGGATCATACTCATCATATCCAATCCAAAAAAAGCCAAGTGGTCATAGCAAGTCACTCGCGAGCGCGGTACTACGCCAGCATGAAGAAGACACAAGGTACAAGGTGAAAGCAACTTGCAGTCAATCATTGCTCATCAGACACTATACCAGAAGAACCATACGAAAAATGTTTGATAATAATATTAGAAAAATGTTGGTAATAAGGTTGAAAAATATTAGATAATTCATTCTATTGGTATTGCGTCACAAGGAAAATATTAGCTAACAAGGTTGAAAAATATTAGATGATTCGTTATTGTAGATTGATTTCTTGGATGTAAACAAGACGAATCAAGATATATGATAAAACCGACTTTGTGTGATAAAATAGTCAAACAAAATCATCCAAGTGTAAAGAAACAATAGAACTTTCAACTTTGATTTTAGTAGAGCTTTGAAATAATAGAACTTTGGTTTTAATAGAACGTTGGTTAGGAGCCAATAAAATCAGATACAATGAAATGAATAAATTAGTTTTAAGCTAATAATAATAAAAAATAAGTAAAAACTGGGTAAAGCAGATAGAAATTATCAAATGTTTGCCTCCTCACTTTAATAAGAAAATAAGTGAAAACTAGAATTGTGTCATGTGTTGTGGTGCAGCGTCGCATATGCAACTTCGTTACGATAATAACATTAACATATGGTGTCCACATATGATGTGAAACATTTTTGACAATTGTTACACACGGTACGCTCATTACATTAAGGTGGTTAGACATAGATAAAAAAAAATAGAATTCCTTACATGATACGGTGTAAATTCATAAAAGTAATTTAAACAAAATAATTGAAATATTGGAGAAGACAAAATGTGAGTGGCCAAATTTGTCAAATACCAATAGTTAGTGGTCAGTGTGTCACTTATCAAAAGATAGCGGTTGAATGCATTAAATTTTTAAAGTTGGAGGCTCATGTAAAAAAAGCATAACCGGAACCACCAACAATGCATTTTATTTTAAGATATATCGTAAGGAAAGGACATATATTTTATAAAACATGAAAATTTAAGATCTTCCATGTGACCTAATATGCCAAGACCATGTAACTTTTTTAAGATATATAGTAGTGAAAGGATATATATTTTATAAAACATGAAAATTTAAGATCTTTCACGTGACTTAATATGCCACGGCCTTTGTAATTTTAATTTTAAAAAGAGTTGGATGTAAGAAGGATGGGTCAATGGTTTGTGTCCATGTTGATGACTACCAATTGATGTTCGCCAGTTGTTAGTAGTTGCACCATCTTATGCGTGTGCAAATGGCGGTGCTTTGGTTATGGAATTTTCTTGATTATAACTATAATCGAACTTTGGTTTGATTCGGTTCGGTTAATCGGTTATGAGCTTGGTTTTTGTTCGGTTTCAATTAATATCGGTTAATTAATTGGTTAATTAATTGACGTAAGTTTCAACTAAAAATTAAATAAAGAACATATTAGACAATTATTGTCTTAGCTTTAATCGTTTTTATAAGTAAAAAAAAGACAAAAGAAAACATACACATGCATAAAATGAGTCAAATTTTATATGAAATTATTTTTAAACATTTTAAAATGAATTATATAACATAAAATCTTTCGTATATGTTTTTTTATGTATATAGAGTTTGATTCATATATTTTAAATATGGATATATTTTAAAAGCATGTCTTAACTCATTTCGGTTATGGGACACCTTTAATTATATCCATAACCGTCAGTTAATATTGGTTATCGGTTAATTAAGTTCAGTAACGGTTCGGTTATTGGTTAATTTTGGTTTACTGTTAAGGTTTGCCCACCTCTACACCATCTTAAGTGACATTGCCCAATACCACATATAACATCAAATTCAAAGCTCACGTGATATACGTATGCAGGGCTGTCTCCGAAGTTGTTAAAAAGAATTTGGGCCCTGTGCGAAACAAAAAAACTCGGGCCCTACCCGTCCTAGTAAAACAAGAATTTAGGACCGTTGTTGCGTCACTCAATCATTTTATCAAACCCTTTTCAAAATCTCTCATCATTGTTGTGGTTGCCTCACTCAGCCCCGCGTCATTGTGTTTATTTTTACCGCCCCTCTCATCTTAATCAACATGTAGTGTTTATTTTAATTGGGTTTGCATGTTTGAACATTTGAGCCTGTGGTGGGTTTAGTTGTTTAAACAATATATGTTTATAATTTATAACTAATAATAATATTAGAACAATAAAAGAATTTAGTTGTTAAAAAAAACTTAAACTTAAGTGAATGATAAGTATAAGTTAAAAGAATTGCACAACTCAGGAGAAAAAAAAAAACAGAATATATCAAGGGTTCTTTTGCACACAAAATGAA
Organism: Scalesia atractyloides; assembly: GCA_947069175.1. NCBI lineage: Eukaryota > Viridiplantae > Streptophyta > Magnoliopsida > Asterales > Asteraceae > Scalesia > Scalesia atractyloides. The sequence goes on along the minus strand of CAMTDV010001633.1, from coordinate 77,045,353 downwards.
ATATAAAGGGTTGTGGGTGACAAGTATAAATAGTTGTAGAGGATATGTATAAATAGTTGCAGCATGAAATAAACCTATTGGACCAAATCGCTGCTTATGCCGAGTTAGCGTATAAATTATATATATGTATATAACATATAATAAGTTTTAAATTATTTTACTGGCCCTTTAACGGTTTTGGCCCTCAGCCGACGCCCACCCCGCACATGCTCGGGGCCGGCCCTGTATGTATGGTCGAAACCACTGATCATGCATTTTAACGTATATAGTAATAGTAATTGGGTAAAGCATATAAAAATTGTCAATGTTTGCCTCCTCACTTTGCTAGTTGAGAGGGGTTTTTTTTTATTACCTTTTTAATCTAAAATCGCAAAAAAGTCTTAAAAGAGGCACACTTTATTCTATATAATCTTAAAAATCAAAATCGGTGGGGTTTTCTACCGGCTTTGGTTGTCTCCTCCCCTTTAGGAATTGTCACTTTTAGCCCCTGCTTCATCTTTGCTAGCCCCCACCCCACTTTGGTAATTGGCACACTTTTAACACCTACATCATTTTACAAGTTTTGCAAACTAATCCTTCTGGTTTTTAATATTTTAACTTTACCCATGTACTATATATAGTATACGTTTTGAACCTATTAAGTCTTTACTAATTTAATTTTCGTTCAATAACGCACGTTCGCCAATGTCTTTTTGTCGCTAATTTGTTGTTGTTTTTAAAAACTTTGTAAAATATCATTTTTATCTCTACGAGTTTCTAAAGTTACAAGTTTACCCATATCATTCCTTTATTAAAAAAAACTAATTTTTTACGTTCATATTTTTATGCACCTGTCGGTATACACTCGAGTTAGTCTATGCTTCATCGTAAACTTTTTTTGAAAATGAGTCAGGTCAAGTATAATATGTTTTCGTTTAAAAATGCCATTTTTACATGAATATTTTTATGTATGTGTCGGTACAAATTCGAGTTGGTCTACGTTTTGATGTAAACTTTTTGAGAAACGAGTCAAGTCAAGTATATACATTTTCATGCTTATACGTTTCGAAAATTTTGTTCCGAACCGAGTGGAGTCAAATTGTGGTTTCTTTTCTTATTTATTTGAAGCTCTAGTTGATCCCATTTGATTACACGTGTCAGTTTTTTCTTTATACCTATTATGTTTTCTATGTATAAGATAATACGTTATGATTGTATGGTATAAATTCATTTTACTTTACGTTTTGATCCAATGGCAATGCTTATATATGTTACATTGAGTTCAACTGGATACATCGAAACGAGCGTATTCATATGGTTAACGCATCACATGACGTTTGGACTAATCTATTCGATGTTTGCGATGTACACTCCGCAACGCGCGAAGGACTTATTACTAGTTGAGTCTTAAAAGTCATGATCCTCTTAATGTGAGATAATGGGCCTTAATATTTGTATTAGGTCTTAGCAAGTTAGAATGTGTTGTAATTAGTAACATTAGGTAGTGAGCGACAATAGCTCATATTTTTCTTAATGTGACATTTGGGTATTAAGTGTTATGAGATATCTTATTAGAGAATTACGGAGCTTAATAGTTGTATTAGTCTTCATAGGTTTGATTGTGTTATAATGACTCTTACTAGGTCGTAATTAGTTATTAACTTATTATGAATTACACGTCTTAATGGGACTAATGGGTCACAAAAGGCTAACCACCGCCACGACCATCACTTCCACCTCGGCCACCACTATCGTGTCCACCATCGTTGACGCACCTCATCTGTCGGTGTCGTCGCTAGGCGCTAGCCGCCATAATAGCAATTTTTTTTGTTTCAAAGTGAATGATTTTGGCCAGAGCTTGAATTGACCCAAAGTGATATTTTTTTTAAAAAAATAGCCCATTTTGGCCAAAACTCATTTTGGTCCGAACCAATTTTGACCTGAACCAGTTTTGACCCGTCACCCAAATGGAGCATCATAGGGTTTAATACTCATGTTAGTCTTAACTCTATTTAAGAATCATGTTATTTGAAGGTTAAGGATGTCTAATTATGATTATTACATAATTAAAACCATACAAAAAGTATGACATATTAATTAAGTATGACATATTAATGTCTTTGCTATAAATTTTTCATAAATTTACAAACGCCATTCGTTTTCTAATTACGGATTCTAGGTCGGTCGGGTTAAGGGTCAGAATTTAAACTTAATAACACTTCATGGGTGTATGAATAATGATTCTCTACTACTTATGCTTCAACTAATCGTCCACTTTACTCTTGTCTCTCAACCTCAACTATTCAAAACCCAAGAATGGACACTTCATGGATGTATGTATCTATCCAAACTATACCCGGGTTGATCGACCACTTCACGACTGGTAAACCAACCCAAACCGTTAAAAATCTAACAAAATACAAGAACAATGTTTGCTTCAATTAAGCTGATATCCCTGTAGTTTCCTCTAGTATCAAAAATAGGAAATCAACTGGCAAAAATGTGCAGATGACTAAATAGTTATCCCGAAACTATGGTTGTTAAAAGAACAGGAAGAGATGTTCAAAACTGAAGCCGAACCCACACCAAGAAACCCGCTGATTGTGGCCCCAAGGTTGTTTATTGACATGAAGAGAGCGAATAAAGTCTCTTCTATTCCAGGTAGACATAAATGGCCTTATAAGATAAGGAAAGGCATGAAACTGCAAGTCAATGAGAAAATTAGTAAAAGAAGCTAACATTTTGACTTTAAAAGGTCAGACATGATATTTTCTTGTTTCACATAGATCATACTACATAATGTATTTGATACTTTTTACTAAAAACGATTATCGTAATTGAATTCAATTTTAATAAGAACATGTTTCGATTAAAACCAGGTTAACACTTTTTTAAGCATGACATGTTTTGACCCGAACGTAGTTTGACACAAACCAAATTGATACTTCTTTGAAATGAATCGTTTTGACCCGAAGCCAGTTTCACCCGAACCAAATTAACATTCATTTTTAAAACGACTCATTCTGACCTGAACCTAGTATGAGATGAACCAAATTCATATTTCTTGAAATGAACCGTTCTGACTTGAACCAAGTTGAGACCTTTTAAACGAACTGTTTTGACCCAAACCCAGTTTGACACGAACAAAATTAGTGTTTTTTTACTGGATGGTTTTGACTTGAACCAAATAGTTACTTTTTTAAGACGAACTATTTTACCCAAACCCAGTTTGACAATTTGACCCGACGTCGTTTGAACTACAACCTGCTTTAACCTGAACCTATTTTAACCCGATCCAACCCACCCAAATGTGAGGATTAGCATGAACAAACCACCATCCTTGTTATACTATAATAAAACACCAAAATGTATGCGTGTAAAGGTGTAATTATCTATCTGGACAACAAAATCATTTAAAGAAACAACACAGGTGTAGAGAAAAACACTTACTTGAACTGATTGATTGCATCTGAGATAGCAAACCCAAACAACATGATTGACTTATCTAGTATACCTACGAAACAACTATATCTAGAAGATTTAGCAAAGACAGAGCAACATGTGCAAACTTGCATACATATAATTTAAATACTAAGATGAATAAGCAAGATTAGCAGCTTATTAAGCTTTGGTGTTCGAGTGTGATTTTCAACAAAAACTTACATGAGAATTCTTCGTAATTTCATTTTCTTTAAAAATCGATTGCAAATGAGAGTTCCAACCATGGGGCCTATCCATCAAATAACATGTGTTGTGCCCAGAAACGATGCTTCAAAGTTTATGACTTCTGTCTGGTAGTAGAACATGATGGTTGAGAGGTTTGGCGTCGTTACCTGTGCTAGGAAAAAGTAAGCCATTGGTCTGCTTTCCAAGTCAAATCAGATCAGAGTTTATCTCTACCAAAATAATATCTTTTCATATTTTAGAAACTGGGTTTGAGACGATTAATATTCTAGTATTATACATAAGTTCATGATGAGTCAAAAAATGTAGCTTTTAAGGGAAGGGAGACGTGTCATCTATAACCAGTAACTATCAATGATCAAGTGAAGTGAGGATGTGTACTTCATCAACCGACGAGAATTGCAACAACTGTTTTTTCTTGCTCAGGTTTTTGAGTTAAATGACCTATTTGCACATTATCACAAAACATTAATAGCAATGATTTCAGTTAGGTAGCAAGAGTGACATGTTTAGGATGGTAAATGGTTAACCCGCAAACACTTTCTTTTAATCATACTACAAGCTAAGACAAAATTTGCAATTATTTTGGAACGGTAGGAATGAAAGCCTATTGTTCAAAGAAGTTACCATTTCATACCTGAAAATAATTGGTTGCCAAAAAGCCTTAAATAAAGTATAATACCTGATAAAGACTATACTATTTTCACTAAATTAATGTTAGGATGTTTTACTTAATTTGTTTTCTCCACCTCAACCGTAATATTATCATTCAAAATGAAGCCATTTTCTGAGTTCATTCAATAGCACAAAACAGCAATAACCCCAGTCAACACCAGAGTTGCAGAACCAATGCTTACTTTCTGCAAGGTTCAACGGGAAAGAAACCAGTAAAAGAGACATAAAACAAAAACATCTAGAATACCAATAACTAAAAAGGAGGTTTATACTTAAGAATACACTTTTATTCCAATTGACATGGCTTCTTTTTACAATTATTTTTTATTTTTAGAATCACAACCCACTATTAAGTGAAGAAATAATATAGTTAAAAATATTATCTATGCACTGTTCAAAAAAATATATATTATCTATGCTTATTTGTGTATTAATCTTTGTAAAATATGTTAAATGGACTCATAACTTTAATGTGGTCAAGAGATATTGAGTTACCTTTGTCTATATCACTTTCAATACCCTAACTTTTAAGTCGTAACTTGAATGCCATATAAACTTTCCAATTATCAGGAAGGGAAGCAACATCATGTGCACCTAAATATATTGACTACCTTTACTTGATTTGCTCCCATATCTGTTCGCTTTTGCGACAGAGTAATAATTTCTTGAGTCAAGAAAACAAAAGGAAAGAAAACAATTCATTAGATCATTTAAAATCTAAAGTTTTTGGTGTTAAGAACCCAAAAAAGTAACAGCCATATGAAATACTTATAATTATGAAAATGTACCCCTTGACTTTGCCAACTTTGAAGACATCTGAACTCAAGTGCTCCTTTGTTACAGTTGAAAATTTATTAATGGTCCAAGTGTAAGTATTTATAATAGTTGCTGGAGGCTTTGTCATCATCAGACATCGATCTACTTGTGTAAACTCAGGAAACTTCAAACACACGTGAGTCGTTGAAAAAGTACCCATTTTACTCTGCATAAAAGACTCCAGCGATATTAGTTTGTCAAATCCCCATGCTATCTTCTTCTTATTGAACCCGTTCTACACCCATTCACATCTATAAACACAAACGATAACATAATATACAATTGATAATTTATAAAAATATACATAATGGCCTGAATACAGATAAATGGAAAGTAGTTTACCTTGAAATGTTACATAGCTGTTATGTATATGATATACATTATAACCCAACCAATTTAAATGTTAGCCTTACCAGCCAAACAATAACCTACAGCCCGAGCGTCAGGAACTAGTTCAGAAGATAGCCTCACCTGCCCAACAAAAACCTGCAGCCCCGGGCATCAGGAACTAATTATAATTAGACCAGGGCACCAGAACAGTAAAAATACAATGTTGCTTAAAACTTTATTTCTATAGCTTATGGTATGAAATAGCATATTTGCATCGTACCCCCTTATACCATTAACCTACAAAACCTTGTCTTAATCAAAAGAAGAGGTGATAGCAAAAATCAAGATGATATGGTAATGGGCTAGTGAACACAGCTATAAGCAGTTAAATAGCAATGAGACAAATATATGATACACATCCATTTCCATTATTTTTCCTAACACGATATAAGAAGCATAGTTGTTAATAGCGAGTACAGTGTTCGCTATAGCGAATAGCGTAGCGTAGCACTCACGTGTCACTATATAGCTGGTAGCGGTAAATAGCGAGATTTTTGTTTTTTTTTTTAATATTTTTTTAGTGAAATATACATATAAAACATTTCTAAAATTTTCTTCTAGTGTATCACTATACATGAAATAGCTCCAGCTCTTTCATCGCTATAGCTACGTAGCGTATAGGTAGCCTGTCGCTATCGGCCGCTATTCGCTATTAACAACTATGATAAGAAGCAAATGAAGGAGAACAGGAACTTTTCTCACTAAATTATTTAATTTTGGTTACTTCCTTGATCAATGACCTGATGCACTTATGGTATTAGATCAACACGTTAAAACCTTTAAGGTCAATTACCTAGATCTCATTATGAGTAATCATAGCAAGCAAAGGCAATAGTTAAATTATTGAGTAATCTTAGCAAGCAAAGACAATAGTTAAATAACAGGTGAAAAGAATTATTAAATAACAAACTACTAAGATAAGGAACCGGATTCTAAAATAAACAATGTTAGATCGAACCATAAAGAAACGACTGTTCTAACCATAATTCTGATCAAGTGGGTTAACAAAATCACCAAGACGAATTTCAAGGTATCAAAACACCCAACAGTTACAATGCACCTAAAGATTGTTCTACAATCCAAGAGTACTGAAGCGAAATCAACAAAAACTTACAAACTACAGGAAAACTGGATTAAAGGTCGATTGGTTTAATCAAAAACGAAATCAATAGTTTTGTCCCTGAGTGTGAATCAGAAACGAAATCGGAAGTCGGGTGGTTGTAGAACCTCTTGAATCGGGAAGACGATGATGATAAATCAGTAGAACCTCTCAGATGGTAGAAGCTTCAAGCCAAAGGAAGACGGAGGCTAGGGTTTCGGTTTGAAGCAGTGAAGGAAGAAAGGAATGAGACAACAGGAATTTAGGTGAAAATTTGTTATTGTAGAAATAATAAATAAATTAAAACTTGTTTTTTTCCGATACTTTTGAAAAAATCTTAAATTAGGAAATTGATTTTATTCATCAATATTTAGATGTCTATTTGGCATAAAGGATTTCAAAATGTTACAATTTGTTTTATTTCCAATTGCCTATTACCCTAAATGTTACAATTTGTTTTATTACCTTCGTAGTGTTCAGGTTCTTTTACCATTTAGTGTTAACTTGCCCAAAATTTATTTAGTGTAGACCATCCGTAACGGCCTCTCCCACATACGTCGACCACATTAGAATTCCTACGGACGCCCCCCACTCAAATTCAGTCTTTCCCTCTCCCATTCCCCGTCTGTGGCTATTCATAGCCACAAACAAATCCCCCTCTTCCAAATCCTCGAGAAGCCACAAGGGCCGTAGACATCCATTGTAGATGCTCTTAGAAAGGGTTTTCCATTGTTCAATGCTTTCGCGCAAATTGCAATCTATGGTTTCTACCTAACTTAGTAACTTCATATCAATGTAGCGTTTTACATATAGTATTATGTAAGTACATACGACGACAAAAGCCAAATGAAAACAAAGTATGATGAATAGTGCAATCTGATAAATACATACAGATGCCTAAGTATATACTTCTTCCAAAATTTCTTATACAGCAGCTAAGAAAACAGCAATGCACAACTTTTCATACAAAAAGTACAAGTCATGGTAGCATGATTGCTGATTTATACATCTATTTCTTGATGGTGAAACCAGGAACTAATTCATTGATGATTGCAGAGGTATTAAGAAAATCTGGCTTTGCTCCTCCATAATAAAAGAATGCCATTATCTTTGACAACTCATCCGCTCTTCTTATTTCTGAAAACCAACAAAACACAATTGCGTCATCATCTTTAACGGTTGGATCTTAAATCTTAATCAAACAAGAATAATTTCTGGACGAGTAAATTGCATTTTACATCCTAAGTTTTGAGTCAAATTGCAGCCTTGCATGCATTGTCCTTTAGTTAACGAAATTATACTGTATGTCCTTTATGTTACTGTTTCTCATCAAATAGTGTCCTTTTACCCTAACCCGGTTAATTTTTTCTATTGACTCTTTAACACATGCCACTCACATTGGGGCATAATGGTCATTTTCGCTTAATAAGTAACATGTACATATTCGTGCAAATGACCATTATGTCATTTTGTACTAACACGTTTTAGTTATTAAGTGAAAATGACCATTATGCCCTCATGGCACGTGTTAAGAGTTAACAAAAAAATTAACTGGAGATCCAATATAATTTCGTTAGTCAAAGGACAACGCCTGTAATTTGGCTCAAACTAAAAGGACGCAAAACACAATTTACGGGCATCACATAGCATGCCTACTTCATGTTCTTATCTATTGAACCTGCCTCGATGGCGATGGGCAAATATGTCATTTGACCAAACTAATTTTCTTGAACGGAGGAAATACATCATGATATCATATTATTGGTACCTTTTTCGCGATGTAAGATCTTCCCAGTTTTTGTAAATATGAGCTCGGGGAACACAGAAACTCCTAGTGTTGATACTAGGTCACACTCCACAACAGCATCAATTGCAACACACTGTCAAACAAATAACATATGCTTTTATAATGTTTTTATATGCATATACGTGTGCGTATATGATGTATGAATGAGGGAGATGAATTTGTGTTACCCTCGGTGATGGTATCCTGCAATCCCATATAAGCTGTATGGCTTTCTCCAATTGATCACGAACCATTTCATTTTCCTTTGGCCTGACACAAACAACCATCAAAAATATAAAATCGTCAACCACCATAAAATCCCATAGGGCTGTAATCGGCCAGCCATGTTGTGCTCGAGCTCGAACTTAAACGAGCCAGCTCGGAGCGGCTCGTTTATTTAATTGAACTGGAAACTCAAGCTCGGTTCGTAAATGTTCGAGTCAAATCGAGCTGGCTCGTTAATTTTTTTACAAATAATGGTAACATAAAAAACGTATATCTATATGTATTATTCTTATTTTTTTAATATTTTAATGACCGAAAAGCATATTAAAAAATATGATATCTATAAGTTTTGTTTATTTTTCCATATTTTTATATGTTATTGATTAATTAAACTTAAAATGTTAACATTTCAACCCCCTCCCACATATTTTTTATTATAAGACATAAAATTAAAATTGATCTATATAAAACAAAATAACTCGAGTTGGCTCGCAAGCCCACGAGCCAAGCCTAGCTCGAGCTCAGCTTGTTTACAACCAAGCTATTTTCGAGGTTTTTACGAGCTTCAAGCGAGCTGCGAGCTTTTTGAACACCCCTAAAATCCCATATAAGTTGTATGGCTTACGCCAAAATACACATACTAACCTTCTATAACGGTTATGCACTAGAACAATCAACGGGCTAAGATCTGAGAATACAGTTTCCTCCCATTCTGCTGAAGTGATGTCTTTAATGGCACGTATATCTTGCCAATTAACTTCACCATCACTATCATCATCATCGTCGTCGTCTTTTTTGACGTTCTTAACACTCATTTTATCGAAAAACTGACTAAAATTGAAACCCCACCCGTCAGCATCTTCAGGCCAATCAGGATCATCTTCATCTACAACAAGGGGATAATCGGCTAAAAGTTTCTGCATTTTTTTTCTTTTTTCTTCAGGATCGACTTCTTCGTCAACCTGAGGGTTCATTGCGATCATTTGTCGAATCTTTTCCCGGAATTCTTTCCTCTCATCCTCGTCCATTTCGAAATCATCATCGTCGTCGTCACTTTGATCACTCTTGTTTGACTCTTTGACTCCTTTCTTTTCACTATCGTTATTATCCAAGACTTTAGAAGCTCTCAGACTACTTCTTCTCAAACTTGCAGTCTGTTTTCACAATCCAATTGGAATATATTAGAGATGGCAGATGGCCAGATGGGTAGGCCCGGGTCAAGATAAGATTGGGTTGAAATGGGTCATTTTCGTACGGGTCAAAATGGGCCAGGCTACACTACAAACACTTTTGTGACCATTTTAAATATCTGTTTACATACAACTAATGAGTTATTTTCTATTACAGAAACAATAGCATTTTAATGATGTTAAAAATGATAACTAGGTGGTTGTATCTTGTACGTTATAAAATATAGACTTTCGACCTGTATCACCCATTTGACCCGTTTGAGATAATGTATCACCGAATCAGTACATAAACCGTTACTGAACAAGTGAATTGAATTGGAAAGATACCATAAAGTGCAATCTCGGTAGTGAAATGCTTGTAAAAGGAGGCTTATTAAGTGGAAAAGAAGCTTTTAATACATTCTCCTTTGCGTATACAGATCGGTAAAATGACACCGAACTTAATCCCGTACACTGTAATGACATTGCAAAACGCAAATCCGATTTCTGGCGCCACTGGTTTGAACTGAAAACCCTAGAAATGATCATAGACAAACAAATTTAGTTGATTATACAGTTTAAAAGGAGGCATAGCAAAGCTGAGAACAGTGTATCATTCGTAACGCTCTTTTCAAGTATCATCTTTACATTTGAGTTAAATACAAATTTCATTCCAGATGCTTAGTTACTTGAGATAATTAATGCATTTTTGGCTTAAAATGGTGTTTTTTGTTTGGCTTTGGTCTGAAGCAAACAAAGAGCTTATATGGTTTTAACTTTTAAGTACATCCATCTCGTGAAGGATTTGGAGTTTCAAAGTTGGATAAAACACGATTAGAGATGTAAACACTTTAAATAGATACAACAGATCAGAGTTGTTAATTAGAGAGCGTTATAGCGTAGCGTAGCGCTGGATCATCGTTGTCTTATGTTCAGCGCTCAATATCGATAATTAGGTTTTTTTTTTCTTTTTAAATATTAAAAACCGAAATTTTAGGCATTTTAATCAACCAAGCAGCTGTAATCTTCACTAATTGCATCAAAAAACCTTAAATTCGTGAATAAAATCCTATTTTATTTATAAAAAAAATCTAATACGTTATCGCCAAACATCAAATAGCGCTGGCTATCTCATCGCTGTCGCTATGTAGTGTATAGGTAGCTTGTTGCTATTACCGCTATTCGCTATTAACAACTATGCAACAGATTACACATGACAAAAAAAATATTACCTCAAAAGCAACAGATCGCCAAATAGCAAAAGAGGCAGAAGCAGAACCTGCAACAAAAACAACTTTATTAAACAATAAACAACGAATAAACAGATTAATTCGAGCCATACATCCTAACGAGCCTGCGAACAAAACATACTTACTAATCAAACAATTAGATCCTACATTTAGGGGCTGTTTGGCAACTTCTGAATGGGTAAGTGTTGAACCATTAAGAGGTCTAGTGTTGAACCATTAAGAGGTCTAGTGTTGAACCAGTAAGAGGTCTGAACCATTAAGAGCCAGTATAATGCTTAATCGTTCAGAGGCAAATGTCTGACCAATTTAGATAAGAGGTCTTAACCATTCAGACTCGGTATAATGCTTAACCATTCAGAGGCAAATGTCTGAACCATTTAGACATCTGAGCCATTAAGTGCTAAACGAGTAAGATGTCTAAACCATTAAGAGCTGAAACAAACAGCTCCTTATACAGGATGCAAGCAATAAAAATATATTTATTCCTCCCTCTGGCACAAAATAAATATCTATGATCTACTGATTAATCTTTTGTTTAAAACTTTGAAAGTCAATATTTATATACCAAAAGTTTATGTCCAATCTCATTTAACTATTTTCAAAAACACCATAGATAAACAGATTATACAAAACAAAAGCATGAGTGCAAGACAACGAAAACAGTAGCCGAAAAATTTAAATTCAAAATATTAACAGCAAATGCAAAATCTAATCAACAACAAATACATATTTTAATCAAGTTTAGGGTTTACAAGTAGGTTTAAACAACAGGTAATTTTGTTTAAAAAACAATCACTAACAGTGATTTAAACTTCCAATTGCAGGATGAAATTAAAGCAACACTAGTTCGAAACCCTAATTATATGATTTGATGGTGAATTTAGAGGTTAAAGAATTCAACACCACATAATATAACAGGTATGACATATGTTGTATCAATTAATGTATAGTGAGGGAATGCATACATGTATATACATATAGAGATAGCATCATCAGATACCTTGGTATGAAGATGGAGGATGGTAGTATTTCAGTGTTCTGTTGCAGGGTTTTGGAGGTTTAGGATAAGATTCCCCAATAATAATAGTTGGGGTTTTCATATTTTTGGGTCAATGACCCGTTTAAGCCGCAAACGAACCAAACGTTCGACGAACAGTTCGTGAATCGTTTGACGAGAAGTTCGTTTGTGTTCGTTCGTTTATTAAACAAACGAACACAAATAAGAAATCCTGTTCATTTTGTTAAAAGAACAAACATCAACAGAGGACGCGTCCGTTCATGTATGTTTGTGAATGTCCGATAACGTGTTCGTTTTTGTTCGATAGTTCATTAGTGTTTTTTAGCTTTTATATTTTAGAGTAAAGTTCTATTTTGCTCCATGTGGTTTGGTCCAGATATCTATTTTGCTCCAATAGTTTCAATTTGATTTTTTTGCTCCTTGTGGTTTCTTAATTGGTTCAATCTTTTCCCTTACACTCACACCTTTAAAATTAATTTTTTATAAGGGCAAACAAGTCTTTTTTTTTGCATAGGGTGTATGGTGTAGGTTTAAATTACTTAATTATATTAGTTAATTTTTCATGAACTCTAATTACATATACAATTTGTATACGGAAAAACGGGGTATACCCATTTACCTTAATCTAATTTTCTATTAAAATATGCAAATTTAAGTATGTAAATCTTTTTATATGCATATTTAGCGTACAATATCTTATTAAATAGATTTTTATGGAAAATGAGTACCCATTTTCCTTTATCTAATTTCCTTATAAGATATGCAAATTTAAATATGTAAACTTTTTATATGGCAAATCTATTTGATACAAATTTATATGACAAATGTGTAGTTGGCACTAGCTGAAAAGTTGATATGTATTCAAGAAAATATTTTTCACATTATAAAATCTATTAACAAATTACAGTTGCTATTATACGTTAACATACAATAAATAATTTGTTTTTTGGTGTATATGATTGTTTTATCCAAAACTCATATATGAATAAATAAATTCACATACACCAAATAACACATTAGTTATTGTATGTTAATGCATAATATTAACTGTCATTTGTTGTTAGATTTTATATGTGACAAATCAATTTTCTTAAGTACATATCACCTTTTCAGCTAGTAGAGTACCGACTGCACATTGTCATATAAATTTGTATCAAATATATTTGCCATATAAAAAGATTTACATATTTAAGTTTGCATATCTTAAAAGGAAATTAGATAAAGGAAAATGGGTACTCGTTTACCATAGAAATCTATTTAATATGACCCTTTGCGCTAAATATGCGTATAAAAAGATTTACATACTTAAATTTGCATATTTTAATAGGAAATTAAATTAAGGTAAATGGGTATACCCGTTTTTACGTATACAAATTATATATGTAATTAGAGTTCATGAAAAAATAACTAATATAATTAAGTAATTTAAACCTACACCATACACCCTACGCAAAAAGACTTGTTTGCCCTTATAAAAAATTAATTTTAAGGGTGTGGGTGTAAGGGAAAAGATTAAACCAATTAAGAAACCACAAAGAGCAAAAAAAATCAAATTGAAACAACTGGAGCAAAACAGATATCCGAACTAAACCACAGGGAGCAAAATAGGACTTTACTCTATATTTTAATTAAATACTTCAAAATTTCGACAAATAAAATTTTTAATAAGTGTCAATGTATTATATATTTTGTTCATGAACGTTTGTTTGTGTTCGTTTGTTGCCATTTGTGTTCATTAACGTTTGTTTGTGTTCGTTTGTTTCCATCTGTGGTCATCATCGTTAATTTTCATTTGTTGCCTAAAATTAACAAACAAACACAAACGAATACGAACAAGTTCATTTCCTTAACAAACAAACACGAACATAAAATCTCGTTCGGTAAGCGTTCATGAACAGTTCGTGACACATGTATTTCTTAACAAACGAACACGAACAAGGATTTGTTCGTGTTTGTTCGGCTCGTTTGCATCCCTAGACCCGTTTACACGAAACCCAAATAATATGCACTTCGACTTTGGGTTATTATTTTTAAACCCGTGCCATAACATTATAGTCTAGTGACATATTGCGGTAAGACAAGCTTTAGGGACCATTAGAACATGGGTTTGATTCCCACCAGTGGTGAAGCTTGATAATTCCGACCGAGGAGGGGGGGTCAAAAACGTATATACCCAAAAATTTCTATAGATCCGGGGGGTCGAAAACGTTTAAACCCAAAAATTTCTGTACGAAAACTACATATATAATACTATTGAGCGAAAAGTCCCCCCCCCCCGGCCGCGGCCCCTTCTATACTCCACCCTTGATTCCCCCAAGGGGTTTTCTCCCATATTACTGGGTTTCCTTCCGAATTGGTGTATAGGCGTTATAGCCTAATGGAGAGGAATATGATCGGGTGATTCTGCTAGTGACATGATGATACTCCAGTGTTCTGTCAATAATCCAAATTTGTCGTTCAAAAATAAAAAAATTTATACCCGTAGTGTGGTAAATGTCAATTACAGCATGTTTGATGAAACAAAAATCAGTTAATTGCTTATTAGGGGCAGATGAAATTATTTCTTTGTTAGAGTGTCTTGGCCTTGACAACGAAAGTAAAAAAATTAAAAGTTTCATTAGTTAAACTAAGAATATAAATTATTATTGATCAGTTAGAAATTTCATTAGTTAAACTAAGAGTGTAAATTATTATTGACTAACAAGTTATAACAAATTTTTTTACCTCGCACATTGCAACAAGAGTTTGATAATCAGTACAGTGTCGACACTGGGTGTAGCAACGAAAAAAATAACATAAAACCTTGGGGAAAAGAACCTCAAAACGTCAACGTACGTATTCGGAAAAATCACTAAAAGACAAAACAGTAAAATAAAAAAAAATACCCGTTCTGAAATTGCAAGTTTGAGGCAAAATAATATCTAGTCCAAAAGTGGGCTCCATCTCATTTTCTTTCATGTTTTTATATACTTCTTGTTCTTAAACACTTAGAACACCTGTAGGAGTGTTTCCACAAGTTTACTATGGTAAACTAAGGTTGAACATCATCATTTTGAGATTCAAACTTTCTGTTTCGTTAAACTTTTACATAAATTTTCTATAAACTTGTTAATCTTGGGAAATCTTATGCCTATCTTGTTCCCAATCAAACTCATGATTGTAGGGCTTTAGTATTGTTGATTTTTCACACCCACTAGTGGCGGAAGCGCGAGGTATGAACTTTGCCTAGTTCTCATTCTATTCAATAAAGTAAGCATACTATATGATTAAAAATAGATACGATGCCCATCCATGATTGTCTAAAACGAAATAGAAAGTCAAGGTATTTGTTCATGATTTGTTTTACTTTTCTTTATGTTTAATGTTTTAGTTTTACGTTTCTTTTTCAATAAAATTATATTTAAGATAGCATTTACGTTTTCATTTACAATTAAGGGTAAATTACACTTTTCGTCATTTATGTTTGTACCGGATTGCAATGGATAGCCTTTAACTTCAATAATTACAGTCACAATCATTTATTTGCAAAACCCTAATACCCTACAATTAAATTAAAATCGGTTATCCAATTTAAATTTATTTTTATGGTTTTCGGTCGATGTAAAACATGTGCCAATATTTTTTTGAGCATATTTCTTTGGGTTGCTATACTGAACTAAAATAGATATCAACTAAAACCGCGCATCGCAGTACGAGTAATCTTAAATGTTACATTATTATATATATATAATAACAAATCATAAAGAGGCTTATGAATAGTGTTTGTTTTTATGATTTTGTCTTTTATGGTTTTTTTACTTTAATGTTTTTGGGTTTTTTTTTTTTTTTTTGTCTTTAATAATTTTACTCTTTTTTGTTACCATTGAAACTGGTTTTCTTTAATGGTTTTTATTTTAGTGGCGTTTTTTTTATTGATATCATTTAAATTGGGATTGATATTAACTTGCTTTTATTGATATTTGTTTTTAGGGTTTTTTGATGAGTAGAGCTTATAATGATGAAAGTCATGTTGCGTAGTATGGGGAAAATGATCAGACTCCCAAAGCATAATAACACTGTAAGGAAAACCTATTTTTTATCTTTTTAATTAGTATTATCGAAACCGATATCAATATTCGCTTTTATTTATTGATATACGATTTTATGGTTTTCCGATGACTCGAGCTGGTAACGACCAAAGTCAAGTCGCGTAACCGATCATACTCCAGCTGCGTAGCGCGAGGGAAAAACTCGGTATCGATATTCGTTTTTAAAGTTTCCGATGAGTCGAGCCGATAACGACCAAAGTGACACCCGGCGAACACGGGGAAAAACAATCAAACTCCCACCGCGTAGCGCAAGGGTAAAAACTTTTTTCCCTTTTTAGTTGGTATTATCGGAACCGGTACTTATATTCGTTTTTATCGATATTTGCTTTTATGGTCCCAATGAGTCGCGATAACGACCAAAGTCGTGCTAGGGAAAAACGATCAAATTCCCGCCGTGTAGTTTTAAATTTTTTGGGTGACAAAAATACTTTTCGATAAAACTGTATGACTTAGGGGCTGTTTGGCTAAGCTTATTTTGGAGTAACTTATTACTTATTGACTTTTTGGAAAAGTAAATAAGTGAGGATGGAGTGATATTGACTTATTCCTCTCACATAATAAGCTAACGCAAACACCTTTTAACTTTTCAAAACGTCAATAAGTAAATAAGTCACTAAAATAAGCTTAGCCAAACAACCCCTTAACTGAGTTTTAATTTTTGGACTGAAATGACACGTTTCCAATATGTCAGGGAGGAAACCGGTGCATTTTTTAAAATTAGACTGAAATGGCAAAAGTGAACAAACCACAGGGACGAAAATAGCAGTTAAATCTAAAGAAAATTTACACATGTGTAAGTTTGTCATTTACACGTGTAAATTTGTTATATTTACACATCTGTAAAAATTCTAATAAGAGTGATTTTGAAAGGAGAAATAAATTATTTGATGTTGTAAATTCTTTTTCTGATGTCGTCTTTTTATCACAATGAGTTTGTATTAAAAAAATTAGTTTGATTATTCGTTCTCATGGTTCTTGCAAATGATAAAACTCAAATTAGTGAATTTTGAGATAAGGCTGAAACATACTCAAAAAAAGGCTATATTTTTTCTATTACACTTGGTGGAAGTGGTCAATGAACTTCATATATGGAACTTTATATATGTGTAATTGAAGGTTATGTGTGGTTATAAAGTCAATGTTTAAAGTGTTGTATATTGTTATCAACTAACTAGTTTTTGCCCCGCCCCGCCTCGCCTGTGTTGCGGGGCACTAAGCCGAATATTTCTCTCTAATAATATGTATGTGTGTGTTTCGGTTACTTGTACATACTACTTATAACACGATCTCAAAACAAATTACGTCGAGACAACCAATTAAAACAAAGCACAACATACTTTTGCTAAAAAAACTAAAATTTTAACCCGGGGGGAAATGTAATTTTCCAGAACAAATAAAACAAAACAATACCATAGTTTTGTAAAAAAATAAAAATAAAAACCTAAACACTACCATAGTTTTGTCAAAAAAAAGGTAAAATGATGGCATAACTATAATTTTACACTGAGCCAAAATCGTAATTTAACAGGAAAAAAAACTAACATTATGGTAAAATTGTAAATTTGAACTAAGGACAAAATCGTAATTTGGCTGAACCAACGGGGAAGTGCCAGACAGTTGTATTTGTATGACACTATTCCTCCTCATAAATTATGTAGTATATAAATAAATAAATATACATATTGTTTTATTTCAAGATAACTTATAAAAAAACAACCAACAATGGTTAGTCATCAAATTTGTCGTGATAAAAGTAGGCTTAAAAAAAGTTAGTGGTGAAAAGATAAAAGTAAAAAACTGACATGTAGTTTATGATGCTTTTTAATATATATTATAATATAATGAGTTTCACTATTCAAAATCGAATACTAATATCTTCACACAATGGGAGAGGATCAAATAGGAAGTATGTTTTGGGTAGGAAGAATAGAAAGTAATCTCAGCCGTCCATCTGGAAAAATAGAAATACAAGTGGGAAGGGTATTTTAGTCAATCTTCTTTTATCTATTCTTTCTCTTTCCTTCTCTGTATCTTCAAAACCCAGATGTTCAAAACCCACAATCTTCAACATTTCGTTCCTTTTCCTTCTCTAGAATTATACATCACGATGCAATTTTTCTTCATCGATGAATGGTTCGAACACTCAATCAACGTGTTCTTCGATTTCTTTGAAGAAAACCCAGTTTATGTTTCTATAATTTCTCGTTTTTTCAGTTTAACATGATGCGATGGAACATGAGATTTCTGTTAAAACAGGTACTTCTCTACTCAAATTTCTCAAACATTTTTTAATTCAAAGTGAAGATATATCTGATTATACTCTTTCTCTTTTTGTATTCATGCGTTTGGGCAACATCATTATTTCCAATTTCATTGAGAAATCATTAATATGTGTGTGCACACCAGGTGTTTGACAAAATGTCTCAAAGAAAAGATTGCAAAACACCTTTCAGTTTAGACTTTCTTTTAAAATTACGTTTTACAAAAGAATGAAAAAACACATTTTTTGGTGTTTTTGATCCATTGCGTTTTACAAAATAATGAAAAAACATTGTTTTTTATCCATTGTGTTTTACAAAAAAATGAAAAAAACACACTTTTTTGGTGTTTTTTGGTCCATTGCGTTTTACAAAATAATGAAAA
This sequence comes from Scalesia atractyloides, assembly GCA_947069175.1. Lineage (NCBI taxonomy): Eukaryota > Viridiplantae > Streptophyta > Magnoliopsida > Asterales > Asteraceae > Scalesia > Scalesia atractyloides. Next base: position 77,026,531 of record CAMTDV010001633.1, on the reverse strand, counting down.
ACACATGTTTTTATCCATTGCGTTTTACAAAAGAATGAAAAAACACATTTTTTTGGTTTTTTTGTCCATTGCGTTTTACAAAATAATGAAAAAAAAACTATTTTTTATCAATTGCGTTTTACAAAAGAATTAAAAAACACACTTTTTGGTGTTTTTTGTCTATTGCGTTTTACAAAATAATGAAAAAATACAATTTTTTGTCCATTGCGTTTTACAAAAGACATTTTTTTTGTGATTTTAGTCAATTGCGTTTTATAAAGTACACTTTCTTTTATATTTTTAGTCAATTGTGTTTTAGAAATAAACTTTGTTTTGTGTTTTAATTTATTGCTTTTTATATAAAAAAAAGCATTATCTTTTGTGTTTTTTGTCCATTGCCTTTAGAAAAAACATTTTACTTTATGTTTTTTAGTCCATTGTGTTTTTATGATGGTTTGTTGAACTTGAAATGAAACTATATGATAGTAACGTTTGGAAATTAAGTGTTTTTGAAAGAATGTCCTAAAATGGAAATCACTTGTCCCACATTGGTGTGGAGATAAAGTATAAGGTTATTTATAAGGTGAAAGCTTTGCCTAACCAACATAACTTTATGACATGCTTTACTGTCACACCCTCAATTTCCACTTGCGGAGTTTTACCGCGAGGCGTGTGAACAAACCAGAATCTGAAACACTAGTACGTCGAACGACTCTATATGATTTGATTATACGTTTTCCAAAATTGTTCTTTGTAGATTTTATATCAATTACCAATATTTAGCAGAGCATTAGTTTTAAAGTTTGAGCGGAAGCATAAATAAGTAATGATGCAGGCGCCAACACAAACGCCAAAACAACTTGAAAAATCCCAAAACAATATTAATAAATAAGACTCTATAATGATGTCTTGTTCAATGCATGTGCGTGCACCTAGAGCTCCTAGCGTCCTGAGAAACATGTAAAGAAACAAGTGTCAACATTAAAGATGAGTGAGTTCACAGGTTTTCATAAAATCGTTTGTTCGGTTATAGTTTGTTACTCCGTTATCCCCGACCCGGGATAACATATTAGTTCCATTATTCCAATCCCGGAATAATAAGTTGTTGCTTCCAATATTCCCAACCCGGAATATTAAGTTGTTGTTTCCATTATCCCCAACCCGGGATAATAAGTTGATGTTTCCAATATTCCAAACCCGGAATATTAAGTTGTTCCGTAATTAAGTTCAATATTAATGTATATAGGTAGCTAGCCTAAAGTCATGTCACTAAGTGTTCGCGATCGAAGCTGACAGTTGTGCCTCCGTTTTGCCAGGCCTATCACATGACCATGGCGATGTTAGGCCAATCATACACCCGTTGACCATACCCGGTCGGCTAGCGCAACTAGCTCGGATGGGGCTCGTCAGACCCAGTAGTACTACTTATAATTCCCCCGCTATTTAACCCAAATACTAACGATCCGAGGAGATTGTCGAGGACTTAAGTGATAAAGCTGCATAGTGACCATAACATTACATTAACATTAACTTAGTTACCGTATAGTTATGTGACGTTAGATTCGTATAACGTAAAGAGTTTGAGTTTGAGAGTGTATACATGTTTCTCCCCCTGTTGTTTAAAAACCGGATAAAGTTAGGGGCCGTGAACTCACCTTTATTTGCTCGGTTAGTGTAGCAAAGATGTTATAAGAGATGGGACCGCTAGTTGCGTCCTAACAAACCAATTAATTCCACGTCAGTGTGTAATCACACCAATACAAATTCCACACGCAATTTACTCACAAAGTGATACACACAAACAACATATCTAACACTCAAACATGCATGCAAGTGTTCTCATGTGATCATAGTAATCAAACAACTTATCATGAACATATTCCAAATCCATGCAACACTTTAATGCATAAAATCACAAGTTATCAACTTTCTGCTTAACACTCAATTATTCAGCTGTTTTCTAGGATTTTTATAAAATAGTTCTAACATTCCAAAAATTCCCATATTTTTACAGTAGGTGACATTTATACCATAGAAATTTATATAATTTTTCCAAGTCCTAAATCCTTACCAATTAACCATAAATATTAATTCACTAAGCTGCAGTCAGATTTACCGCTTTCTGGCTGCAGTCCACGGAAGAATTTATTTAAAAATCACTGATCGTCCGATTAACAAAATTCCAGTTGGAGTTGCCCGGAAATTTCTATACCTAGTTGCTGTACAAAAATCATGACTCAACTCCCTACTGATTTTAAAACCCAACTTGATAAACAACCAACAAAATTCCAGAATTTCAACAGCTTTACCTACTGAACTTGTTTAGCCCTTTAAAAATATCAAACGATTTCAGAAAATTATGAATCCAGTGCCATTAGATTCCTTATTCAAATCTCTACGTCCTAGACATCAGAAAATCCGTTTTTCGACAACTAACGACCAAGTTACAGCCAGATGAAACCGGCTGTAACTAGTATTCAGCAGGCTGTTTTCTGCATATGTTTATCCTGAACTCGTATAACCCGTTCATGCGATTAACCTAAGCGATCTAGAACTGATTTCTAGTCCTAGATTAATACTAATAACCTATCCATGCAAACCCTATTCAACATCTCTTGTTTTTATAAACCAATACAGCTTATGATTTTTAGATTTCGAACAACCCTCACTTGCACACGTTACTAGCTAATCGGCTATCATGACTATTCAATCAAACATATAATCCGAAGACCATACAATCAATTCATTCAAGCACTTATGATTTCCGCAACAATTATACACAAGAACATAATCAAAACAGCCGATTATTTATTCAACATATAAGACCCGACACAACTAATCAATAAATCATTCAAACATATATTTAACCGAAACATGATCTTGTAATCAAGTATAGTCCTAACCTTGAATAACTAGACAACAAGCCGAGATGTGGACAAGTGCGACTCGGCTACTGCTTGCTGCGACCGAGAGAAAGCAAAGCTGATCTTGCGACCGGGACTGAAAAGGATTGAAGGTAACCGGCTGTTAGCGACCGAAGGAAGTGAGCAAAGGCTGTTTGCGGATGAATGGAATAAATGATCAGCTGTTCGCGACTTATGGAGCAAGAGAAAGCGATTAGAGTTTGTGTTTTAGAAGGAAGCATGCATAGGTTTCGTAGATATAGGCGCAAGAGATAAGGATTTCGATTTTTGGATAAGTATTGTGGCCGAGGAACTAAAGGAAGTTAGTTTGGTTTGGACTTGATCTCGCGGTCAAGGAATAGGGTGGGTTCGGTTTGGGTTTGAACTAAATAAATCCGCGGTTTTGACATGTGGTTTCGGGTTTGATCTTGCGGCCGGATTGTTTTAGTTTAAGGTTTAACTTTGATCTCGGTTATGGGTTTGCACACGGGTTGGTTTGGTTTGGTTTGATCGGCCGAATAGTTGTAGGTTTGTTATGGGTTTGAGTTTTGATCTTGGCCGAATTCTTGAGTTAAGGTTTAAAACTTGTTAACTCCTAGAGTCACAATGAATCACTTTGGTTCGTGTCGCAGTTCGTGTACGTATCTACTCTAATGATTCAATTACTAAAACAATCACACAACAGACAACACGTATTCATTTAATTCGTGCACGCTTAATACTTAGCGTATATATCATTCGACAAGTGTCACGTGTAAGTTATCCGAAAAACCCGGGATATCACATTATCCCCATGTTGAAAGAATTTTCGTCCCGAAAATTGAGTAAACGCGGTTTAGCATGTAACGTACATGTTCAGAGTGCCACGCACAAAGAGTTAGTTTGTTAATGATAGTACGCAACGTTACAAGAAGTTCCCAAGTGTCATACACAAAGATTTCCAAGTGCCATGCACAAGAATTTAGTCAACAATAGTACACGAAAGTATGAGAAATTTTCCAGGTTGTCACATTTACCATAAGTCCTACGCGCGGGTGCGCATGGGGGGTGCAAATTGGAACCGAAATTTAGTCGAACTCGTGTGCACCCGCACGTCCTGCGGACACGAATGCAGTTCCGAAAAACCGGGCTCGAGTGTTTTTTAACAGTACACTGCTGTTGCGTTTTACGCTACAGTTCTGCTGTCAGTTTTTTACTGCTGTTGTGTTTTACGTTACGTCTGAAGGTCTTTTTTTAACTATTGTTGCGTTTTTTAACTGCAGTTTGGTTCAGGTTCATTGCTTTGCGATGGTTTGGTTCAGGTTCACTGCTTTGGCTGTAGAATGTAGTTAATGGCGTTTTACAAAAAAAATGTTGGCTTTTTTCATTGGTTTTACGCAACTGGGTTTTCGAATTTTTTTTCCGAAAATATAGTAATAGTATACTCGTTTTAAAGATAAAAAAACGCTCGTTTTTTTGTTGCAATTTTTATAAAAAAATAATGTCGTATGAAAAGGTTATCAACGTTTAAAAAATGAGGGGGGATTGGAGGAGAGAGAAACTATTGTCCTGGATTGACTAGAATGCCCTTACACAAACCCACACGCCTCTTTTTTTCTCTTCAATTTCATTCATTTAATCTTAGCCCTTGATTAAATCAATTGATGGTCAAGATTACTTCCTAGCCAAATAAACTTCTTATTGTATCCTGACCCTATATACTTATAAATCCATAAATTACAATCTAATTTTAAAAATGTAAAGTTTATTTAGATAGACAACCATCATTACATAATTTTATTTAGATCTCATTATTTTGAGATAGGTGGGTGATGTGGATCATATAAATGATAACGCCCTTGACCAGGAGGAGATGGGCCGCCTTTGTGTAGCTTATAAGCCACCTGCGGAAAACCTTGTTCATTAACTTGATGATGATTAGTCTTAGACCAAGGTGGATGGCGTGGATCATATAAATGATAACGCCCTTGACCAGGAGGAGATGGGTCGCCTTTGTGTAGACCATAAGCCACCTGTGGAAGACCTTGCTCATAAACTTGATGATAATTAGTCTTAGACCAAGGTGAACGCCCACCTGGAGGAGATGGGTCACCTTTGTGTAGCCCAGTAGCTACCCGCGGAAGACCTTGCTCATTAACTTGCTGATGATTAGTCTTAGACCAAGGTGGGTGACGTGGATCATATAAATGATAACGCCCTTGACCAGGAGGAAATTGGTCGCCTTTGTGTAGCCCATAAGCTACCTGTGGCAGACCTTGCTCGGTAACTTGATGATGATTAGTCTTAGGCACAATCTTTGCAACTCTTGATGCGCGAGTCATATAATGATCTTGAGCTACACATGAAAGGAGTAAACAGATTAGAGCTCGCATTATCTTGGGCCACATGATATTTCAACCTTTAATTCTTAGCTAGCAAGATATGTTGATAGATAGAGATGATGCACGGATTTAGAATTTATATAACAATCTTCCCATAACCCATGATATAGTGTTCAATTTTTTTTTCCTTTGTGTATTAAGAGAAATATGACAATACATGTGATTCATCACATGATTTATCTTCTATCTTTCAATCACATGTACCTCCCTATTTAGCAAGCACAAACGTTTTAAATGACACTATTTATTTAGTCAATCACATGATTTATCTTCTATCTTTCAATCACATGTATCACCCTAGTTACAAAACAAATATAGACTAGCAAAAAAGGCATGGATCGTTTAGGGTTGTAGAACCTTAATAACAAGGTTGCAACTACTTGATGCAAAAACCGAACTGTTGCTAAAACTGAAATAACTGAAACTAAACGGTTTTCAATAATCGAAAACCGAATATTTCGGTTACGGTTTAACAAAAAAAACCGAACTGTGCACACCCCTACGGGTTAATATTATGCCAAATTTTATATAGAAACTCTTTAACGTGTTTTTTGCTTGTTCCTCAAGTCTTATTATTTTTCGATGAGCATTCAACATTTTTATGGCATGGAACTTGCAACCATGTACGTGTAGTCTTATATTTCATAGTTATGACTTTAAAAATTGATATTCTGTACTACAAAATTCTAATTAAATTGATTTTTTATTAACAAAAAACCTCATAGTTTCTTCTATATCAGTATTGTTCTTGTTCCGGTAGAGGTAAGTGGTGTGTTTCACGTGTAATGCATATATCTTAGAAAAATTTAGAAATTGTTATTAAAAAAATAGAATAATGGATTTAAATAATCTTAACTATTCTCCTTTTCCCGCCAACAGTCCAACTAAAAAAATAACCACTGGTAGTCCCAACAATTAACATATTGGTTTCCAATGGACCCTGACTAACAGAACCCTAATGCTGTTAGTCTCCGGTAGCCGAAAAACGTTTTTTGTTAGTCAGGGTCCATTGACGGCCAATATGTCAATAGTTGGGATGATTAAAATTCAATATTCGTAAAAAAAATTAGCGCTCTTGATAACTTCATATCAGTGGCGGTAGGAAATTTCTTCTGGGATTCCTTTTACTAGATTCTCACTATTTTTTCCGGATAATACAAGGTTTATACTAAAATTTTCCATTTCTATTCGAAACCGAGGGGTTTCTGGGAACCCGGGAACCCCCTCTGGATTCGCCACTGCTTCATATGCTATGATATTTAGCCACTTTCGAACGAATTATTTTTAAACCATTTCAAGATCAAGCCACGTAATTTTCTAGGTTTATTTGACATTTGTCATCTTTTTGCGAGTTCACTCGATCAAAGAACTAACACACGAAATCAGATCAATGATGTTCTAGTGAGCGGAAATCACTATAACACCAATCGTGGGGTCATGAAACGAGATGAACAACACACAATCGATACTTAAACTTTCCAGGATCTATTAATCACTAATAAACTCAAACACACTACAAATCTGGTTGGTTTTCTTACAAGAAGGATTCAAGCTCTCAAGTACCCTAGGAAAACCATTAACCACAGGGGCGAAGCTTAGTGGCAATTGGGGTTGGGGGGGGGGGGGGGGGGGCACCTGCCCCCAATGTTTCAATTAGAAGTGTAAAATTTCCGATTTTTCGTCAGAAAATTTTAGAATTATATAGTATCGTCCCCCCAATTATTTTGCCTGAATATTTATATAATATATAAATTGGGTCCCATGACTTTTCGCCCCTCCGGAGCTTTTGGTCAAGCTTCGCCACTGATTAACCACAAACTTCCAACTTTGTTCTAAACGAATCCCGCTACCTGGTTAATATTTGGGAGAAAACATGTCACATACACAACACCCAACTATTTGCGACTGTGTTGTCGACTCGATAGAGTTTGAACTGACATGGAAAGTATAGACAAAGTGAGTAGGATGTGGTGCAAATATAAGCTATAGTTTCTCATTAGGTTAGAAAACATTTTGTACATGTCAAGACATGTTATGAATTGCACGTCTCGACACTTAAAGAATATGAACAGCAGAAAGTGCTCGAACTGTAAATCAGAAAGTGTATACGTCGGTTCCTATAAAAATAACCTGCGGTTGATGGGAATGTGTAGTGAGACTACTTTAGTCTACTCTTCCTTCTTTTTGAGATGATATGGGTACTTCTGATATATCGAAATGCTAGTCATTACAAGCGGAAGAGCCAAAAGGCAGAACAATGAAGGCGGTTTCCCATCAAATACAAACTGCAACAATGCAGTAACAAGAAGGGCGGAGACGATGACAAACCCCTGCATGTATTTTGTTACCAATAAGTATGCAAATTGATAAAAGAGTAAAGTAGACGGCTAGTCCCTGTGGTTTACCAAAATTTTGGATTTGCTCCCTAGCTTTCCAAAAGTACACAGATGGTCCATGTGGTTTGCCCTTTGTAACGCATTTAGTCCCCAGTCAACAAATCTAAAGGTTTTAGCATGCCCAAGTTAGGGACTAAATGCATTACAATTACAAAGTGCAAACCACAAGGACCATCCATGTACTTTTAGAAAAAGCTGGGGACTAAATACGTTACAAAGTGCAAACCACAAGGACCATATATGTACTTTTAGAAAAAGCTGGGGACTGATGCGTTACAAAGTGCAAACCACAGGAACCATCTGTGTACTTTTGAAAAGCTAGTGACCAAATCCAAAATTTTGGTAAACCACAGGGACCATCGGTGTACTTTACTCTTGATAAAATTTGGTACATTCTCCCACCTTTAGTAAGAAGTATCTTGAATACGAAACTTAGAAAATGGTAAAGAGAAATAAAATTGAACTTGCCTTGCGTACGCCACCAGCATATGAAGTGACGAGGCCGACAAGAATCCCACCAACAGCATTAATAAAAACCGGGATCTGAATAATAAAATAAAGAAACCGCAAAGACTCAGAACTTGATATCATAAAATTATCAAGTATAAAAGATGATTACCATCGTAAGCGGGGTCCACCCATAGAAGAACCCATGTTGTCTGATTGCTTCACCATCTGGAGATTTGTACGTACTCGCTAGTAAGCAAAGGCTCCCGACCAATGACATTTCTACTGTCATCAAGTATGATGAGTGTTTCTTAACCTAAACATCAAAATTGAACTGTTACATTATTAACGATAGAGAGATTTTGAGTTTAATCCTTGGCACTTTAAATGACTGTTTTACCCCTCTTACAAAAGAATTAAAAAAATATAGAGTAAAATGCTATTTTCGTCCCTGAGGTCTGACCAGTTTTGGGACTTTCGTCCAAAGGTTTGTTTTACCGCATCTGGATCCAAAAGATTTAAAATCTTGCCATTTTCATCCAGCTCGTTAGCTCCATCCATTTTTCTCCGTTAAGTCAGGGGTATTTTCGTCTTTTTTGTTAACTTAAATGGCATTTCGGTATTTTAAATACTTGTACATTATGCTAAATGCTTGTACATAAAGTGCAAAAGACCGAATTGTCGTTTAAGTTAACAAAAAATACGTAAATACCCCTGACTTAACGGAGAAAAATGAATGGAGTTAATGAGCCGGATGAAAATGGCAAGATTTCAAACCTTTTGGATCCATATGCGAAAAAACAAACCTTTGAACAAAAGTCGCAAAGCTGGCCAAACCTTAGGGACGGAAATGGCATTTTACTCTAAAAATCAAAACCTCAAGTATAGAAATCCTTAACAAAGGAACTTTTGACACACCTGAGACGCCCATTGGCATAAAGCAGAAGCAAGACCCGAGAGTACAGAAGCTATCAACACCGGAATAATTCCATGAAAAACAATTTCATCGGGATTATCACTTCCATAATCTTTTCTCGAGCCTTCGCCGATACTTAAAAGCACAGCCGCTAAGATGAGAATGAACAGAGCACCAATTTGTTGAATCGATTGTTTTTGCCTGCAGTTAACATTTCCGTTATTTTATTAACACACAAAATGAGCTCTGAGGGTCCCTCGTGGATAAAAAGACATTTATTACCTTAAAATAAAATATGTAAACAATGCTGTGAAAATTAACTTTGTTTGATTCAACATTGAAAATGTGAGGGAATCAAGGCTCTTGTATGAAATCTGCAACAAACTATTTTGTAGTGCGTAGATAGCTGCGGGTAATCCTGATGCGCTTAACGAGCCAATCAAAGTCCATTCCTTGAATACTTTATTTAGACTACCATCTTTTGCCATGAGAAACAGTGCACAAATAACCTACCACAGGTGTATGTGATCATATAAGTTAGAAAAATTAGAAATACATAAGAGATGTAAAGAAGTATATACATTACCTTTACTATCTCGCATGCCAAAACGGATGAAGTAACAATCACGTCTCGCCTGTAGGAATGGTAGATACAATCAACCTACAAGTCTACAACCTCATAATTTGTTTATTTATATAGTGTGTGTGGATGGTGTTGAGATGTTATAAGCCTTGTACCAAAAATAGTCACAGATTTATATTCAAATATCAACAAGCTAGCATCAAACCTATGCAGTTAATCTCGGTGTTGTATCAGTTATCGGTCCTCATGTAAAACATCAGTGTTAAATATCGGTGTCAAATATCGGTACCGATATTATCGGAGATATTGACCGATATATCACCGATTTTCCCAATATGAGTATCTTTCTTCTTAGTTCTACCATTGGTCTTTCTTCTTATTGCTGCTATTAGTGTTTTAAGTCTTAATGAGTTCCTACTTGCTACAATTGTTAGTGTTTTGCAATGTTGCAGAAAGTTAATTTGTTATTGGTAGGAGAGTATACTGAATTGTTAGTGTTAAATTGCTATCTATATATAAATTTTGCATGATATTAAAATTACCGATATCCCACCGCGATAACCTATATCTCAATTATCAGTCCGATTTTTTACAGCATTAACTACATAGCATCAAACTACTTTCTAGCATTTAACTAACTTAATAGCACAATAAGGATTTAACAAGTGACATCTACTGTTAGATCAGTAGAAACTCTCACCGTGGAGGGGAAGAGGAGTAGAGGTAGGCTGAAACTAACTTGGGAAGAGCGAGTTAGAAAGGATTTGTTAGACTTACACCTCTCTGAGGACATGGTCGAGGATAGGAGTTTGTGGAGACGTAGGATTAAGGTTAAAGATTTGTAGGGGGCTTTCTTGGTTTAGGAGCTTTAGAGTTTTGTAGTCGGTTTTTTTTTCTGGGTGTGATTCTAAACCAAATATGTTTTTCTGCTTTTTATGCGAAGATGTGTGCATATGTATACTGTTATGACGCTTACACCTTTATTTGTATTTGGAGTCGGGGGTCTCGCAGGAAGCAGCCTCTCTATCCCTTAAGATAGAGGTAGGGTGTGCCTACATCTCACCCTCCCCAGACCCTACTAATAGCTGTATAGCTATAGGTGGGAATAACTGGGTAAGGTTGTTGTTGTTGTAATAGCACAATAAGGATGTCTTGCATAGCATAAAGAATTGATGCAACAAGCATTCAAGATTCAATAATGAAAAAGAACTTAGCTTAGCTAAACGTCTCTTTGCCACCATACAATTACAAAAACATTTCACTAGTCACATAACCATCAAATATTTATGGTTGTCTAATCATGCTCAAAAGTTCAAAACACCCCTCAAATGTTGAACAACAATTAGCAATCTCCCATACGATACAACCATATATTCGTTGACATGAACCACGGTGATATAAAAAGAGGGGTGTGTTGTATTTTGCTTCTATGGTCTAATAATATTGTTTACCATGTATATGTCTAGGCCTTTGTTTTATATAAGTGAGTTAGGCTCTTGAAACCAAGGCATGAAGCGAAGCCGCTAGCCTCTGTATGCGAGGCGCCCGATGTTCATAAAATAATTCTAGATAATATTTTCTACCTTGCTAATTCTTTTCTTCATAAAACAATAAAGTAATTTAAAAGTTAAAAAAAACAACCAAAAAAGCTTAACTTTATGTACAACCCAAGGAGCTCTATGTACAACCAACTCAATAAGGAAAGCCCAATAAACATTACAAAGAGCCCGATAAAGAATTAAAAGAAGACTACTTTGTTGCTAGCTTTTGATTTTTTGGATCTGCTTCGGTCCGGTTTTGGAGCATGGACAAAACCACGTGATGGCTTTGCACCTCCGCCTCACATGCACTTTATAAAGCCGATGCCCAAAAAATACTTGACTACATAGATATACATATGTCCATAATACAATCAATACATATATATTTATACAGCCATAGATCGATAAGGGAGTCATACATTTATGCACGAGCATGTATAAAAGATTTAATCTCTCACTAGGTATGAAGACAAGTCCTCACTTGAGTTGTATATTCACATATGCATGATAACTACAACTATGAGATGACAGTAATGCACTTATATTATATATAGTGACACGACTCTAGCTTTTGAGGAAGGATGTTCTAGTATAGGTTATTTGATAGAATTCTCAGTTAGAATATCTAAGTCCGTCCAATTGTCAATGAAATCAATTTACCGAACATAAGATCATACCTAAATAAACCTTTCTACTACTTCCACATATCATCCATGACTAATGAGTAGGGCTGCAAACGAAACAAACATTCAGCGAACAATTCGTGAACAGTTCGGTGGGAAGTTCGTTTGTGTTTGTTCGTTTATTAAACAAACGAACACAAACAACAAATCTCGTTCATTTAGTTAAATGAACGAACATGAACAAAGGCCGCATTCATTCATTTATGTTCGTGAACGTTCGGTAACATGTTCGTTTACGTTTGATTGTGTTCGATAGTTCATTAGTGTTTTTAGTTTTTATATTTGATTTAAATACGTCAACATTCCGACAAATAAAATATTTAATAAGCGTCAGTGTATGATCAATTTTGTTCATGAACGCTTGTTTGTGTTCGTTTGTCTTCAATTGTGTTCATGAACATTAGTTTGTGTTCATCAATGTTCGTTTCCGTCCGTTGTCGAAAATTTACACACAAACACAAATGAACATGAACACGTTCATTTCCTTAACAAACGAACATTTCGTTTGGTTCGTTTGCAGCCCTACGAATGAGCATCCTAGATTTTTATATATCTCCGGATTCCCTCAAATAACGAACTTCTAAAACTCTTCTAACCACAAGTACATGCTCTACCCCTACTAAACACTAATCCACCATCAAAGGAAGATCAATTGTTGCAGGTTGCTTAAATTAACTAACGTTTCTTGTTCCCAAAATATAAACCCTAATCTATTTAGTATATATATTATAACCACTAGTGGCAACCGTCCTGTGTTCCGTTTTGATTTCTGTTTTGTGTGTGTGATTGTTTGGTTGTGATTTGCGATCCAAAGATACCTAACATCTATAAGTAATGAATTGAAAAGGCTATAGAACTACTAGTAATCGACTGTTCATAAACTATGCAATCTAACTTATTGTCTACACAACTACAATCATCACCACTTCCATTTTGCAAATTCACCTCAAATCACTGCTTAAAATCCACAAGTAAACAGCAAAATCTCAACGATCAAACAGCAAAAGTGACCTAATTAAAGAAGATGATAAACAAATTGATCGAAGTTACCCGATGCAGCGTTTGGAGATGAGAGGTTGAGCACCGTATTGAATTGTAAGCAGTAAAGAGTAGAACCACACTTTTTTGTTAACACTTGACTCATTTTTTGCACTTGATTTGCTGGACGCCATTGATGAGGCAGGAGACCTTGATTAGCGATTTAGTCTTCTTCGTCGTCTCCACGGATTCACATGATGATTTTCGATGGAAATCAAAGGGTTTTTCACTTTTTCTTTAATATGAACTGTTTAGGTCCCTAAACTTTTGTTTAAATACACAAAGACCCGTATTTTTTTTAACTAATTTATGCTTCTAGTGGAGAAACTCTCGATCGAAGGATCAAGGAGAGGATGTAGGTGTGAGGATGAGCTTGGTATCGGTACCGGTACCGGAACTTGCCAAATATGCGTACCGGTACCGAAAATGTTGAATATGGTACTAGTATTTTTTAAGGTAAAATTCAGTAAAATACCAGTACCGTACTGAACTGGTACTGATACCGAAAGTACCGGCACCAAAAACGCCAAAAAATGGGTACCGATTTGAAAAAATGGTACGGGAAATTCGGTAACGGTAGCAAATCCCATATGCTCATCAGTACTTCTATATATGCTGCATTGTAGGATTTAAACCATCCACCTCTTGGGTAGAGAGGAAGCACCTGGTCCATTTTAGTAATTTAGCTAATATGCTTACATGTGAACGTTAAAATGGTTGGTTGTTGTAATAAAAATTTACTACTGTTTAGTGACGCTTTCAAAAGGAACAATGGTGGTAAGTGATATATTTACACTAAATTAACACAAACTAAAAAAAGTTATTAGGAGTTCATCTTATAGTGTATATATTCTAGTAAAATCTAAGAAGTTCAAAATTTTAGGAGTTACATTTATAGTGTATATATCTAGAAATCTAAGGAGTTCAAAATAATTATTTTATTTTGTATATATTAATTTTGATGATCTCGTTGTTGGGGAAACAATGTTTTAAGATATTAATATTGATGCTTATGCTAATAAATGGCAAACTGAACATAGATACCTACTTTTGATATGATTGAAATTAGTGACTTGTTGATGGACTCTTTGCTAATTTAGGACTTATTGCTACTTTTGATACATACATGTCTCAATACGTATAATGTATACATCAAGAAGGTTGTTGATGAGTTAGAGGTTCAGTCGGAGGAGTGAAGTTAGTTAGGTTTTGGTTGTCTAAAAAGACTAACATTAAAGAATTCGAATGGATTGGTAAAAGATTAAAGATTAGGATCATATATATCAATTGATTATAGATTAATGAAGATCAATCGCCCTTGACATCAATTGATCAATGATCAAGGTTGATACAAGTCAAAGATGATGATTCGGAAGCTTACAAAGATCAACATATGAAAACCGATATTACAAAGTAAAGATCAAAGCCGAAGCGACAATTGAATCACTTGGGAATCTAGAAAGATATACCAACAAACTTATAAATATATCATTTTTATAAAGTCTAGTTGTTTTCCAAAAAAGGCATTTTATAAAACATCAAACTAATTTTTACAATATTAATAAGCCTTGCAAATTTTTATAAATAAGTTTTTGAATTAAATTTGAATGTGAAAGTTGGTGGATGGAGCTTGCCAAGCTTGGTAAAGATTCAAAATGCATCCACCTTGAAGACACAAAGATGCTTAAAATGGTTTAAATACAAATACTTTGGGAAAGCATCTTAAACATTTACAAATCTCAAAAGCAAACTTACCACTTGTGTTTAAACTTGTTTTCAAATCTTAAGGTCAAATGGTATATTCTTGAGATTCAAAAATCGGGTAAAAATGTGTTAGAATGAGTTTGGTAAAGTGGATTGGATAATTCATAACGTTCACAACATAACAAACTGGACAAGTCTGATGGTCCACGATCGATGTCAGACCTGCAGTTTGTCCAATCTTGATTGTTGTGCCAATAAATAGATTCACCCACTTTCATTCTAAATCACCCCTTTTGCTTTAAACACTATAATATAAGCCTTAAGTTATCTCTCTAAATCCCTTGTGATTCAAATTCTAAATCCCTTGTGAGAATTATTCTTGTTGCTGTGAGAAATTTGTAAGTGGCATCACTAAATTTGTTTAGTGATTTGAGAGTGGTTATCACCACCACTTGAGATTAGTGAGACTTAGATGGTGATCACTTCCTTTGAAAGAGTGAGACCTTTTGTACAAGGTGATCACTACCTTTGCTTAGTGAGGCGTTGGTGTAACGACGACCCCGACCGATTTAAGGAGACGGCTCGTGGAGAAACTCTCGATCGGAGGATCGGGGACGGACAGACTCTCTGTGAAGCTAATGCAGGGTTTTAAAATGTACAATGGACAGCAGGTCCTTAGAAGCCAAGTTAGAACCTTGCTCTAGGCTGAACAACAAATGACTAGCCAGTGACCAACAAATGATCGGTGGCGGTGTTTAAATCACATAGCGAAATTATGTTGATTAGCATATAACCAGCCACTCGCCCTGTAATAGTGTACAAAACGCTTTTGTGAAATTCTGCATATGCTGGTTAACGAATAACCAGCTACTAAGACCGAGCGTAGTGGGCGTTTTCTAGCCCCAACCCCGCCCAAACACGCCGGCCCCCCACCCCCGGCGGCGTGATTAGGCGTTTTTTGGCAAAAATTTTCGAATAACGTTGTTTGAAACACGCTTTTGGGGGATTGTTTTGGCCAATCAGCTGTTTGCATGCTCAAATTCAGCCAATAACATTTTTTGTGGTTTTTTTATTTATTTAATTCTATTACACCACAATGCCCACATCCCCACTGCACCGGTATAAAAAAACGCCCCATAATGCCCCATTGCTGACTGGCTGCCATATTGCGCAAAACGCCCAAGGGTAGAAGCATTACCACTACACATGGTCTAACAGAAATTCTGCGTGTGCTGGGGTTGGTGATCTAGTGACAAGGCAAGACCTTTTTAAACACTTAACTGTGAGGACTTTGGTTTAAGTCTCACAACATTAAAAAAAATAGTAAACTCGTTTTAATTTTAAAGTTTTAACATAATACATTAATTAGAAAAATTGTGAAAACAAACCCAAAAATGGCCCGTTTAACTAAGCGTGTTTTAGGGCTCAACCCAAGCTCCGTTTTGACTTAACTCCTTACCCAAATACGCCAATTCCATAGTAGGTCTGGTCCGTGTCATGTCATAAAATCATACCCCTAATCGTATCTTATAAACCTTTACAAGGTTTAAAGACAACAAATACATTTGAGTGAAAAAATACAGAATGCTAGAACTGATATAAGTGATTAATTCAACCAAGTTGATCCATTCAACAAAAACAGAGAAAGCTTTAGTGTCCACAATGAGATAAAAACATCCCATAACTTATGAAAATCATAAAAAGTGGTCTCATTTATATAAAACTCCCACAGAAGAAAACGAAACAAACAAAAAATGTTTTCTAACGATGAGTTCTACCTGCCCAATGATCGCATACTAGTCCAAGGAAACTTCGATGTTGCGGCGGTGTTGATACCGCAATCACTTCTCTGGCGGTCTGACGGCGGGTGCCAAACCTTGCCGTTGTAACCGGTCTGCCTCTTAACACCGCTTCCATCAAGCCAATGAGTCTTCTTGGTTTCGTCACCTTCAACAATGGTGGACTTGGATTGTTTGCTCTGTTTGCTCATGTTCTTGCGTTCCTCTTCAATCACGCGAATCGGGTACAAATCCGGTGAGATTGAAAGTGGGTTCCTTAACGTAACGTATGCTTTCTTGTAATCGGGTTTCGCAATCAAAAGCCCGCCTCTTTTCTTCTTCTTTCCGTCCATGTTGAGGGTTCTAACCTCGTCCACTTCAAACCCGTATAGTGATTCCAAAACCCTCTTGATTTCAATCTAGAAACACAAATCAGATGCATCACGAACCACCAAAACGATCTTATATACAACAAAAAATAATGTAAATGTGGTGAGAACCAACCTTGGAAGCAGACGGGATGGTCTTGAGGCCGATTTCGGTAATGTTGGAGAAAGAAGTGGGCATCAGAAGCTTAATTGGAATATTAGCAAAGTTGACCACTCTTCTTCCCAATCTAGTCCCCATGTTTGATATTTTTATATTTGGAACCTATGACAAAACAAACAAACAAAGATACCCAGTAAGATCTCACGGTCTGGGGTAGAGGTGCACAAACTCGGATTCGGTGAACAGAAGTCAAAACCGGTTTTTTCCCAATCGGTTCCGGTTTTAAACTAGTTTTTGGCCAGTTTGGTTTTAACCAGTTTTAACGAAGGGGTTCTCAAACCAATAAAATACGATATAAGATTATGATGTCATTAGATTCAGGGCCGGTTCAACCCTAAAGTGAAACTGAAATTACTATTGGAACTATAGACTAAAGATCAAAAACAAATAAAATTAACATACAAAACGTACAAACTGAAGGAAAAGCCAAAAAAACGCGGGTGGCATTTTCGTAAATTTTTGGTCTTCAAAATTACTCAACAGGATCAATTTTAGAGTGGTTTTGGTCTTGTAGAGTAATTTTGTAAAATGTTCTTGTAGAGTAATTTTGATCTTTTGTAAAGTAATTTTGTAAATTGTTCTTGTAGAGTAATTTTGTAAAATGATCCTGTAGAGTAATTTTGTTAGCATTTAGTTATGGGGTTTAGCTTTATGGTTTAGTTTTTAGCTTTGGGAGGGGGGGGGGGGGGGGGGGGGTTAGGTTTTTTTATCAAAATTACTCTACAAGAATATTTTACAAAATTACTCTACAAGATCAAAATTACTCTACAAGAACATTTTACAAAATTACTCTACAAGACCAAAAATCACTCTACAAATGATCCTGTAGAGTAATTTTGATAATTACCCTACGACCAAATATTTACGAAAATGCCACCGCGTTTTTTTGTCTTTTCCTTCAATTTGTACGTTTTGTATGTTAAGTTTATTTGTACCTGAACTTTACTCTGGAACTATAACCAACATTTCATTCTGTTTTGGCAAAAGTTAAACATATTCTAATTTCTAATGAAACTAATAACCATAAATCCATAATAGTGCAAGTTAAAATGTGATGTGCAGCAAAAAGATGAAAGGCTGTCTCTTTATTAGTCCATAATCCAAACACTTGTTCTTGAAAGCTCATCAATGAAATTTCTTTGATAAATTTACCTAACTAAGTAATACCAGATTATCGACCCTTTTAACCTAGATTGAACAGATTAGCAAAGATAGATTGCAAGGTGAATTGGGGGGGGGGGGGGGGGGGGTTAAAACGATGGAGATGGCAAGTTGAGCAACTGCGTATTCGTGAATGTGACCGCTAGGACTAGCCAAACAGGTCTAAAAGTGTTAAACAGGTCTGACACGGCACAATTAACATATGTACTAAACACAAACACGACATGATTATCTAAACGTGTCATTTCCCCCAAACACAAACATATTTATAAATGTGTTAGACGACACGACCCGTTTAAGACGATTAATATTACATGCTCAGTGACTTGACCCGACCCATTTAACACAATTAATATCAAAGAGTTGTAGAATACCTATCAAAAGCTGATCAACCAAATTTACATAATGAAACCAGAAAAATTGTATGTAAATGCATCATAAACTTGTATAAAAGAAGCATTCAAATCGATTCTCAAACTCAATACCATTTTTGCAGCAATAATACCACAATCAGAAGACTCCTGGGACCTTAACGTTCATAAATCAGATAGTTTAAACAATAAAACAAATCAACTAGTAACTATAGTTGACTTTTCTAACAAGAATCGGCTTAAGCTTACGAGAAGATCTTGTTTTAAGCCTAAAATGTAGATAAATCGAGCAATGAACGAGGATGAGACGAAGATGGGACTGATAATATCGAGCGAAGGTTGTGATGGCTAGGGTTACAGTCACGAGGATGAGTATCAGGCTGCTGCAAATCTGTGATGGAATGAGATGACAAGCGTGTATAACATGCGGCTAGGGTAAGGCAAGTTAGATATATTTAATTATTTTAAAAAGTTACAAAAGTAGATAGTTAAACGGGTTTAATCATGTCATAAACAGGTTAGGCGGGTTGAACCTGTTAAGACACGAATTTAAACATGCCATAAACGTGTCGACCTGTGTTAGACACAAAACCTATATAACTCAAACCCAAACCTGCTTAATTATGTGTTGTGCTAACAGGTCCGTGTCCGAAATTGTAAGCCCTGCGTAACCCTAAGTTGTAAGTTGGGTTAATTAGTTAGCGTGTTTTAAAAAGAAGAATAAAAAAGAGTAAAAACCGATGCTAAAAAGCCTTGAACCAACTGTTAAACGAACTAACGCTTTACCACTGAAAGAGTCTTGTAATTGTTCACATGGGGTCACTTAAATATTCTGTTATACACGCTATACTAACATTCTAAAAACCAAGGCGGTCATGTGACCCAGATCGTTCTAAAGTGGGACCACCCCTTAATATCAAACCGGCAGTTCGGAGTAGTTTCAAACCTGTTTCTCTCAATCCAGTTTCTAGAGCGGTTCAGTTTCAGTTTATAAGGGCATACATTTCCTCTATCCCAGACACCCACTAAGACCCCTGGCTCAAAACCTCTATTTTTTAATATATATAAGAAAAACAAAAACAGAAGTACTAATAAGTAGGGCTGCAAACGAACCAAACGTTCAGCGAACAATGCATGAACCGTTCGGCGGGAAGTTCGTTTGTGTTCGTTCGTTTATTAAACAAGCGAAAACGAACACGAACAAAAAGTTTCGTTCGTTTAGTTAAATGAACGAACATGAACAGGGGCCGCGTTCGTTGACTTATGTTCATGAACGCTCGGTAACGTGTTCGTTTATGTTTGATAGTTCATTAGTGTTTTTAGTTTTTAAATTTTATTTAAATACTCCGAAATTCCGACAGATATATATTTAGTAAGTGTCAGTTATTATATATTTTGTTCTTGAACGCTTTTTTGTGTTTGTTTGTTTCCATTTGTGTTCATGAACATTAGTTTGTGTTCATTTGTATTCATTAATGTTATTGTTAGTTTTCGTTCGTTTCCTAAAATTAACAAACGGACACAAACATGTTCACTTTCTTAACAAACAAACACGAATATAAAATATCGTTCGGTAAGTGTTCATGACCAGTTCGTGAACACATATATTTCTTAACAAACGAACACAAACAAGCTCTTGTTCTTGTTCGAGTTCGTTTGCAGCCCTACTAAAAACAGTAAAAAGCTACCGGAAACCCTAAAAGTAAATGGACAATAATTTCAGATTAAGAATGTACATAGCAAAACAACTTCAGATCAAAACCCTAAATCTAATGACATATGATAGCTAATTTACAGACCAAATCCACTCAATTAATTGATAGATTATTACTTCTACTTCAAAAATCATGAAAAATAAGAGCATTCCAGTGATTTTTGCTGCTGAAAACAGAGATCATCGGAACAATTTCTACTCAAATTTGCAAAAATCAAATAAATCGGAAAATATATCGAACAAGGTACAACAAAAATCTAACGATGAGATGAACACTAATAACAAATCGAAATCATGAAACGAAATGAAGAAGAAATCGTTACCAGTTGATGCAGAGACAATCGATTTGGGAGATGAACTCGTTTTAGGGTTTTGGGAAATGCTCAGAAGTGGGTTTTGTATGTTATTATTTTATTATTATTATTATTATTATTATTATTATTATTATTATTATTATTATTATTATTATTATTATTATTATTATTATTATTTGTACAAAGTGAATACTTAGGATTTTATAAATTAAATCGTTAAAAACAAAAGGGTGCCCGGGACACCACTCGGGTAGGGGTGGGGGGTACGTTGGGTTCGACGGTACATCAGCGCAACTGTCTCGGGTAGGGGTGGCATGTGCAGGTCGAGAGTATTGTTTACCGAAGCGGGTTGTGGAGTTGAATGTTGTGTGGGAGACGGAGAGGGGAGAGTGGGTTGCATGGGTTTATGGCGGGCTCGGACGCAAGTGGATTTGGGTTCTTGTGGTTTCAAATAGGTGAGATTAGGTGGCATTAGGCGATTGGGTGATGATGTGGGTGGTTTACCGGTTGGAGGTGTAGCACCCCGAGCACCCTAAGTTTTTTTAAAACATAGAAAATATATCAAAATTAAGTAAAAATGAGCCAACCCATCAATCATGAGATGGATCTTGATTTCAACTCAGTTGGTAATTATTGAGTTGAGTTAGCTCATCTTGTGTTAGTTCCTTGCTCAAGCCCGAGTTAATAACGTTTAGTATCAGTATATAACATTTAACACTTTATTAATGTTGTGGAGTTTATAACACGTATTTATATATAGCGTAACAAGTTTTAATAGTGAGTATTGAAAATGTTGTAATATTATTATTATTTTAGTTACTTTTGTTAGGAAGGAATGACGATTAGAAAAGATAAGAACGAATGTCGCGTTCTATTTATTTCTTTGATTTTTTATGTAAATTTATACAAAAATAGATTTTGTTAAAAAATAGTAATAATAACCTCAAATGTCCATAACATACTTCAATTATTTGATAATATTTTATATTAAAAAATATAATCTTCTAGATTGTTTATTTTATATGTGTATTGTTAATTGTCTCTTAGAAAATATCGTTATTAAGAAGGTTGGATGCAATGTTGATCAACGTTCACCAAAACCAAAATGCGTGGATCAAAACTAACGACCCAAAACGATTGTTGTTCATGGCTCGATGACTAGATCGAGACCATTTTTAGCAAAAATATAGACCAACAACCGGACCAACTTTGCATCATTTTGGTCTTCCGTTGTTACACATACGAGGGCATGTATATTTCTATTGTTATCACATAGTAATCAGTAATGACTAATGATCAAAGGAAAAATATGGAATATGTTAATGTCAAACTTGCTTAACTTCTACTAGAAAAAATCCTCCAAAATTAATATATACAAACTTTTCAAGTGAGTATTACAATACAACACCTTTTTATTGTTAAGTGGGCATTTGAAAACTTACATCATAACTAAAGCTTAATTAAATTGTAAGCATATATAAACCAAAAATTAACTAGTTGAATATTTAGTGATGGCTACCATCAACATTTTCAAAATGTAGAATTGTGTGATGTGTGTTTCTTTGAAGGCGTTCTTCATAATAAGTAGATCATCATCATCATACTCAGTAAATCCCACCAATAGCAAAGCTGAGGTAGGATTTGAGGAGGGTAAGATGTAGACGACCTTACAAGTAGATGAGACTCAAAAAATCTACAAATTGAAGGTGGAGAGAAGATTTAAGTCGGATTTCTAACTATTAGTATGACTCGTTTTTATCAAATCCTGAGTTCTTTTTATGATTTAAGAGGTTTTTGCCTTTTTTTGGGTCTTGCATGTGATTTGATGAAGGTTTGAAGCTAACTATGGCATCCCTTGGTCAAAAGTTGAGTACAAATGATATTTCCATTTTGTGATGGTTTAATTTGGTTCTTAGCCAATAAAAATTGGTGCATATGAAGGTTTGGGTTGAATATCCTTGCACCACGCTAGTCAATTTCCATCACCATGTCGAATATCCTTGCCACGACGTTGTTAGGATCTCATATAGGCCTTTATGGCCCTAGCCCATAAATGGACCTTTATGAGCTTCTAAAATATCTTTTAGAGCATGACCAACGCCCCAATTGGTCCTATACATGTGACCCGCTATAAGAAAAAGAATTGCAATAGCTAAAGCTAAATGATGGTGTGCAGTATCGGTTAGCCATAGACCTCCAGTTACGGGGTCTAATCCTCCACGAAAAGTAAGAAAGTCAGCATAGTTTGACCAATTCAAGGTGTAACATGTTTCCGTTTGCACCAAACATCCTTGTAACATGTTTCGATTTCTAATTGGTGGCGACGGTGGTGATATAATTAAGGTTTAGGTGGCAGTGATACAAAGTATATGTGTAGTGTTCCAATTTTGAGTTTGCTTAATTGAGTTAGGGTTGTATTTGGTTTGTAACTCCCAATTTGAGTTAGGAGAATGCATCAGTTGAATCTAAAACAAACCATTAATTATATATATATTAACAAAATGAGCTAACAAACCATTAATCATCATCATGAATGCATTGCTCTATGGTGATATAATGATATATATCTAGAAATGTATATTGAAAATGCAGCATATCTTCTTACTTTCATCATGTCACTTACAAAATCAAAGTTATCAACAAATTAACTTACCAACCAACCCGTTACAAAAAGCATCTCTAGCACGCGCAGCCTCCGCCTTGTTGTTCTGACTGTGACGTGTTACCGGAAGATTTCAAGTTCACGTCGACCATGTCTTCTTGTTTTGTGGAAGAAAGAGTCTCCATCCCCGGTAATGCACCGGCAATCTTTCGAAATAAAGGCTGTATTATGAAAGATAAATGTTATTTTTGTGTGAGAGATTGTTTCACTTAGGTCAAACATGCAACTTTTTAGAAGTGTTTGTGGGCAATCCTAGCCCAACTCAACCCGCAGTCCCGCACTACAAACTTATCCGTTTTGACTTGATACCCAACTTGACCATTTTGCCACAGGGTTGACCATAACGCATACGCTTTGTTTATACACATTTGTATTTTGTTGTAAACTAGTAAATTGACCCGCACGTTGCTGCGGTGTTCCAAAAAAATTACATCCAAAACGTAGACCAACTGAAAATGTACATAACAATAAGCACGAAAACGTATTATATTTGACCCGACTCATTTCCGGAAAAAGAAAAATTTACGTCAAATCGTAGACCAGCCTAAACGTACATAATAATAAGCATGAAAACATTTTATTTTGACCAACTCATTGTGGGAAAAATTTACGTCAAAACGTAAATCAACTTGAATTATTACCCACATGTACATAAAAAAAACGTAAAACTCGAACGCAAAGTCTTTGAAAAATTAAGGGGTTGTAAGTGTCAATGCTAAAAGTTGAGGGGTAAAAGTATAAAAAAGACAAAAATAGGCAAAATAAAAATGGCAAAAAAAGAAACATGTAAAACTCGATTACAAAGTCTTTAGAAAGTTAAGGGTTGTAAGTGTCAAAGCTGAAAATTGAGAGGTAAAAGTATAAAAAAACACAAAAAGACAAAGAAAGCAAAAAAAAAAACCCTCAAATCACTATCCACACAAAGTTGGTAATTGTAATGTATATAATTTGTAATTTACAGTACTAATACGCCCAAAAAAAAGTAAAACATAAAAGAAATCCAGGTTAAACGGGCTGCATTCATGTCGGCCCACGAGTATGGGTGTCGTGTTCGGGTTCGACCCGCAAACATGACCAGTTTAGCACCCCTACCCGTGACTTACCAGTCGATGAGTACAAGTTATAAGGACCGATAATATGTAACCAAGAAATTCGTTAACCAAGAAATTCGTTTTGGTATATAATGCAAATGAGATTGATGGATGCCACATAAAAGGTAACAGTTTAAACCTTAATGTTGAATCCGGCTTTTGCACTGGTTTCTATAAACATGACTCCGAATTCCCGAGCTTTGCCATCTCCTTCTTCAATTGAAACTTGCCTGTTTGATCATCAAAATTAAATGGGAATCATAATTACATCTTCATTTATAATATATAAAGACCCCCAAAATGACAAAAAATCCAAAATTAATAGAAGCTAAAACATACCTCAACCCAAAATATGGTTCTATTGTCAAGAAAAAACATAATATTGGGTTATTGTTATCTCAAACAAGTTAAACTGGTATTCAAAACGATTTTAGCTAAAAAGAGAATGCTTCAAATATGCTGAAAATCGCCCAAATACATACATTTTATTCAATGATTTTGATTATCATTGTTATTGTTATGAAAATGTTGTTTTTTAATGCATCAATTACTTGCTAGAAAATTAAAAAATGAAGTGTATTAAACCGAATCCTTTTTTACCCAACCCACCCATCTTGTCACCTATACCAAACAAGATCTGCAGATAAGGTTGACAAAAACTTGCTGCTTTTAGAGTATGAAATGTGTTCAAACCTTTTGTCAACAAGATCGGTTTTGTTTCCAACAAGAACTATGATGACATCAGTGCCACGTTCAGTACGTACTTCTTCTATCCACTTGGCAGTGTTCAAGAATGACTGTCGATCTGCAAAATAACAGATCAAAGGGTTAAAATAGAGCAAGTGTCTGATACATTTTTATACAAATTCTTGAACTCGAGAATAACAGAAACTATAATGCATGTATCCTGGAGGTGGTGAAATGTGTGGGTTGGGTAACAGGTCAAACCGTGTTTGGGTCAGAAAGGGTGACTTTAATGTGTAAGTCGAAATGAATAATAATATTTGAAAACCAACACTTTTTTGTCCCTTTTCTTGTATTTTGTAAGCAATTACCGTAATAAGTAAGACTGCAAAACTATATATCAAAATCATACAAGACCTCGTAATTACAAGTTTAACACTTTTCATTTCTAACTAATTGATCAGTTATCAAATAAATTGCAATCTAATTTAATCTCATTTCATACAAATGGTTTATAACTGCAAGAGCCAGTTCAGATAGAAAATTGTCCACAGGCTTACAAGTTTTTTTGTATTTCTGCAATGCAATGCAGCGGGGCTAACAAAAGAAGTTCGTTTTTATTTTCAAAAAATCTAAATAATAATAATAGGTGACACGTGTTTAGCACTAAGTAGTAAAAAGAAGAATTTAAAGAAGGAAAAATGTGCATGACTTGTTAAGTAAATTTCTACTCACTAGCAACGTCATAGACAATGACTGCAACCGATGAATCTCTTATATAGCTTGGAATGAGACTCCTAAATCTTTCCTGACCAGCAGTATCCCTGAAATGTTACCAAATGAAAATGTAAAGCAAAAAACATGAAGTAAATCATTTTAAAAAATCATTAAAAAAACTTGTAACTTTCAGGATACACCATGTACTTATCAATATAAGCAATGTATTAACAAAAACTTTTACTTGATTGTTGGAAACTTGAAAAAAAACAAGTACCAAAAATGAAAACCTACCAAAGCTGTAACCGAACTGTTCTATCTTCCAGGTACATTGTCTTTGACAAGAAATCGATGCCAATGGTAGCCTGCAGTTAATATCCAAAATATCGAAGCTTTGAGTTCATTTCATGTCCCTCTAAGAGTGGACATATTACAAAGTCGAACACTCGAACATAATAAACAATGAAGGATGAGGACAGAAAGAACACAAGAATGGGTAGATCCAATATAAGAAAGATAAGGGACTTAATCAATGTACAGTCTAAATATTACTCGAAGGTATGCACTTCAGAACATTGTATCCTTCAAAGGGCATATTCTCTGATGTATCATGAGATAGTATCTGTATATCCAATTGTACATTTAGCTTCCTACAAGCAGAACTAATCCCAAACATCAATGATCAATGTTACCTCATGTTCTTAAATCTTAACCTATCTGTTCCTGTCAACAAAACCTAACAATCTGTAACAATAACACCTATATACCCTAAATAACTATAGAAAAATAACTACACAGCAATAAGGAACGAACGCAAAACCTAAATAAAATCCAAACAATTTCATCATCCTAACATCGGGATCCAATCATCTGTCTTCAACAGCATATAATTCAGCAAATGATCTAACACAAAACTTCATCTAATTTGGCTTCCTACAAGCAGAACTAATCCAAAACATCAACGATCAACATCACCTCATGTTCTTAAATCTTAACCTATCTGTTCCAGTCAACAAAGAACTAACAATCCATTAACAATAACACCTATATTCCTAAATAACTATACAACAATAACGAAGGAACAAACGCAAAACCTAAACAAAATCAACACGATTTCATCATCCTAACATCGCAATCCAATCATCCGGCTTCAACTGCATACAATTCAGAAAACGATCTAACACAAAAACTTCATCTAACTTAGCTTCCTACAAGTAAAACTGATCCCAAACATCAACAATCAACGTTACCTCATGTTCATAAATCTTAACCTATCTGCCTGTCAATGAAACCTAAAAATCCAATAACAATAACATATATATTCCCTAAATAACTACACAACAATAACTATACAGCATTAACCAGTACACAACAATAACGAACGATCGAACACAAAACCTAAATAAAATCAACACGAATACATCATCCTAGCATCGTGATCCAATCATCTGGCTTCAACTTCATACAATTCAAAAAATGATCTAACACAAAAACTTCATCTAGTTTAGCTTCCTACAAGCAGAACTGATCCAAAACATCAATGATCAACGATTCAATGTCACCTCATCTTCTTAAATCTTAACCTATCTCTTCCTGCCAACAGAAACTAACAATCCGATAATAACAACACCTATATTCCTTAAATAACTACACAACAATAATAACGAACGATCAAACGCAAAACCTAAACAAAATAGACACGAATTCATAACCCTAACATCGCGATCCAATCATCTAGCTTCAATTACACACAATTCATAACCGATCTAGCAAAAAAAACGAACAAAAACGAGGAGAAATGAAGATGAATTATACCTGATAGGTAGTATCGAATTTGTCGTACATGAATCTGGTGATGATGCTGGTTTTGCCGACGGATTGATCGCCCAAGAAGACGAGTTTGTATTTGGCAAGAGGTGAGACCCCAGCCATTGTTGTATCGGTGATCAGATTCAGATCAGATCTCGGCGAGAAATGTTAGAGAGAGAAAGAATGCAGAGAAATTTGGAGGAGAGAGGAAAGAGGAGAAGGAGTCGGGTTTAACTCGGGTTGTATTATATCACACGGAAAAGAAACCGCCAACTTGACCATCACTACACATAAAGTAACATGATTTTATTTTATTAAATTAAAAAAAAAGAGTAAACCGGCAAAATGGTCCATGCGTTTTGATATTTTTTTGTCATTTTAGTTCAAAACTTAAATCTTTTGAATCTAGGTCATTGTGGTTTCAATTTCGTTGTTATTTTAATCCAAAAACAAAATCTGGTCAGATTTTTCAGTTAATATCCATTTTTTTTGTTTTTCCTCCCTTTTAATAAAGGAAAAAATAGTCAGATTTTTTTATTTTTATAAAAGACCACTTTGTCCTTCATTAAAAAGGAGGAAAAGACAAAAAAAACTAGATGTTAACTGAAAAATTTAACCAGAATCTGATTTTGGTTGAAAATTACAACAAAATTGAAACCACATGGACTCAGGTTCAAAATGTTTGAGTTTTGGACTAAAGTGACCAAACCTCATGGACCATTTTGGCAGTTTTCTCTAAAAAAATGAGATTTGATTTTAGGGTTTCGAACCGGTCAAAACCAGACCGGACCGAGAGAAAATGAACAGAATGTAAAACCAAAAATGTAAGAATCCCAAACTGAAAGCTGGACTATTAGAGGGTCGTTCTCGGTCAGGTGTTATTGGACAAGCTGAACTCGGATCGAGAATATTATTTGGTCATCGTGAGGTGAATAAAACATTCGATAAGAATGTAAAACTTGATTGGTGGATGTTGGAAATATTAATCAGGAACATACAAGTTGGTATGTTTCCTCTATCCCACATTGGTGGGGGAGATGAAAGTTGAGTGCCTTATAAGGGATTACCCCTTATGGGCCTCCAAAGTGTTAAATGGGTTGAGAAGTGGGTCAAGCCCACACGCGCGCCGAGCCGAGCCGCGAGCTCGTGAATGGGCGCGTTTGAGGCGCACTTTGCACTTCGCGCGTATGCATCGTCGTTAGGAGCTGAGGAGCTTTTATTTTTAGCTGGGGTCCGGTTCAGTGCTGTGGATCGAGATCGAATGCGATAAAACTGGGATAGAGGGATAAAGATGAATTCGAAACCAGTGGGGGTTATCTCTAGGAAATTCGAATCCGTATGGGATATACCCAGGAATTCAAATCTATTTGTGATAATGGTTGTCCCATTCCCCGTTTTTCTCATTCTCAGTTATGATCTCAACCTATAAATAAAGGCCTCCTGCTACCCATTCAAACACTCTAATTTTCGCAGCCTTCCTCTCTGGTGTTTCTGTTCTTCTCCAGCTTCTGCGTTTTCTGGTTTCCATTGCTGTTAGAATGCCAGATCAGTTCTGCATTAAATCCTGGGAGTTTACGCTGCAGCTCACAGCAATACGAGCTCGTAAAATCCTTTAAGGATAGGAATCATCCGTGCAGTTCAAGAATCTCGGTTTCTTAAATCGCCAGGTTGGTTTTAGTTTTTGCGTGTTATTTAAATTCGTCCGATAACGGGACAGTCTCCTTCTACCTTTCTTCAATCAGTTTGTTCAAGTTGGAATAAACTGGTTTGGCCAATAACTCGGTAATTAATAATAAAATAATTAATTTTCTGTTTGATTAAATTGTTTTCAACAGTGGATATAAAAAAATTGTAAAAACATTTTATAAGAATGTAAAATTCAATTTTTTTATTTTTGTCTTTGTCTTTAATCTTTACTTAACTCGTAATATCTTATCTTTCATAGTTAATATTTCGATTTATAATAATTTCCAAAATTAGTATTCATAAAAGTGAAAACTAAAAAGACTTAGTCCTAATGGTTCACTAATTACAAAGTTGATCCTAATATTTGTAATTTTTACACTCGAGTGATTCTTATCACTAATATCTGTTAAATTTCTCAGTTAAGGTGATGTTAAATGACTAAGTTGCCCTCAACAATTAAAAAAATAAAAGTAAAAAACAAAAAACAAAACACTATTGGCCGACTCCATCATCTTCTTCTTCAACCCACCTCCCCCTCTGTCTAAACACTATAACCACCATCAGTCATCTTCTTTATAAACCACCTCCACATCTCCTCCTTCACAAACCAACCCCGCCACCTTTACAAATTAAACCCACCACCAAACCAACGCCATGTCAATATGGCCTCTTGCTGCACAACAGATTATATCTGCCATAAAAGTTATTCTCGGAGAGGACGGTTCTAGTCGAGGTATGCATTTACATGATAACAAAATCTTGATATTTTGTCACTTATTTAATTGCAGTATATTTTTTAATCTGAGCTATTGTTTTTGGGTGATATAGGGGATCAGAAACTTGCTCATATACGTGAAAACAACAATTATTTTTAGTCCCTGTGGTGTTGTGGTGGTTTGATGGTGGCGGGTTGACAGTAGAGGTGTGGTGGGTTGAAGGTGGAGGTGGTGGTGGTGGTGGTTTCGTTTTTCTCCGGTGAAGGCGGATGTGGTGTTGGGCTCGTTTTTCCGGCAACAATGGCGGTGGTGAGTGGGAGTTCAGTGGTGGTGGGTGTTCGGTAGAGAAGATGAGATGGTGGTGGTGGGTTTAATTTGTGAAGGTGGTGGGGTTGGTTTGTGAAGGAGGAGATGTGGAGGTGGTTTATAAAGAAGATGACTGATGGTGGTTATAGTGTTTAGACAGAGGGGGAGGTGGGTTGAAGAAGAAGATGATGGAGTGGGCCAATCTTGTTTTGTTTTTTGTTTTTTACTTTTATTTTTTTAATTGTTGAGGGCAACTTAGTCATTTAACATCACCTTAACTGAGAAATTTAACAGATATTAGTGATAAGAATCACTCGAGTGCAAAAATTATAAATATTAAGACTAGCTTTGTAATTAGTGAACCATTAGGACCAAGTCTGTAAAAATGGCAAACCACAGGAACCAACCAAGCATTTAACTCTAATTTTAACTAATATGACTTGATCATCTCAACTCAATGTGTGTTGTGAATATCACGATATATGACTAGAAGACAAACATTTACTTTTTTTTAACGGCAAATGTTACCCCTAATCTACTTTACACCAATTCACTCTCCTCTAAAAAGCATGTGTCTCTACCAAGTGAGCTAATCTCACATTGACGGCAAACATTTACTTAGAATGTAAATTGTGGATTTTCACGACCGTCAGCATCTCCATGATGATGAAAGAAGGTAGTGTTTTAGTTATCGCAACATGGCCCTAACAACGTTTGGAATAATCATCGGTATAGGCGCACAAACCAGGTTTTTTGCCTGAGCCGGTACGAAATGAGTGTTTCATATTGGTTCTTCAAGTTCTTATCAACGGCGGGGTTGGAACCGGTTCTTCGAATCCTCACTATCAACATCTAGATTTTTTTTAAACTAGAAGATGCAAGGGGTTGAGGGGTGTGGACTTAACTTGGGAGTTAAGACTACTTTGGCCTTTTTGTCATATGAAGTTTTCATTGATGTATGCTGTTCACATGCTCTACATTAAGTGTGGGATGTAAGAGGTTGATTTTTTCATAATCTTTTGGTTGTTTTTTAAGTTACCTTTAATGCATGCTCCTGAAATTTATAACATTTTATTATTGAAGAAAATGGAAATTTTGAATGTTAACTAAACTAGTATCAGAACCACATCTCTGAAGACGATCTATTTCTTTACACACATTCCGCAGACGAATACACATATTGTCGTCGGGATAGATGACTCGATAGCGACAATATGGTTCAGTAAATCCAACCAATAGCAAATAAGGTAATGTCTAAGGAGGGTAAAATGTAGGCAGCCTTACTTCTACCACGTAGGAATAGAGAGGCTGCTTCCAATGAGACCCACGGCTCGATAGTAGTTTCGCATCAAGCCTTGGACATAAGGCACATAACACTTAGCAAGTGGGACAAAAGCCAAGTTATGTATGTACCCCTCTTGTCTTTCGGCTATCACCGCCACCACATGATGCATGATTAACCACCCCTTGCTTTTTAACGTTATTTCACGAAATTAGTAAAATAACGTTAAAATCAGTGCACTTTCACTTCCCCCCCGAGACCCACACATACCGCAAGCGTCAAGAGAGGCGTTTCGTTTTAAAAACAATGATATCGAATAAAAAAACTAAAACAAATTAGGACATTTAGTGACGAAATGTCGTTGCTAAAGAGTCGTTTTAATAAATATTTTTGAGTTAGATCGATGAAAGATGTTTCTTTAACATTTTTTCCCAAATTTTCAAATCAAATATCAACCTATTAAAACTGAGAAACGGTAAAACACAACTAACTATAATCAACGACCGTCATTACAAAGCATTAAATAGAAGGTATATGTTAACAAAATCGTTTTCAACTTTGTCTTCGTCTTGTGTCTATGACGCGTGTTTTTTTCCTGTTATTAACCCACAAGGTCCATCTGTGTTATTAACTCATGGTTATTTGATACTGATATATTTCAAATAATTTAAATCCGACAGGACCATGCACAACACATAAGCTGCTTCGACCAACAATAATACCTACTTGCAGTCAAAAGTGATTCAACAATACATCTATATCATATACTAATGAAGTAGGAAATTTATATATAAATCACGTACAATCAAACAATGGAAAAGCTGTAAATGATGACAATCATAGCACTAGTTTGTAGTGAAGTAAAAATTATACAAGCGATCACAAAAGCAGTTCTCTACGGATCATTCTTTGGAACTTCGGGTTTTGGAAGAGTTGGAAGCTCAGGCTTTGGAATCTCAGGAAATGTAGGCTTTGGAAGTTCAGGAACTTCGGGCTTTGGAACCTCGGGAAGTGTAGGCTTGGGAATCTCAGGAATGGTAGGCTTTGGAACCTCGGGAAGTGTAGGCTTGGAGATCTCAGGAATGGTAGGCTTTGGAACCTCGGGAAGAGTAGGCTTGGGAATCTCAGGAATGGTAGGCTTTGGAACCACAGGGACCTCAGGCTTGGGAATCTCAGGAAATGTAGGCTTGGGAAACTCGGGAATGGTGGGCTTTGGAAGCTCAGGAACTTCTGGCTTTTGAACCACGGGGACCTCGGGCTTTGGAACCTCGGGAAGTGTAGGCTTGGGGATCTCAGGAATGGTAGGCTTTGGAACCTCGGGAAGTGTAGGCTTGGGGATCTCAGGAATGGTAGGCTTTGGAACCTCGGGAAGGGTAGGCTTGGGAATCTCAGGAATGGTAGGCTTTGGAACCACAGGGACCTCAGGCTTTGGAACCTCGGGAAGTGTTGGCTTGGGAATCTCAGGAATAATGGGCTTTGGAAGCTCGGGAACTTCTAGCTTTTGAACCACGGGGACCTCGGGCTTTGGAACCTCGGGAAGTGTAGGCTTGGGAATCTCAGGAATGGTAGGCTTTGGAACCTCGGGAAGTGTAGGCTTGGGGATCTCAGGAATGGTAGGCTTTGGAACCACAGGGACCTCAGGCTTTGGAACCTCAGGAAGTGTTGGCTTGGGAATCTCAGGAATAATGGGCTTTGGAAGCTCGGGAACTTCAGGCTTTGGAACCACTGGGACCTCAGGCTTTGGAAGCTCGGGAACTTCAGGCTTTGAAACCTCAGGAAGTGTAGGCTTAGGAAGATCGGGAACCTCCAAAAGATTACGAGCCTCTACCAAGCGTTTTCCACCCCCGATTGATACTAAAGTGACAGAAAACAATATCATGAGGAACGAACTAACCTTGTAACAGGCCATTGATGTTATAAAAGGAGGAGATTAGAGCAATGTAAAGCTAGGAAAATATTTTAAGTTGGCTTTAAGGATGAATATCCAACCATGTGTTAATATGATTTGTATAGAGTATGTGGTATGGGGGGTAAAATGGTGATAAGTAGATAAGTTGGTTGAAACTGGTATGAAAATTGGAATGTTAGCTCAACTTCTCATCTGTACATGATGAGTTGCATGCAAAGGGTTGAAAAAAATGCATGTTAGATTATATATCTGGCAAGCATCTGTAGGTTTCTTTGACTTTTTCTAGTCAATTTAAAGAAATGAATATATCTGTAGGTTTCTTTGACTTTTTCTAGTCAATTTAAAGAAATGAATATAATTGTTAGTAACTAGTATTAAGCGCTCTGTGTTGTGGTGGGGGTGTAAAACCGTGACAAATAGCACCAATACCACAGCACCGCCAGCGACCACCAATACTGAAGTTGCGGCGTGTTGATGCGGAGAAATTAGACCGAAACATAAAACATGGAAAATAATAACTAAGTCGATTTAGGGCCCGCGCGTTGCGACGAACCTATCAAACGGAGAAAAAAAATAGATGACATAAAAATGTTGAACCACACGAGCACCATGTTAACTCGCAAAATATAGAACGAAGCGTAAAACAAAATGTAAAAATGTTGAACCACACACGAACTTTGCGCCGTGTTAACTCGCAAAATTTAAAACAAAACGTAAAACGAAAATTTTACGAAATATGAAAAGTATAGGTGACCAAAGGTGAAATTAAAAAAGTTGTGAGGTTAAATTGGAAAAGATAAAAAACTTTTGGGTTAAAAGTAAAAAACAAAGTAGTATTGGCTTAAAAGTGTAATACCAATTTTTTTTTAAACCTCCTTAAGCATAGAGTACAACTTATGTATGCACAAAATGTGAACTTAAGATATGAATACTTAGAAACCAGGTGCCTTAGTATTAAACTTATGTTTTGAGGGGTTGTAAAATTTCATTTTTAACTATGAAAATGAAAAATTAAAAGAAAACGGAGATTTTCAGCTACACACTTGTAAAAAGAATTATTTAGAGCACCATGTCTCGCGATAGGGAAAGGAAGGTTTCCTCGCATCGCGCGAGGGGCTGTTTGACCTAGTTTGACTTATGTGTTCTCACGTGACGCTGGAAGGAAGTGGAATACCCCTTGCGCGACGCGAGGGGCCTAAAATCGCAGAATCATTTGTCTGGGACAGGATTTGCATGATATAATCAAAATACAACTCTCATTAAGGATAATCTCGAACTTTAGATGAATCTAACTGCACTTGGGACGAATATCATAGAACCTTTAGATGAATTTAGAGCAGGAAAGAAGCGATTTTGGAGTAGGAGACGGTCAAGGTTGAAGCTTTAAAGCCCATGGAGCGAGATTCTTCAAGTATTCATGCTTCGGGTTTCACGTTCTTTGTTTGTTTTGATTTAACCATGATTCATGAACCTAATTTTATTATGTTTGCTATTTTCAAGACGATGCTAGGCTAAATACTTTAACACTGCTTAACTTAAAGATGATTACACGTATGGTTTGATTTGTTTCTTTCGGTTTAGAACTTAAATCGTGGATTTAACAGTAAAGTAAAGACTTTGTTTGGGCTTGTTCATTGATTGATTATTTACTACACATGTTTCCTTGTGAATCGTAATTAGTCGAGTCAGTTTGGTTAGTAGTAATCGATTCTAGTAATCGTAATTAGTAGTCTCATCTCATAGGTTCAATACTCGGACTTGCTTTAACTATACTACATTGACCGGTACACTTACTGGTTGTGTAGTCTAGGTTTTAGAGAATCTTAGTGATAAATTTAAAACTTAGAGTGTCTATTTAGGGTTAAAATTAGTTAGTTTTATTCGACCGCTTTGTGCACATCAATTACCATTTGCAAAACAATTTCCATTATCAATAGTATAGTAACATGGCGCCTAAGCACTATAAGTTTTCAATTAGGCCTAACAAATGGATTAAATAAGTTGGCAGGAGAGCACTTGTTGCAACACAATTTGAGTTTAAATATTTTAAGATATGTAGCTTTTGCATACATACCCTTTTTGTGTGCGACTTTAAAGCTTACATGTCACGAACAATGACACCAATGTGTTATGTTGTGGACGTTTAACCAACGTATTCATTGTTACCTTGAGCATTAAAGTGGTTTATCCAACCCCAACAAAACAAGGTATACAACTTAGAGGCGCACAAAACCGGGTTTTTTTTAAACCCGGGTACGGGTAAGACCGGGTTTTGAATTTTCGGGTATTGCCAAGACCCGGGTCGGGTTCAGGTCCGGGTACTGGCCAGAAAATCCATACCCTGTGTACCCGGGTTCAGGTAGGGTTCGGGTTTGTGTCTTCTATACCCAGGTATTAGAATACCCTATTTCCATGTTCGGGTATGAAAAAAAAAACCAGGCAGGGTAAAAAAAACCCGAAATTGCATACATTCCTAACACTTGGTATCGGTATTCCAAAACCCAGTGTGAGTATTCCTAAAACCCGGATACGGGTATTATTATACCCGGTTACGGGTATTGAAAAACTAGGGTTCGGGTTCTCAGCTGGAATACCATACCTGGTCCATACCCATAGGGTAGGTTCGGGTTGTCAATACCCGATTTTTATAATACCCGGGTCCGGCTTTTTTCGGGTCCAGGTGTTCGGGGTTTTTGTACACCTCGAATATAACTTGTGTTCTTTCTAAACTTTTGTAGGTCAAATTGGGTCCCATCAGTCTGCAAATTAAATTTGTAGTATGTAGATAGCATGGGCCTGGGCCCATACCCTCATCTTAGCATCATCATAGATCAAAATAGCAAAGAGAAAATATCAACTACTACATTTCAACAATGTTTTCTCATGTTATGTACATATTAAGAGAGAATTAGACTGCTAAAAACTTTTTAAAAAAATGCAACTCCTAAAACCGGAAAGAATTCGTCGGTCTAAACAATCAAAGAGCGCGTAACTTGAATCCACAGCAATCGTTTTCGGGGAAAAAAAGAAATGAACTTACAAAGCGGAGGTAAGTTCAGTCCGAATGAACTGAGGCGTCACCCATTTGTCTAACTCTTAATGTCAGATATATAAGTATCACTGTTCCCAAACTCGACCTATAAAACCGAAGGACACTTTAGCGGATGTACACAGCTAAATCTTTAAATAGAATGATTCAAGAGAAGTTAACATTTTTCAACTTGTTTTGAGTGTTTGACTCGTTAACCTTTTAGTTATTTTCCTATTTGACCTAATTGAAATAAACTTGTTTAAGTGTTTGGGCAGTTGACCCATTACCCTTTTATTTAGTTATTTTCTTATTTGACCTAATTGAAATAAACCTGTTTAAGTGTTTGGCAAATTGACCCATTACCCTTTTAGCTATTATTTTTATTTGTCATTTGTTAGGTCTTGAATCATATTAGCTCATACAAGCATGCACTACGCACTTCATACTTCATAACTCGTGTTAGAGTTTAAACTAATATCCCTTCAGTCTTGTGTAAATCTCAATTACAAAAAATGATGATGACGGGAAAATCACCAACATTGGTTGTTTGGGTCTTTAAACGACAAAAACGAGGGTCAATCATGTCAAGTTGGCGGTTTGTGAACTTCTAAAATGAGGAAAAGTTGTGAACTTACAAGACTGAGAACAGGAGAACAACTTTTCTTGAACTAAATACTTCCTCGATTTGGGAGCATCAAGAATTTTCTCAGTTGCAATTTTATCTGCCAAATAAAAGCATACACTTCATATCTCAGATTTCACATTTTGAGGTTATAAAACCTTGGGGTGATATTCAACACTTTTGACTTGTTTCCTCAATAACTTTTTGTTTTTATTTTAAAATTTGTTTACCTGTTTGACTAGAACTTTGACCGAATTAACATGTTTCACATAAACGAGTCGACATATTAATTTGCAAACAAGAAATGTATTCAATAGGGTATGAGTTAGAAGATAGTTAGGTACCTCAAGTGGAATACTTGGATAGCATGAGGCTGTGGTTCATTAACAGCTGCATGTATCTGCCTCCCATGTCGAAGCTGATCTGTTTCTGCAGTGATTTCTGCAAAACATATATAGAATGCTACTAATGATTACTATTTGAATAATTCTAACACTTTCATATAAACCCACAAATATACTTCTCAAACATATAAACCAATCAATTTTTGACAAAAAAATGGGTCAATTCAGGCTTTTTCTTAATCTTTATCCAGATTAAAAAT
This sequence comes from Scalesia atractyloides, assembly GCA_947069175.1. Taxonomy (NCBI): domain Eukaryota; kingdom Viridiplantae; phylum Streptophyta; class Magnoliopsida; order Asterales; family Asteraceae; genus Scalesia; species Scalesia atractyloides. The sequence continues at coordinate 76,988,954 of CAMTDV010001633.1, read as the reverse complement.
AACTTATAAGAGGTCAAATGGGTCGAACAGAATTACCCTAAAGTGTACTTTGAATGCCTAAAACCTCCCAAATCATTTTTATTCAAAAGATTATATTATTATTGTGACAATAAAGTTTTTGTACGACTCCCTAATAATTTATCAAAAATCTAAAAAAATAAGTTACAAACAGTGTTTTGTAGGCCTGTAAACGAACCGAACGTTCATGACTTGTTCGCGAACTTGTTCGGCGGGAAGTTCGTTATCTAATAAACGAACCAACATGAACATAATTGTTTGTTCATCTAATCAAACGAACGAACATGAATACACGTTTCGTTCATTCATTTATGTTCGTGAACGTCCGTTTATGTTTGTTCATTTGCGTTCGTTTCAATTTAAATGCATAGGTAGTTATATTTATATAATCATTACACATAAAAGGAACTTTCTAACTACTTATATATAAATCACTAATTAGTAATTGGGCTTTCTAGTAATAAAAATGGGTTTTTCAATGGAATTTTATCGTAATTAATCTAAAAATTACTTTATGTTCGTTTATTTTTTAGTCAATTGTGTTCATTTATGTTTCTTCAATCATGTTCATTTGTGTTGTTTACTGTTTGTTGAATTACGTTCGTTTCAGTTTGTTTGTTTATATTCGTTTACGTTCGTGAACTGTTCGTTTAGGTCTTAAACGAACGAACACGAACATGCCGATTTTCTTATTAAACAAACATGAACAAAAAAATGTGTTCGATTATATGTTCGTGTTCGTTTTTGGTTAAAGTTATATGAACGAACATGAACATGCCTCTGTTCGTGTTCATTTGGTTCATTTACAGGCCTAGTGTTCACGTATCAAAAAATCACACATATTAACCCAAACCAGTTTCAACCCACCCATTTTCCAGCACTAGGAAAAGGATCATTCTGATATTAGTCGACACATATAGAGTAACTTCATTAACTCACCGTCAATACTTGCTCATTGCGTTGAGTCTCTGACACCACCCCCTCTTCAACATCATCATCTCTCGTGCACGTTGAATACGCAACTGCATTTTCCACTATCATGTCGATATAGCTTTGATTACTCAACCGGGCATCCAATGACAGCTGGCTTTTTAGCGGAATACAAACCTCTGCTGCTGAAGGAGTCGAGAGAGCCATTGGTAGTTCACAATCATCAGACAATACTACAATACTGTAAGCATCACATGATTCACATCCCTGCATACATACAACGTAACCATCTCGTCAAATTAAAATAATATCAACCTTCTTTTAACTATGAGCCTCCACTTTGGGTGACATAAAGGGGGCGTTTGGATTTCTGTTTTGAAACTCATTTTGCAACGTATACTTGATAACTTATCTCATGGTACATAGAAAAGTAGCATGATAGATAACAATAGAAAGAAAAAAAAAACACAAAATAATGTCTTGTTAATTTTTGTAACAACAAAAGTGCCTGCATAGACTTGTGAGCAAAAAATAACAGCCATAAGACAGTACATAAATCCTAAAATGATCTTGAAATACAAGAATAGAAACTTATGATAACTAAATGTACATATAAGGGCAATGAAGGAGATATAAATATTACATATATATGCGTGCGCGCGCACATATATGTATAGAGAGAGAGGATGGAAAATCATTCTCACACTTGGAAAGAGAAGACAAGTAATTATCAATATATATTATGTTCATGTTATATGAACTTAATTGACAAAACTGTAGGCATGAGAAAGCTTCTTTAAGCTGGCTAAAAGCAATGTAACGATTTGAACCACATAAATGGAGAAACAAGTGTTTAATGAAACATTAATATGAATTTAACAAAAACAAAATCTTGAGCAATCAACTTCTTGAACCACTGCAAAACTACCATTATTGTCAAAAATGCAAAACCAAAAACTATACAGTTAGCAAGAATGAGCTATTTTCAAGCAAAAAGGGCCCATGTTGAGTTAAATCTAATTTCTTTTTCCCATTTTTTCGTATTTTATGAACAAGTAATTATACATCCTCCTAACAAACATTTGTCAAAAGTCAAAACCCACACATACAAAATTCAACATCACTTACGGTTTTACCAAGTGTCCATCATGGGGCATTAGAAAGTTTAAAGAGGATAAAATGTAAATGTGGCGATTTTGACCCGTTTACCTATATATGGGTCGATTTAAGTTATATTATCTTTAGCGACTCAAGTGAGTACAAGAAGTTACTTAAAAAAAATTAGATCAAATGAGTCCATAACCCGAAGTTTAATTTTTAATGTCAAAATGTAAATGTCCCAATCGAACAATCAAACGAAGATTCGAAGAATAATTTGGATAACTCCCAATGTTATTGATTATCACCAAGAAAACTAACTCAAAAACTTGGATTACCAATCCCTACCAATAACACGGTATATATAGCCAACCTAACTCGTTGGACTATAACTAGGATTCTAATTAATTAATTACATGATAACACACTTCCTATGAATATGATAACGCAAATAGGATTCTAGATAATAACCCACCAATTATTTAATGTTGTTATATTTATCAACTCCTAAACACAAGTTGATCATTATCTGCTAGCCGCTTCCACGCATGACGCCATGAGATCGACTAGGAATTCCCAACATCAATTCTGAAGTGAGCTTGGTTTTAAAAAGCGCGCATTATAATGCATGATGCGCCCAATGCACTCATGAGAGAGCATCGCCACATCTGATGCGTTGCGTTTACACGATGCAAGAATAATGCGCCCGTTTCACATCACGCATCGTGCATCATATTTTTGAACCAAACGCATCGGAGCGCATCACGCAATTCAAAACCAAGCAAGTGACTAAGTGAGTAAACATATCAAATGAGTCTGTCACCCAAAGTTCAATTACTATTGCATAAAACCTCATAAATAAATTTATTTAAAATTAAAATTCAAACATCCATCCATTAAATATGGAGGCAGCCACTATCTCCTGTCACAATCTCACTTATTACAACCTAATGTCAACAAAATATTGACAGCCGACTGTGGCCCGAAAATCTGATTCCAATTCCACTTCCAAACCCTAGGGACCACAATCATCCACCAAGCCTCATCACATTACAATTAACAACTGATCACATTACTAATTTGAAACTGAAACAATAATTATCAACAAATCAACAATAAATCAAAAACAAATCCCCAAATCTCACGTTCTCCTACAACTTTTGACATGTAAAACTGAAATTAGCAACATTAAATCAAACATGAACTCAATTAAACCGGATTAAAGTCAATCTACGTGAAGAAACATAAAGCGAAAATCACAAATTTACAACAATCAGATGCAGATTAACCTAATTTAAAACTGGTAACAGAAGTTAATCGATTATGAATGTAATGAAGGATTAATGCTGTCACACCCCGACCCGCAGCGGAAATGGTGATCGGGGCATGATTGGGTTTTCATCAAAGCTCATGACATTTATTAAAAGGTTTCATATTTATTATTACAATTTAACGGAGAATCATTACAATCAAATCATACAAGTACAACATGTTCTATACGTCTTTCTAGACTTCATTATTTTTCTTCTAAGGCAGTTTCCTACGTGTTCCTTGCTTCATCCTGTCCACCTGTATCATGTGTAAAAATAGGTTTTTTTGGGACAACAAAAAGTTGGCGAGTGAATCCTATGAAAACATTTAAACGTGTTTATTGAATCAATTATAAAATAAAGTGCATAACCACATATGAGTAAATGTAGATGTAAATTTATTCACAAAACACATAATAAATATTGCACACACATACACCAAATGATTGTTTTTGAGGCACGCTTTGTTCAACTCGTCTCCCACGATGAACTGATGGGCCTAATGAATGAGTTTTGAGGCACGCGTTGTTCAACGAACTGATGGGCCTAATGAATGTTTTTGAGGCACGCGTTGTTCAACTCGTCTCCCACGAGGAACTGATGGGCCTAATGAATAATTTGCATACAACTTGACAATATGTAATACATCACAACAAACAATATTTACATTCTAAGTTTAGATCATATAATGGTATAGTCCGAGTTTGAATAAGCGAATTAATTTAAGCGACACATGATACACCCCAAAACATGAATAAAAAGGGGAATTTGTAAGAATTCACTCACAGTGGTTGCGTTTCTTGGATTGATGATGAATGCGCACGAATTTGGATTTAACCACGAGAGAAACTAACCTAAATAATAACATAATGGTTCGGTAAATAAGTGGATTTTATTAATAATTTTAATAGGATTTTTAGATTTATTTTTGTGAGTTTAAGGTCATTTTCTAACTTTAAAAATATTATTTTTAATTATTTTTAATTGATTTTTTAAATTAAATAAATAAATAAAAAATAAAAAATTTGACTTTTGTTGACGTTGACTTTGACCGTTGACCGGTCTGATGGTGCTTATTATGTGCGCTGAGTGAGGTTCGAACTTGTGACCTCCCGTACGCGTGCACGCAGCTCTACCAACTGAGCTACGTGTCTAACCCGAAATATTTCTGTTTTTAATTATACTTATATACTATTTAGATTATTCAGAAATCATTTATTTTAAAAAGAATTTTAATTATGTCGAACCGGTGCACATGACAGGTCTCGAACCCGCGACCTTAGTCTTGCAACGCACCCAGCCCTACCAACTGGGCTGGGTGACTAACCCGTTTATATTATGATTTTTATTTCTCTTATATACTTACTGTCAAGTTCCATATTTGGGTTTTATAAAAAGGTGTGAATATTGTGACGAATCGAAACAAGGACAGAATCGAACCCGAGACCTTGACTTCATATGCACACAGCCCAACCAACTGGGCTGTGTGACTCACCCGGTTAAAATACTGTTTTTAATTCAATTAAATGATATTATTAATTCGTCTTCTTCATCACAGTAAACCGAATGAAGAATCTCGATTGAATTTGATTATTTTGATAACACCTTACCCATTCTTAACGGTTTGCACATGATATAACTAAAACAAAAGAGATTAGATGAACGATATACCGGACAGAGGTGCTATCGGTTTTCCGGGGAGATTCCGACTTGCAAGATTTTTCTCCGGCGAAGTGTTCTGATGAACAGGGTCTTGCTAAAAGGTTAGGGAGAGTTTTTGGTAGTGTGATGCAACTTCACAGAGCATCATATGAGTATTTATATACACGATTTCTGGTCTTGGTCAAAGATGTGTTAAATTGTGAATTTTTCCGGCGGTTATGTTATAATGCGAATTCTTCGGCCAAAAATCATGGATGGGTTCAACATCCGAGTATTAAACTGATTTTTTTGAGTTATTTACAACCGGCTTGAATGGATTGGGGATTTGACCCAATGATTTCGCGAACTGACCATCAGAGTGGTTAGCTGGGTTTTGAAAGGATGATGATATGGAAAGTATTTTTATTTTATTTGCTAGATAAGTTTTCACCAAAACACTTAGCACCGTAATGGTTGATTTATTGTGTGCATATGATGGAGACCCGGGTTCGAAACCCGGCGTCTGCTTTTCTTTTTTTTTATTCATTAATTATTTGAAATTTTAAATTATGGTTTCTAAATTCTAATATATTTATTAATTGAGTATTGTTTTAAATTATCATAAACATTATATACGCAATGAAAATTATAACTGACTATTCGGTTAATAAACGAAACGGGTTTGGATAACCCGTTTTTCGACGGATGTTACAAATGCAACTGACATGCAGAGCGTGAAGAAGTGAAATAATAATAGTAACCTGTTCAGTTGAGTTGACCACCGCCATTGATTGACGATTTGCAGAGTGATGTTGAGGACGAGGAGCGTGAGATGATGAGTTTTGAGGAGCATCTTCTTTTTTATGAATGAATAAAATAATAATAATGGGAAGGGGGATTGGTAACGTATCTGTCTGAAACCCACATCAAGACGACACATAATATTTCTCTTTCGTTAAAAAATAAATAAATAAATAAATTATCATTGTCCTTGGTTTTTTTTAAATTTGTCATTTTAGTCCAAATAGTCTTTTTTTTTGTCTCTAGGTCCCTAATTTTTTCCTTTTGTTGCCATTTTGATTACATTGCTTAACTTAGTCAAAAAAAACATAGTTATAACCAGGGGTATTTTTGTCATTATCAAAAAAGAGTTTATAAAGTGCCACTGTATGTTTTTGACCTTTTCTTTTTCACTTTATTTACTTATTTATTAATTTTATTATTTAAACAAACACCACTCCTCACCGCAAACACCATTGCCACCACCGTGCACCACCCAACTCTCTCTCATCCAAGATTACTGCCACCACCATTCCTCACCACAAACACCATTGCCACTACCGTGCACCTCCACTCCCACTACCATTCCCCACCTCTCCCACACACACCACCACCCAACATTCCCCAACCACCGCCAACCTCATGGTTCACCATCACCATCAACACCACCCCGAATCAAAACCCACCACCATTGTACTTGAAAATAAAAACTTGTAATTCATCCCATCCAATTCCTGCAGCTATCTCCAAAGAATAAGAATAAAAACATTTAGAAAAAAAACCACCACCATGGCACCTCCATTAAACATCAACCAAATTATTTTTCATCACTCCTAAATCTGGATCAGATCTAAGGTTTCAGCACAAATCTAGAAATTGTTTGCAGGTGTGATTAGGGCTTCGAAGGTGCGCTTTGGTTCAAGAAGGTGTAGCGGTGGTGGGGGTGGTTGAGGCAGTGGGTTCGTGGTGCTTGTGGCGGTGGGTTCATGGTGGCAGTGGAGGTGGTTGTGCCGTTGGATTGGTGGTGGCGTTGTGGGGCGGTGTGTCGCTGGGTTTGTGGTGGCAGTACGGGGTGGTTGTGGCGGTGGGTTAGTGGTTGCGTTGTGGGGTTGTGTGGCGGTGGGTTTGTGGTGGGAGTAGGGAATGGTTGTGGCAATGGGTTAGTGGTGGCGGTTAGAGTTGGTTGTGGTGACGATGATGTGGTTCAGTCTAAGATAATGGTGCTGCTGATTTTGTTTGGGAGATCTAGAGAGAGAGAGAGACGACAGTGAGAAAGTGTGTGAGAGTATGTGTAGAGTGTGTGTATATATATCTGAATAAAAGAAAAAAATATGTTTTTTGGATGCAAATACCAAACTATTTACTATGAGTTAACTGACATTTTTAACGAAGTTAGTGGGTTGGATCAAAATGGCAACAAAAGCGAAAAGTCAGGGACCCATAGGCGAAAAAAAACTATTAGGACTAAAATGGCAAATTTAGACAAAACTCAAGGACTAAAATGACAATTTACTAAAAAAAAATGAAAACAACATAATATTATTTTGAGTTAATTGTAATTTACGTCCAAAAAAACTAACTTCGGTTAAAAAAAACACAGTTAGCTCAGGAGTAAAATGGCCATTTTAAATAGTGGTTCAGAGTGATTTGGTTCAGAGTTTTTACATACTCTCCACTGTGCACCAACCTCCGAACCACTATGTAAAATGACCATTTTACCCCTGGTTCAGAGTGATTTAGAGGGGTTCGGAGGTTTTACATACCCTTCACCGTGCACCAACCTTCGAACCACTATGTAAAATGACCATTTTACCCTTGAGCTAACTGAGTTTTTTAACTGAGGTTAGTTTTGTAGACTGAATTGACGCGTTTCGATAATGCCAAGGAGGAAATGGTACAGTTTTAAAATTTGACCTAGAATGTCAAAAATGAACATGCTATAAAGACGTAAATGACAATTGACTCTGTTATTTTTTTTATCTTAAGAAATTAGAGCTTATTAAGTATGTAGATTTTACATATCACATCCTAACTTTTTCGGAAAGTCATTATTATATATACTAATATTAAAACATATGAGAAGGGGATATATAGCTAAAATTTTATTTTTTATAAAAACAGTACAAAAAAGTAAAAACATACAACAAAAGTAAAAAAGCTAGGTAAGAAAAAATTTACTTATAGTGGGTAAGCAGAAAATAGCTCAGCAATGTATACACGAAGCTCTAGCAAACCTAGAGATTTATGCACGGTGAGTTAAGCAGAATGTAACAAAAGGTAAAGGAGACTCTTTTTATGGAATATAATATGAAGAACAATGGACAAACTAAAGGGATAGGAGGTTAGGCTAAGAAGTATCGGAGATAAATTTAGTGTGCCGTAAGAAGTATTGAGAATAGAAAGAAATTCTTTTGCAAGGAGAACAAGATAAAAAACTGGCGTCAATTTTTGGATTATTGAATTCTCTGGGATTTTATTTACAACTGAATTATCCGCTTTATATACGTTTGGGAAAAGAACTATTCTAATAATGCACCACTATACAATGAGCTCTAATGTCAGAAAAAGAAATGGATACAAATTAAAGAAGAAAAAAGACAACATAAATTATATACAATAAGAGATTCCTTGTATCCTTCATGTGCTTGGACTGTATAATGCGTGTGCTTTGTAACAGTTATGGCTACCGAGAAATTTTCTCTTTCTTTTGTTGTATACATCTATTTCTTGTTGTCATCTCTTACATCATTCTTTTCAGAAATCTCTGTGTATGTTGTCGATAGACTGTGGTGTTCTTTGATCATCATTGGTTGTTTCTAGCTTTACAATATGCTTTAGTTCTAGAAGATCACTTTCACCTGCAAATAATAAAGACATGCTTCAATTTTATTTAGCATAAATCTGTATATAACGTCATTTCGCAGCTTACACACAGAATCTTTATTTGTAATTTAATTACAGAAATGTCATTATACAATGTGAAAGTGATGTATATTTGAATTGTATGAAGATTGAAGAGAGGTAAAAATTTCCTGAGGAAGTGCTAAACTCAAAGGACTCTTTCTTTTTCTTTTTCTTTATGTTTTTTTACCCTTTTAATAAAATTGTGCTACTATAATTTTTATCCTCATTAATCATAAGTGTTACAATTTTTTCGTACTTATTTTTGCAACTTACAAAAATCAAAGACGATTAGTTATATGGAGGGCACAATTTTTTATTTGGCCTGAAATTTAATTGTGATAACTCATCATCAACTAAATTTCCAAATTAAATTAAGAGTAATAGTTAATTAGTTTATCATTGGGTATGTAAAATTAAAAAGGAACATCATAACAATTTAATTTTAGATACATAAAATCAAATTTGTATTACTGTTTCTAACAATTATTAATTTAACACAACTTTTGGATTTCTCTTTTGGTAGCAATACCGTCCCAAATCGGAGTGCCAACGACCAAATGCCCGCCAAAAAGTACAGGCTATCACACTAGTTGATAAAAGATAGAAGGTTGATAAAAACTAGTATTTTTTTGGATGTTATGTACCTATATAATTATGTTGAAAATGATCGTTATAGCTAGGAGCTACATGCATGTGTCGTGTATCTACATCTCTTGTGTATCAATCGTTTATACTATCATGTTATCACATTGATCATAAATGTGTTTTGTATGTACTCTTTTGTTGTGTTTTCATAATCTCGTTTTGTAATTGATTAATAAAGGTGATAAGTGATATAAACTCAAGTAGGTTAAACATAATCGCCATTATACATATACACAATTGCAAATTTTGTGAATAGGTGATTCCTTTTTTGTCATTTCTGTTTATTTTTATTATTATAACCTTCAATTTTCAGCATTGACTCTTACAATCTCTTAGCTTTCTAAATACTTTGTAATCGAGTTTTACGTGTTTATCTTTATTTACGTGTCGATATAAACTTAAGTTGATTTACATTTCGACATATTTTTTTGTGTTTTCTCAACTTTCAGCATTGACATTTATAACCTTTTAACTTTCTAAATATTTTTGTAATCGAGTTTTACGTGTTTAGCTTTACTTACATGTGGTATAAATTCAAGTTACGTTTTGAAGTGAATTTTATTTTTCCCCGCAAATGAGTCGGGTTAAATACATTAAGTTTTTAGTTTGTTTACGTTTTGACATAAATTTTGTTCGAAAACAAGTCGGGTCTAATTTAATACATTTTCATCAGACGGTATAAATCCGAGCCACTTTACGTTTCGACACCACCGCAACGCGCCGTACCATTCTTTAACTTAGAAAAATAATATTTTCTTACATGCTTATTTTTTATATACGTGTAAATTCAAATTGGTTTATGTTTCGGCGTAAATTTTATTCGAAAATATGTTAAATCAAATATAATACATTTACGTGCTTATTTTTATGTACGTTTTCAGTTGATACACGTTTTGACGTAATTTTTTCTGGAAACCAGTCGGGTCAAATTAAATGATAAACGACTTCCTCTGAATTTATTTTTGGGTATTTTATGCATACACTTTTACGACATACATTTTTTTGTTTTTCAAATACATAGTTGTTAACTGCGTTTTTTCTATGTTTAAGTTTTATAAACAACCAGCCGTAACACGCAACTTTAGAAAAACATTTTCCCGCCGCGAAGCGCGGGTATAAATTCTAGTTATTTCATATTTATTTAAAGTTTTGTTGCTACCCTTAATGTATCTTGTTTTATTTGTATGAAATTAACGTTCGATTTAAAACTACCTGTGTCAACAAAAAAAACATTGGTTTCTTATGAAGCTGATTTACTCTAAAAATTTCTATTATTACATAGCGATACAAAAGAAATAGTAGCTTAGATACATGAAGTTATTGTAGACACGTTTGTAATTTTACAGTGTTATCAAAATGTAACTTCTTTTTGAATGACAAATAACCTCATGTGTAAACCCACCCTACTCGGGGCTATGTTAAGGTCGACTTCTTGACCACCATGAAAACGCGCCCCCCCTCCCCCGCGCCTCCTGATACGCAGGAACAGATGGAATCCATAAACCCTAGCCCCGTCAGGTTTGAACTCGGGATTAGAGCCCGCCCCGATTCACCCCTTTACCTATATGTCCCTTGAAAATGTCCTATGTCAGAATCAAACGTGTGTCTCCACTAGGGAGAGCAGGCCTTGTAACAACAGACCAACACCTCAGGACTATCAAATGTTACTTTTAATGAAGATATTGAGCCATTAGTATTTAATTGTTTGATTAAATACAAATACGACACATTAACTCCTTCCCAGGTAGAGTGCTACATAATGTCTATAACCTTAAAATATAAATTATAAATTCTAGTGTCTTTTGGATATAGGTCTCATTCTCATTCTCATTGATAAATAAATAAAACATTCATAATTAAGCAATATGAATTACACAAATTTCAAAATTCCTACAACTTTAAACATATGAGGATAGCCTTTTCCTAGTCTCTTTCAGCCACCCTACCGCAGCCGCTGCCGCCAGTACCACCGCCACCACCACACCAAATTTTGCATGAACATATAACCTGCTTAGAGCACTTGGTGCGCCTTGCCGTAATACCTATTTATAAATGGAGACTGCAACAAAAACACACAAATTGTTAACCTAATTGTTATTCAATATAGCACAATTTCAATGATCAAAATTAAAAAGAAAAAATGCAATTTAGACATAATCTAACATACCATTCGAATGGATCTAAGTTATAACCAATTTAATATAAAATTACAGACAACGTAAAAAGGTAAAAGTTATTGTTGTGAAATTAATAAAAGATAATCGAACCTTGACAGTCGAAACATCTGGGGTGTCGGGTGTGGCAACCGGATAGAATTTGTAAAACCTCATGTTCTCAAATGCAGCCACTTTCTCTTGACTCATTTCCTCTCGAGCTTTCTTTCGCTTTTCTTGTGCCTGCAGCATTTCATAATTAAGAAACTGAAGTGCAAACTAAAGGTGTGATAACAAGCAGGTAGCGGTACTAGTGTGTAGAATTAAGTTATAACAAACATTTACTTAATAAACAAATTATATTAGACAGTTACCTCACGATTAGCTCTCTTTCCTTCTCGAACTTTTTCTTTGACAAATTCCTATATAAAAAATAAACATGATTTTGATTTAATAAAACAATTAAATGAAGAAAACATACTTGAATAGGCTTAAGCTTACCTTGAAGGCGTCCTTCTGATCTTCAGACAACTCCTCGGCAGCAATGAGATCATTAGTGAAATCCTACAACATTGTATAAAACTTTTCATTGGTATAAACAGTAATTTATATAGTCAAACTCTTTTAAAGCATACCAAAAGGCTACTAACTAATAACTAGTAAGGTAATAAAACTAAAAAGAGAAGTATGGCTCACCTCAAGATCATCCAACTCCCAATCAAACTCACAGACAACCTATATAAGTTCAAGCAAAATAGTAAAGCGTATTAGTGCGAACCTTGGTGAAAAATTATGGAATGAATGGATTATGAAAAATCAGATTGAAATAATACACTCATTACAACAAAGTTACACACTTGTATGTGGCAAATAGGCACAGGGGCAAGTTAGGTAACAGTTAAAAAGTGTACGGTTTAAACGAATAAGCATTTGACATGGCTCAAAATGCTTAAATAATCTAACTGCTTAAATAGAATATGGAAAATGAGAGTTTATGCATAAATACCACAGTCTGGATGACAAGGCTTCAACCCATTTGACTCATATATTATATTGAAAGCCTTACCAATACATAATATGTATATTTATAGTGCTTCAGGATTACTAATGTAATTCTTAAAAAGCACAGACCAATAATGCAATGTGGTGCATAAATTAAAGAAGTTTAAAAAAAAAAGCTTACAGGCTTGGGTTCTATTGGATACATGATATCCACAATAGTACTCTGTTCGGTCTCATCTTCCTTGAAGGGATGATAAAAGTCTGCAAAAAAAAACAATTCACAACATAAAAACATGAAAGTCACAACAAGTTGATCATCCTACCCTCTATACACACAAAATGTAGCAGCTATATCAATCATCTTTATCTATCTGATTCACATATACTGAAACTAAAACAACATTACATTCAGATTATCACCTAAGTACTTATAGCTCTTTAAAATATATGTAGTGAACCAGGTCTCTGTCTCAAATCTATGGTCCAATTTATTACTTGTAATAATAACAAAAATCCATTTACCCTCTATAACATGTCTTTATCAAAATGTAAAAATCAATACAGTAAAAATCATTGAAATAATCATTACAAGAAAAAGACAAGTCAACACTCTTTCAATGAGCATCACCAACTGATATGCAAAGAGCAAAGAGAAGAAATATCGAAACCCTAATGAATCTGCATGTGGACTTACATGGTAAGCAGTATTCGAATTTCTTGACACGATCCATCGTCAAATGTCTTAAACCAGCCCTGGGATAAAAACAGATGGTAAACAACATTAAAAATCTGAGCAAACAACAACTGTAACTGTAACATGAGCTACAAAACACAAGCAAAAATAATCAAATATGTGAATTTTAATAACTGGGAGGCCACAAAATAAAAAACCACTTCCTCCTTTACAGATTAGCATTAGAAAAAACATGAGATACATTTAAGTATGCAAAACTATAGCCAAATGTGAGAAGTTTTTCATCCTAATTGTAATCATTCATGTTCCATACCACATGATGATTACATAGTCTATAGAAAAACATAAAAACCCAAGTTTATCTGATAATTATATACCCTTTAATCTTTATAAACTTCTACCTAACAAATGACATGGTTTTGATCTTATAGCAGAAAAATAGCCTCTGAGAAAACATGTAAAGAAGCACAAAGACTGGACTTTCAATAAGAATGGATACCTTCTTTGGACACAAGTAAGTATATATATTTGAGATTTGAGTCTTTCAACTTGAGAACCCCTGTAGAGATTAAATTTATATCAGTGTAAGCACCGACAGAATCATGATCATTAATTGAAATATTATCAAAAATGACCTTCCATATGTAAGAAACCAATACCGTTTTGCTAATGAGATATATGGGACCCAGTCCATTTTCATCCGCTTCATGTCTACAATTTCTTCAGACTCCCTTTGTACAGAGTTAATTCCAATCTTATCAGAAGGAGGAAACGGAGACACAATCTGCTCAAGGGTACAAAAAACATCAAAGAGAAAAAAAGAAACAATCAACAAAAGCAAATGGCAAAACTATTAAACATTATTTAAGCACCTACAGACTTAAAATACGCATGCAAAGACACATAAATCATGACTCTGTTGTTTCTGTCATAAAATCAATTATAATATGACGAATTCCCCTTAACTATCTTTTTTATCTGACCCAATCAGTTAAGTAATAAACAACGCAAATAAACACATTTACATACAAAACTGCCACCTACACCCCAGAACACCATGGATACATGTGCAAATCTTGCATAATGTGAACAGTAAAAATAAATGCATGTTGCATAATATGAAAGAAAAGGGGGAAAATTTGTTACACTTACCGCAACCACTACCGGTATGCAGGTTACTTTTGAATTACCATTAAAAAAGAGCAATTGTGCTGTAACAAAGAAAAATCAAGTCAAGTTAGACCATAAAACGAGGAATAAAAAGTATAACAATCTTATTTTTTTATTAAGATGTAGATGTTAAAATCTTTTTGAACCAAAATGTATAAAGTGCGATTCATCAGACAGCATTCGAAACTTGAAGTATGCAAGCATGTGGCTTTCAAAATCTAAGATCTGAGTGCCGTGTCTACTTACGCTCTGTACAACTGAAGAGGTAGACTTTCTTCCCATGTAATACCCCACCCTCTTCAAATGCATCCTGAACAGTTTGACAAAAAAAACATGCTTACTTCTATTTTTTACGAATTTGCATGTTTAATTTCACAGTACGACAAAACTTCAGTAAAGAAACATCAAAAATAATCTATTTCTTTTTGGAAACCGAACAATCGCTAAAGTGTTACTCACTTCCAGATTTTTAAAATTCCAATTGTATTCAGAGAGCAAGTCGAGCTGGTCCCACTGTCATTAACATGTAAAACCAATAAGTACAACAAGTCATTATAACAAAATAACAAACAAAACACTAACAGTAACAGTAACACATACCTCTGTCCCGACAGGGAAAATTTGCTTCCATACATCCTCCTGCAAGAACATGTAAAAAAAAATAAAACCATTGAAACAAAAAAGGTAGAGCCTTAATCATGAATAGTGAGAGTAAATGCAAACATCGTGTTTTTGTGCGACTACAGTTCAAGTCCTAAAACGAGATAACTAAATTCAACAAACTAAAAACAGTTGAATGACCAGGTTAATGCAAAAAGTTGCTGAGCCCATTTCCTTTGTTTCTTAATCTTGTAATTTCTTATTACGTGCTATAACCTATATGTAGCATGGTATAAAAAGCACAAATAAACTGACTTTTGTTGTGTTTGATATCACTGTCCGTATTCTTCAAATTAACTGCTTTAGCTTTCAATTTCATAATCCATACTAACCCTACCTTATCAAACAATCAGTTAACCACACAATCAGTCCAATATCGATCATATTCATGTCAACAACTCACACCAGTTCAACATAAAACCACACATATTCTCAAAAATCATAAAACCACAAAACTATAACATCAATGACACATTACAGATCTTACACATCAATCAGTTATTCGTTAAAACTAAGTTCTATTCAAATCCTCCGTATGTCTTCTTCAAGCAGAGAGTTTTAACCTTCAATTCCATAACCTATTTCCAACCCTAACTTAACAAAACAACCAATTAACCACCAATTCAGTCCAATATCAAACAATTAATTCACATCAACAACTCACATCAGTTCAACATAAATACACACACATGTCCTCAAAAATCATACAACCTCATAATCACAACAGCAATCACACATTACAGATCTTACACATCGATCACTTAATCGTTAAAACTAAGTTCATCAAACTAACAGTTTTAACTTCCAATTCCATATCCTATCCCCAACCCTAACTTAACAAAACAACCAATCAACCACCAATTCACTTCAACATCAATCAACCTAACCTCATAACCACAACATCAACAACACATTACAGATCTCACACATCAATCAACCAACAAAGACCTCCCAAACACACACTCATCCTTCAAACAAACCTTCACAACAACAAATACAAACAATTAACCGTCACAAAACTCAGATAACCGTAAATATACCAATTCTCGCTGCTCATCGAAGAACTCCGGCTCCGCTTCCTTCGAAGCCTTCGCACGCTTGGTTTTCCGTGCAGGCTTTTCAATCTCCTTAGTCTCCTTATTCTCCTGCTGCGGCGGTTCAACGGTGGCGGTTGCGGCGGCGGAGGTGGAGGCACCGTCGTCCTTACGGTTGGCTTTTCGCTTGGTTCCTTTCTTCATCGGAGGATTTGAGCGTAGATCTTACGCTAAAGAGTTAGGGTTTGCAGAGAGATTGATAGATTCGGTTGAAGATTTTTATGGTGTGATAATTTTATAGGATTTGAAAAAAGGATGAATTTTATTTGGGGAAAGAGGGGCGCCAGGAGCTAAATTTGTGGGGGGATTGAAATTGTTTGAAATCTTCTTTTGGTTTGGTTGGTGTTTTTTAATCTACTTTTTGAGAAACCCTAACTCTATTATTATTATTTTTTTTTTTTAAATAATTTGTTTTATATGCAAACTAGGTTACAAACCCCGTATATTATACGGGTTCAATAAATATAAATTTATTTACTAAATACTAAAATAATATATCTTTAAAAACTCTATTTATTACACGTGTTGAATAAATATAATTTTATATATCAAATAATAAAATAATATATCTTTAAAAATCTTGTTTATTACAGGGGTTGAATAAACATAATTTTACATATTAAATAATAAAATCTATCTCTTTAAGAACCTAGTGAATGTCGTATTACACGGGTTAAATAAATGTAATTTTATATACCAAATAGTAAACATAGTGAATGTCGGATTTGAGTTGAGAGTTAGAGTTGAACACCGAAATAAAAGTATAGAACCAATAAACATTGATTAATATTTTTGTTTACCCCTTATAAACATTTTTGAAATAGATTCTACCCTTAACTATTTAGTTTAATAAAATAAATAAATCATTTACATTATATTAATTTGTATTTTACGTCTTTTGTTAATTTCTATATTAATTTATATTAAATTAATTTTATAATTATCTTTTAAAAATTATAAATATTTTTAAAATAGGTTCTACCCTTAACTAATTTAGTTTAATAAAATATATAAATAAATCATTTACATTATATTAATTTGTATCGTACGTTTTTGTTAGTTTATATATTAATTTTATAATATTTTTTAAAAAAAATAGATGGCTCCAATAAATGACATGTGTCCTCTAATTGGTTTCTTTTATTATATAGATAGAATAGATAATAATATTTTTAAATTAGAAAAAGAAATTTATTATTTTTTTGGGTTTTTTTTACTTAAAACTCGTTTGATAAATAGATCGTGTTTAGATTAAAATAACCTGTTTGTTAGCTTGTTTAACGCAATTTTTATAGCCCACTAACTTGATTAATATGTTTATTTGATTACTATTTGCAAAGCCGTCAACATGTTTGACACGCTTTGAATATTAGGTAAGCAGGTCATGTTTAGGTTACACGGTTTTAAAGTGTACGTAGGCGTTGATTGGTATTTTTACAAAATAATGATGTGGGTCGTTTTTTAGTTTGAATAATTAACTAGCTAACCCGACACGATTTACACTCTTGCCTTAAACACTAACTTATAAAGATTGAAATACATGCAATAAAAGTGCAAAACCCGTTGTGTGAAAAAAACAAAGAAGGATAAAGACGTGTAAGACTACGAATTCATATACGGTAAAACTAGGGGTGTAAAAAACCGGATATCCGAAAATTAGGATGTCTGAATTTTGTTTTTTTACATATAAATAAAGATAATTTGTGTATTTTATGAGAACGTACAATATCGTTCGTATAAAACGTATTACAAGTCATAAGATGAGTCAGATCTGGCTAAGCGGTGTATTACACATAATTCCCTAAAAAGCAACTTTTGTTTTTATACAAAACCATTTCTGATGGTGCAATATTTGAACAATAGTTATATTGCCTGCCATAAATGAACTCAGACGTCTGAAGTACCGTTTGAGGAAAATAAACTCGTAAGGTAAGTGTATACCAACGAACAATAAAATTTGTGAATTGGAATAAATATCATGGAATTCTCTTAATTATTTGTGAACTATATTATGAATCACTCGTCTCGTGTACCCTGTGTGGAATTATGTCAATGTCATTTATTTTATAATCACGCTCACACAACTTAGCTCGTTGTGAAACAATGTTTAAAGATAACACCAACCCATAATTTATTGAATGTATATCTCAAATATACATCAAAAGTTAGCAAGTTTATTTCTTTCAAATAATTTTTCAACAAATTCATCCAAAAGCCTTGGCTAATGGGAATTTGATGATGTAAAATCTGAACATCAAAGTGTTGGTCAATGTTCTTCTAGGTTTGCTCTTTATATTTCTTAGCTGGCATTTTTCCTCTTGTATTGGAATCACCCCAAATGTATCACCCACAAATTTCACATGTGGGGTTTTATCGCGAGGCGCGTGATATACAAAAATCAAGCCAGTAATCATGTTGAACCATTTCAAATTAATTGGAAACTGTTTAACTACCACATTCAAGATGAATAGTGATACAGTTTCAAAAGTTTGAAAATGTAAGTTTAAGTTAACAGCGGAAGCTAAAGTATAAAATCTATACATAATCGAAAACCCATAAGGGTTTAGCATAAATAATGAAAACAGTTTAGCCAAAATCCATAACACCCTCCAAGGTGCAAGTTCCCATCTAAGTCGTACCTAACGTACTGTAAAGCATGCTAAAGTGTATCAACAAAAAAGTTAGCGAGTTCACAGTTTTAGTTCAACGAAGAGTAAGTCCAAATACAAAAGTTACAGAGGCATGCCATGGGTAGCGAACCCACTATTAAGCAACTAAACATGTAGTACCGAATACTGACGTTGTAAGTTTTTGTGCCCTACATCAATGTCTATCCGCATTGATGCAATAATAAAGGTCGAAAGTTCACGCCCGGCTCCCCGTATGGCGTGAGGTTTGTCAAACCTAATAGCACTATTAACTAATACCTCGTCTGTCATAACCCGCCAACTAGTTGGTATAAAGAGTAGGGACTTTCAAGATAGATGTTTCGTTTAGTCCACTATAGACATGAAATTAAACTAAAGTATTTAAGTTATCATATTCCATCCAGGCAATGTTTTAAAATCCGGTTTTTATATCGTACCGGATTTGGCTCAGAAACGGTTTAACTGGGTGTATCGGGTGGTTCAATCGGGTATACCGGGCGGTTTAACCGATTCTATCGCACGGTTCAACCGGTACTACCAGCCGGTTTAAACCGGTTTTTAAAACATTGCATCTAGGAATATAAGTGTAGTCCCAAACTAGGGATAATGTAGTCCCAAAACCAGGGATTGAATGTTTTTTAATAAAGTATTGAACTCACCTTACATTTGCTCGCCTAAAATTTAGTGACTAGAGTTAAGTGTGGTTAACCACGTCCTGATATGATTATCGTTTTATCGTTAGTTACTATTCACATGACTCACGTTAATTCTACACGTATACTACCACATAATATGCATACATGTTGACACTTAGCTATATGTTTATGTGGTTTTGTGCATGTGTACAACTCATAACATGTAACACGTTCAAGGATGTTCGCTTAGACATCAGATAACAATTAACACTTTGTAGCCATAAGCAAATGCATTAATAAACATTAACAAGTTCCCGCGGTTTCAGCTCAACGTCCGTTGTTGAGCTGTTTTTGTGATTTTCATTTAAAATACTAAGCGGACTAGAAAAATTACAAATAATTCCTGAGACATATCATTAGGTCCGAAAAGGTTTTGTGAAATTTTATCAAAGTATAAATGTTCACAAAAAAATCACTAAAAATCATTTAGCACATAAATGGCAAATTCGTCACATGATGTCGACGATTTACGATTTATTTTATAGAAAAATCCTCGTTGATTTGTTTAACGAAATCCCAGTTGGAGCATCCTAGAATCTCCTAGATTTATCTACAGTGAAAATTTTCAAGTATTAACTACAACTATAGACAAAGTTATGGCTTCCGTAACAGGCTGCAATTTCTAAAAAAAAACGCAGCTCGTACTTGTGTTTCCGTTTAAATCTTTTGACTAACCTAAATTGGTCGAGAAATTATGAATCATGTTGGGTTTGAAAGCTATTTCATTGAACTTCGTTTTAGACTGAAGAACCACTCGTTTTCATTAAGATATCATCAGGTTACAGTTAATACAAGTTGACATAAAATTCTGCGCATAAACTGTTTGCGTTCAGATCTTTGTAAAAACGTGTTTGTAATTGTGTTTAACTCATGTTCGGCTACTATATCATATACAACCTCAAATATATGAGATATATCAACAAGTTACCATCAATATCATGTTATAAGTTGAAACCCTAGCTCTATACATGCATGCATACATAAACTATAATCTAACCAACTTCATGAACATAGAGATTCTTGTTATAATAACCCTAGGTTTCAATCAACAAGTAACATCAAAACACAACCAAGACTCACATATAAACAGAAAGCATAAACAAGATTAAGATAAATTACCGAAAGTGATTGTGAAAAGCTTGATAAAGTGAAAGAGTTGAGAGCTTTGTGATGAATCGCCGTTCATAGAGAAAGAAATAAGATCGCAGACTCTAAAACGCGATTACGGTTTGCATGATATCTATATATATACGCAACTACGAGTCGGGGTAGGTTTTAAAAGTTCCGAGTTTGAGAATAAGTGTAATGGGTTCCAAGTTTAGGTTATCCGAATTTAAGTATAACACAAGTATGTGTTTCGAATTTAGGTGAGTAGGTTTGGGGGAGTTCCGAATTTAAAGGGGAAGGGGTGTTCCAGATTTGGGTTGGGTTTGGTGTTGGGTGATTCCGAGTTTGTGGATTTAGTGACATAGAAGTTCCGAATTTAAGAGCTGTTTTTATTATTGCATAAATAATCACACAAGTTTCAACATATAATACTCGCCTAGACAGTTAGTAGTTTAACTTCCAGCTAACGAAACTAGTCCCACTAGTTTATGTTCATGTGTTATACCCTACACATGTAACGTGATTGCAAGTACGTAAGTGCTAGAAAGTCGTAAAAATTTTAAAAGAGAAAGTTAACGGTAAAAACCTGAAAATGCGAGTCGTCATATCATCCCTAAGTTGAAAAAAAATCGTCGTGAAATTTAGTAAGCAGCCATTGAAGAAATCAAAGTGTCTGAGGATTTCCCCAGGTATCAGATGAGTGGTCGAGCACTCAGTTTCGTGGACAATCGATGCGTCCAGTAAACAATTGCTACGCTTGTTAGTACAGTATGTCTATGTCTTAGTCTTGTATCGAGTCTGTATAGAATAGGCTAGCAAAATGGAGTATTTATAGGTTTTTAGGACAAGTTCGCTCATGGTGTGTTTATGTAGTCAAGTTCGGCCGAACTTGACTAAGTCAAGTTCGCCCGAACTTGCAAGCTGTCCAGCGAACTTGTACTAGTATATATAGCTAGCTTGTGATTTCATTTGTAACATTCAGAGATTTTGTCACGACAGAGGCGAAGCTCTGTCCAAGTGTTTCCAGGATCTGTAACGTTGAATATTAATGAAACGGTGATTAAATAGAAACAAATGAGTGTATCCAATGTCGCCTAAGCAAACGGATTCCGCACGTTTACCTTAGGTCTGTCAGATTAGTGCCCGAACGATCCGTACAACGGACCTACAATGCTTAGGTGACAACACGTTTACATATGTGATTGTTATCTTCTGATGGCGAAGGCGTGTTGATCATGTTCATGTGATGTGGTCATATTATTTGCTAGGTTCCCGACTTATGTGACTTATTGTGTTCAAATAGATGAACCGGTGGGATAATGTGTAACTTTGATGTCGTTGATCTTGTGCTTTGATTGTGAGGTATTAAAATACTTAGGCAATGCATAGTGTCGGTCTTAACCACACAGGGATTTGCGTTGATATGTAGGTTGTTATAGGATTCTAGAAGTGAGTCGTGGTCTAGACGTACGGGTATACATATAACAGGTCAATATGGGTGGACTTGTGCTTTGCGGGAAGTCGCCGGTTGGGTTGTGTTAGGTCAAAGTGATTGCGAGGTTTACTTGAACCGAGTTTTTGTGTTTATAATAAATAAAGTGATTAAATACGAATTCAATCATGTTAAACTTAGTTATTATAACTCACTCAACGTATCTGACTTTAGCATTTATGTTAGATTGCTTGAAGGTTAGTGATTGGTGGCGTGGAGTTATTGGCTTGTGCGTGAAGCTTCTCCTGGGTGTGACGTGGCATTCATATAACCATGTGTTGTATTAATATTAGATCTTTGGATAGTTTTGTTTTAATTCAATATGGTTTTTAGTTAGTTTATTTGTTGCGTAATTTGAATTCATGAACGATCTTTTAAATTAGTTGTGTAATGAACAATCTTTTAAACTAGTTGGTGATCGCTGGTGAGTTTAGGTAAATCCGTGTTTGGTTTTGTGCAACCACCTTAGGTTGTTGCTCAGGGGTCGGGGACCATGTTGCGTTTGTGTTTGTTTTGAGCAACCACATGAGGTTGATGCTCAATGGTATTCAAGTTGCACTTCTGTTCGTGGTTATCGTATTGGTTTGTTGCTTAGTGGGAGTCAAGACTGTAACATCCGTCAAAAACCGGATTAACCAAACCCGCTTCGTTTATTAACCGAACATCCAGTTAAAAATTTCGTTGCGTATTTAATGCTCAAATTAATTTTATACAATACATAATTAATAAATATATTAGAATTTAAAATCTATAATTGAAAATTTATAATAAATAATGAAATAAAAATAAATTGCTGATGCCGGGTTTTGAACCCGGGTCAGCCGGATAAAACCTCCAAGATTTAACACACAAACATTCAACCACTCCGCCACTTGAATCACTTGTGCTATCCAGTGAAACAATAACATTTATAATAAAACTCGAAGTTAAATTCAGTCACTCAGCGCGCCCAAATCACTCTCGCCGGAAATCCCGACGACTTCGCCAATCATTGACGTTTTCTATTGACTTAACGGATGTATTAATCTCAACGTCGGTTATAACTGAAAAATCTTTAAGTCACTCATTCAAATCGGCAAAAAAAAAATGACCGTATGATTTTGGAATTCGAAACCGAAAATATAATTCAATCCGAGTTATACTTTATTCATCATTTGAGCTAGCGAGTTTATCAAGCTTACTCTCTCTAACTCGCTCAGAAAACCTCGCCGCAAGTCGCCGGAATCCTCTGCAAGTTAACCGGAAGTTATCGCCGGAAAACCGAATTCATTTCATCCCTTCTGCTTACTCTAAAATAAGACTTTTAGAGCTCATACCGAAATCACCCACACTCACCTTAAACTCCCTGAAGAATCTCTGTCGCAAAAAAATACATCGCCGGAATTCTCTGCAAGTCGCCGGAAAACCGAGACTTTCATCAAAACGGTAAAAACCTCGACTCTTTCGGTTTCAATCCATTGTTAGACTATTACTAACTTCAATCCATCAACCAGAAACAATCCCAGACAACGTAGCCGGAATATTCTGCTTTCGCCGGAAAACCTCTGAAATTTCCAAAATCACGCTGGGAATCGGTATAATCATTCAAACCTTCTGTTAATCATTGTTTACTAACTCAATTTCACATCTAATCGATCAAAACTGTTGATTGATCCGAGCAGACGGAGTTCACAAAACAGAGCCGACGGTCCTTGCCGGAGTTCTAAGAAAGACATCTGTTTCGGTACATTCTTTCCCAAACCCTCTCTGTCCATCACATTTCAATCGCTTATAAATTTCGTTAATCGAATTAAACAAAAACAGTTGATTAATCGTCGTCTGTATCTTTGAACGAAGAAGATGAAGTCGAACTTACGTATAAGTTTAATAAAAATCATTATATTAACCGGGTTAGACACACAGTCCAGCGGTGGACTGTCTGCAAACGATTAACACACGTCTCGAGTTCGATCCTTCACACAACCTCACTCACAGAAATAAAAATGTTCTTTTTAAAAACCGGACCGGATCAACTCGCTGGAAGATGTTAAATTTAATAAAAATCAGTATATTAACCAGGTTAGACACACAGTCCAGCGGTGGACTGTGTGCAAACGATTAACACACGTCTCGAGTTCGATCCTTGACACAACCTCACTCACAGAAATAAAAATGTTCTTTTTAAAAACCGGACCGGATCAACTCGCTGGAAGATGTTAAATTTAATAAAAATCAGTATATTAACCAGGTTAGACACACAGTCCAGCGGTGGACTGTGTGCAACACTAAACCACAGGTCCCGGGTTCGAGACCTGTTGTGTGCACCGGTCCGATGTAATTAAATCCTTTTTAAAAAATAAATGATTTCTGATTAAATTAAATAGTGTATAAATAGAATTAAAAACAGAAATATTTCGGGTTAGACACGTAGCTCAGTTGGTAGAGCTGCGTGCACGCGTACGGGAGGTCTCGGGTTCGAGCCTCACCCGGCGCATACATACACACGATCGAACCGGTCAAACAGTCAACAGTCACAGTCAAACAGTCCACGGTCAATGGTCAACCCAAAAAGTCAACATTTTTTATATTTTTATTTATTTATTTAATTTAAAAATCAATTAAAAATACTTAAAAATAATGTTTTTAAAGTTAGAAAATAACCTTAAACTCACAAAAATAAATCTAAAAACCCTATTAAAATTGTTAATAAAATCCACTTATTTACCGTACCTTTCCGTATTATTTAGGTTAGTTATTCCTCGTCGATCAACACTCTAAACTCGTGCGCATTCAACATCATCAAACGAACGCACCCAATGTGAGTGAATTCTTACAAATTCCCCTTTTTATTCATGTTTTGGGGTGTATCATGTGTCGCTTAAACTAATTCGCTTACTCAAACTCGTGATATACCATGTTATGATCTAAACTTAGAATGTAAATATTGTTTGTTGTTATGTATTACATATTGTCAAGTTGTATGCAAATTATTTGTTAGGCCCATCAGATCCTCGTAGGAGACGAGTTGAACAACGCGTGCCTTAAAACTCATTCATTAGGCCCATCAGTTCGTAGAACAACGCGTGCCTCAAAACTCATAAGTTAGGCCCATCAGTTCTTCGTGGGAGACGAGTTGAACAACGCGTGCCTCAAAACAATCAATTGTTGTATGTGTGTGCAATATTTAATATTATGTGTTTTGTGAATAAATTTACATCTACATTTATTCATATGTGGTTATGCACTTTATTTTATAATTAATTCAATAAACACGTTTAAATGTTTTAATAGGATTCACTCGCCAACTTTTTGTTGATCCAAAAACCATTTTTACACATGATACAGGTGGACAGGATGAAGCAAGGAACACATAGGAAAGTGCCTTAGAAGAAAAATAATGAAGCCTAGAAAGATGTATAGAACATGTTGAACTTGTATGATATGATTGTATGATCTCCTTTAAATTGTAATAATAAATATGAAACATTATAATAAATGTCATGAGCTTTGATGAAAACCCAATCATGCCCCGATCACCTTTTCCGCTGCGGGTCGGGGTGTTACAAAGACAAGTGTGTTGTCATTTTGTCGTGTTATATTTTGGGTTAGGTGTGTCATCATTTTGGGGTTTAGATTTAGTTATACTTTTATTGTGTGATCATACTTGTATTGTCATTTCGGAGAGACTTTTGGGATTTGGTTTTAGTTACACTTTTACTTTCACGAGTAATTAGTCCATATTTTAGGCATCTAGTTTCTATTCCATTGTTATGGTTTTGATCGATTGGCAATCAATTACTATTCTTCGTGGTGGCGTATTGTTGATGACTGCAACTTTTCTTGTCCAAATTTGTATTGTGTCGTCTTCTACATCTTATTCGGTCAATTATTAATGGGTTGAGGACTCAAACAATTTATGTTGTTGTTTGCAAATGTTGTGCTTCATTTTATGCAATTAGCTAGTTTTGATGGTCATGTTGTTTCTATTATACTATTGATGATATGTTTTTAAAGTTGTTTCAAGAATTCCCTTAAGTCTGGTCATGGAAGAAAAGTTTGTTATATTTAAACAAGCTGGGCATTAACATCTACACTCCAACTTGAGAGGGAATGTGAGAAAATATAATGTTAGTGTTAGAATGTAATATTAGATATGATATGGGCAATATAAGCTATCTAGTTGACAAGTTGATTGATAAGATGAGATAATGGTAAGTTGTATACAAGATCTAGCTCAAAGTATGTTTTCTTCTCTGTGTACATTGTTTACAATGTAAGTTTACTAACGTGTTAATGAAGAAGATGCAATTCCATTATTTCCTTTGTTTACCTAATGGGTTTTCACCCTGTTGGTCTTGTATTATCAGTTGATTTGTAATTGGAGTTCCTTCACTTTGTTTATGCTACCTTTCTCATTTGATTTACAACTGGAGTTCATTCAATTTGTTTATGCTACCTTTGTATGTTCATTGCTCGTTTACATGTCAGTTTAGAATGTTACCTTAGTTTCTTATAATTGATTATATACTTTTACTCGCGTATCACATCAGAAGCTGCTTTGGAAATTCTCTCAAAACCCGAGCATCTACTTGTGATACATGTCTCACATGCATTTAAGTATATATTAAAATAAAAAATATTCAAAACACAAATATAAAGGTGGTTACACTACTAAAAAAATCAAATCACATACATTAAACCGAATTAAAATTTGAGGAGTAAAATTAGATAAAGAACTCTACGATCACATATAACATATGAGACATGCAAACGTGCATATATATGAGTATGTATATGGTAATATTTAAATTATAATCGATAAATATGTTAAGAACATGATGACATACTTGTACGTAATGAATTGAATGTGATACATAAGACGTCCCTTACTACCTTGATTCTCTTCAAAGCATTATATATGTCATGTATCATTGTCTTATCTTAAATCATTTGGTAATTGATGTTATACTGAAAAAAATCAGAAACTTTAAGACAAATACTATTCAAGATAACTCAGTGAAATTGTGTCGCTTCATGGATCGAGGTTTTCCCTTAGATAGGTTTGATGTATGTCATATCATTGGATGTTTTTAGAACCTAATATACCACTAACCCGCTCAACTACCATAACTAGGGGTGTTCAAGATCGGATTATCCAGTTTTCGGATATCCGAAAACCGGA
The DNA here is from genome assembly GCA_947069175.1 of Scalesia atractyloides. Classification (NCBI taxonomy): domain Eukaryota; kingdom Viridiplantae; phylum Streptophyta; class Magnoliopsida; order Asterales; family Asteraceae; genus Scalesia; species Scalesia atractyloides. The sequence continues at coordinate 76,961,752 of CAMTDV010001633.1, read as the reverse complement.
TATCCGAAAATTTCGGATAGTCAATATTGATATCCGAATCCGTATCCAAAATTTCGGATATCCGGTTTTCGGATATCCAAACGGATATCCGAATTTATAAAAAAATTAAAAAAAGTCAGTTTCGTGTATAGATTAATACTAAACTTATATTCGTTTTTCCAAATTTCTAACATTGAAAACTAAAAACATTCATAAATCCATATCCGAATCTGATTATTTAGTATTTTTTACTAGTGTTTACTATATTTCAACTAAATTTTATGCTCATATACTATATATATTTATAAAAAATAAATTAGTTTTCGGATATCGGATTATCCGAAATTTTTGAAATCCATATCCGAATCCGAATCCGGTTTTCGGATATCCGAATTTTCGGATATTTTGGATACGGATTTTCGGATATTTCGGATTCGGTTTCGAATACGGATTTTTTTTTGAACACCCCTAACTATAACTGGAAATCCATTGTCCCTATTCTCTACGAGTTACATAATTTGAATTGACAGTTGGACGTCCCGATACACCTGCTTTGAAAGGAATTTTTGTCGGGTAAAATTTAAAAAAAATTCCTTTTCCCTTTCTAAATAGATTATGAATATAATTACTTATTTGCCCATATATGGTATTGATTTGGTTCCAAGAAGTTCATGAGAAAATGTTATGAATACACTTGGGCTAAGCGCACCTTATAGTTGAAGCTCGTGAAGCACAATGCAAGATTAGAGACAACAATATATAAAACGAAAGTAAGGTACATTTGACGTGAAAGAAAGAGCCTAGAACAGATAAGGATGACAATGTTACCAATAAAACATTTAACGTTGTGTACAAATATGTTACTAGAGATTTATGAAAAGTTCATGTAACATGTTAAATACTCGATTGTATTTATATTTCACGTTACTATTTTTAAACAATTATAGATGATTGTTATTCATTTCTCTTGCTAAGCTCGTGTATCACACGGGTGCTAAACCTAGTTTAAGTATATATTCAAATGAAAAATATTTATAACACAAATATAAAGGTATTTACACTACTAAAAATCAAATGATATATACTAAAGTGAATAAAAATTGAGGAATAAAACTAGATAAAGAACTCTACGATCACATATAACATAAGAGACATGAAAATGTGTACATATACGTGTACATGTATGGTAGTGTTTAAATTAGAACCAGTAAATATGTTAAGAACATGATAATATATTTGTACGTAATGAATTGACCGACCGGTGGAAATCACCTTGCTTTAAGCTGCTGCAAATATTTTATCTAAAACTACTATGAAAAAGTTCCTGTAGAGGAATTTTCCAACAAATTCATGTGCAATGTACCTAAAACTTGAACCAGCATACTGGGTTTGTTTGAAAAAGAGATTGGATCTGCTATAGTTGTTTAAATGGATGATCCAACTATGAAAGTCATTGTTTGCTTGGTAATGTGGAATCGTTATTTGACAACACCAAGTGCAATCTGGTATTTTAGAACCAATATATTGATTTTATTTGAAAAAATTGATGGAGTTTGCATCTGGTATACTTTGATCTTAAAGATCTGGGTTCTTGTTCATGCGTGTTTATAAAGATCTGGGTTCTTGTTCATGCGTGTTCATGAAGATCTTAGAGATCTGGGTCTTGTTCATGTGCAAATAATAAGTCCAGGCGAAATGACCATTTACCCTTTAACCATTAGTGGTTAACAATTGACTTTAACATAGCTTAGATTCAGGGTCCAAGATTGATGCAATTAGGACCGGACGGGAGGTAAGGCAACAATTTTTTTTTTCAAAATAGGGGTAAGGGTGTTAGCAAGCCCAAACCCCAATGGTTAAAATTGCAGTTTACTCTTTTCTTATATATATATATATATATTATAATACAAGTGAAGGATAAAATGAAAACCCACTTCAGTTGAAAAAACTCAAGAAACTCTTGTAAAAACCCTATGTAACATTTTTTTTTTGTTCTAAAAAAACAATGAATGTAACATACATATATTTGAACATTAAAAAAAACTGCCGAGTAGTTTTTTTTAAATGTTAAAATTCCATGTTACATAATACATATGTCCAAAAAATATAATATACAAATTTTAAACATTTAGAAAAAAACTAGTCGATGCTTTTTACATTTTTTATAAAAATATTCAAATATATGTATGTTACGTTTCCTATTTTTTAAGAATAAAATAAAAATGTTACATAGGGGTTTTCTTGAGTTTTTTAAGCTAAAGTGAGTTTTCTTCCTATACTTCACCTATGTACCTATATATATATATGTGTGTGTGTGTGTGTCTGTGTATTTGAACCCATTACGTTATGTATAACTACAAAAACCATGAGGGGGAATAGTGTGAGGCAACTGACTGACACCCCCTCATTGGTCGTTTCTTTTTGTATTTAACTTTTAAACCTTCAGCTTCGCTAATACACATGTTTATCCCCTTTGATTTTAAAAAAGTTGTATTTTTATTGGTTAACTTTGTTTATATGTGTGTTTCGTCCCCCCGCTTTAACTTTGGTAGTGTACATTAAGTCCCTCTACTTTTATTCTTTTGAGTTATCTATTGTCGCTTTTTGTATTTTACTTTTAAACCTTCAACTTCGCTAATATAGGTGTTTAGTCCCTCTGTCTTTTTAAAGCTTTCTTTTTATTGGTTAACTTTGTTTATATGCACGTTTAGTCCCTTTGGTTTAACCTTGCAAGTGTACATGTTTAGTCTCTCTACTATTATTCATTTTAGTATTTTCCTTTTAATATCATAACGAATCAACTTGGGGGGATAGTGTCCGTTAGCAATTGGTGGACAATCGCTACTACTCTTGGACTTTAATAAAGTTACTTCATAATTCCTAAAGAGTATTAAAACAAAAATTATTTGACACGCATATTTTTATTCGTGTTATGAGTAGTATTTACAAGTAACCGAAACAAACGCGTGCATGCTATTAAACTGAGAAATATTCCGCTTACCACGCGCGTTCATAAACTAGTTTATTACAAATAGGCCTAACCACCAGGGGTGTTCAAAAAAATCCGGATCCGAATCCGAAAATCCGTATCCGAATAGCCGAATTTTCGGATTTGGGTTCGGATATGGATTTCTAAAAATTTCGGATAATCGGATTATCTAATAGTAAATGATCGGTTTCAGATGTGTTTTTATTAACGTTTTTGTTTTGAATGTTGAAAATTTCGAAAATCGAATATAAGTTTAGCTTTAATCTATGCACGAAACGATCTTTTGTTTTTTTTTTCTACAAATTTGGTTATCCGAATCCATATCTGAAATTTCGAATATCCGAAAATCGAATATCCTTCGAATACAAAACAATATATTAATACTTACTCTTCGAAACATTTGAATAGCCAAAAACCCAAATAATTCGATCTTGAACTCCTCTACTAATTACTCAACTTATACACATCTCATAAAACTTTCTCAAAACCTAATGATACACATGTTACCAAATTTTCACAAAACCTAATGGCGCCAATTTATGTTTCCTATTCAAAACCGCAACAATTTGGAGGGAGAAACGAAACTATATAAAAAGTTGAAACACTCAAAACCTTTCTCAAAAATTTTCAAATATCTTTCTTCCCTGTCCCCTCTCCTTCTCTGTCGCTCCTCATCACTGTGTAAGTTACATTTTCCCCCAATTCGATTGCTATATATATATATATATACATTATTTCGCAATTTCATTTTCTGCACACGTGTGCGTTGTTGTTACTCAATTTTAGGTATAAAGTTTGTTCATAGCAGTGTGTAAATGTTTATTGCCTGTGAATTAGTGGTTATTATGTTACCTAGACTTGTAATTGTTAGAAATTAGGGTTTATGTCTTGTTACAGAGCGTGTGTTTGATCCTGTTGAGTTGAAATAAGAAGCATGAATATGAAATTACTGTTAATTCGATTGATTGTGTATGTTTTTTTAACTTTTTATTGTTTTGATTATGCTTTTTTGGTAAGCTATATTGTTTTTGTTGCTATGATATGTAGTGATATGCTTGTTGTTATATATATATATATATATATATATATATATATATATGATTGGAGTTATGTTAGGGTTGTGGTGATGGAATGCTTACAAGGTTTGGTACTCACTATGCAGTTAATGCGGTAAAACATCGGATATCGGTCAAGGATAGGTTATCTCGGTGAGGTATCGGTATATTTAATACAATGCAGAATTTATATATATATAGCAATTTAACACCAATAATTCAGTGATATATTGGTGATATATTGGTCAAATATCGGTGATATAGCGGTTATATTGGTCAATATCGCCGATAATATCGGTACCGATATTTGACATCGAGATTTTACTAGGGGACCGATATGACCGAGATAACTGATATGTCACCGAGATTAACCGCATAGGTACTCATTGGAAATAGATATTTTTATCTAAACTCATTAGTAAAGTTTGTACAAAGATGTTATCAACTATGTAGTTAATATCCTGATATATCAATGATATATCGGTTATCGGTCCAATGCTGAGATATGGGTACGATATATTGGTACTGTTAATATCAGCGATATTGACCGATATTTGACTGATATTTGAAAGATATATCGCCGATTTTCCCGATATCAGTATCTTCCTTCTTAGTTTTACCATTTGTCTTTCTTCTTATTGCTGCTATTAGTGTTTTAAGTCTTAATTGTCAATTGTTAGTGTTAAATGTTAGTGTTTTAAGTCTTAATCAGGTCCTGCTTGCTACAAGTGTTAGTGTTTTGCAAGTTGCAAAAGGTTATTTATTTAACGGTAGGAGAGTATGCTGAATTGTTGGTGTTAAATTGCTATATATATAAATTTAGCATGATATTAAAATTATGGATATCCCACTGCGATAACCGATATCTCAAATATCAGCCCTTGACCGATATCCGATATTTTGCCACATTAACTACTTAGGTTTTGAATTGCGGTTATATTAGGATGGAGATTACATGAATCTCTACAAATTGGGTTTTAGGGTTGTAATTTGACCATTTTTAGTATTGAAAAGTGATTTTGTATCTCTGAGAGATCAACTTACCTCTTGAAAGTCCATTTTTTGTTTTCGTTATCAAGAAGATCACCTGAGTCTCTTACATTTTTAGGTTACGGTGGCAATGAAGTGCAACAAAGATGAGGCTTGTAGAGCCAAGGAAGTTGCAGTAGAAAAGATGGTAAGAAATGAGTTTGAAGCGGCTCGAAGGTTTGCATTGAAGGCCAAACAGTTATTCCCCGAATTAGATAATATTTCGCAGATTATCGCGGTTTGTGATGTTCATTGTTCTGCACAAAAAATGATATATGATGGTGGAAAGGACCTATATGGAATCCTTCAAGTCGAAAACGTAGCTGATGAAACAATCATCCGGAAACAATACAGAAAACTCGCACTTGTACTTCATCCTGACAAAAACAAATTTCCGGGAGCAGAAGCTGCTTTTAAACTTATTGGCGAAGCACATATGACCCTTTCAGACAAAGAAAAAAGGTCGGTTTATGACATTAAGTGTCGCCAGTCCACCAGACCGGCTGTTACAAAGGTGCAAAACCGTCAAGGAAATCAGATGTCTAATGCTGGTCAGAACAAGTTCAAACATGGGCCGAGTACTAAGTTTAACGGGTTGAATCACGCTCAACACTCAGCGTCAAAACAGAATATCCAGTTAACATTCTGGACATATTGCGTGTTCTGTACCATAAAGTATGAGTATAACAGAGAATATGTTAACAAGCCTTTGCGGTGTCAGCATTGCTCAAAAATTTTCATTGCCTATGACTATGGTGCACCAAGGGGAGCGGGAACCGGTTTTGTGAACGAGAAGAGTGCTAATCTTAAATCCAAGCCTGTTTCTCACCAGAAAGAGGCTGAGAAATCGGAGAAAGTCAAAGTCAATAAACAGGAAGAGGCCACAAAGTCAAAGAGTGCAAATATTGGATCCAAGTCTGTTTCTCAACAGAAAGAATCTGGGAAATGTGATAAAGTCAAAGTCAATAGACAGGAAGGGGCCACAAAGTCAAAGAGTGCAAATCTTGGATCCAAGCCTGTTTCTCAACAGAAAGAGGCTGGGAAATCTGAGAAAGTCAAAGTCAATAATAAACAGGAAGGGGTCACAAAGTCAAATGTCAATGTACAGAAGCCAATGAAAACAGGATCTGCTAAAGGCGTGAATAAAAAGCGAGGAAGAAACACAGAAGAAGAATCTAATGGAAGTCGTTCTGATGAAAGCGAGGTGACAGGTGGTGGTCTTGGTGGTAATAGTGTTAATCAGAGAAGATCTTCTCGGCAAAAACAACATGTTTCTTACCGGGAAGATGGTGACAGTGAGTTTAGTCCTCAAAAACGATCAAAACCAAATAAATCGTCCGACGATGTTGACGATATAAAAAACAAAAATGTATCCGGTTGTGAAGATACATCTGACAATCTTTCTGAATCTGATTCAGAACCGGAGTTAGTAGACTGTCCCGAACAAGAGTTCTGTAATTTCGACAAGGATAAAGAGGCACATTGTTTTGCAGTTAATCAAATCTGGGCGTGTTATGATTCTCTCGACGGCATGCCACGATTCTACGCACAAATTAACAAGGTTTATTCATCTGGGTTTAGGCTGCGGTTCACTTGGTTGGAGTCTGAGCCAACGGATGATCTTGAAACTAAATGGGTAGAAGAAGGGTTACCCGTTGCTTGTGGGGAGTTTGCGCTCGGTGAAACAGAAGAAACGAGAGATCGACTCATGTTTTCTCATCAGATAGTATACAATAAGAAAGGTGGGAGTAAATTTTCATATGTAGTTAGTCCACAGAAAGGCGAAACGTGGGCTTTATATAAGGACTGGGATATAAAATGGAGCTTGGACCCAGAAAGTCACATGAAATTCCGATTTGATATTGTCGAGATTCTTTCGGTGCACGGCGATTGCGTAACCGTTGCTTTTTTGTTGAAAGTGAAAGGGTTTGTAAGTGTTTTTCAGAGAGGGGTTGCGGAACATACAGTTCCGTCCAATGGACGGTTTCAGTTTTCTCATCGTATCCCGTCAGCAAAACTGACTGGAACTGAAAGAGCCGGTGTACCTACCGGATCGTTTGAGCTCGACATGGCTTCTCTTCCCTGCGACTTTGAAGACTATTGTCATTATTATTCAAAAGTCAATGATCGTCAAAGTTCTTCTTCGGGTCATAACTTCGGATCCGACAAGCAGATCTCCAAATTTCAAGTAGGTCAGATATGGGCATATTGGGAACATACTAACGGGATATGTCAACGCTATGCGCAAATTAAAAAGATTGAACATCAATCATTTAAACTGCACGTATCTCTACTTAACCTATGTGATAATCCATGTAATGGATCTAGTGCATGTGGTCTATTTAAACTGTCTGCTGGTAAACCGAAACTACTTGCAGCAAATACGTTTTCTCATATTGTAAAAGCAGAAGCGTTTGGTAAAAAGTTGTTTAATATACATCCGAGGGAACAACAGATATGGGCTTTATGCAAAGGACATGAGGATGCTGGTGGTGAATGTGAAATCGTTGAAGTTGTTGGGACTGACACAGTTAGTGTAAAAGTTATGTCCCTGACGCGTGTGTTCGGTTCCAAGTCGGTTTTTACGTCCATGAGAACACAAAGTTCAACAGGGAAGATTGTGGTGATAGCGCGAGTAGAGTTAAATAGATTCGCTCGTCAGATTCCTGCTTTTCGTTTTACAGATGACTGCTTGAGAAGCTGTTGGGAGCTTGATCCTGCTGCACTTACAGGTAACCAATGAAACTTTTCATCTCATGTTTCCCCTACTTGTAATTATCTTGTATGCACTATGTATAAGTGCATTACGTGGTTCTTAACATATTATTGGTTCTGAAACAAATGTGATACATGTATATATATAGCTGCAAACGAACCGAACGAACACGACCAAGACCTTGTTCGTGTTTGTTTGTTAAGAAATATATGTGTTCACAAACTGTTCATGAACACTTATCAAACGAGATTTTATGTTTGTGTTCGTTTGTTAAGGAAATGAACTTGTTCGTGTTCGTTTGTTAACTTTAGACAACGAAGGAAAACGAATGCTGATGAACACAAATGAGCACAAACGAATGTTCATGAACACAAATGAGCACAAACAAACACAAACAAGCGTTCATGAACAGAATATATAATACATAACACTTATTAAATATTTTATTTGTCGAAATTCTGAAGCATTTGAAAACCACCAGTGAACTATCGAACACGTTGAACATTAACGAATATAAATGAACGAACATGGCTTCTGTTCATGTTAGTTCATTTAATAAACAAATGAAATTTCTTGTTTGTGTTCCTTTGTTTAATAAAGGAATGAACACAACCGAACTTCTCGCTGGATGGTTCACGAACTGTTCGCCGAATGTTTGGTTTGTTTGCAGCTCTTTACATATTTTTGGAACATACTTGATTGTATTTGTTTTATGTTGATCTGCATGAATTCTGCTATTAATCATCATTCACAAAATTACAATTTTTTTATTTTTTTAATTTTCCAGGATTGCACCTGGTTGAACCTAATCAATGTTAGTCGAACACTCGAATTAATTCCAATAGCAAGTTAACATGTCTATCATAAACAAGTCTTGATGTCTACACTTAGCTAAAGACAAAGGAAGAAAGTAACATGTATGCAGCAAGTGAAAATATGAGTCGTTTTTTTCAAGCAAATTATTTGTATCTCCTTTCCAGGTGCTCATTTTTGTTGACATTTAAGTCTTGAATATATATGTTTTCAAGAATTTTGTTAGATCTTGTTGGTTTAATACCATATTTCTCATTCAATAACAATATGGTATAATAACCTCTTCTTCTATTGGAATCTGGATCTGTTTATAGATTTTTAAACTTTTATGTCTATGAAAGGAATCTGGGATATGTTTATAGATTCATAAACTTTTATGTCTATGAAAGCGTAAAAGTATATAACGGGTTTTAACCATTTTACTCTTATTGTCGATAAACTTGCGAATCACTACTTAAGGAATGTAATAAAATAGTTTGTTAGTTGAAACAACTATTGTTGTGTACACAAGGCGATTTGTAGTAGTGGATGAAAGAATCGGGTGCTTTCGTTTACAATCATCCATGCTAAACGTCAATTTAAGGGGCGCTAGTCAGAATTCGAGATGTATCGATGTAGTAAAGTCAACATACGGTCACAGTTATGTACTTGTGCAAGTAAATATATGTAGAGAACTTATGCTAACTTGTTATTGATTAGAGTTTGCAAGAGTTGTAATATTTTGTATTTTCTCAGATCTATCAAATGGCAAGGCCTTAAAAGGTCAAGAATTGATAAGGGATGGAAGGCCATACCTCCCATTTGCAAGTTCATGGCTATTTAGGGTGTGTTTGGGATTGCTTTTTCAACCTGATTTATTTTGATTACTGTGTTTTGAAATTGCAAAAAATCTATTTCGAGTGTTTGGTAATAAAAACTGACTTTTTTACGTTTTGTAGAGATCAAAACGTGATAATCCAAAAGTAGGTCACCCCTTACTGCAGGAAAATGAAATTCCACAAAACTGATTTTTTACGCTTTGTAGAGAGCAAAGTTTATTTATTTTTTTAAATATATATATTTGCCAAACACTCAAACAACATAATCAAATCCAAACACTATCTTTCTGCAGCACGTTTTGTTACAATTAATTATCTGATTCTGATTATTCAAAACACATAATCCATTTTCAAAACTCAACCCCAAACACCCTCTTAATTCTTGTTTGTTTGTATGTATTTAACTCTTGAACATGAAACAATTTCATTATACTAACAATACATAGCTAGTTGTAAAGGACATACAAATGAAACAAGCACATGGTAAAATTATTTGCAAAAAATATACTATAAATCCAAATTTATAATTTACATATAATATACAGTTATGTCTACTTGACTCGTGAGAGCAAGGAGCATAGAATAAATCACCTTGGAAGAAGTTTAGTATTTATAGCTGAAACGGTGAAAGGGAAGGGATTGGAGGAGACGTTGCTTTCGGAACATCCTTTTGATCTCCTCTGTGTTGAGGAGGGTGTGGATTCGCGAAACGTCATTGGCCAGACGTCACTATCAAGGGAACATCCTTTTGATCTCCTCTGTGTTGAGGAGGGTGTGGATTCGCGAAACGTCATTGGCCAGACGTCACTATCAAGATGTCCTTATGGTCTCTTTTGTGATAGCCGTTAGTGGTGATTGAGGAAAACAGCGGTCCGCGGAACGTCATTGACCACATGTCGTTATCAAGGTGTTCTTGTGGTCTTCGCTGTGATGACCGTTAGTGGTGACTAAGCAGAGATCTGCAGAACGTCATTGGCCAGAAGACCGTTGTCAAGGTGTTCTTGTGGTCGCCTTTGTGGTAATTGCTAGTGGTGACCAAGGAGAACAAAGATCCGTAGAACGTCAATAGCCAGACGTCACTATCATGATGTCCTTTTGGTCCATATCTCTTCAAATTGGTACTTGGTAAGGGGATTATATTGTCTAGAAATGATTTTCATTATAATCACCATGGATATATATCTTTTAACTAAAATACTAACAATAGTATAATTAAATGATGAATTTGTGAAATTGGTGACTGATGACCAATTTGACCAGAACTTTTAAATTAATGATTTTGTTCACTAAACTGGTCAACCATAATTCTAAACAAATACTTCCACTATAACTCATCATCAAGCTAATTTCACTATTACTCATCATGCAGTTGCATATCACTCCACAACTGTATTGTTTCACCTTCAGATATCTTCATATTCTAGACCATTACTGAAAAACTAGTGATCATCCGAAAAGGTTCATTCAGGTCCTTGCAGCAGCCGAGACACAAGTGCCACCAATCAGTGTGCCGACGCTCTCACCCTTTATGGCCTTTGCAATGTTACCAGGTTTTCCAAGATTGAATACGACAACTACATTAAAAAGAACATCATGATTAGACGAACGTGGTTCCTTCAACGCAACCTTTGCAGAATCAAAACAAGACAGTAAAACAAGAATGAACACGAACACAACGGATATTTTTGTTTGTGTTTGTTTGTTAAGAAAGTGAATGTGTTCGTGTTCGTGTTCGTTTATGCTCGTTTATATTCTAAAGGAACGGTTTACAAACATAAATGAACGCGAATGGACATAAACGCATGCATACGAGCATAATTGAACAAACATAAACCTAACAGTAACACGACTTAAATGTAACATGAATATCTAAACTAAAGTCTAATATAGCATCATAGTTACATCCAATATTTCAAAATGAAACAAATATATCTAAACAAAGGGTTTTAAAATATGAAAATCAAATTGATTTCAAACTAAAACTAGTAATAAACAATTTTAAATGAATATTAAACCGAACATATACAAATGAACCAATATAAACGAACAAACATAAATGAACGAACGGGACACTTGTTCATATTCATTCGTTTAATTATGTCCGTTCGTTTATAAACTGAACGGACATAAACGAACTTCAAGCCGAACGGGTCACGAACTTTTCACACGTTCATTTACAAGCCTAATAGAAGCGGCTTGTTGTAACCCATTATTAGGTAAGTTTCTTGATCAGAACCCAAATCGACCCATTAGTACATAAAAGGGTTGAAGGAAATACATATGTGTTTGATTCATGGATTAGCGGGCCAAAAAGATACCTGGGATGTTATTCTCTTGGCATAAAGTGATCGCGGTCATGTCCATAACAGAAAGGTCCCGGGAGGTTACTTGTTGATACGTAAGAGTGTCAAGAAGTCGAGCGTTCGGGTTAATCCGTGGATCTTCATCATACACACCATCCACATTAGTAGCTTTCAAAACCACCTCCGCATTAACTGCATTAACAATACATTAGTAAATCCAAGCAATTGTATCAATTTACATATAGGTGGGTCGGGTTGACCCGCAAACACTTATTTGACCCGTTACGAACTTACTCTCGGCACAGCGAAGGGCTGCAGCAGTATCTGTTGTGAAGAAGGGATTTCCAGTTCCGGCAGCGAATATGACAACTCTTCCTTTTTCTAAGTGCCTAACGGCCCTTCGACGTATGTACGGTTCAGCAACTTCCGACATCCGAAATGCCGTCTGGACTCTTGTTGGAATACCGATGCTCTCCATTGTTGCTTGCAAATATATAGCGTTCATCACGGTTGCCAACATCCTGATCCATTGTAGTTGCAAGTTCAGTATTGTCCAAATAAAGTATATCAAGCATTTTTCTTTTCACGGCTAAAAAAAAGATATTAATGCATTTAACGACGTTTTTTTTCCATCAACTAGTTTCTATGTCAAAAGAATCAAGGACATACCGCATGTATGCTTGACTTTTAAAATGTATGATGGTTTTTTTTTTATTAAATTTGAGTAAACTGCACGAATGGTCCCTGTGGTTTATCAAAATTTTGGATTTGGTTCTTAGCTTTCCAAAAGTACACTGATGGTCCCTGTGGTTTGCACTTTGTAACGCATACAGTCCCCAGCCAACAAACCTAAAGGTTTTAGCATGTCCAAGTTAGGGACTAAATGCATTACAAAGTGCAAACCACAGGGACCATCCATATACTTTTGGAAAAAGATGAGGACTAAATGCGTTACAAAGTGCAAACCATAGGGACCATCCATGTACTTTTGGAAAAAGCGGGGGACTAAATGCGTTACAAAGTGAAAAACACAACGACCATTGGTGTACTTTTGGAAAGCTAGGGACTAAATCCAAAATTTTGGCAAACTACAAGGACCATCCGTGTACTTTACTCTTTAAATCTTAACAAAAACGATCAAACTGTTCACAACTTAGAAAATGTATTACAGTATATCAAGAAACACAAAAACACGAATTCGGTAATAAAGAAAGTTCAAATAACGCAAATCGAAGAAGAGCGAGTGAACAAAAAGACAAAAGTGGTACCCAATGTAATCAGCAGATGAACGATCGAGGCCACTACTTCCCGCCCACGAGGCTCCACGAAAGATATTTCCTCCACCAACAACTATGGCAACCTGAAACATTTAGCATCAAACGATTTGATTATTATAACTTAAAATATAAGTACGGCCAAACACTATCTTCTACAATTATTCAATATTACGTAACCACTTTTAAAACATGTATCCAAACACCCGCTTATTCTGCATACTAATTGTATCCCCTTGTACACGTGAAAGTTACTCGAAGAATACAAAATAATTATGTAAATTTACCTCAATGCCGAGTCGGGTCACGTCAGCAACCTCTCTTGCAATAGCCATTGTCACCTATTCTTCATCAAAGGTAGTATTATATGCTAAAAAGATTCAAAATAGCAATATGTATTACTAAAGGGCAAAGTATCATCTTTCTTACTTTTGGGTCAATATTTTGCTCTCCGTCACCTGCAAGTGCTTCTCCGCTTACTTTAAGAAGCACCCTTTGCCACTTATCCGGACCTCTCGATGAGCCATTTTCATTCAAACTAACACCAACACAATCCAAATAACCAAATGAAGGGTCAAGGTGTCTAATTTATATAATATATCAAGTAATTAAAATAAACAGATAAACAAATTCTCCTAAAGGTGGATGGTGTAGAACTAAGAACATATTTAGCTGGAACTTCCTTGTTGTAAGCTCTACAATTCATATGTCTATATATCTCTTGCAAATCGTGTAAATATAATTGTCACATTGAAACATTTCGATGGTATTCTCAAAAGTTCAACAGAAGTTCACATACAATATGAAAATGAATATGCAAAATATGTTATGAATACAACGTGTCAGAAATCAGGGGCGGACCTAGCTTGTAATAGGGGTAGCCTCGCTACCCTTTGACGCTCCGGCGTTAGTGTAAATTTTGGAAAAAAATTGACCCATTTTCGATTTCGTTACCCCTTTTATTAAACGTTGCCCCTATAAGGATTTTCTAGATACGCCACTATCAGAAATAGAAATAGACCAAAGTTCGTCCTTTTACAACGGACGAACCATCAAAACATTTCAGTTGGGAACCCCAACAGAAGACCTCGAGTTACAGTTATAAATGTCAGTAAGAAAACCACTAATAGAGTAACAGTTATAACTGAAAACTCCACTATGTAAACATTTATGCTAAATCCACACAATCTTCTCACAAATCTACAAAACCCACCTCGATTATCAAACAATAAACATAAAGTTTCAATCTTTATCATCTGGGTACCACTTAAAAGATCACACACTTAACAACCCAACAAAACTATCCACACCCAACAAAAAAAAATCATAAAGCAATGATTTGGGGATACCTAAACGCCATAGAATGATTAGAATCTGATGAAGAAGAACAATTGATGACCAATGAGCGGTAGTTGGAGTTAAACCCATAATTTATAAAATTATTATTATGATGTTGAAGATTTGGTTTGATAAACCCTAAAATGGGTTTATAATAAGAGGTGGATATGGAGGCAGAGGAAGAAGAAGAAGATACAGCCATGGGGGAAAAGAAAGATTTTTGTTAAAATAGTTTGCCCTAAAATCTTTGGGAATTGTAGATAAGGGTGTGGTGTATGTATTTATAGCCTCCAGATTTGTTGCTTAATTTGGGTTTTTTCATCCTCAAATTATGGTGATAATGATGTTCATATCAACTTTATTGTGGGGATGTTACATCAGTATTATTTAAAAATTATGAATCATTTAGTGCAAAAGAATTATACTCCAAAAAGAACCAATTTCAAGCATCAATTAAAAAGATGTTTTGTTCAAATTGAGGGATAGTAAATGAAAAGAAATGACAATATTAAAAATTAAACTTGTGTGGGACATGTCGGGTTGGCGGGTTTAATTTTACAACCTTGACTGGTATGCTTATTCGTGTTGTGTCATACGACGCGAGTTCGAATCCGTCTGCAATGTATTTTTTCTCTACACTAGCCCAACTCAATACGGTTATGTTATACACCATGAATTTAGAGTAAATTGTCATTTTATTCCCTGGTATTTGACCCAAATTATCATTGCAGCCATGGTGGAGGAATGGTTGATGGCGTCCTGGTGTTTAATGTTTGCTTAGACCATGGTGCGGCTAGGGTATGGTTCGATGCTCTCCTTAAAGGTGAGATTGAAGATTTTGAGGAGTTTCAGTGTTTATTTTTACAGAATTTTAGCCAACAACGACACTATTCCAAGGAAATTACTAAGGTTTATAACATATAACGTCGGGACAAAGAGTCTCTTGATAAATTCATTGATCAAGTTTAATCATGAAAGCATACTAATCAGTTGGGTGGTAGATCAGTTGAGAGTACCCGGCTTCTGTTATGGAGTCCAGAACAACCAGCTGGTAGAACTTACATATTTTTTCTATATGTTGATGACATGTTGATCTTTGAACTGACCAAGATCAAGTTGATAAAATGAAATAGACATGGGGGAGGTTGAAGCGATCCTTATTATAAGGATTAAACGTGAGACAATGGTATTTCAATCTCTCAATCTCATTATATTGAGAAGATTTTGAAGAAGTTTAATTTTCAAGATAGTTCTCCGGTTAGCACTCGTATAAATCCTGCTTTTAAGCTCTCACCTAATAAAGGTGTTGTTGTAAGTCAATTTGAATACTCAAGAGCTATTAGATCTCTCATGTATGCTATGATAAGTACTAGAGTGGATATAGCTTACGCTGTTGGAAAGCTTAGTAGATTACTAGCAATCCAAGTGCAAATCATTGGCATGCTATTAATCGAGTGTTTAGGTACTTGAAAGGAACCATGAAATATGGTTTGAGTTATATTGGATCTCCTTCAGTTATAGAAGGCTATCAGATGCGAACTAGATTACTAATATGTAAGATCATTTTCCACAAATGGATGGACTTTTCTACTTGGGGAGGTACTATATTTTGGGCATCTAAAAATAGGCTTGCATAACTAACACAACAATGGAATATAAGTTTGTAGCATTAGCTACTTGGCAAAGAAGTTGTATGGCTAAGAATCTTGATTTATGAGATTTCATTGTGGCCTAAACCGATATCACCAATATCTATTAGATGTGATAATGATGCTACCTTGGCTAAGGCTTATAGTCAAGTGTATAATGGAAAGTCTAGACATGTAGGTATTAAACACAGTATGATTCATGATCTCGTCATGCATGGTGTGATATCAATGGAGTATGTGAGAACTCAACATATTATAGTCGATTATCTAACTAAAGGGTTATGTAGAGATCTTGTGCACAAGGCAGTTGTAGGGATGGGATTAAAGTCCACATGAAATTTCTCATGTTAAGATACCCAATTCCCACCTAATATGACATTAGGTGCTGAATTCAATGCGAAAAGCTTAACGTCTAGAAATTGGAACACATTAGTAGCAATGTAGCATCATCCCAAGGTATGTGTTCAGACCTGCAAGTTAAAGGAGGTTGAAGTTTATCTTCTTAATATATATATATTTTTTTTTGAAAAATTGCATATGCAGTTGCAAGAGTAAAAGAGTTATCTATATGAACACGAAGTTTAGCCGCTTCAAGAAGCTAGGACTTGGTTTTGATATGTTCATTAAAGGATAAGACACACGCTAGTAAAACAGTGTTAAGTAAGAACATAAGAGTATGTAAACTTGTGTGTATATTATCTTCATGTATTCATTATGAATAGAAAGGGTTCAATCCATAATGACCCCCTAATATTGGAATATTTGAAATGTGTAATATATTAATGTAAAATTCAATCGTCCTGATATTTCATTTTATGCATAAGTTTGTTCTGTTGTGAATTTGTTTAACTTAATCAAGGATTACGCTAAAATGGAAGAGGATTGTTGGATATTTTAGTGTAATTGGGATTGATTTGGTGACCAAAGTGAATTGTAATACACATCAAACAAGTTAGGAGGTGCGAGAGTACACACTTGTTTGAGTTGTTATAATTCTAAGTGTTCGTGGTGGATCCACTAATCAACGGGGGTTCCAAGGAGGCTACGCCCCCTTGGTAAGGGTCCGGGGTAGTGCCCCTGGGAGCAGGGTTCAAGGGGCAGAGCCCCTAGCCAGGGTCGAGTTGTGCTTTACTAAAAAATGCATTAGAAATTTAATTTTCTAAAGATTGAGCTTATTTTCGAGATGGAAAATTAGGGCATTTTGGAGGCAGTTTTTATTCAAAAGAACAACTGCCTAGAAGCTTACAAGTGGTTTTTCATCCCTTTTTCGAAATCGTCTTTGGTTATACACGATATCTGGTAAAAACTCACACCAATTCGCAGACTAAGTTCTTATCCTCAATCTGAGTTGTATCCGATTGGATTTTTCAGAAGAACCACCGAAATAATTCGATCTGAAAGTGATTACACGCCTCTTAGATCATCCGGTGCAATCTTAATTCCTCCAACACATAATACCATGAGAATCGGTGTTTGATTAGAAAAATAAGGAAATCCATCACAACTACTATATTATACCTAGTACTATTAAGGAATACTATCATATATAGTAATATGTTCATTTCAATCATTGAGATCACAATCCATGTAATTATCATGGACCAAACATTAGGTATTCATATCATAATTCAGATCACAGTATCACACATAATACGTACCCCACTTAAATTCTTATAGCAATTCAAGCGTCAAACGCATATGTCGTAAATCGTCAAAGTTCACACCCGTTCGCAACTTTTTGTTACTAACCGTTTCGAAGTTAAAAAAACAAGCCTTCCAAAGAGAATAGTGCTAGTTAGAGCCTTCTAGTACGCATTCGACTAATCACAAGGAAAACCGAGGCTAATGATACCAAGATTCAAGTGAATAAAGGATCCGCTGGAAGAGGAGCCCAGCGTGCATCAATACCGAGTGGCTTGATATCTCTACTTCTCATATACGTCAAGAATTGACCCGGTAACTCTTCCAATAGAGCCTGTACCATTGATCTCTCTCCATCTACACAAGGTTCATAAAACACGTAAATTTAGGTTAAGCAAGCTTTACCGGTGAACATACATGCACACAATGCCTGTTTCCAAAATCAGGGGTGCATAAAAACCGAGCCCGAGCTTGCGTTGAAAAAAATTATAGCTCAAGCTCAGCTAGATTATTATTATTTATTTAATTGTCTTACTTATATGCATATATGTTTATAACTAATAACTATAAACATGCACACATATATAATTATGTAATTAGTGACTTCTATATAGCTCAACGGGTGGGTGAGACACGTTGGGTAACGGGTCAAAAGAGGTCAAGTGGCCTTGAGTTGAGTCAAACGGTATCAAACGGTTGCATGACTTAAACAATACAGTTTTGGTGATTCAACTCGTTTGATTCCTCGAAATCCATTTGACGCATTTCCTTTTTAGCTTAACTTTTTTTTAATTTTCCCATTTGACCCGTTAAGAGATGAACATATCTCAAAACCGACCTATTCATAAGTAGATGGGTTGAAACTGATATCTTTAATTTAAAGATAGAAAATTGTGTAAAAGTAAATTTATACGATTACTTACGCTGTACATCACGCATGGGAACGAACTGAACAATATCTCGAGTAGCTATTCTTCCCGTTGAGCTCTCCAAACGTGGTCCGGTATCAGCATCCAAAATCTGTTGGATGGTATTGTTAGGGTTGCAAATCACATGCGGTGACATTTGCAGGAAAAAAGTAACTAAAAGACCACGTGGCTCAACAATTTACCTCCATTTGTTTAAAATCAGCATTACCAACTGCAACGATTAGAATTGAGAGGGGCAGATCAGAGGCTCTGATGAGTGCGTCTTTAGTCTCTTGGAGATCGGTAAGAACTCCATCCTAACAAATAAGATACAACTTATATAATTCATAGATATAAAAAGAGTAATGGGAATATATAATTGTTTAACTACATGTTTACCGTTATGATTAGCAACACAAAGTATTTGGAGAGACTGGTTGAGAGGGATTGAGCAGCTATTTCTGCCGCTTGGTTGATTACTTGACCAAATAAAGTGGGTCCGTGAAGAGAGACAGTATGCAATGCGTTCTTGTAAGCAGCCATTATGCCTTGCACTCCTTCAACCTGCAACATAATGTCGGGAAACAAATGAGTCTACTTTAGCCATCTGCAATGATTTTACTATGTGATAAGTAGTACATACAGGTGACAAAACAGGTGAGTTGGGTAACGGGTCATAATACGGTTTGGTCAAAACGAGCAGTTTTAGGTGCAGGTCAAACGGGTTGGGCCCGACAACACTTTTTTGTTCATTTTCTAAAACTTTGTAAATAATTAAGGTTTTAAGCATGGTAATAAAAAATACAGCTTCTATATAAAACGATCTAGAACGAGTAAGTATTTGAATTAAATACAGGTTCTAAAGCATTTGACGTGTTTAATCTGTTCCACTCATGTGACATGTTTCATTTGTTAGCTATTTTTTCATATTTTACTGTTTAAAATGTTATCAAACAAACACAAGGGTCAAAATTGGTCAAACTGGTCTTAAGGCGACACCTCATGCACATCTGGGTCAATTATGGTCAAACGGGTCAAAATTAGGGTCCGTAGGAGGGTGATATGTAAAAACAACCAAAGGGATGAAGAGACTGAATGATTTACTTGATAAAAGGGCAAATATGTAAACATGACGCATGTGCAACTTTTGGTAGTACATAAAGCAACGCCTCACTAACGCAAAGAATTTTACCTCGAAGCTACCAGCATTTCCACTGAGGTTGAAACAATGAGATACAGAGCCATCGTATATTTTCCCACCAAAACCCCAAGCAGGAAAGCGTTTATCATAATCATAAACTTGTATCACTTCTCCAACCTCCATAATAGCCTGTAATCACAAACAAAAACATATTACCGAATTAGAAAACTTGTATAACTCTGTACAAAACAGTTCAGTCAGTATATGTAAGCTGCTAACCTGCTGGTATGCATTTAAGTAGCTGCTATCATAGCCCATGTAATGCAATGAATCCCGCTTACGTGGATCACCATTCGAAGCTGTCAAGAATTCGAATCATTTAGTAGATATCACATTTTACCATAACTAAGTAAAGCACACTTGCCTGTAAAATCAACAGCAACCATGAAGTTGAGTTCAAAGCCACTAGAAATATAATCAAGAAAACTATACAACTCCTTCTCTTCGTATCCGTCCACAAAAATTTTACCCTTGAGAACCTATATAATATATAAACATGTAAACACAACACATCTTCACACATGATCTACATGCATTTTTTTGTAGCTATAATGCTTCATTAATTGCAAAGTATATTATTTATTATATATATATTTTTTAAACAACAAATGAATACAGTTTACCTTCTCACGATCTTTGTGACGAGAAGATGGAAAGACAAGATTTGCACCGGTATTTGCTTTGTGAAGGTTTTCCATATCTTGAATTGATGTATGCAGTTTACTGTAAATAATAAAAGCTTTCACAGTTATTTCCCCATAATCTCAATATCTTTCCCGCAAAGAAGACAATTTTGCACGAAAGTGAGATGTGTCATTATACAACAAAATAATAAAAAAAAGTTACCCGATAAATGTGTGGTTGCCATTGCTATTGAAGTCAAAACACTCTATCACTAGAGGGTTATCCTGTAAAAATCAATAAAATACATGTAAAGACGATTTCAGCACAAATACAGAATAATGCATAGAGAATAAAATTAACCAACTTCACCTTGGTCAGATATTGCTGCATAGTTATACACAATGGCTTCCATACAGGGTCCAAATTGTTGTTCACTACTTCTGTCTTGCAAATTGGAATAGGACTTCCGGCCTCAACGACCCTAGAAATTCTTAAAAACGGATCCTAAAGAGGTAAAAATAATAAAGTTGAAAACAGAATGATTTTATTACAACTTTGGTTAGTAGCTGTTGAGTGAGAGTAATTACACTTTTAGAGAAACAATCCTTGTTATCCAAGTTTGAACATCGGAGTCTAATCTCAACAGCCATTTTGGAAGCAATGGTTTCCTCTGCTTGAACGGTTATTGAACCCAAATTTCCGACATCATGCCCGTTTTTACCATGAAGTTTTAAGGTCACACTTCGGCTTCGGTGAGTCATGATCTGCCAATGTAGAGTGAACAAGAATAATACCTTAAATTCTAAACGATTATTTAGTTATAGTCCGTTCGGGAATCCTAAAAGTGCAAGTAAACTTACCTCTGACAAAACACAGTTAGCTTCACCAATAAAATCTTGGTCTTTTAAGTCCAGCATCTGTGCCACATATACAATCGATTGCGTTAGAAACACACTTTGAGAGACTTTCGACCCCGTAAGAACTATTTGACCCGTCAGAGATTAAAAAAACATAACAAGAATCAACACATTCATAAGTAAATGGAACCTTCGTTGACAAATTATGATACTTTGTATCCACATCATACACCCGGATGCTGAAAAAGAACACAAAGATATGCAGACAATTTACTAAATATTCAACGCTGTCGTACCAAATAGGTCAAAAAAAAAAAAAAAACTAGCAGGACGCTTACATCAATGGCTGAACAACCTCAAAGTGAAATGCAACATTGATTTTCTGAATCCACATGGGATTCAAGTTGTTCATGATCACCTCCGTACGACCAACTTCCTCGAGTTCCTCGCGAATTCCACTTTTCTTCTTCGCATATACAACTGCCATAGGGTCACTCTACAATTAAAAAAACATAACATCAACATATTCTCAGGTTTGTTAAATTGCAAAACAAACAACAGGAACAAATGTAAATATGTCAGTAAACATAGAAAAGAAATAAAGAGAACCGGAAGACAGAGAAAAAGCTTTCCATGCGAAGAATACATAAAACCAACAACAATGTAAAAATAAGATCTAGTTGAAGTACCTTTGACATGATGTCAAGATCTCGTAACTCAGAAGCTGATAAAGATAACTGCGAATTCATTATCAAGGAGTCAGTCACGCGTTGCTTCCAAGAGATAGACAAATACAACTACTAGCATATTGCACAAAGGTGATTGAATAGAAAGTTGGTTTGTGTTTGCTCTCTAATACCACTATCATGTTATGTTGACTTCCATGTATGGAAACTAAGGTCATGTTGACTTCAAATTTACTAAAATATTCTCTAACATGGCATAAAAGGGGAATGTTTTAACCTGTGGCTAGTAATGGAAATGCAATAAAAGAACCAAGCTATCCACCAATAAAGGTGCCTCCAAGTCTACCATAACAATGATATTTCATTTGGGTCAACTATAGTTCACAACATGCAACTTAATAGAATTTACTATAAACTACATAGCATTCGGACCAGGGGTCTCACCGGAAGCAGTCTCTTTATTCCAACATGGTAGAGGTAAGGCTGTCCACATCTTACCCTCGTCAGACCCTACCTTAGCTTTGCTATTGATGGGATTTACTGAGTATGATGATGATGATAATAAACTACATAGCATTGTCTAATACCAACAAGAAAAAAGTATATAAGGAAATTTTGCTAATGTCTAGTAAGTCAGTGGTAGCAAGCTAATAGCCTAAGTAAAACATAATGCATTAGCAATGTGTATTCAGATATGCTTGTATCTATTGTTCGGGCGTAACATAGACTACTACCCGATTCGACATGCAATGTCTTTGCAACTATAAGAGAAAAGAACTTTTAGGGCACCATGGTCACCTTTACCACTTTAAAAAAAGCAAATGCAGTATTTAACAATATTATGGACTGAAACAAGGTATGGGACTTGTCCTACATCAGTTGTATAGACAACAAATGTGGAGACGTGTGGTTTATAGGTTAAATGGGCTCTCTCAAGTCTCATCCACTAGACTAGTATTTTTGGTTTGAGTTTTGCTGGGCTATAACAGACAAGTTCTAGAATTCCATATATTGTGAGGATCAACTATTTTATGGATTGTTGGGTTGTGAGTTGTTTAGGTGGAAAAAGATATTAGACTAAGGGACTGTTTGGCAACTTTTGAATGGGTAAGTGCTGAATCAGTAAGAGATTTGAACTATTAAGTGCTGAACCAATAAGAGTATTTAGTGCCAGTATAATGCTTAACCATTCAAAGGCAAATGTCTGATCAATTCAGATAAGAGGTCTTAACCATTTAGAATCAGTATAATGCTTAACCATTCAGTGGCAAATGTCTAAACTATTCAGACATCTGTTCGCGAAATAAACAGTCTGAACCATTAAGTGTCGAACTGGTAAGAGGTTGAACCATTAAAATCCCATTAAGAGCTGAAACAAAGAACCCTTAAATGTACTAGGGCTGGCGCCATGTACACATGTTAGTTTTATGGATTGTATGTTGGGCGTGACTCCACGAGTTTCAACTAGAGGTGTAAGGGAACCGGAATTGAAACTGGTTTGGCAAGAACCGGTTAGGAACCAAACCGAACCGCCTATCAGGTTGGGGATTCCTCCTAAACCGGTTTAGGAAAAAACCGACCGGTTTTGACTTTTGTTGACTACAACAAGAACCGGTTCCCTCTAAATTTTCAACCGGTTAAAATGAACTGATCGTTTAGCTCTCAAACAATGCCCCAAACAACATCCACCATAACGCGATTTCAACTTCAAATCATAACCTAATTAACGATACGACGCCGTATTATACCTCGATTCGCGTGTATAGCGGTTGAAGACCTTTGGACCGATAGAAGTAATCAACAGCCTCATCTACATTGCCACCACCACCACCGCCGCCGACGGCCGCTTTTCCACCGCTGACGTCGGAAAAACAGCCTCCCATTCTGTACAATTCTGGCTAAAATCAATCAAATTTTGATGAAAAACTAACTACTAACAGTAGGGTTTGATGATGAACTGACTAGGGTTAAATTTGTGTTCAAATCACATGCAACATTCAATCGTTTATCCGCTCTCTCTCTATATATAATATTTGTATAGGGATTTGAATTTTGTTGGAAGCTGATATGTGTTTTCCAGGCTTCTTCAATGTAACAGGGATTAGGGTTTTAGAATTGTTTTTTAAATTTAAATGTATAACGGTTAATATAAATATTTTTTTAATTAAAAGGTTAGAATTGTTTATTTAGTTGATGAATAATATTTGAATACGCGTTATTAATAGATATCATAAAAAAATATTTGTACACGCGTTATTAAATGTGTTTGGATATTAAAGGAAAGAAAACCCAAAACTTGGTCTCACCATGAAGGTATTTCACACTTCATCTCCATCCAAATTTTAACCACGTGAACAAAATTAAAACCAACTTAAAAAAATGTTTACAAAATTTAGAGAAAAAATAAAAAGCCTTAGATCTACACTAAAGAACCAAAATATTCTTTTAGTTGCCGGAAAAGGTACCCACAATAAACATACAAAAACCAAATATTTGTGATTCCCTCGTAGTGGATAAAGATTTGGGCGTTTTTCTTCAAAATAACGCCCCAAAGTTCTTGAGCCAAATTTGGTCTGCAGCGTTCTTTAATCCACGCCTAAATGTCCAATTCTTTGACCAGTCACATGCATTCTTACTTTTGCTTGCCCAATACCATTTTTTGAATTTTTTTATTTAATTGTTTAACACTCCTTTAATATAATGCCCACATCCCCACTACATTCATTTTAGAAAAACGTCCCATAATGCCCAATTGCTGACTGACTGCCACATGACGCAAAACACCCAAGGATAGGAGCATTTCCACTACACATGGTCTTAGAAAAAAAAATATTAGTACACACTCCACATTAGTAATATGTTTACTTTTAGACGGGGTAAGATATGTATATGAACTAGGGTTATGCGCCGCTCGCGTTGCAGGGCGCTAAACCGAATATTTTTTAATTTAATAATATGTATGCATTTATTTCAGTTAGTTATAAATGCTACTTATAACACGATCTCAAAGAAGATACATCGAGTCAACCAATTAAACAAAAACACTACCATAGTTATGATAAAAAAATAACTAAAACGATGGTAAACGTGTAATTTAGAGTTGGGGGCAAAACGATAATTTGTCATGACCAATTAGCGAGTGCGAATAAAAACTAAATTGAGTCAACCATAATTTAGAATAATTTAGAGCTGTCTGGCACGAATAAAAACTAAATTGAGTCAACCAAGTAAAATAAAACAGTACAATAGTTTTGCCAAAAAAAAAACGATGACAAGATTGCAATTTTTAGTCGGGGTAAATTCGTAATTTTAAAATGGAGGAAAAATCATATTTTGAACACAGGGCAAACCATTTTTTTATTTTGAATTGGGGGTAAAAGCGTAATTTTTTAACTGACGGCGAAATCGTAATTTTTAGCTGGGGACAAAACCAAAATTTTGTTTTTAACTTGGGCGAAATCGTAATTTTTAACTGGGAACCAAATCGTAATTTGGCAGGACTTTAGCTGGGGGCAAAACCATATTTTTTTTAACTGGGGGCAAAATCGTATTTTTATACTGAGGGCAAAATCGTAATTTTAAGCAGGGGTTAAACCAAAATTTTATTTTGAACTTGGAGCAAAATCGTAATTTTATATTTGAGATAAATTTATAGCTTGACAAAACCTATAAATAACTATTATATGAAAAAAAGGAAAGAAAGTGGCCGCCAAAAGTGGCCAACCAAATGAAAGAACTATTTCCGCCGACCACTCAATTTTGTATGTATTATAAATGTAAATGTAAATTTGTCGTTTTTAATAAGTTTGATCATATAAAGTAGTTTTTTTTTAACTGGGAACCAAATTGTAAGTGGACCCCTCTTTTTGCCAGCTCCGCTTTAGAAGCAATGCAGCCCAATAAAGTGTTATGTGCCTTATGTCTAAGGCTTGATGCAAAACTACTATCGAGCCGGGGGTCTCACTAGAAGCAGTTTCTCTATTCCTACGGGGTAGAGGTAAGACTGTCTACATCTTACCCTCCTCAAACGCTACCTTAGCTTTGCTATTGGTGAGATTTATTGAGTATGATGATGATGATATGACATGCAAACTAAGGATAGCGAGTTTGCGAGTTAGGATACCAACACACATTCTTCGAGAAACACGTTCATCGCCTCATCTGAAGATCCGACTAACTTTTGCGTCTACAAATTCACAAAACCGCCCAAATTTTCAGTTTTAAAAGATACGTTATGTGCCAAAATATGCATAGTTGTTGACTATCAATCAAATACTTTTAAGTTCAACTTTCTTTTCCATGCAATTTAATTGTCTTTACCCTCTACCAACTTATGAGGCAATGATAAAAACACATGCAATACTAATATTTGTCATGTTTGACTATTTCAGTCAACTTTGAACCGATTGTTTATGACTCGTTTAATTGACAATCCAACCTTTTAACCGACAATCATCGTAACATCAACTTAAATTTTTCTAAAGACCTACTTTTATAACACAAGAACTTTTTGTTCAGTAGTGTTATATATGTAGTTTTCGTATAGAAATTTTTGGCTATATACGTTTTCGACCCCCCACAGAAATCTCAAGCTTCGTCACTGATTATACGCAAAATATAGATTTATTTTATATATGTAGTTTTCGTATAGAAATTTTTGGGTATATACGTTTTCGACCCCCCCCCCCAGAAATCTCAAGCTTCACCACTGCTTATACGCAAAATATAGATTTATTTCCCAGTGTTATTTTGCAGGTTAAAGTAGTAGAAGGCCTAATGGCGGCTTATGAACATGCGGTGCATACCGTCTCTCTTCAAGGACCAACTGTATTTGGTCAAGTAATCAACCATGCTGCAAAAATAGCTGCTCAATCCCTCTCAACTAATCCCACCAAGTACTTTGTTTTGCTAATCATAACGGTAAACATGTAGTAAAACAATTATATAAGCGCATTATTCTTTTCGTCGTTATGATTTTTTTTTGGTTAGGATGGAGTTCTTACCGATCTTCAAGAGACTAAAGATGCACTTGTTAGGGCCTCTGATCTGCCCCTTTCAATACTAATAGTTGGAGTGGGTGATGCTGATTTTAAACAAATGTAGGTAAATGGTTAAAAGTCATACCAACTAAGTTAGGTTCGTTAATGGTATTTGTTAGAGGTGGCAGTTTCGACCCATTTGTTATGAATTGGTTGATATGGGTTATGTATTATCGTTGAAGGGTCAACGGGTAAGCTAAAAAAAGAAGTTGGCTAAACACCCGACGGGTTAAACGGGCTTAATGGGTTGAAAGTCGCACAAACTTTGTTTTGAGAGTTAGATTATTATTTGGATAACATAACGAGTTTAGGGTCGACTCTACATGATCCATGTAAAATTACCGTTTTGACCTGTTATCTGACCTACCACACCTGTACAATATCATGTGTTTGCGTGTGTGATCTACAACTCTAACAATACCGTTAAACAGATTTTGGATGCTGACACGTGACCACCTTTGGAGATCTCAACGGGAAGAATAACCACTCGAGATATTGTTCATTTTGTTCCCATGCATGATGTACATCGTAAATAACTATAAAGTAATTTCTAAACAGATTTCTATTTTTTAACAACGGTATCTGTTTCAACCCATTTACTCATGTATAGGTCGGGTTGAGAAACATGTCAAATGGGATTGAAGGAGTGTAAAGTCAAAAGTGTACTTTCTAAGTCATGCAACCACTTATATGGACTATGGTGTGAATTTACAAAAAAAGAAATACTTTTTTTGTAGTAATAAGTAATTATATTTAACACACTAATTGTTTATATAAATATATATAAAAGTTGGACAAAAAAGTGTTTTGGCTCATCTCAACCCCACCTGACCTCTTTTGACGCATTACCCAATGTGTCTCACTCACCCATTCTGTCACCTCTTGTATAGATGGAGGGAGATCAAGTAACGAAGTAAGGAGATCAATGGTTCAGGCTCTATTGGAAAAGTTACCCGATCAATTCTTGACTTATATGAGACATGAAGATATTAAGCCACTCGACATTGGTGCACCCTAGGCTACTCTTCCACCGGATCCTTATGATTAGTCGAGTGTGTACTCGAAGTAGCACTTTTTAGTCGGCTTGATTTTAATTGACTTCATTGGTTTTTATAAAAAAATGTGTCATATAACATTTGATCATATATTTCAGGTTGAAAACATTGTGGTTTCAATGACTGATCTAATGATTTGATTTACGATGATTGAATGGATGGTTAAAGTTCTGGGTTTAAACGAGTTGTTAAATTAGATTTTATTTCATGAATTATTAATATAATAATTTGATTTTTATTACAAAATAAAGTGAGGCTGTAGTTGTTCGTCTTTGCTACAATCACATCTTTGGCTAGGGGTGACTTTCATAAAATATCTGGTGGCAAAAGACGCTAGGCGCTCCCTAGTCGGTCGACTGGGGAGTTGAGAGTACTCAGGGAGTACTCGGACATGTTAAATTATAAAGAAATTACTTTTTGGAAATTAAATATATGTCAAATAACATAAATTTACTAATATTTATAACAAAATACGTTAAAATGATATTCATTATTTAATATGTAGGCTAGGGGTGCTAAATGGGCCGTGTTCGCGGGTTGGCAGGTTCAACCCGACCCGAACCCGAAAATTTTACATGAACCCGAACCCGACCCGAACCCGAAAATCGTATCATATATATGAACCGAACAGACCCGAAGTTTCGTGGGTTGACCCGAACACGACCCGTTTAACCCGAATTTTTTAATTTTTATTCTGAAATTAATATATTAAAATTAAAAATTACTTAAATGATACGAAACTGACCTGAACCCGTTTAGACGAAACCTAAACCCGCGAATTTCGTGTTAGGTTCGTGTCGGGTTTTCGGGTCGTGTCAGAAATTCACACCCCTAATGTAGGCATAAAAATTATGTTTTATTATTATTTAAGTTAAACTAGTCCCGAGTTGACCTACTAGATCCGATTCTTGCCGAGGTTGACTGCATTTGACCGACTCCGAGTAACTAGGCGGAGTCGAAGAAAGTCGCCTCGGCAGCCTACCTTGTAGCGACTAATCGGGGAGTACTCGGCCTTGGAAAACTTGTTTTACAACCATTAATCTACTAACATTTTAAAATAAAATCCATCAATCAATTAATCATACCCAGTATAATCTCACTTATAGCCAGTCAACTTGCTACTGGGATCTGGGGCTACTAGTAGGATATGGGGTGGGTGGATGTAGGCAAGTCTTATCCCTATCTTAAAGGATAAAGATGCTGCTTCTGGTAAGACCCCTAGCTCTAAAGTCACATTCAGCCATAAGCGTCAAATGAATCATAAATAGGCACATAATTGTTCTAAAAGCAACCAGAAAACATAGGTCCTGGAAATATTCATTTTTAAGCTACGACGGTATAAAGAAAACAATAACATACAAGCAAGCGTTGTGACAGGGAATACGTGTTGCGGTGGGAAATAATGGTGGGGCATTCGTTTTTGAAAGTGGATGGTTTTAAAAACGAACTTTAAAAACATAGTTTCACGAAGATATTAAATCCAGATTTGGTATGTGATATACCTTTATTAAACTATGAAAACGGTGGAGGTGTTTGGTTTTGAAAGTGGATGGTTATTGGAATATTTTCAAACGACATTAGAACCATCTCGTCAAACTTTACAACATGATATTTTAGGTTTTCATATTTGGATTTTTAGCTTGTATTATAGTTTTCCTAGAAATCATTGTGTATATATATGTGTACGCTCGGAGGCAAAAGTAAAATTGCACAAACTTTAACGTTATTTTATTAATTTTGTGAAAATAACGTCAAAAGCGGCGGACGGTCAATCATGCATCATATGGTGGCGTTGATAGTTGAAAGACACGGGGAACATACACCAATCGGTCTTTGTCTCGATTGTTGAGTGTTATGTACCTTAGGTCCAAGACTTGATGCGAAACTACTATCGAGTCAAGGGTCTCAGGAAGTAGTATCTCTTTTCATACGGGATAGATGTAAGGTTGTCTACATCTTACCCTCCAGAGACCCTACCTTATTGGTTAGATTACTAATTACGATGATGTTTAAATCATTGTATTTTTTAATTTGTTATCGTGTTTTTCTATTTGTGTCAGTGTGTCTAGTTTGCGACTTATTATTTTACAATAATTTGTGTTATATTTTACGATTCATTACGTCTTTATAACTTTCCTAAATTTAGAAGACTTTGTAGGATAACTTTACCCACATCCATCCTCGTTACTAAGTTGTCACACTATTGATACAACCTTGTAAAATGCTTGATTAAAGAAATGAAATTTATTATTAATAACTTTATTTTCTTTTTATTCATTAACAGATTAACCAGCCTTAAGACCCAAACACTATAATCATATTATACACACAGTCCATTGACATAGATTTTTATATATCATATCACAATCATAGGTCATTCATTTCAATCATCATTGAGATCACACATTATATGTACCCCAGGATTTCACATTTTAAGAACATTTTTGTAATAATTCTAGTGTCAAACACGTAGTAAATCGTCGTAAAGTTCACATCCATCCAATTTTCTTGAAAAAAACGTTAACGAGTTTAAAAATACGAACCTACCATAAAAAAGGGTTAGGGCGTTCTAGTACGCATTCGACTAATCACAAGGAAAGTCGAGGCTAGTGATACCAAGATTCAAGTCATTAAAGGGGCTGTTGGAAGAGGATCCCGGTGTACATCAATACCGAGTGGCTTGACATCTCTACTTCTCATATAAGTCAAGAATTGACCCGGTAACTCTTCTAATAAAGCCTGCACCATTGATCTCTCTCCATCTACACAAGGTTCATAAAAAGCGTAAATTTAGGTTAAGCAAGCTTTACCGGTGAACATGCACACAATCTGTTTGCAAAACTAGAGTGGAGCACACAAACCTAATTATTCCAAAATTATTTCATGTTTGTAAAACCAAACGATATCATAGTTGTTAATAGCGAATAGCGACAAGGTACCTATATGCTACTTAGCGAATAGCGATAAATAGCGGGCGGCTATTTTATAAATAGCGATACACCAGAAAAAAAAATTTGTATGTATATTATATCAAAATACCCTTGTATATATGCTATTTTACATTTATATTTAACAAAAACCTAAAATCCAGCTATTTTATAGCTATATTTAATTCCTATTTATATTAAAAAAACAAAAAAAAAACTGTCGTTCTCGCTATCCATCGCTACAACCCTAACAGCGACACCATACCTATACGCTACGTAGCGCGCTAGAGCGATCGCTGCGATCACTATTGACAACTACGAATGGTATAAGCGGTTGCATGACTTAAAGAATACAGTTTCGGTGACTTTCAACTCGTTTGATAGTTGATAGTTGATACCTTTGATTTAAACACGGAAATCTGTGTACAAATTACTTTATAATTACTTACGTTGTACATCAAGCACGGGAACAAACTGAACATTATCTCGAGTAGCTATTCTTCCCGTTGAGCTCTCCAAACGTGGTCCAGTATCAGCATCCAAAATCTGTTAGATGGTTTCGTTAGGGTTGTAAACCAAATACTACTAACATTTGGAGGAAAAAGTAACTAAAAGACGACAATATTCAAGTGGCTTGAGTTTGACAATTTGTTTACATCCATGGTTGTTGCTAGTATTTTTTTGCAACATAATCACATCTTACAACTTAGTAGTGCATAAAAAATATAAATTCGGTTCTTTTTGTAATATGTAGAAGTGGTAAAATGTGCAGGCGTGGGTCAAAATAGTAACTTTTACATGGGTCAGGTTAAGTTAACCCAAAACACTTGTCCAGATTTCTTATACAGAACTAGTGAGTAAAATATGATAGCAAAAATTATTTTATCTCGGTGATAACTCTCAAAACAAAGTTTGCGTGACTTTTACCTCCATTTGTTTAAAATCAGCATTACCGACTCCAACGATTAGAATTGAGAGGGGCAGATCAGAGGCTCTGACGATTGCTTCTTTAGTTTCTTGGAGATCAGTAAGAACTCCATCCTAACAAAATAAGATATTATTTTATAAATTTTAGAAAAATAAAAAGAGTAATGGGCATATATATAATTGTTTTACTACATGTTTACCGTTATGATTAGCAAGATAAAGTACTTGGTGGGATTGGTTGAGAGGGATTGAGCAGCTATTTCCGCAGCTTGATTGACTACTTGACCAAATAAAGTGGGCCCATGAAGAGAAACGGTATGCAACGCATTCTTATAAGCATCCATTATGCCTTGTACTCCTTCAACCTCGAAGCTACCAGCATTTCCACTGAGGTTGAAACAATGAGATACAGAGCCATCGTATAGTTTCCCACCAAAACCCCAAGCGGGAAACCGTTTATCATAATCATAAAACTGTATGACTTCCCCAACCTCCATGATAGCCTGGAATCAGAAAAATACATATATCTAACTGTTAATAAAAGATTCCAATTAATGCCACATGGTAATCTCTTCTTCAACCTCACAATTTTACTTTTACTTTATTTAAAATACTTCTATTATCTTTATCCTTATTATTATTATTATTATTAGTTTTAAATAATTAATTAATTAATTGATTTTTACCTTTAAAGATTGGTAAAACTTCCTAATATTATAAAATAATTATTATAACAAAGACAAATAATTATTATAACAAAGACAAATCTCATAAACAAAAAAACGATTGAACTTATGACACGGAAAATTTAAATAATATTATAATTTGTGAAACAATTGATATATTCATCAACAATACACAAATTCAACTGTGTGATAGGATTATAATATTGTTACATTTAGAGTTAACATTTATTAACGGTATTACACATTTTTATAAGAATATAGTTTATATTTCCTCAACCCATGTGATAAATTCATGAATTGTGAATGTATTAGATTATAATCTAAGTAGTTAATGCGGTAAAATATCGGATATCGGTCAAGGAACGGTATTTGAGATATCGGTTATTGCGGTGGGATATTGGTAATTTTAATATCATGCTAAATTTATATATATAGAAATTTAACACTAACAATTCAGTATACTCTCCTACCATTAACAAATTAACCTATTGCAACTTGCAAAACACTAACAATTGTAGCAAGGAGGAACTCACTAACATTTAAAACACTAACATTTAACATTAACAACTAACAATTAAGACCTAAAACACTAATAGCAACAATAAGAAGAAAGGCGAAGGGTAGAAGTAAGAAGAAAGGTACTGATATCGGGAAAATCGGTAATATATCAGTCAATATCGGTCCAATATCGTTCAAATGTCGGGTCAATATCACCAATATTATCAGTGCCGATATTCTGACTGATATTTTGTACTAATATCTCGGTAGCGGACTGATAACCGATATATCATTGATATATCGGGTGATATATCGGGATATTAACTACATAGATTATAATATTATTACATTCTTTAACCTTGTGATAAGGATTATATAGAAGTTTATGATTTACATTTCTTATATTTAACCTGTGTAATACACGGGTTTATAACACCTATAAATTAAAATAATAGTCGATCTAGATTTTTTTATATTTAACCCGTGTAGTACACAGGTTTATAAGCTAGTAAACTAATAAATAGGCATTCTCTAATTACATTATGTAACATAAAAACACTACAAAGTTTCCAATTCAAGAGTAACGGGGTCAAAATTTCCAACTCTGTACAAAAGGATTTTGAGTGGGTATTTATAAACTAGAGAAAAAAAAAGACCACCTAACCTGCTGGTATGAATTTAAGCGGCCAGAGTAGTCAATATAATGCAATGAAGTCGGGCTTCGAGGATCACCATTCGAAGCTGTGAAGAATTAGAAACCATTAGTAGATATCACATTTTAGTGTAATGAATTAAAGCACACTTACCTGTAAAATCAACAGCAACCATAAAGTTGAGTTCAAAGCCACTGGAAATATAATCAAGAAAACTATACAACTCCTTCTCTTCATATCCCTCCACATAAAGTTTACCCTTGAGAACCTATATAACATGTAAACATAAGAAATCTTTACACATGATCTAGACACATTTTTTGTGCGGTTACAATGCTTCATTTTTGCAAGGTACATTATTTTATCATATCATACTTTAAGAGAACTGCAGGAGTGTAACACTGCTAAGTAACCCTTTGAAAATTGTATTACGACAAACGAACATAATTTACCTTCTCATTATCTTTGTGACGAGAAGATGGAATGACAAAATTTGCACCTACTTTTGCATTGTAAAGATTTTCCATACCTTGAATTGATGTTTGTAGTTTACTGTAAATAATAAAAGATTTCACAATTATTTCCTTATAGTTTCAGATCTAGTTAAGCTTTCACAATTATGTCCTTATAACTATAAAGAGATGTGTCATTTATGCAACAACAGCAAAATAACAATAAAAAAATTACCCAATAAGTGTGTGGTTGCCATTGCTATTGAAGTCAAAACACTCTATAACTAGAGGGTTATCCTGTAAAAAAAAGAATAAAATATATGGCATCATATAAGGATGATTTTCAGCAAATATAAAAGAATAAAACTAGCCAACTTCACCTTGCTCACGTATTGCTGCGTATTTATACACAGCGGCTTCCATACAGGGTCCAAATTGTTGTTCACTACTTCGGTCTTGCAAATTGGAATTGGACTTCCAGCTTCAACGACCCTAGAGATTCTTAAGAACGGATCCTAAAGAGATAAAAATAATAAAATTGAAAACAGATTCTAATGATCAAATTGACCATGACTTTATTACACTTTCAGTTAGAGTAATTACACTTTTAGAGAATCGGTCCTTGTTATCCAAGTTTGAACATCCGAGTCTCATCTCAACAGCCATTTTGGAAGCAATGGTTTCCTCAGCACGAACGGTTATTGAACCCAGATTTCTGACATCATGCCCATTTCTACCGCGAAGTTTGAGGGTCATACTTCGGCTTCGTTGAGTCATGATCTGCCAATGTCAGAAGAACTGGAATCAGCTTAGATCATAATTAAACATGATTCAAAACATAAGACGATTGAACTACAAGTAAACTTACCTCTGACAAAACATAGTTAGCTTCACCAACAAAATCTTGCTCTTTTAGATCCAGCATCTGTGCAATATATACATAATTAAACGTGATTTAAAACATAAAAAGAATGAACAACTTTGAGGAACACATAGGGGTGTTCAAAAGCTTGCAGCTCGCTCGGAAAAAAGCTCGGTTGTAAACGAGCCGAGCTCGAGCTGGGCCTGGCTCGGCTCGTGATCTCACGAGCCAGCTCGAATTTTTTTTATTTTATATAGATTAAAAATAAAAAAATATGTGGGATGGGGTTGAAGTGTTAACATTTTAAGTTTAATTAGTCAATAGCATATAAAATATGGGAAAATAAACAAAATACATACATATAATACTTCTAATATGCCTTTCGGTCTTTATAATACTAGAAATATAAAAAAATACATATAGATACATGTGTATTTTTTTGTTTTTTATGTTATTGATATATCTATAAAATAAAAAATAATTAAAAAAATTAACGAGCCGGCTCGATTTGGCTCGGACATTTTACGAGCCAAGCTTGAGCTCCCCTTTACAGCTCAATAAAATAAATGAGCCGCGCGGCGCTGACTCGTTTAAGTTCGAGCCCGAGCTCAACCTGGCTCGGCTCGATTACAGCCCTAAACACATACGCTAATCACCCAAACAAAGAAATCCAAGTTGGAAAAATGTGTGGTTCAGGTGGGTTGGGAAATGGGTGAAAACAAGTAATATGGATAGGGTTGGTTAGACGTGAAATTATTGAACTTTTTATAAATTATTAGTGTGTAAAATATGAACGCAAAAGTTATATTCTTTTGATAGTACTCCGGTTTTTGCAAATGATTTATGAGTTTTTAAGCACTAAAAATACCATTTGAGACGCCTCCGACCTTAAGAACTATTTGACAAGTTAAGAAGTAAAAATAACACGAATCGACACATTTATAAGTACATGGGATAACAATGCCACCCCAAATAAAACGACTAAGAGTTAAAAGAAGTTTTATAAACCTTGGTTGACAAATTATGATACTTTGTATCCACATCATACACCTTGAAGCTGAAAATGAACACGGACACATGCAGATAGTTTACTAAATATTCAACACTGTTGTACCAAATGATATAAACAACTAAAAAACTAGTGGGATGCTTACACCAATGGCTGAACAATCTCAAAGTGAAATACAACACTGATTTTCTGAATCCACATAGGATTCAAGCTGTTCATGATCACTTCAGTGCGACCAACTTCCTCGAGAAATCCTTTTTTGTTCTTGGCATATACAACTGCCATAGGGTCGCTCTACATTTAAGAAAAAGCTTAACGTCAAACATATTCTTAGGTTTGTAGAATTGCAAAACAAACAACAGGAGAAGATGTTAATACGAAAAAAGTATACATCGAAAAAAATTGATAAAGAATGCTTAAAAGAGATTAAGAGAAGTGGAAGACGGAGAAAAAGGCTTAACATGAAAATAATACATACAACCAAGAATGATAATATAAAAATAAGATCTAGTTGAAGTACCTTTGACATGATGTCAAGATCACGTAATTTTGAAGCTGATAAAGATAACTGCAATTTCATTATCAAGGAGTCAGTCTCATAGTAACAACGAACAAAATACAGAGCAAGAAGAATATGATAATTGTGTTAGCCATCATGTTATGTTGACTTGCATGTATGGAAACTAAAGTCAGGTTGACTGTTGGCATGATTAACCTCTTCCTAGTAACGGAAACACAATAAAGGAACCAAGAAACTAACTCAATAAAGGCGCCTACAAGTCTTAAAAGCAGTTGAGCAATAGAATGTACCACAAAACATCTTTTAATATATCAAAAGCAAAAGTAAAAGTAAAACGTAAAAGAAAGAGGTGCGCCTTGCGTATGGTCAAGCTGCCACAGGTGCGCTACATACGATATTAGGGATCATGATTGTAATTTGGTGTCAAATCACATAAGGAGCTATCCTAACATACCCATTGCCCACAACAACAACCATACCCAGTATAATCCCTCAACTACAAAACCATATCCAGAAATAAAAGTCAAATAAAAACATACATAGCGAAATAACACCTCATATAGACACACATGCAAGCGATAACACCCATTAACTATAGAAATTGACTAATTATCGTAATCTCCTTCTCCAATTCACAACCAAACACTCCCTTAATTAGGCTTCTAGGTTGTCGAAAATCGAAATTATAATTCTAATTTCAACAGGTTAGAACAAACTGATCGTTTAGATTCAAACAATGCCCCAAACTAGACATTGAATAAATTTTGGATACCTCGATGACAGTGTAGAGGGGTTGAAGGCCTTTCGACCGGTAAAACACATCAACAGCCTCATCTGGTGGCTTACTAGATGAATGCGTAACAACAACGTTGCTGTTGTTGGTACTCGGACCCTTTTGATGTTGTAGGTTATGCCCACCACCAGCTCCCACCCCTACGGCTGATTTTCCTCCTTTAACATCCGAAAAACACCCTCCCATTATGTACGATTTGGTTCCAGATCAACCAATTTTTATGAATACGATTCAATTTCAACTGACGGACCAACCAACCAACACATACGAATTCTTCTGATTGAATCAAATGAGTCTTGTCAATATGTACATATATTTCGTGAGGAATGAACAATAATTTTGCGCGTTCTTTTCCACGTAACTTTCGATGGAACTGAGGTATATAATTTCTTAAGATTTTATTGATTACGTTTCCTTGTAAATATCCCAGTTGTAAATCGTCGTAATGTTATATATTAAAAAGCTTTTAAATTGTTATTTAAACTGTTATGATTATCTTTAATAGAAGATTGTATTTGATTTATCCTTAACTAGGTTTGTTCCCCGTGTGTTACACAAACAATTTAAACTATATAATAAATATTCTTGTAAATGCAAACCAAAGATGTAGACATTTATATACCAAATTGATATAAATGAGTTAATATAAAAATGGTGGATGTTACTATTATAAAACTCATCAAAGAAACATGTAATTAAATTGTCGCTAAAAATAATACAAAAATATATTATATTATATAATACTTATTATTGTATTTACATATTACATTATACTTAATGAGAAATAAAACATTACGATTATAATTCACACATTACCAAAAAAATGTTCACATAATTATTAGATTTTTAGCTTGATTTTCGCTACGTATTGCAACATTTATTTATATGTGTGTATATATATATATTTAAAGTTAAATAGTAATAAATTATAAAAATAATATGTTAAATAAAGTATATAAATGATCCCTGTGATTTATTAAAATTTTGAATTTAATCCTTAATTTTTCAAAAATAAACGAACACTATAGGTAGTTAGTAATAACAATCAAGTTATATATTTAGTTATTATAATAATATGACAAACAAATTAATGACCTAAGTATGAACAATCAAGTTATATATTTAATTTAATAATAATAATAATATGACAAAACAAATGTAGAACCTAACTATATATACAATTTCTTAAAATAAACTAATACACAATAATTAAAATACCCATAATAAATAAATGAGATATTTGAGTGTGTTCCATTTCCATCAAACTAATTATTGCCTAAAAAAGAATTGTTTTAACAATGTTTCATATTTAATAAGTATTTTTTAAGAGATGAAAACTTGTATAAAACAAGTATAGAACTAGTGTTAAGCACCCTCGTATTGCGGCGGGGGCAAACACCAGTGCCACACTCTGCCAGCGACCATCAACATTGAAGTTGCGGCGTGTTAATGAGAAGAAATTAAATCGAAACGTAAAACATAGAATAGAATAACTAAGTTGATCTAGGACCCGTGCGTTACAATGAACCCGCGTCTAATTTTTCCCGTTTAACAGGTTCATCATAAGCTATATATAACATATATCATTGCCACTATACAAACCATAATGCATACATTACAACAACCACCATTGCATCAATATGTGTCTTAACATGTACAACCAACAAAACAAACAATACAACAAAGAAAACCGAAAACACACCTAAAGCATAAAGTACAAATCCACCATGCACAAACATGTTACAAAAATATAATATACAATTTTAAAATTTATCGATAGATATTTTAATAAAATATATACAATTTCTTAAAATAAACTAATACACAATAATTAAAATACCCATAATATAAATGAGATATTTGAGTGTGTTCCATTTTCATCAAACTAATTTTAAAATTTATCGATAGATATTTAATAAAAAATATGTTTCGTTAATAAATAATTATGAATTTTTTTCTAGAAGAGATTAAATTAAAGTTAAACTAAATAATATTTATCTATAAGAGATTAAACTAAATAATATTTAATAAGAGTGTTATCTATAGTTAATTAGAAGATCTTAAACTAAATGATAATTATCTAGAAGATACATAGCTTAATATTATGACAAGTGTTCAAAAAATGGTTTCTTTTATTATATAGTATAAGTATATAGATAGATTATAACCTTAGATGTAGAACCTAAGCAACTTGTTACAACAACTTTAAAAAAGCACTTCTGTTTTTTGTTTTTTTTTCTTTTTTGCGTTAACTGCCATTTTAGTCCTGTGGTTTGAGTCATTTTGACAGTTTAGTCTAAAGGTTTGAAACGTTACCATTTTAGTCCAATAGTTTCAAACGTTGCCATTTAGTCCACTGGGTTAACTTTATCCATTTTTTTGTTAATGAGAAGGGCAATTCGGTCATTTTATGTGTAATTCTGTTAACTATACAGGCAATTCGGCCACCGAATTGCCCTTCTCGTTAACAGAAAAAATGGATGAAGTTAACCCAGTTGACCAAAATGGCAATGTTTGAAACTATTTGGACTAAGATGACAACGTTTCAAACCTTTGGACTAAACTGGCAAAACGACCCAAACCACATAGACTAAAATGACATTTAACTTTTTTTTTATGCAACTTGTTACAACAACTTTAAAAAGTCACTTTTTTTGGCCAACAGTTTCTGTGACCACCACCAACTTATTGGTGAGATGGAAAAGTCTATGGTTTATTTGTGGACTCGATCCGTCTTTTGAAACCTTCTCTACCACTCATTTGGTTGTTCAACACCTACCAAATTTTGGTGAGCTTATTAGAACTTCTGTATCTTCGGTTGCCCACCAATTTTGATGCTTTTCGACTTTCGTTCAGCCACTCATATTATTATCCGGTTGCCCACCAAACTGTTGGACAACGCTCATCCCTAAAATATGTTGTTTACCCCTAACTATTCAAACTTATGTATCTTCGGTTATTGGTAGTTTCCTTATTTAGGTGATTACACGACTCATAAACTAGCTCCCCGAAGTATTGTGTATTATCGGCTATAACACTAAATACAAAGGCTATCAGTGCTTGGAACGGGCTACTTCCCTAATTCATAGAACTCGACATGTCCATTTCAATGAAACAACGTCTACATTCCCTGGGAAACATCTCCTATTAATCTGGCTACATTATTGTAAAGTGATTGATATCAGAAAACGGTGTATATGTTGTACGTCTATGAAAACAAAAAGATCCTAATCAAGCTATAGGGTAACAAATAAAAAACACCTACTATTTTCTATATTACATCCCATAAAGGGCCTGCACAATACTCAGAACCACCAAACGCCATCATGTCACGGTGACTTGCGGGTATGGAAACCAAAGTCAGGTTGACAGTTGACTTGTAATCTACTACGCGAATGAGTAATGACTTTACCGGAATATTCTCAGCATGGTCGAATGATTTAACCTCTATGTACCATAAAAAAACCAAGCAACCAACCCAATAAAGGTGCCTCCAAGTTTTAAATATGATATTTCATTTGGGTCACCATAGTTCAGAACCTTGTAACTTCAAATCAGTTAACAGAATATACTATAAACCATGTGGGTTAGTAGTTAGTAGTACTCTTGAATTATCTTTTGATGTGTTAGTGGGTAATTGTTAGCGGTAGTAGAGGTTTAGTAGTAGGGTTAGTGGTGTTAATTGTTAATTCCTTATAAGCCTATAAATAAGCAAGCATGTATGTTCTAGATAGTGAAGAAAGCATGAACTAATCTCCTAAGTCTCCCAAATATTACCATGTCCCTTTTGTGTCCCAAATTGGTACACATCACCCTCACCTCGCATGCACTTAATGAAAGGGGCGCGGTCAGCAAATGTTAATTGAGACGCATAGGCATCGCCTCACACAAACCAAAGCACTCGCCTCACCTTGCGAATGTTGCCCAGGTGCCCGCCCCTGGCTCCTGGCTACATAGCTGAGAATCAGCAGTTTTAGGGAGTTTTGTAATGTAAGGTTTTGAAGTGTGGAACGAAATAATTAAGATCATGATTTTCTAGTTATATAGTGTCAAATTCATACGGAGTTATCATTCCTATAATAAAATTTAACTACAAAACATAGTTGTTAATGGCGAATAGTGACAGATAGCGATAAGGTACCTATATGCTACATAGCGAATAGCGATAAACAGCAGGCGGCTATTTTATAAATAGCGATACAGTAGAAAAAAATGTATATTATGTCAAAATACTCTGGTATACATATGCTATTTTACATGTATATTTAACAAAAACCTAAAATCCAGCTATTTTATAGCTATATTTAATCACTATTCATATCAAAAAAATAAAAATAAAAATAAACTGTCGCTACTCTCGCTGTCTATCGCTACAACCATAATAGCGAGCCTAGACCTATACGCTATGTAGCACGCCATAGTGATTGCTACGCTCGCTATTGACAACTATGCTACAGAAACCACACAATTATCTTAATCTCATTCTTCAACTCACAACCAAATTCATCCAAACACTTCACCAAACGCGCTTCTAGGTTTTAGCTATCCACATTCTAATTTCAACTAATTATACCCAACCTATCGTTCAAATTTCAACCAATTCCCCAAACTACATCAAACAGAAGGCAATTTCAACTCCTACTCATTAAACTATCAAACTGTAACCTAATTATCAACAGAAATTGATATAACCTATCGTTTAAATTTCAAAAAAAATTCCACGAACTACATCAAACAGAAGGCAATTTCAACTCCTACTGACAAAACTAAACCGTAACCTAATTAACAGCAGAAATTGATATACCTCAATTCGAGTGTACAGCGGTTGAAAACCTTTGGACAGATAGAATTGATCAACAGCCTCATCTGTTGCCGCCGTACTGGATGAACTAACAACCACGTTGCTACTCGTTCCTCTTTGATATTGTAAATTATGACCACCACCGCCACCGCCGACGGCCTCTTGTCCTCCGCTGACGTCGGAAAAACAGCCTCCCATTCTGTATAATTCTGATGAGTGATATTCAACTTCAACTGACGATTTTCTGTTATATTTTGATTTTGAATCTCCGACGATATCCTATCGGTTATATAAAGGATATTTATATTTATGTGGCACGTTTCGTGAAGGGAGAGGTAAATAAAGGGAAAATTACATTACAAAAACATTTAAAGGTTGACCGATAAATTAACAAAATAGATATTTACTAGGCTTAGCTGGCGTTTTTTTGGTAAAAATATTGGTTTAGTTGACTTTTTTACCGTAACCATGGGTTTTGGTTGGTGTTGTTATGGATAGGCGTAGGCTAAATTCTAAGCCTGTTAGGGCCGTCCATCACTCACTACACACTCATCATTCACAACTTTCAATTAAGTTCCGTCACATCATCGAGCCAAATTTCATCACTAGTGATGGAATTTAGTGGGAGTGCCCATAACTCTTGATCACTCACCACAACCATCCTGATCCACTCTTCACCATATGCTTATAACTCGTTATGGCTACAACGGAAACTAATGTTCACGTGTTATGGCTACAACTCGGGGTGGTGTGAAAACGTGTTATCATGCGTGGTGGAGGATGAAAACAGGGGCACCCCATCACCACTAATGGTCTTAGCTGACGGAGTTTGTGTGATAGACCCCGATTGGAAAAAATGAGAGGTGATGATTAGTTATTTAGAGTAAAATGTTAAAATGGTTTATGAGTTTAGATCATTTTTGTCACTTCAGTCTAAAAATGAGTTTTTTGTATTTAGATCCTTGAGGTTTCATTTTTGTTGTCATTTTCATCAAGTTGGCAAACACAGTTAAAAGGTATCGTTAACTCCGATGGACGATTTTCGCAATTCACGAACCTCAAAGAATATTTTGGCACTTTTTCATTTATTTTTTTCTTTTTTAATTTTATAAATTTTATTTTATCTTTAAGAAATAATTATAAATAAAACATATACACAAATTTATATATTTACACACTTATTTTTTTAATTTTCTTTTTTTACATTTAAATAAAAATAATAATAAATTAATGATGTTTGGTACGACAAGAGAGACTGGGTGGTACTGATGTTTGGTATGACGGTCGACGAGGGTAGATGATGTACGGGTGCCAAGATAAAGGGGGTGGTTGTGGCGGCGGCAATGGTGGTGGTTGTGGTGATGGAGGTGGAGAAAAGAGAAAGATATAAGAGAAAGAGTGTGTATATAATGGCGGGGCTTGAGCGAAAACTTAGTGGGAGCCGGACTCTTAAAATCCAATTCAATGGCGGCCGGATTTTTAAAAA
Organism: Scalesia atractyloides; assembly: GCA_947069175.1. Taxonomy (NCBI): domain Eukaryota; kingdom Viridiplantae; phylum Streptophyta; class Magnoliopsida; order Asterales; family Asteraceae; genus Scalesia; species Scalesia atractyloides. The sequence continues at coordinate 76,918,164 of CAMTDV010001633.1, read as the reverse complement.
TTCCAATATTTTACACTAAAAAAACTCGATAATATATCTATACATATAAAATTATAAAAATGTGTGTATATGTACATATAGATTCTAGTTAATTTATTATTTTTTATTTTAAAGGTAAAAATGAAAATTAAAGAAAATAAATGTGTGTATATAAATGTATGCATATATATAGTGATATATATTATATTTATAATTATTTTTTTGTTTTCAATTTAAAGATAATAAAGAAAATAAAAAAAATAAAAGAATAAATGGGTAAATTGTCAAAATCGTTCATGAGGTTTGGGAATTGCCAAAATCATCCGTGACTTAAACAATATATTTTAACTGAGTTAGTTATTTGGATAAAAATGACAATAAAAATAAAATCTTAGAGAACCAGATACAAAAAGTTTTATTTTGGACTAAATTGACAAAAATAACCTAAACTCGGTGACCATTTTAGCATTTTACTCTTTAGTTACATAAAGGCGAATTTCGATGTCTGTTTTTAAAAAATTTTGGTGGACTTTGACTATTTTTTTAGTAATTATCCCTAAATAATTTTTTTAAGTTTCGACTCACTTTCCATGCCATTTAGTAATTTAGATAGTAGGGCTTTAAATAAAGCAATTATTTAATTATCATAGCCTAGTGATTTATTTAATAATTTATATAAAGAAATGAAAAGTCTTTCATCTATAATAAGCATTATTAGCGCATATGACTAAATGGTTACGAAAGTGAAACCATAGGAATTGAAATCACAATTTTTAAACTAATGGACAAATAGTGATTTTTGATAAAACACATGGACGAAAACAATAATTAACTCATCTAAATATTTTTAAAGATCTATTATACATGCTCAATCGTGTTTTTAAATGGCTTAAATGGCAATATTCAAGTAGGTCGCATGTGAGATTAACACCGCTAAAAGAAAGCCATCATCAACAAACTAAATTTTGATTTAATCTACTCTAATTATTAGAATTTTGAAGTTGAATTTGAATTCAAATTTTATTTGAAAAACTAGACTTGGCTTCCAATTCAAAACTCAAATTCGGTTTGAATTCGGGTTGATTTGATTTGATTCATTTCGAATTCCCATCAAGTTTAGAAACGGATTTAATTAATATTTTTATAATTGAGATTATTAGGTGATAAAGTGATTTAGGGTTGAAGTTGGACTTTAGAATTATTGTTAATTGAGCATGTTGCATGCCAAATACTATTAACTTAAAAAAATATGCACACTTATAAATTATGCATTGATAAAGAATAAAAAAATTATATGCATAATTAGAATTCAATTTTCTTATCAAAAATCTATTCTAAACTAAGTCGAGTTCAATTAGAAGATCGATATCAAGTTTTTAAGTAACTTAGATTTGAAATTTCGAATCGAAATTCAAATTTTTGTTTTCTGATTTGAATTGAATTACGAGTTCTTCAAGCCCTAACCAAATACTAAGCTCAATAGGTTTTCTATAGACCAATGTGTGGATGGAAGTATAGTAAATTTTATATAAATTAAAAATGAAAATTACCAATTAATATCAAGGATCTATAAATTGGTATAAAAACATGGTATTTTAATTTATAAAACTAGGTTATCCGTACTATACGGATTAGGTACAAAAAATAATGCAATGAAAAGCATTTATAACAAGTAGTTATATATAAAATTAAATATGATAATAAAGATTACAAATTAATGTTACATTTACAATTTACAAATATATTAATACAAATACAAATTACAAATCTCTAAAAAGTTTTTACAGACAACATTGGATGTCCAACTCTCAAGATTATGTTGTTCCCAAAAAAAACCTTGTAAGATTCGTTATTATCAATTAACAATTTAAATTCATCTCTGCTTTTGATTCTGGAAAAAGCCACGTACAGACTACATAAAAACACTAGTAAAAAATAAACCAACTATGGATAGCGATTATCTTGGAAGTTCAATCCGTAGACTCGGGTAAAAGTTCAACGTTTTTTTTTTTCTAAAATATAGAATTCAACGCTCTAACGTGTCTAACTATACAATAAATATGTACAATTTCTGTTAAATGGATTGGAAATTACAACTCTAACACTTTACAAATGTGAAGTCTTCCAAGTCTATGGATTATCCATTTGAAAAAGACTTTTTTTTCCATCATCTAAAATACAAAGTTATGATATCATATAGTGGTAAGCTTAATGATGTTCCAACTCTAACACTTTACAAATGTGAAGTCTTCCAAGTCTATGGATTATCCATTTGAAAAAGACTTTTTTTTCCATCATCTAAAATACAAAGTTATGATATCATATAGTGGTAAGCTTAATGATGTAAGTTTCTCACTAAGCCCCTCCCTGAACCCACTTCGTGTGCCCTAAACGAACCCTGGCATGACATGCATGTGCGCTTATATATCGTGGTATATGTGATATGAGGGCAAATCTTGGAAAAGACTTATACGGACTTACTATGAATAGCGGTTGTCCTTAAAATTGAATCCATTAACTCGGATAAAAGTTCTAAGGTTTTAAAACGCAAGCACGTTGCCACCCTCAAACTTTTTGTTTTTGCATGGTGCGCTTTTTTTGCAAAATGTTATACATTCTGTCAAACAGACATTTCCTTTACCGTCCAGAAAATGTTAAAAAGACAATTATACCCTCAATTCTTTTTCACCCTCATTTCAAGCCCTAATTTCATTGCCTTTCCTAACGATCCACATCGTTGTCAAACATACACCCATCGATTCGATCCAATCCAAGCTACTGACCAACAATCCATCGTTAATTAGTCTAAAATTAGGTTGAATTGTTTACAAGTCTCAATGCTCATCATCTTCATCTTCAAAATTGAGCTCACATAGAGTTGAAGCATCGGATGTGATTTTCTCTTGTGGTGATAGTACCTGCTATCACATCTCTAGGACTGAAGCTAACCCTCGCTGACGATTCTTGTGTTGTGTAAGTGTTGCAACTAGTAATTTTGTTTACTAATGTGTGTGTCACCAGAGTGTTAACGTGTGTGTAGTCATAGTGTTAATGTATGTGATCAGATTGTTAATATGTGTGTCATAATAACCTGTGTGATCATGTTTAGGTGTGTATGATCACATTGTTACATTTGAATTACAAAAGGGCAATTATGGTTCACTTAGGTGGGTTGATACTCTCATGTGTCCAGATGTGAAGTGTAACATTTGTCAAAAACGGGTTTCCAAAACCCGCTCCGTTTTGTAACCAAATATCAAGTTATAAAAGTCACGTTGAATATTTATGAGTATTTTGATTTAAAATGATACATAATTAATAAATAAACTAAACTATAAAAATTATATTTGATAAAAAGTTAAAACAAAATAAATAAAAAAGAAATGCTGCTGCCGGGACTCGAACCCGGGTCAGCCGGAATCTAAATCCAAAGACTTAACACACACCACATCACCAATCCGCCACTTGATCATTTTGTGAAGTTCTGGGGAACAATTAAATCATATATGCAACAGAAAGTCAACCTGTTACGCCAACTGAAACTGATATCGGCTTTCAAACCGATCAAGACGTTTGATCTCTCGCGGAATCCTGATCATAACCGATAAAACCGATATCTTAAATCAATTCGACGTTAATGAACTTAAATTCAGGTGTTGTTTGGTTTTTATAACCGAAAACTTTTATTCTGAAATTACTTCAACAAAACACTCATCTCGCGATTCAATATCATTCCCAAAGCTTCTAATTCTGTGTTTACTCTATTTTCTGGTCGTCGGAAGTGCTTTCTGATCATCGCCGGAATTCTCTGCAAGTCGCCGGAAAACCGAGATTCAACTCAAACCGGTAAGATACCTCGACTTTACTGTTTCAATCAATTGTTAGAACCTTACTAACATTAACCCATCGCTCATAATCAACCACAGACGACATTGCTGGACTTTCTGTTTTCACCGGAAAACTCCTGGATTTGTCGGAAACTCACTGATTACCGGTATGCTCATTCAAACATACTGATAATCAATACTCATTAGTTCAATTTCACATCTAATCCCTTCAACCTGTTAATTGATTCTCACAGCCGAAGGTTCCAAAACAGAGCCGACGAGCTTCGCCGGATTCTCTGAAGAAGACGATCTGTTCGGTATTTTCTTTCCCCAAACTCTTCGGTTCAATGCTTTCAAATTGTTCATCTTGTTCATTAACTAAATTAATCGCGTATCAGTTGCTTTGATTGATGTCTGTGTTTGAAATGAAGAAGACGAGTTCAGAGATGGCATAAGATTAATTAAAATCGGAATTATAAACGGGTTAGACACACAGTCCAGCGGTGGACTGTGTGCAAATAAAAAACATACACGTCCCGAGTTCGATCCCTGATACACGCACTCCTTATGTAATAGAATGCCTTTTTGATTAAAACTAAACCGGGTTAATCCTGTTAGTTGTTAAGTATAACAAAAACCGAGATATTAACCAGGTTAGACACACAGTCCAGCGGTGAACTGTGTGCAACACTGAATCGCACGTCACGAGTTCGAAACCTGATACTGGCACCGGTTCGTTGAATTAAAACGTTTTAGAAATTAAAAGAATTTTGGTTAAACCGAATTAGTATATAAATATAATTAAAAACAAGATTATTTCGGGTTAGACACGTAGCTCAGTTGGTAGAGCTGCGTGCACGCGTACGAAAGGTCTCGGGTTCGAGCCTCACTCGGCGCAAACTATGTCACTGACCGAACCGGTCAACAAGTCAACAGCTCAACGGTCAACGGTCAACGCAAAATAAACAATTTTTTTTATATTTTATTTATTTAATTTAATTTAAAAATCAATTAAAAATACTTAAAAATAACATTTTTAAAGATAGAAAATAGCCTTAAACCCACAAAAATATATCTAAAAATTTCATTAAAATCCTTAATAAAATCCACTCATTTAATATATTTTTCCGTTATTATTTAGGTTAGTGTTTCTCGTTGTTCCGCTCATCTAATTCGTGCGCATCTCACCATCTCCAATCCAACGCACCCAATGTGAGTGAATCTTTACAAATTCCCCGTTTTTAATCACGTTTTGGGGTGTATCATGTGTCTTGTTATATATATATTATAATTAAACCATTGTGCATACATCATATCATGAACATGTGTATTCAGTTTGTTTCAAATGTTGTGTAGTTATTGTTGGATGCAATTTATTATTTTCAGTACATGCAATCTCATAGGCCGCCGCTCCCCATTACATTATGAGCGTTGAGCATGTTCCCCATTTCATTATGAGGTTGAACCTGGCGTGCCCACATACGATCGGCTCCGTTTGATTGAGCCTTGATCGCACATACATTTTACATTTTCAGTACATGCAATACGATCGGCTCCGTTTGATTGAGCCTTGATCGCACATACATTTTACATTTTCAGTACATGCAATACGATTCCGTTTGATTGAGCCTTGATCGCACAGTTTCAATTATGTTATTTATTGTATGATGTTGGTATGTTAATGTATGCTATCATATGTTATTGTATGTTATAGTTGTGATTGCTATTTGCCATTGCTTGATTATTTACATTTGTTCATTTATGTTTATGCACAATTTTTCATTGATAAACTAACAAGTAATTCATTAATAAATGTTTATATAATAAGGTTCACTCGCCAACTTATGTTGACCCAAAAACCCCCATTTTTACACATGATACAGGTGAACCAGCAGCAGCTAGGAACACATAGGATTGGACTAGAAGAATAAAATAATTTAGAGTTGGGATTGTTATGTTTGGTTTATTTTCTTTGTATTGTATGAACATGTTTGGATATTTGGAAATGTAACTTTGACTTTATTAAATATGAAACATATTAGTAAATGTCATGAGCTTTGGTGATAACCCAATTATGCCCCGACTCTTATTCCGCTGCGGGTCGGGGTGTGACAGATTGGTATCAGAGCCATGACTATTGGGATATAGGATAGGTTATTAGACCCTTAGAGCTTATACTATAGTTTATTAGAAACTTATAAGATTTTTGTGTGTTACATGCCAAATTTCATGATGTTTATATGTTTTATGTTAAATGTTACATTCAATATTATGCAAGCATGTTCATAAGTATGTATTATCATATAATGCCTATCATGAATCATATACTCATAACATATCACATCCATGAAAGCACACACCACATCATGATTGCTTTTACAATGATTTTTGTGTTTTCAAATCTCATCAAAGTGAGTTCTCATGACGGGCATGTAGTAACTGGAAGGGTACCAGTACCGGTAGTCGGAACGTCCTGTCTAGGCTGGCATTCGTATAAATCCAAAATAAAGGACCAGTTTGCCTACCTGGGGACTAACGATGAGAGTACGAAGTACCTATTAGGCCAAAGCATGCTATACCAAACGTCGTGTGAGCTAACCCCACTTTGAGTTGTCATTGTGTCTACACCTGGACACGTTCCGACCAAACATCTCATGAACATATTTTGTGGTTTGCATTCGGGTGATGCGAGTGTTAAATTGCCAATACTAATGTGAATCCTACCAAGCCAATAGCCATGGGGGCCCACATGACTATATAGGTGAAGGTATGGGGGACATTTGAGGCCCAACATGAGCAAACCCAAGACATCCTATGGATGTAGTTGCATTATTGATATTTATGTTATTTTCATTTTCTTAAAGACACATGACACCTAAAAAGATACCATAAACTCACAATCTTCTCATTGTATGATCCGGTAGATGTCGTCTAGACAGCAACGAAGGGGTAAAAGATCAGGAAGATCTCAGGAACGTTTGGCCACTCAGATCGCGAAACAAATGGCCACGATACTGCCTGACATTGTGGTCCAAATACAACAAGCCCTCGCTACAAATCCTACTAACCCTCCCCAACAACATGACCAGAACATCGACAACCCTCCTACCAGCAAGTGTTCATACAAACATTTCAAGTCTTGTGATCCTCCTAAATTTGAAGGGACCGAGGGTGTCACTGCTCTCCTACATTGGTTCGAGGAGATGGAAAACACCTTTCTAAACTGCGATTGTCCTGAGGATCGCAAGGTTCGATACGCCACCGGGAGACTATTTGGGTAGCTCTCACTTGGTGGAATACTGAGAAAGGGAAGAGGGGAACTGAAGATGCAATGGCCTTAACTTGGGAGGAGTTAAGGGAAATCATGACTAGACGTTTCTGTCCTAGGAGTGAAATTAAAAAGCTGGAGGACGAATTTCATTCTCTAAAGCAAAAGGAGGGTGATCACACCACCTATAACAAGAGGTTCTTGGAGTTGAACCAAATGGTTCCAAATCTGTTCACCCCAACCTATCGTCTGATCCAGCATTATATTCGAGGACTTCCCTCGAAAATCCAAGATTCAGTTCTCAGCCTCTCACCAGTAACACTTGAAGCTGCTATGGAGCTAGCAACTGAACTGACCGAGAACCGAATTCGAAATGGGAAGTTCAAAGAAGAGAAAAAGAAAGCCCCTGTTGAGGGTCAAACTTCAAACCCTCCCATTTCTTCCTTTAAGTTTGCCAACAAGAGGAAGCGCAACACCAGAAATTTTGCAGTTACTCAAACCAACTCCCCTATTCCTGCTGCACCCATTACTCAAGTCACTCCTTCACCCGCACCATACAGAAGACCTTACACTGGCCCGCTACCAAAATGCAACCGTTGCCAATATCACCATTCCCGTGATCATCCCTGCCAATATTGCACCGGCTGTGGTCGCGCATGTCATACTGTTCAAACCTGCCGCATGCCTCAACGAACGAACCGCCACCAACCTTTAACCCAAACCCACCAACAATTAATGGGTCAAGCCCAACAACCCCTACTATTACCACCCACCCAACATTTAGCCCAAACATATTACCAGCCTAATTATCCTATGGGTCAACCAATGCGGGCTTGCTACAATTGCGGTGACCCGAGCCATTTCAGAAACACTTGTCCAAGGTTGGTCAATATTATTCATGCTCAGGCCCAAGCCAACCCGGTGAATCAAGCAAACCAAGCTCCTCCACCTGCAAGAGGGAGAGCTTTCAATATCAACGCTAACCAGGCCAGAGCTGACGGCAATGTGGTTAACGGTACGTTCCTTATAAATGGTAGATATGCATCTATGTTATTTGATACTGGTGCGGATAGAAGTTTTGTGTCTTTAGAATTTGAACCTATCTTAAACAAAAATCGGGATAAGCTCACGGAATCCATAACGGTAGAAGTTGCGGCCGGGAAACCAGTTTCATTAAACTCTATTATACGCAACTGTACACTCACCTTAAACGACCACGATTTGTCAGTCGACCTTATTTCTATGAAGCTGGGAAGTTTTGATATCATAATCGGTATGGATTGGCTCAGTCATCATCAGGCAGAAGTTGTATGTCGTGAAAAATTTATTCGTATTCCTCTTTCAAACGGACAGACTCTTCGAATCATTGGAGAAACCTCGTCGAAAGGGCTCAGCTTAATGTCTTGTCTTCAAGCTCAAAAATATCTTCGCAAGAATTATGTCGCGTTTTTAGCTCATATCATCAAAAAGGGAACCATGGAGAAGAAACTTGAAGACATTCCTGTAGTAAAAGACTTCCCACAAGTTTTTCCTGACGACATTTCAGGACTTCCTCCAGTTAGAGACGTCGAATTCCGTATTGATCTTATACCTGGTGCTACACCAGTTGCAAAGTCTCCTTATAGGTTAGCCCCCTCTGAAATGCAAGAGCTAGCCAGTCAATTACAATAGTTGACTGACAAGGGATTCATACGTCCTAGCTCGTCGCCTTGGGGTGCACCTGTCCTTTTTGTAAAGAAGAAAGATGGATCGTTTCGTATGTGCATCGACTACAGAGAGCTCAACAAGTTAACAATCAAGAATCGCTATCCTTTACCTCGCATTGATGATCTTCTTGACCAACTTCAAGGTGCCAGCTGCTTTTCAAAAATCGACCTTCGATCTGGCTATCATCAACTTAGAGTGCATGAAGAAGACGTCCCTAAGACTGCTTTTCGAACTCGTTATGGCCACTATGAATTCATGGTTATGCCATTTGGTTTAACCAACGCGCCAGCTGTCTTCATGGACCTAATGAACAGAGTCTGCAAACCTTATCTGGATCGATTTGTTATAGTCTTCATCGACGATATTCTTATTTATTCAAAATCTAAATCTGATCATGAGCGTCATCTTCGACTCATCCTTGCACTTCTAGAAAAGGAAAAGCTTTTTGCCAAATTCTCCAAATGTGAATTCTGGTTAAAAGAGGTGCAATTCCTCGGGCATGTAGTCAATGACAAGGGAATACATGTCGACCCTTCAACGATCAAAGTGGTTCAAGAATGGCAAGCTCCACGTACACCAACTGAAGTAAGATCTTTCCTTGGTCTAGCTGGCTATTATCGTCGGTTCATTTCAAACTTCTCTCGCATTGCTGTACCACTCACGGCTTTAACTCATAAGGGAAAACCTTTCATATGGGGACCCAAGCAAGAAGAAGCCTTTCAAACTCTTAAACAAAAACTTTGTGATGCACCAATCCTCACTCTTCCTGAAGGTTGTGATGATTTTGTAGTCTATTGCGACGCGTCAGGGCAAGGATTAGGCTGCGTTCTAATGCAAAGAGGAAAAGTCATAGCTTATGCTTCGAGACAACTCAAGACACATGAAAAGAACTACACCACTCATGACCTAGAACTTGGAGCCGTTGTGTTCGCTCTTAAGATATGGAGACATTATCTCTATGGTACTAAGTGTGAAATATACACTGACCACAAGAGTCTTCAACATATCTTCAATCAAAAGGAGTTAAACATGAGGCAACGAAGATGGGTCGAACTTCTAAATGACTACGACTGTGAAATTAGATACCACCCTGGTAAAGCAAATGTGGTGGCTGATGCACTTAGTCGAAAGGGTTATGCGAACTCCATTCGTCTTCTATGTTCGCAAATTATAACTGACATTAAAGATCAAATTCGAGAAGCCCAACACGTTTCAATAACGGAAGAAGATGTACGAAAGGAGATGTCCTGTGGAGCTGAGTTAAAAATGAAACTAAATCTGACGGTATTCTGTACTACCTAGATCGTATCTGGATTCCTAACCACAACAATCTTCGTGAAATTCTTATGAATGAAGCTCACAAAACGCGATATTCTATACACCCAGGAGCCGATAAGATGTATCAAGACCTACGATACACCTATTGGTGGCCTGGAATGAAGAAGGATATTGACGTTTTCGTTTCCAAGTGCTTTACATGTTCCAAGGTGAAGGCTGAACACCAAAGACCCTCAGGACTTCTAGTCCAACCGGAAATACCTGTATGGAAGTGGGAAAATATAACCATGGATTTCATTACCGGGTTACCTCGCACTTCCGGTGGGTATGACACTATATGGGTAATTATAGACCGACTTACAAAATCAGCTCACTTTATTCCTATCCGCGAAGATTTCAAGAACGAAAAGCTTGCTCGTATTTATATCAACGAAATCGTAAGCCGACATGGGGTACCATTAAGCATTATTTCTGATCGTGATGGCCGTTTCACTTCACGAACATGGCAAGCAGTACAATCCGATATGGGCACGCGATTAGATCTCAGTACCGCCTATCATCCTCAAACTGATGGACAGTCTGAGCGCACCATACAAACTCTTGAAGATATGCTTCGAGCATGTGTCATAGACTTCAAGGGAAATTGGGACGCCCACCTACCATTAGTTGAATTTTCGTACAACAACAGCTATCATTCGAGCATCGGCATGGCACCTTTTGAAGCCTTATATGGTCGTAAGTGCCGATCGCCTGTATGTTGGCACGAAATTGGGGAAGCTCAAATTAATGGTCCAGAACTGATCCAAGAAACCACAGACAAGATCCATCAAATTCGAAACAATCTTCTAGCGGCTCAAAGTCGTCAAAAGAGTTATGCAGATAAACGACGGAAGCCCTTAGAGTTTAACATTGGTGATCATGTACTTTTAAAAGTATCACCGTGGAAGGGAGTAGTTCGTTTTGGTCAAAAGGGCAAGCTAGCACCACGTTACGTAGGACCTTTCAAGATACTCGAAAGAGTAGGTCCTGTGGCATACAAGCTTGATCTACCAGAAGAACTCAACAGGATTCATCCCACATTCCACGTGTCGAACTTGAAGAAGTGCCTCGCTGATGAGAACCTCCACATTCCGCTGGAAGATATTCAGATTGATGAATCTATGAATTTTATTGAAAGACATGTAGAGATCATGGACTTCGGAGAGAAACGTCTACGACGAAGTCGCATTCCAATTGTTAGGGTACGCTGGGAGTCGAAACGGGGACCTGAGTTTACTTGGGAACGTGAAGACTTAATGCGTGAAAAATACCCGCATCTTTTTCCTACTACTTCAACTACTTAAATTTCGGGACGAAATTCCTAAAAGTAGGGGATACTGACATTTGTAAAAATCGGGTTTTCAAAACCCGCTCCGTTTTGTAATCGAATATCAAGTTATAAAAATCACGTTGAATATTTATGATTATTTTGACTTAAAATGATGCATAATTAATAAATAAACTAAACTATAAAAATTATATTTGATAAAAAGTTAAAAAAAAATAAAAAAAAAATATGTTGCTGCCGGGACTCGAACCCGGGTCAGCCAGAACAACTCCAACAACTTAACACACACTCACATCACCGCTCCGCCACTTTGTGTTTTCTGTTATCTCTAGGAAACAAATGAGATTTATACACAAACTCGGTTAAACCGGTTGCACCAACTGAGAAACGGAAATTGGCAAACCAATCGTCAAATCGCTTATTTACTCGCACATTCAGTTTATAACCGATGCACCGACGATTTTTAATCAAGTCGGAATTGATTGAGCATCAAGTCTCATCATTATCGGTTTTTATAACCGAAAAGTAATCAAGTCCAGATTACTTCAACTCAAGACCACTCTCGCGACTCAGAAATATCATACCAACATCCCATTTCACTTTCGTCACATTTTCAGACCATCAGAACGCCTAAAACAGCTCGCCGGAATTTTCTGCAAATTTCGTCGGAAAACCGTATTCATCCTCAAACGGTAAATCTTTCAATATCATTGCAATTCAACAATTGTTAGGCTACTTCTAACTTAAACCTCTCAATTGAAATCGAATTCAGGCGCTGTATTCAACTAATTCCAGTTCGCCGGAAATCTCCTGAAAGTCTTTATTTCCGTCTGTGAAACGGTAAGGACCTTCAAATCCCGCTGTTAACGTTTGTTATCACTTCAATTCCACGATTGACTAATCAAAATGGTTAATTGTTTTGGTTCAGTTGAGGTACACAAAAACAGAGCCGACGCTTTTGCCGGAAATTCTGTGATATATCATTCCTACGGTATGTTACTTCCAACACCGTTTCTGTCATTTTATTTTAACCTTAGGAATGTTTGATAATCGTAAAAACAAGAAATGGATCAGTGATTCAGTCGACGGAAATATTGAATGAAGAAGACGATGTTAATTAAGTGATAAGTTTATTTAAAACTAGTAAAATGAACGGGTTAGACACACAGTCCAGCGGTGGACTGTGTGCAAAACATATACGCATGTCCCGAGTTCGATCCCTGCTACACGCACTCCTTATGTAATAAAATGCCTTTTTGTTTAAAAACTAAACACGGGTTAACTCAGTTAGTTGTTAAGTATAATAAAAACCGAGATAATAACCAGGTTAGACACACAGTCCAGCGGTGGACTGTGTGCAACACTAAGTCACACGTCGCGAGTTCGAAACCCGTCACTGGCACCGGTTCGTTGAATTAAAATGTTTTTGAAATTAAAAGAATTTTGGTTAAACCGAATTAGTATATAAATATAATTAAAAACAAGATTATTTCGGGTTAGACACGTAGCTCAGTTGGTAGAGCTGCGTGCACGCGTACGGGAGGTCCCGGGTTCGAGCCTCACCCGGCGCAAACTATGTCACTGACCGAACCGGTCAACAAGTCAACAGGTCAACGGTCAACGGTCAACGCAAAATAAACAATTTTTTTTTATATTTTTATTTATTTAATTTAATTTAAAAATCAATTAAAAATACTTAAAAATAACATTTTTAAAGATAGAAAATAGCCTTAAACTCATAAAAATATATCTAAAATTTCGTTAAAATCCTTAATAAAATCCACTCATTTAATATATTTTTCCGTTATTATTTAGGTTAGTATTCCTCGTTGTTCCGCTCATCTAATTCGTGCGCATCTCACCATCTCCAATCCAACGCACCCAATGTGAGTGAATCTTTACAAATTCCCCGTTTAATCACGTTTTGGGGTGTATCATGTGTCTTGTTATATATATTATAATTAAACCATTGTGCATACATCATATCATGAACATGTGTATTCAGTTTGTTTCTGTTGTGTAGTTATTGTTGGATGCAATTTATTATTTTCAGTACATGCAATTTCATAGGCCGCCGCTCCCCATTACATTATGAGCATTGACCATGTTCCCCATTTCATTATGAGGTTGAACATGGCGTGCCCACATACGATCGGCTCCGTTTGATTGAGCCTTGGTCGCACAGACATTTTCATTTTCAGTACATGCAATACGATCGGCTCCGTTTGATTGAGCCTTGATCGCACAGTTCATTTATGTTATTTATCGTATGTTGTTGGTATGTTAATGTATGCTATCATATGTTATTGTATGTTATAGTTGTGATTGCTATTTGCCACTGCTTGATTAATTACATTTGCTCATTTATGATAATGCACAATTTTTCATTGATAAACTAACAAGTAATTCATTAATAAATGTTTATCTAATAAGGTTCACTCGCCAACTTATGTTGACCCAAAAAACCTCATTTTTACACATGATACAGGTGAACCAATAGCAGCTAGGAACACATAGGATTGGACTAGAAGAATAAAATAATTTAGAGTTGGGATTGTTATGTTTGGTTTATTTTCTTTGTATTGTATGAACATGTTTGGATATTTGGAAATGTAACTTTGACTTTATTAAATATGAAACATATTAGTAAATGTCATGAGCTTTGGTGATAACCCAATTATGCCCCGACTCTTATTCCGTTGCGGGTCGGGGTGTGACAAGAAAGCCACCATTGAGGCTCAAACTTCAAACCATTCTGGTTCCTCCTCGAAGTTTACTGGTTAAAGGAATCGAAGCACAAGAAACTTCGCCGTCACACAAACCAATTACCCTATTCCTGCTGCACCCATTACCCAAGTCGCCCCTTCACCTGCACCATACAAAAGACCATACTCTGGCCCATTACCAAAATGCAACCGTTGCCAATACCACCATTCTCCTGATCATCCTTGCCAATATTGCACCGGCTGTGGTCGCGCAGGTCATCTCGCGATTCAATATCATTCCCAAAGCTTCTAATTCTGTGTTTACTCTATTTTCTGGTCGTCGGAAGTGCTTTCTGATCATCGCCGGAATTCTCTGCAAGTCGCCGGAAAACCGAGATTCAACTCAAACCGGTAAGATACCTCGACTTTACTGTTTCAATCAATTGTTAGAACCTTACTAACATTAACCCATCGCTCATAATCAACCACAGACGACATTGCTGGACTTTCTGTTTTCACCGGAAAACTCCTGGATTTGTCGGAAACTCACTGATTACCGGTATGCTCATTCAAACATACTGATAATCAATACTCATTAGTTCAATTTCACATCTAATCCCTTCAACCTGTTAATTGATTCTCACAGCCGAAGGTTCCAAAACAGAGCCGACGAGCTTCGCCGGATTCTCTGAAGAAGACGATCTGTTCGGTATTTTCTTTCCCCAAACTCTTCGGTTCAATGCTTTCAAATTGTTCATCTTGTTCATTAACTAAATTAATCGCGTATCAGTTGCTTTGATTGATGTCTGTGTTTGAAATGAAGAAGACGAGTTCAGAGATGGCATAAGATTAATTAAAATCGGAATTATAAACGGGTTAGACACACAGTCCAGCGGTGGACTGTGTGCAAATAAAAAACATACACGTCCCGAGTTCGATCCCTGATACACGCACTCCTTATGTAATAGAATGCCTTTTTGATTAAAACTAAACCGGGTTAATCCTGTTAGTTGTTAAGTATAACAAAAACCGAGATATTAACCAGGTTAGACACACAGTCCAGCGGTGAACTGTGTGCAACACTGAATCGCACGTCACGAGTTCGAAACCTGATACTGGCACCGGTTCGTTGAATTAAAACGTTTTAGAAATTAAAAGAATTTTGGTTAAACCGAATTAGTATATAAATATAATTAAAAACAAGATTATTTCGGGTTAGACACGTAGCTCAGTTGGTAGAGCTGCGTGCACGCGTACGAAAGGTCTCGGGTTCGAGCCTCACTCGGCGCAAACTATGTCACTGACCGAACCGGTCAACAAGTCAACAGCTCAACGGTCAACGGTCAACGCAAAATAAACAATTTTTTTTATATTTTATTTATTTAATTTAATTTAAAAATCAATTAAAAATACTTAAAAATAACATTTTTAAAGATAGAAAATAGCCTTAAACCCACAAAAATATATCTAAAAATTTCATTAAAATCCTTAATAAAATCCACTCATTTAATATATTTTTCCGTTATTATTTAGGTTAGTGTTTCTCGTTGTTCCGCTCATCTAATTCGTGCGCATCTCACCATCTCCAATCCAACGCACCCAATGTGAGTGAATCTTTACAAATTCCCCGTTTTTAATCACGTTTTGGGGTGTATCATGTGTCTTGTTATATATATATTATAATTAAACCATTGTGCATACATCATATCATGAACATGTGTATTCAGTTTGTTTCAAATGTTGTGTAGTTATTGTTGGATGCAATTTATTATTTTCAGTACATGCAATCTCATAGGCCGCCGCTCCCCATTACATTATGAGCGTTGAGCATGTTCCCCATTTCATTATGAGGTTGAACCTGGCGTGCCCACATACGATCGGCTCCGTTTGATTGAGCCTTGATCGCACATACATTTTACATTTTCAGTACATGCAATACGATCGGCTCCGTTTGATTGAGCCTTGATCGCACATACATTTTACATTTTCAGTACATGCAATACGATTCCGTTTGATTGAGCCTTGATCGCACAGTTTCAATTATGTTATTTATTGTATGATGTTGGTATGTTAATGTATGCTATCATATGTTATTGTATGTTATAGTTGTGATTGCTATTTGCCATTGCTTGATTATTTACATTTGTTCATTTATGTTTATGCACAATTTTTCATTGATAAACTAACAAGTAATTCATTAATAAATGTTTATATAATAAGGTTCACTCGCCAACTTATGTTGACCCAAAAACCCCCATTTTTACACATGATACAGGTGAACCAGCAGCAGCTAGGAACACATAGGATTGGACTAGAAGAATAAAATAATTTAGAGTTGGGATTGTTATGTTTGGTTTATTTTCTTTGTATTGTATGAACATGTTTGGATATTTGGAAATGTAACTTTGACTTTATTAAATATGAAACATATTAGTAAATGTCATGAGCTTTGGTGATAACCCAATTATGCCCCGACTCTTATTCCGTTGCGGGTCGGGGTGTGACAAGAAAGCCACCATTGAGGCTCAAACTTCAAACCATTCTGGTTCCTCCTCGAAGTTTACTGGTTAAAGGAATCGAAGCACAAGAAACTTCGCCGTCACACAAACCAATTACCCTATTCCTGCTGCACCCATTACCCAAGTCGCCCCTTCACCTGCACCATACAAAAGACCATACTCTGGCCCATTACCAAAATGCAACCGTTGCCAATACCACCATTCTCCTGATCATCCTTGCCAATATTGCACCGGCTGTGGTCGCGCAGGTCATACTGTTCAAACCTGTCGCATACCTCAGCGAACGAACCGTCACCAGCCTTCAACCCAAACCCACAAACAAATAATGGGTCAAGCCCAACAACCCCTACTACTACCACCTACCCAACATTTAGCCCAAACATACTATCAACCCAACTATCCCATGGTACAACCTTTGCGGGCTTGCTACAATTGTGGAGATCCAAGCCATTATAGAAACACTTGTCCACGTTTGGTGAACATCATTCATGCCCAAGCTCAAGCAAATCCGGTGAATCAAGCTAACCAAGCTCCACCACCTGCAAGAGGAAGAGCTTATAACATCAACACCAACACTGTTGAAAATAATAACGGCCCAAACGAATCACCCAACTAATTTCTCCTCGCCAAGAATCAAGACTCAACTCTAATCGTCTAGTTTTAATGTTTTTCTTTATGTTATCTCCATCTTTCCGTATTCCAGTTGTAAAATTTGGAAATTATGTATCCAAGAATTTTAATGCGATTTGATATTACAGTTTTGTTCTATACTCATTGATTTAACATTTATATCATCATACATCTCGACGTATCTCAATCTCATCATTTAAAGAAGTTGGGTTGTGTCACATTTTTACATAGACTGACCCCTTCATCAAAACCAACGAGAGAGGTACTGTCAACATTTAGTCATGTATCATTTCAGAATTGAGACTCAAGTTTTGTTCATTGTGTTGTTTATGTTTTAGAGTCACATAGAACTGATCATGATTTACTGATAAAGCCAACGAAAATTTGACAAGAATATGGTGGATACGCCGCTGGTACTTTCCTATATATAAGTATTCTTGGCAAAGAATCAAAAGCATTACCAGGAGGTTATGAAAAGTTCCGTGTAGGTTTAAAATATCGTCATGGTTGAAGTTTTTGTTTATGATACATACCTTATCATTACAAATGCATCGGTTCCCTCAAAACTGTTATAAATAAAATCGTAAGCGACATCAAAGATCAAAATCCGAGAAGCCCAGCATGTTTCAGTAACAGAAAGGAGACGTACGCAAGGAGCCGTCTTGTGGAGCTGAACTTAAAATTGAAACTAAATCCGACGGTATACTATACTGTCTAGATCGCATATAGATTCCTGACCACAATAATCTTCGTGATATTTTTCTTATGAATGAGACGCACAAAACACGATATTCTATACACCCAGGAGCCGACAAGATGTATCAGGACCTTTGATACACCCACTGGTGGCCTGGAATGAAAAAAGGATATTGCTGATTTTGGTTCCAAGTGTTTTTCATGTTCCAAAATAAAAGCTGAACACCAAAGACCCTCAGGACTTCTGGTCCAACCTAAAATACTTATATGGAAGTGGGAAAATATAACCGTGGACTTCATTACCAGGTTACCTCTCACTTCTGGTGGGTATGACACTATATGGATAGTAACTGATCGACTTACAAAATCAGCTCACTCTATTCCTATCCGCGAAGATTTTAAGAACGAAATCTAGCTCGTATTTATATCAGCAAAATCGTAAGCCGACATGGAGTACCGTTAAGCATTATTTCTGATCGTGATGGTCGTTTCACTTCACGAACATGGCAAGCAGTACAAGCCGCAATGGGTACGCGATTAGATCTCAGTACCGCCTATCATCCTCAAACTGATGGTCAATCTGAACGCACCATTCAAACTCTTGAAGATCTGCTTCGAGCATGTGTCAAAGACTTCAAGGGAAATTGGGACACTCATCTACCTTTTGTCGAATTTTCGTACAACAACAGCTATCATTCAAGCATCGGCATGGCACCTTCTGAAGCTTTATATGGTCGTAAGTGCCGATCTCCAGTATGTTGGCACGGAATTGAGGAAGCCCAAATTACTGGTCCAGATTTGATCCAAAAACCACAGACAAGATCCATCAAATTCGAAGCAATCTTCTAGCGGCTCAAAGTCGTCAAAAGAGTTATGCAGATAAACGACGGAAGCCCTTAGAGTTTAACATTGGTGATCATGTACTTTTAAAAGTATCACCGTGGAAGGGAGTAGTTCGTTTTGGTCAAAAGGGCAAGCTAGCACCAAGTAACGTAGGACCTTTCAAGATACTCGAAAGAGTAGGTGCTGTAGCATAAAAGCTTGATCTACCAGAAGAACTCAACAGAATTCATCCCACATTCCACGTGTCGAACTTGAAGAAGTGCCTCGCTGATGAAAACCTCCACATTCCTCTGGAAAATATTCAGATTGATGAATCTATGAATATTATTGAAAGACCTGTAGAGATCATGGACTTCGGGGAAAAACGTCTGCGACGAAGTCGCATTCCAATTGTTAGGGTACGCTGGGAGTCGAACGGGGACCTGAGTTTACTTGGGAACGTGAAGACTCAATGCGTGAAAAATACCCGCATCTTTTTCCTACTACTTCAACTACTTAAATTTCGGGACGAAATTCCTAAAAGTAGGGGATACTGTAACATTTGTCAAAAACGGGTTTCCAAAACCCGCTCCGTTTTGTAATCAAATATCAAGTTATAAAAGTCACGTTGAATATTTATGAGTATTTTGATTTAAAATGATACATAATTAATAAATAATCTGAACTATAAAAATTATATTTGATAAAAAGTTAAAACAAAATAAATAAAAAAGAAATGCTGCTGCCGGGACTCGAACCTGGGTCAGCCGGAATCTAAATCCAAAGACTTAACACACACCCACATCACCACTCCGCCACTTGATCATTTTGTGAAGTTCTGGGGAACAATCAAATCATATATGCAACTGAAAGTCAACCTGTTACGCCAACTGAAACCGATATCGGCTTTCAAACCGATCAAGACGTTTGATCTCTCGCGGAATCCTGATCATAACCGATAAAACCGATATCTTAAATCAATTCGACGTTAATGAACTTAAATTCAGGTGTTGTTTGGTTTTTATAACCGAAAACTTTTATTCTGAAATTACTTCAACAAAACACTCATCTCGCGATTCAATATCATTCCCAAAGCTTCTAATTCTGTGTTTACTCTATTTTCTGGTCGTCGGAAGTGCTTTCTGATCATCGCCGGAATTCTGTGCAAGTCGCCAGAAAACCGAGATTCAACTCAAACCGGTAAGATACCTCGACTTTACTGTTTCAATCAATTGTTAGAACCTTACTAACATTAACCCATCGCTCATAATCAACCACAGACGACATTGCTGGACTTTCTGTTTTCACCAGAAAACTCCTGGATTTGTCGGAAACTCGCTGATTACCGGTATGCTCATTCAAACATACTGATAATCAATACTCATTAGTTCAATTTCACATCTAATCCCTTCAACCTGTTAATTGATTCTCACAGCCGAAGGTTCCAAAACAGAGCCGACGAGCTTCGCCGGATTCTCTGAAGAAGACGATCTGTTCGGTATTTTCTTTCCCCAAACTCTTCGGTTCAATGCTTTCAAATTATTCATCTTGTTAATTAACTAAATTAATCGCGTATCAGTTGCTTTGATTGATGTCTGTGTTTGAAATGAAGAAGACGAGTTCAGAGATGGCATAAGATTAATTAAAATCGGAATTATAAACGGGTTAGACACACAGTCCAGCGGTGGACTGTGTGCAAATAAAAAACATACACGTCCCGAGTTCGATCCCTGATACACGCACTCCTTATGTAATAGAATGCCTTTTTGATTAAAACTAAACCGGGATAATCCCGTTAGTTGTTAAGTATAATAAAAACCGAGATGTTAACCAGGTTAGACACACAGTCCAGCGGTGGAATGTGCGCAACACTGAATCGCACGTCACGAGTTTGAAACCTGATACTGGCACCGGTTCGTTGAATTAAAACGTTTTTGAAATTAAAAGAATTTTGGTTAAACCGAATTAGTATATAAATATAATTAAAAACAAGATTATTTCGGGTTAGACACGTAGCTCAGCTGGTAGAGCTGCGTGCACGCGTACGGGAGGTCTCGGGTTCGAGCCTCACCCGGCGCAAACCATTTCGCTGACCGAACCGGTCAACAAGTCAACAAGTCAACGGTCAACGGTCAACGCAAAATAAACAATTTTTTTTATATTTTTATTTATTTAATTTAATTTAAAAATCAATTAAAAATACTTAAAAATAACATTTTTAAAGATAGAAAATAGCCTTAAACCCACAAAAATATATCTAAAAATTTCATTAAAATCCTTAATAAAATCCACTCATTTAATATATTTTTCCGTTATTATTTAGGTTAGTATTCCTCGTTGTTCCGCTCATCTAATTCGTGCGCATCTCACCATCTCCAATCCAACGCACCCAATGTGAGTGAATCTTTACAAATTCCCCGTTTTTAATCACGTTTTGGGGTGTATCATGTGTCTTGTTATATATATATTATAATTAAACCATTGTGCATACATCATATCATGAACATGTGTATTCAGTTTGTTTCAACTGTTGTGTAGTTATTGTTGGATGCAATTTATTATTTTCAGTACATGCAATCTCATAGGCCGCCGCTCCCCATTACATTATGAGCGTTGAGCATGTTCCCCATTTCATTATGAGGTTGAACCTGGCGTGCCCACATACGATCGGCTCCGTTTGATTGAGCCTTGATCGCACAGACATTTTACATTTTCAGTACATGCAATACGATCGGCTCCGTTTGATTGAGCCTTGATCGCACAGTTTCAATTATGTTATTTATTGTATGATGTTGGTATTTTAATGTATGCTATCATATGTTATTGTATGTTATAGTTGTGATTGCTATTTGCCATTGCTTGATTATTTACATTTGCTCATTTATGTTTATGCACAATTTTTCATTGATAAATTAACAAGTAATTCATTAATAAATGTTTATATAATAAGGTTCACTCGCCAACTTATGTTGACCCAAAAACCCCCATTTTTACACATGATACAGGTGAACCAGCAGCAGCTAGGAACACATAGGATTGGGTTTTGATCGACGTTGGATGCGTTCTTTGATGACGTTGGATGCGCACGAGTTTTGTGATTTGATCGACGAGGAAAACTAACCTAAAATAATAACGAAATGGTTCGGTAAATAAATGGATTTTATTTGAGATTAATACTTTTAGTTCATAATCTTAATAAGATTTTTAGATTTATTTTTGTGAGTTTAAGGGCATTTTCTAACTTTAAAAATATTATTTTTAAATATTTTTAATTGATTTTTAAATTAAATAAATAAATAAAAAGAAATAAAAATTTTGACTTTTTGACCGTTGACTGTTGACCGGTCGGACTGTGGTTAATTGTGCGCTGAGTGAGGTTCGAACCCGGGACCTCTCGTACGCGTGCACGCAGCTCTACCAACTGAGCTACGTGTCTAACCCGAAATATTCTCTGTTTTAATTATATTTATATACTAATTAAGTTTAAATTTATTTGGTTTTTATGGCCGAACCGGTTGCAGGGACCCGGAGTCGAACTCGGGTCCTTCGGTTCGTATGCGCACAGCCCAACCAGTTGGGCTGTGTGTCTAATCTGTTTAACTCACGGATTATATTACTCTTATAAACATACTGTGACTTGTTCTGATTCAGTTCTAAAAATATTGGTTTTATTTCTGAAAGTCGGTACGTTGTGCGATTCGAACTCGTGACGTGTGTGTTGTTTGCGCACACAGTCCACCGCTGGACTGTGTGTCTAACCCGTTTGAATATATGATTTTAATTATACTTATATTTATTCTAGACTTCATCTTCGTTTACAAAAATTCAGATCAGTGAGATCCGACTGTTTTGTTTAATTCGATTATCAAAACTTATAATTGGTTGGAATGTAATAGTTAACGAGATTAAAGAACAGAATGTACCAAAACAGTGCGTTTACTTCAGATTTCCGGCGGGAGTCGTCGTCTCTGATTTGTGACTCTCGGCTGAGTGAAACGTTTGACAGTTAATTTCTTGTGTTATGAAATTAAGTTACTGAGTAAGAGATATCAAGAGTTTTTAGATGATTATACCGATCGACAGTGAGACTTTGATGTTTCAGTGAAATTCCGGCGAGTGTGGGATTTCCCGGCAGCGTAGTCTGGGACAGATTCTGGTTGAAGGATTGAAGTTAATATATGTCTAATAATGGATTACAAACAAAAGAGTAGAGAATTTTACCGATTTGAAGTAAGTCTCGGTTTTCCGGTGAAAGTCCGGCGACTGTAAAATATCTCCGGCGACGTGTTTTGAGATGAATTAAGCTTCGGAAACGATCGTGGTTCTGAGCGAAAAGATTCTCAGAGTGTTCAAGAGGGTATTTATAGTGAAAACAGGCTGAATTGAGTCAAGGTCCGCGAGTTAAGATTTCCGTCGGTTATGACGGAAATTGATTGCCGGCAACGGTTATAACCGACGTCGACATCAATTTGAGCGTTTTAGTCAAAACTGATTTGGCCAAAATCGCGGATTGCCGGATTTTCCGGTGATTGCGATTTCTGAGCGCGCGGTGATTCTCTGGTTTGAATCCGGGTTTACTTTAAGTTTTATTTATTTCCGTATTATTCCAAAGTAAAGCGTGTGGCGGAGTGGTGTGTTGTGTGTTTGTTGGAGCGGCTGACCCAGGTTCGAAACCCGGCAGCCCTATTTATTTTTTATTCACTTATTTTTTATTATTTATTAATTATGGTTTAAAATTCTAACAATGTTTATTAGTTATGTATTGTTTAAAATTAATATGAACATTAAATACGCAACGAAAATTATAACTGAATATTTGATTAATAAACGTAGCGGGTTTGGAAAACCCGTTTTTCGACGAATGTTACAGTATCCCCTACTTTTAGAAATTTCGTCCCGAAATTTAAGTAGTAGTGGTAACAGGAAAAAGATGTGGGTATTTCTCGCGCATTGAGTCTTCACGTTCCCAAGTAAACTCAGGTCCTCGTTTTGACTCCCAGCGTACCCTGACAATTGGAATACGACTTCGTCTTAAACGCTTCTCTCCGAAGTCCATGATTTCTACTGGTCTTTCAATGAAGTGCATAGATTCATCGATCTGAATGTCTTCTAGAGGAATATGGAGGTTCTCATCGGCGAGGCACTTTTTCAAGTTTGATACGTGGAATGTGGGATGAATTCTGTTGAGTTCTTCTGGTAGGTCAAGCTTGTATGCTACAGGTCCTACTCTTTCGAGTATCTTGAAAGGTCCTACGTAGCGTGGTGCTAGCTTGCCCTTCTGGCCAAAACGAACTACTCCCTTCCACGGTGATACTTTTAAAAGTACTTGATCACCAATGTTAAACTCCAAGGGCTTTCGTCGTTTGTCTGCATAACTCTTTTGACGACTTTGTGCCGCTAGAAGATTGTTTCGAATTTGATGGATCTTGTCTGTTGTTTCTTGAATTAATTCTGGACCGGTGATTTGTGCTTCCCCAATTTCGTGCCAACATACTGGAGATCGGCACCTACGACCATATAACGCTTCGAAAGGAGCCATGCCGATACTTGAATGATAACTATTGTTGTACGAAAATTCAACCAATGGTAGGTGAGCGTCCCAATTTCCCTTGAAGTCTATGACACATGCTCGAAGCATGTCTTCAAGAGTTTGGATGGTGCGTTCAGATTGTCCATCAGTTTGAGGATGAAAAGCGGTACTGAGGTCTAATCGTGTACCCAAGGCGGTTTGTACGGCTCGCCATGTTCGTGAAGTGAAACGACCATCACGGTCTGAAATGATGCTTAAAGGTACACCATGACGGCTTACGATCTCGCTGATGTAGATACGAGCTAACTTCTCGTTCTTGAAGTCCTCGCGGATCGGAATGAAGTGAGCTGATTTTGTAAGACGATCAATGATTACCCATATAGTGTCATACCCACTGGAGGTGCGAGGTAATCCGGTAATGAAATCCATGGTTATGTTTTCCCACTTCCACACAGGTATTTCGGGTTGGACTAGAAGTCCTGAAGGTCTTTGATGTTCAGCTTTTACTTTGGAACAGGTAAGGCACTTGGAAACAAAAACAGCAATATCCTTTTTCATGCCCGGCCACCAGTAGGTGTATCGTAGGTCTTGATACATCTTGTCGGCCCCTGGGTGTACAGAGTATCGTGTTTTGTGCGCCTCATTCATGAGGAAATCACGAAGGTTGTCGCGATCGGGAATCCATATGCGATTTAAATAGTATAGAATACCGTCGGATTTGGTTTCGATTTTTAGTTCAGCTCCACATGACAGCTCATCGCGAACGTCATTTTCGGTTACATAAACATGTTGAGCTACTCGGATTCGATCTTTGATGTCGGTTAGGATTTGCGAACATAGAAGACGAATGGAGTTCGCATAACCTTTTCGACTGAGTGCATCAGCCACCACATTTGCCTTTCCAGGATGATATCGAATTTCACAGTCGTAGTCGTTAAGAAGTTCGACCCATCTTCGTTGCCTCATATTCAACTCCTTTTGATTGAAGATATGTTGGAGGCTCTTGTGGTCAGTGTATATTTCACACTTGGTACCGTAGAGGTAGTGTCTCCATATCTTGAGAGCGAACACAACGGCTCCAAGTTCCAGGTCATGGGTGGTGTAATTCTTTTCATGAACTTTGAGTTGCCTAGAAGCATAGGATATCACTTTTCCTTTTTGCATCAGTACACAGCATAGTCCTTGCCCTGACGCGTCGCAATAAACCACGAAGTCATCACAACCCTCAGGGAGTGTGAGGATAGGTGCGTCACAGAGTTTTTGCTTTAGAGTTTGGAAGGCTTCTTCTTGTTTAGGTCCCCATATGAAGGGTTTTCCTTTATGAGTCAAAGCCGTGAGTGGTACAGCAATACGGGAGAAATTGGCAATGAAGCGGCGATAGTAACCAGCCAAACCAAGAAATGATCTTACTTCGGTAGGGGTACGTGGCGCTTGCCATTCCTGTACTGCCTTGATCTTTGAAGGGTCGACGTGTATTCCCTTGTCATTGACGACATGTCCAAGGAATTGTACTTCTCTTAACCAGAATTCACATTTGGAGAACTTAGCGTAGAGCTTTTCAGTCTTTAAAAGTGTAAGGATGAGCCTAAGGTGTCATTCATGATCAGATTTAGACTTGGAGTAGATGAGGATGTCGTCGATGAAGACTATGACAAAGCGGTCGAGGTAGGGTTTGCATACCCTATTCATTAAATCCATGAAGACAGCTGGGGCGTTGGTTAAACCAAATGGCATGACCATGAATTCGTAATGACCATAACGAGTCCGGAAGGCGGTCTTTGGGACGTCTTCTTCATGTACTCTGAGTTGATGATAACCAGAACGAAGGTCGATTTTTGAAAAGCAGGTGGCGCCTTGAAGTTGATCTAGGAGGTCATCGATGCGAGGTAATGGGTAGCGGTTCTTGACCGTTAACTTGTTGAGTTCTCTGTAGTCGATACACATGCGAAACGTTCCATCTTTCTTCTTCACAAAAAGAACAGGTGCACCCCAATGCGATGAGCTAGGACGTATGAATCCTTTGTCAGTCAGCTTTTGCAGTTAACTGGCCAGCTCTTGCATTTCGGATGGGGCTAACCTATAAGGAGATTTTGCGACTGGTGTAGCGCTAGGTATAAGATCGATGCGGAATTCGACTTCTCTCACGGGAGGAAGTCCTGAAATGTCGTCAGGAAAAACTTGTGGAAAATCTTTCACTACTGGGATGTCTTCGAGTTTCCTCTCCTTGGTTCCCTTTTTGACGACGTGAGTTAGGAATGCGACATAGTTCTTGCGGAGGTATTTTTGGGCTTGAAGACAGGACATTAATTTGAGTCCTTTCGAAGGGGTTTCTCCAAAGATACGTAGGGTCTGACCGTCTGCAAGAGGAATGCGAATGAACTTTTCGCGGCATACTACTTCAGCGTGATGCTGGCTGAGCCAGTCCATACCGATTATAATATCGAAACTTCCCAACTTCATAGGAATGAGGTCAACTGGAAAATCGTGATCGTTTAGAGTGAGGGTACAATCTCGTATAATAGAATTTAATGAAATGGGCTTTCCGTCAGCAACTTCCACCGTTAGAGATTCCATGAGATTATCACGAGTTTGGTTGAGGATAGGTTCGAATTCTAAGGACACAAAACTCTTATCCGCGCCAGTATCGAATAACATGGATGCATAACTACCATTGATGAGAAACGTACCGTTAACCACATTGTTGTCAGCTCTAGCTTGGTTGGCATTGATGTTGAAAGCTCTTCCTCTAGCAGGTGGAGGAGCTTGGTTAGCTTGGTTTACCGGATTCGCTTGAGCTTGGGCATGGATGATGTTTACCAAACAGGGACATGTGTTCCTGAAGTGGTTTGGGTCTCCACAGTTGTAACAAGCTCGCATTGGTTGCATCATGTAACATTTGTCGAAAAACGGGTTTTCCAAACCCGCTTCGTCTATTAATCGAATAATCAGTTTTATATTTTTGTTGCTCATTTAATGCCTATGTTAATTTTAAACAATACATAACCAATAAACATTTTGAATTGTGGAAATTAAAATTGTTAAAAAATAAAAATGAAACAGTTAAAAATAAAAATGGGCTGCCGGGTTTCGAACCCGGGTCAGCCGAGAACCTTAACACCAAACACATAACCACTCCGCCACTTGATGTCTTTGTGAATTCTAGGAAACAATTAAAACATAAGTTCAACCGTGAATCAACCGGGTTGCGCCAAACTGAAACCGATATCGGCTTCCAAACGTCCAGGGACTTTTGAGTGATCGCGGATTCCTGAAAATAACCGATAAACAGACATTCTTAATCAATTCAGCCTTGAATGAACTTGAATTCGTATGATGATCGGGTTTAATAACCGAAAGCATTCACTTTCTGAATTACTCCAACAATATCAGTATCTCGCGACTCAATAACATTCGCAGAACCTCTAATTTCACTTTTACTCTAATTTCTGATCGTCGGAATCGCTTTTTGAACTCGCCGGACTTTCGCCGGAAAACCGTGTCTTTCATCAAAACGGTAAATTTCTCAATTCTTTCATCTTATATCAGTTGTTAGGCTTTTGCTAACTCAAACCTTTCAATCAGAATCAATCCCAGACGACGATATCGAATAATCAACAATCGCCGGAAGTTTTCTGAAAATTCCTACATTGCACTGTGAATCGGTATAATCATCTAAACCTTCTGTTAATCATTGTTTAGTAACTCAATTTCACACCTAACCGATTAAAACTGTTAATTTATCCGATCAGACGGAGTTCACGAAACAGAGCCGACGATCCTAGCCGGAGTTCTGAGAAAGACATCTGTTCGGTACATTCATTTCCAAAACTCGCTCTATTTCATCACATTTCAATCATTTATAAGTTCGTTAATCGAATATAACAAGAACAGTTGAATAATTGTTGTCTGTGTTTTTGAACGAAGAAGATGAAGTCGAACTAATGTATAAGTACAATTAAAACAAGATATATAACCGGGTTAGACACACAGTCCAGCGGTGGACTGTGTGCAAACAACTATCACACGTCTCGAGTTCGATCCCTGACCCAACCTCACTCTCTGAAATAAAAATGCTCTTTTTAAAACCGAACCGGGTTAACTCACCGAAAGATGTTAAGTATAATAAAAACCAGAATATTAACCAGGTCAGACACACAGTCCAGCGGTGGACTGTGTGCAACGTTAATCCACAGGTCCCGGGTTCGAGACCTGTTACGCACGCCGGTTCGATGATTAAAATCCTTTTTAAAAATAAATGAATTTTGAATAAATTAAAATAGTATATAAATATAATTAAAAACATAAATATTTCGGGTTAGACACGTAGCTCAGTTGGTAGAGCTGCGTGCACGCGTACGGGAGGTCACAAGTTCGAACCTCACTCAGTGCAAACAATATAAACGACCAAACCGGTCAACAAGTCAAAGTCAAATAGTCAACGGTCAACCCAAAAAGTCAACACTTTTTTTTATATTTTATTTATTTATTTAATTTAAAAATCAATTAAAATACTTAAAAATAATGTTTTTAAAGTTAGAAAATAGCCTTAAACTCACAAAAATATATCTAAAATCCTATTAAAATTTTTAATAAAATCCACTCATTTACCATACCTTTTCGTTATTATTTAGGTTAGTTAATCCTCGTCGATCAATCCTCTAAACTCGTGCGCATTCAACATCTTCAACCGAACGCACCCAATGTGAGTGAATCTCTATAAATTCCCCGTTTTAATCACGTTTTTGGGGTGTATCATGTGTCTTATTATTTATTACATTTAAACAATTGTGCATCCATCATATCCGTGATCAAATGTGTATTCAATATGTATCAACTGTTTGTGTGGTTATTGTTTAGATTAAATTTATCATTTTTAGTACATACATTATCATAGGCCGCCTCTCCCCATTACCTATGAGCGTGAGCCGTTCCCCATTACCTATGAGCGTGAACGAGGCGTTGCCAACATACGATCGGCTCCGTTTGATTGAGCCTTGATCGCACATACATTTCATCATAGGCCGTCTGCTCCCCATTACCTATGAGCGTGAGCCGTTCCCCATTACCTATGAGCGTGAACGAGACGTTGCCAACATTTACATTATCATTCATGTTATATATTCATGCAAGGTGGTTTTGTTATTGTATGTTATTGTTTGTTATTGTTATTGTATGTTTATTTACGTTTGCTCACATA
Source organism: Scalesia atractyloides (assembly GCA_947069175.1). Lineage (NCBI taxonomy): Eukaryota > Viridiplantae > Streptophyta > Magnoliopsida > Asterales > Asteraceae > Scalesia > Scalesia atractyloides. The sequence goes on along the minus strand of CAMTDV010001633.1, from coordinate 76,888,679 downwards.
TGATTATTGCACAATTTTCCATAATAAATATAACAAGAAATCAATAATAAATGTTTTCTAACAAGGTTCACTCGCCAACTTTTGTTGACCCAAAAATCCCCATTTTTACACATGATACAGGTTGTGATTCAGATGCAGCAAGAAACATATAGGATGGCTTAGAAGAATAAACCGGTTTAGACTTTGGGTTGTTTAGTTAGTTTTTTTTCTTTGTAATTGTATGAACATGTTTGGAATATTGAGGATGTAATTTTGAATTTAATAAATATGAAACATATTAGTAAACATCATGAGCTTTGGTGATAACCCAATTATGCCCCGACTCTTATTCCGCTGCGGGTCGGGGTGTGACACATCATGGGGTAGTTGGGTTGGTAGTAGGATTGGGCTATATGTTGTGCAGGTGGTAGAAGTAAAGGTTGTTGGGCTAGACCCACCATCTGATGGTGGGTTTGGGTTGAGGGTTGATTGCGGTTCATTCGTTGAAGCGTGCGACAAGTTTGAATAGTGTGACCCGCACGGCCACAGCTGGTGCAATGTTGGCAAGGAGTTTCGGGGAAGTGATGGTATTGACAACGGTTGCATTTTGGGTATGGGCCGGTGTATGGCTTTTTGAACGGTGCAGCTGAGGGAGCAATTTGGGTAATTGGTGCGGCAGTGATAGGAGGGTTTGTGTGTGTGACGGCAAAATTTCTGCTGTTTCGTTTCCTCTTACCAGCAAACTTCGAGGAGGAGATGGAATGGTTTGGAGTTTGGGCCTCAATGGGGGCTTTCTTTTTCTCATCCTTGAATTTGCCGTTTCGGATGCGATTCTCGGTAAGTTCGGTAGCTAGTTCCATTGCGGCTTCAAGTGTTGCAGGCGAAGTGCTTAGAACCGAGTCTTGAATTTTCGAGGGGAGGCCTCGAATGTAGTGTTCAACCAAGCGGTACACGGGGGTAAACAAATTAGGGATCATCTGATTCAGCTCGAGAAATCTTTTGTTGTAAGAAGTATGATCTCCTTCCTTTTGTTTTAAAAGTGGAATTCATCTTCCAACTTTTTGATTTCGCTTCTTGGACAGAAGCGTCTTGTCATGATTTCCCTTAACTCTTCCCATGTTAAGGCCATGGCATCTTCGACTCCTCTCTTACCCTTTTCTGTGTTCCACCAGGTAAGGGCTACCCCAAACAGTCTCCCAGTTGCGTAACGTACCTTGCGATCCTCGGGACAATCGCAATTGAGGAAGGTGTTCTCCATTTCTTCAAACCAGTGGAGGAGAGCAGTAACACCTTCGGTCCCTTCATACTTTGGGGGATCGCAAGATTTGAAGTGTTTGTAGGAGCACTTTTTGGAGGGAGGGTTGTCGACGTTCTGGTCTTCTTGATTGGGAGGGTTGATGGGATTCGTGGTGAGAGCTTGTTGGACTTGAATTACGATGTCAGGAAGCACTGCGGCCATTTGTTTTGCAATTTGGGTGGCCAAGCGTTCATTGGATCTTCCTGACTTTCTACCTCCACGTAGTTGCCTAGCCGACATCTACAGGAACATACATAGGAAGATTGTGAGTTTAAGAAGTTTTTAGGTGTCATGTGTCGTTAAAAGAATAAAAATAACATAATTATCAATAATGCAACTACATCCATAGGATGTCTTGGGTTTGCTCATGTTTGGGCCTCCAATGTCCCCCATACCATCGCCTGTATAGTCATGTGGGCCCCCATGACTGTTGGCTTAGTAGGATTCACATTGGTGTTGGCGGTTTAACACTCGCACCACCCGAATGAAAACCATGAAATATGATTGCGAGGTGTATGGTAGGAGGGTGTCCCGGTGTAGACACAATGACAACTCAAAGTGGGGTTAGCTCACACGACGTTTGGTATAGCATGCTTTGGCCTAATAGGTCCTTCGTACTCTCATCGTTAGTCCCCAGGTAGGCAAACTGGTCCTTTATTTTGGATTTATACGAATGCCAAGCCTAGACAGGACGTTCCGACTACCGGTACTCGTACCCTTCCAGTTACTACATGCCCGTCATGAGAACTCACTTTGATGTGATTTGAAAAATACAAAAATCGTTGCAAAAATCATGGGAATTGTGAGGTGTGTGCTCTCATGGATATGATATGTTATGGGGATATGATTCATGATGAGCATTGTATAATAATATGTACTTATGAACATGCTTGCATAACATTGAATGTAACAATAAACATAAAGCATATAAACATCATGAATTTTGTATGTAACGCAAAAACAATTTAAAATTTTAATCAACTATAGTATAGGCTCTAAGGGTCTAATAACTTATCCTATATCCCTATAGTCATGGCTCTGATACCAATCTGTCACACCCCGACCCGCAGCGGAATAAGAGTCGGGGCATAATTGGGTTATCACCAAAGCTCATGATGTTTACTAAAATGTTTCATATTTATAATTCAAATTACAACTTAAATGTTCAAATCAAATCCATACAATTACAAGGAAATGAAACTAAGTAAAACAATCCCAAGCTTAAACTGATTTATTCTTCTAGGCCTTCCTATGTGTTTCTTGCCTCAACTGGATCACCTGTATCATGTGTAAAACGGGGGATATTTTGGGTCAACAAAAGTTGGCGAGTGAACATTGATAAAACATTGTTATTAATTTTCTTGTTGTGTTTAATATTGAAAAGTTGTGCAATAATCACATGTGAGCAAACATATGTATATAACAAAACACAAACCACATTGGATGAGTAAATGACATAAATGATGATGTATATGAGATCAAGGCTCAATCAAACGGAGCCGATCGAATGACATGAATGATGATGTATGTGAGATCAAGGCTCAATCAAACGGAGCCGATCGAATGAGGCACCTGATAGTCAACCCGTATCCCACGGGGAGCTGATGGGCCTAATGAAATGCATGTACTGAAAATGATAACTTCAATCTAAACATAATTCACACAACAATTGATACATACACATTTGATCACGGATATGATGGATGCACAAGTGTTTAAATATAATAAGGAATTAAACGACACATGATACACCCCAAAATGTGATTAAAACGGGGAATTGGTAGAGATTCACTCACATTGGGTGCGTTCTTTGATGACGTTGGATGCGCACGAGTTTTGGGATTTGATCGACGAGGAAAACTAACCTAAAATAATAACGAAATGGTTCGGTAATATAAATGGATTTTATTTGAGATTAATACTTTTAATTCATAATCTTAATAGGATTTTTAGATTTATTTTTGTGAGTTTAAGGACATTTTCTAACTTTAAAAATATTATTTTTAAGTATTTTTAATTGATTTTTAAATTAAATAAATAAATAAAAAGAAATAAAAATTTTGACTTTTTGACCGTTGACTGTTGACCGGTCGGACTGTGGTTAATTGTGCGCTGAGTGAGGTTCGAACCCGGGACCTCTCGTACGCGTGCACGCAGCTCTACCAACTGAGCTACGTGTCTAACCCGAAATATTCTCTGTTTTAATTATATTTATATACTAATTAAGTTTAAATTTATTTGGTTTTTATTAAAAAGGATTTATATGGCCGAACCGGTTGCAGGGACCCGGAGTCGTACTCGGGTCCTTCGGTTCGTATGCGCACAGCCCAACCAGTTGGGCTGTGTGTCTAATTTGTTTAACTCACGGATTATATTACTCTTATAAACATACTGTGACTTGTTCTGATTCAGTTCTAAAAATATTGGTTTTATTTCTGAAAGTCGGTACGTTGTGCGATTCGAACTCGTGACGTGTGTGTTGTTTGCGCACACAGTCCACCGCTGGACTGTGTGTCTAACCCGTTTGAATATATGATTTTAATTATACTTATATTTATTCTCGACTTCATCTTCTTCGTTTACAAAAACTCAGATCAGTGAGATCCGACTGTTTTGTTTAATTCGATTATCAAAACTTATAATTGGTTGGAATGTAATAGTTAACGAGATTAAAGAGCATAATGTACTAAAACAGTGCGTTTACTTCAGATTTCCGGCAGGAGTCGTCGGATCTGATTTGTGGCTCTCGGCTGAGTGAAACGTTTGACAGTTTAGTTTCTTGTGTTATGAAATTAAGTTACTGAGTAAGAGATATCAAGAGTTTTTAGATGATTATACCGATCGACAATGAGACTTTGATGTTTCAGTGAAATTCCGGCGAGTGTGGGATTTCCCGGCAGCGTAGTCTGGGACAGATTCTGGTTGAAAGATTGAAGTTAATATATGTCTAATAATGGATTACAAACAAAAGAGTCAAGAATTTTACCGATTTGAAGTAAGTCTCGGTTTTCCGGTGAAAGTCCGGCGACTGTAAAATATCTCCGGCGACGTGTTTTGAGATGAATTAAGCTTCGGAAACGATCGTGGTTCTGAGCGAAAAGATTCTCAAAGTGTTCAAGAGGGTATTTATAGTGAAAACAGGCTGAATTGAGTCAAGGTCCGCGAGTTAAGATTTCTGTCAGTTATGACGGAAATTGATTGCCGGCAACGATTATAACCGACGTCGACATCAATTTGAGTGTTTTAGTCAAGACTGATTTGGCCAAAATCGCGGATTGCCGGATTTTCCGGTGATTGCGATTTCTGAGCGCGCGGTGATTCTCTGGTTTGAATCCGGTTTTACTTTAAGTTTTATTTATTTCCGTATTATTCCAAAGTAAAGTGTGTGGCGGAGTGGGGTGTTGTGTGTTTGTTGGAGCGGCTGACCCGGGTTCGAAACCCGGCAACCCTATTTATTTCTTTATTCACTTATTTTTTTATTATTATTAATTATGGTTTAAAATTCTAACAATGTTTATTAGTTATGTATTGTTTAAAATTAATATGAACATTAAATACGCAACGAAAATTATAACTGAATATTTGATTAATAAACGAAGCGGGTTTGGAAAACCCGTTTTTCGACGAATGTTACAAGGTTGAAAAGAAGTTTTACATATGGAAGAAAAATAAGTTGTTCTAGATGCATTTGGTAATGACTACAATATGCTCGAAGAAATCTAATTGTCGGTATGAAAGTGATTTGTGGTAATGTTGCAAGTAAAATATGGAATGGATTGCAACAACTTTGTAGAAGAGGTGGGAGAACAATATGAAAAAGATCTGGAGTTGAATATGGCATTGAGGTATTGAAAAAGGCTTGGGACTATGAAAGCCCTGAAAAATAGGACGACCACTATTACCATAATCCGTATGAAGGCGGTCATGAATCAGATTCTAAGTGGTCAAACGACGATTGTTATTGGAAATAAGTTTATATCATAGTTCTAATAGTTGTAATGGTTTGATTATGAATTGTGTTATTTATAATGTTTGAATTAAAAAAATGACAACGTACCTTTGTTTTGATAGTTTTGACCCATTATGCAATTTACATACCAGTCTGACTTTATGAAGTTAAGCATAACACCAATATAACCCATATGTAATTTACCTACCAGTTTAACTTTATAAGTCCAACATAACACCAATAAACCCATATCAGATTTACATATCATTTTGACTTTATGAAGTCAAACATAACACCAATATAACCCATCGAGATGATAATAATCCAAACATAATATTATGATAATAGTCAACTCATATAACATAAGGTTTAACATGTCTTAACAATAGCCAAACATAACATCATACACTAACCCAAACAAACATACCAAACATAAGTCAAATATGTTTTATCATAAGCCAACCATGTCTTAAAACCTTAACATCATCTAAACAGAAACCCAAACAAATTGTTAACATCCTTACCATCAATCTTTAATAGCATGTGGTGCCCCTTGTGTTGCATCTTGTGAGACATGTTCTTGTGTTGCAGCTTCTTAACCTCCAGACTGACATTGACCTTTGAACCTTCTACAATTGTGCCCTTTATTCCCACATTTGATACATGTTGTGGTGTTCCCATTCCTTGTCATTTTACATCCTTTATCAAATGACCTCATCAATAGACTTTCTCCTATTTTTATTTGTCCTTCCTACCTATTCAATTTACATATACCTTTTATATTAATACGAGAAACATATACCATTCAACACACTGCCATTCATATATATTCAATTCATACCTGCTTATGATGTTTAAGTGGAAGCAGTGTTGCGGGGCACTATGATGGAATCCACATATCAGGTCCTGTGATTGGTTCAATGACATGCTGGTAAGCTTCTTTCTATGTATCTAATTAGTAAACTTTATACGCCTAAATTTCTGGTATACCAGCCCTAATACCATTTCTAGACATCTCTAAAATTGCAGCTACTGCATGTTTACATGGCATCCCAGTCAAATCCCACTTTCTGCATAAGCATGTTTTCAAATTCACATATGTATACCCTTCTGAATTGCCTAGTATCACTACTAGGGTTAGAGAATGGTTCCACATATACTTTAATGGTGCTACCTGGATTTACCCATAACATTTTTCACAATAAGCTCTTAGCATACCATACTGATCTCTATGATAACCAATCAACTTTTTTGTAGCAATACATTTAACTTTAAAAACTTTCATTCGTGAAATCTGTCAAACCTGATGCTTTTTTTTGGATTACATATTGAAAAGCAGGCAAGGGTATTGTAGGGTTGCGTTCAAAAATTCGTTTAATCTCTTTGGCTATGAAACTCATAGTGTAAAGAGGAACTTCTCTAGTTTAAAGGCACTGGTGTTGTTGGCAAACAATGTTGACACACAAGGAATCTAGGGTTGTTGGTCTAAAGATCTGAATAGCCCAAGGGCAATTGGGTCTGGTTTTCCTTTTCCAAACTTTTTTAGTTTATTCACTTTAACCCCTACAGGATTATCCTCCTCACTATCCTCTTATGATCCACGATCATTACTTTCAATCTCTTTATCCATTTATGTGATAGGATTATAAGGAGCAAGTTCACTACTTTAATTGCAACTAATGAATTAGATGGACCAGCATCAGCATGTTCACATGAGACGGAGTTTAAAAACACACGTGAATTCCAATGTTCACCATATATATTTTAACTAACTTAACTCCATCTCGTACATGATAAAACATTTTTTTTCAAAATCACCCTCAACACTCAAACTTTTAGACCCAAATCCAAACACAAATAAGGAACTTTATAATGGAAGTTAAAAAACCATATCACAAGGATAAATAAACACATTTAACTATTTATTCCAACACATTCACTCCTAAATCATCTATATAAGCACTACCGAAGAATGATGTCTTACCATGCATGTATTCCCTACCCGGTTGCTCAGTGAGTTCCCCTTCCTTTGATATCTTCAATGTAAACAAGTTGGCTTTGTCAGCTGTAACAAAAGAATAACACAATGACACATTTTGGTTCTTCAACAACACAAACACACATGAAACGATACTTATCGTATATTAAGTATGGGTCGAATTGCTCATCAATGCCACGAATTTTCCAATATTCACTAGCTATTAGTCTATTTTGGAGTGTGAATCGAAGTGTTCTTCTACATGTTAGCTGATTCGAAGTTAGTTAGGGATCACACATGGATGTAAATGAGAACGAGTTGTATTTGGGGAGGGTTTTGAGGTTTTGGGTCATGAGATTAGGTTTTGCCCCTCAAATAGACAGTCAAGGAAACATCTGTTTGACAGAAGGTGGCATCATGTAACATTTTGCAAGCAAAAAGACACAAAATGCAAAGAAAAGAAAAGTTTGAGGGTGGCAACCTGCTCATGCCATCAAACCACAAGGAGGCAATTTGCATTTTACTCCTTTTAAAAAGATAGAAATCAACGTTCTAACGTGTCTAACTATAAAAATAAACAAACTATATCTTCCATCACTAAAACTATTGTACAGTTTCTGTGAAATGTATTGGAAATTACAATTCAACACTTTACAAATATAAAGTCTTCCAAGTCTATGGATTGTTCATTTGATAAAGACGTTTCTCTTTTCATCATATCAAATATGAAGTTATGATATGATATAGTTGTAAGCTTAATGATGTAAGTTTCTCACCGAACCCCTCTTGAACCCACTCTGTGCACCTTAAACGGACCCTAATATGACATGCATGTGTATTATACGGACATATAGGATGTATAGGTGGTAGAGTAACAAATATACGAGTTTATTTGAAATTATGTTTTTTTACTGCTTAATATGTATGTTAATATAATAATATAAGGGCATGTTTGGTTCACGGAATTTATTTTAAAGGAATTGAAAATGGAATTGCAATTGAAATTTTAATAAATTTCTTTAAACTCTTATAGTGTGATTGGCTGGTAAATTTTTAAATGGAATTTGATTGATAATAAAAATAGAGTAAAGTTCTATTTTGCTTCCTATGGTTTGGTCCAGTTATCTATTTTGCTCGAATAGTTTCAATTTGATTTTTTTGCTCCTTGTGGTTTATTAATTGGTTCAATCTTTTCCCTTACACTCACACCCTTAAAATTAATTTTTGAGTAAAGTTCTATTTTGCTTCATATGGTTTGGCACAATATCTATTTTGCTCCAATAGTTTTAATTTGATTTTTTTTGCACCTTAATTTTTTTATAAGGGCAAACAAGTCTTTTGCGTAAGGTGTATGGCGTATGGTGTAATTACTTAATTATATTAGTTAATTTTTCATAAACTCTAATTACGTATACAATTTTTATACGTAAAAACGGGGTATACCCATTTACCTTAATCTAATTTCCTATTAAAATAGGCAAATTTAAGTATGTAAATCTTTTTATACACATATTTAGTTCACAACATCCTGTTAAATAGATTTTCATGGTAAATAAGTACCCATTTTCCTTTATCTAATTTCCTATTAAGATATGCAAGTTTAAATATGTAAATCTTTTTTTATATGTCAAATCTCTTTGATACAAATTTATGATAATGTGTAGTTGTTACTAGCTGAAAAATGATATGTACTCGAGAAAATATTTTTCACATTATTAAATCTAATAACAAATAACAGTTAATATTATGCATTAACATACAATAACTAATGTGTTTTTTGGTGTATATGATTTTATTTATTCATATATGAAGTTTTGGATAAAACCATCAGATATTGAACATTTGACTTTCATCTAATATAGGAATAATAGATTTTAATAATCCCAACTATTAGTCATTTGCCGGCAACAATCCCAACTTTAAAATTAACCAGTGGTGGTCCTACATTTTCACATATTGTAAACCAACAGACTTTTACTAAACCGAAAAGGATAAGGGGACAAAAAGAAATAAAGGTTCTGATACTAAAAGTCCATTGGTTTACAATATGTGAAAAGATGGAACCACCACAGGTTATTTTTGAAATTTAAACCGTTGCCGGCCAACGACTAATAGTTGGGATTATTAAAATTCATTATTCCTAAATTATACTACTTGTTGAAAAACAAATTGGTATAATGAACTTAAAAGATGATTACTTCAAATGATTAATGGATTAAATGCAATTGTCCTTAAGGGACATCTTGGTAGTAAGGTGGTTTCTCTCGATCTAAGGGGCAAGGTTCAAATACTGCTAAGTGTAGGGCTGCATGTATAGGTGGTTACTATGAGTATATTAGGATTATAATCCGTTATAAATAATACAGATACGTGTGATTAATCCGTTGTAAATAATACAAATATGTGTGATTAATAGGAGTATATTAAGATTACGAGACGTTCTAAAAAATATAAATGTAACCAAACACAACACACATGATATTTGGTGTTTATAGTCATAATTTATGTGTTTCGAATATCCTCTTTTCCACACATGATATTTGGTGTTTATAGTCATAATTGATGTGCTTCGCATATCCTCTTTTCCATGATATGTTCATTTTGCAAACTAAATTATGATGTTCATAGTCATACTTTATGCATTTCATAGTTTCCTATTTTCCATGATACGTCATTTTGCAAACTAAATTACCATTAGCCCACACGACAACATATATTTTCTTAAGTTTGAAAACATAAAATGAAGGAAATAATAGCATTCACTACATTTATTATACCTATACGAATCAAGGTACAAAATAACAACTGTTTCCTGCTTTAAATATAAAAAAAGAGTTAATTACTGTTTTCGTCCATGTTGTTTGTCAAAAATCACTATTTCAGTCCATTAGTTTAAAAATTGCGATTTCAGTCCCTGTGGTTTCACTTTCGTAACCATTTCAGTCCCTGTGGTTTCACTTTCGTAACCATTTCAGTCCATTTATTTTGTAAGTACATGGACTGAAATGATTGCGAGGTGGACTGAATTGGTTACGAAAGTAAAACCACGGGGACTGAAATCGCAATTTTTAAACTAAGAGTTTCCCAATAAATAACATGATACAAAACTCCTTTTAAATTTTGAAATTAAGTTGACATGTTAATCAAAGCTCCTTTTTGACATGTTACAAGCAGTTTCGTGAACTTGCATATCAAAACCTTGTTAAAATTTGTAATTAAATATATGCAACAAATCTTGAACATGATTTGAAGCATTTTAAGCTATGGCAACTAATAAATTAGGTCTAGCATCAACTCACCATAATATAACCGTAACCCCACTTCCATGCAAAGAATTTTAGATAATACTTTGGTTGTTAACGAGTCCAAGACTTTGTTTTACCCTTAGATGGTGTTAACCTCCTTTGTATGGGTCATGATGATGGAAATCCATTGATCTTAAAATTGTTAGTAGAGGCGATAAATCTATTTTTGAGCGAGAATTTCAATTGGTTCTCTTTAACAGACTCGGAGCCAGCGGCTTTTGCCTCATCTCAAAGTCGCCCAATAGTTTATATGTGTAAGCTAGGGCTTTTGGCCCCAAAAAATATGAGTGCTGCTAAACTTATATCGTTTTTATGCTAAGCATACCCCTTCTCAAGTTTTACATTAATACAACTAGTTATAAAAACCGTTGCTGCGTTGCGGCGAACTTCTTTTGTTATTTCGTCTGTGTTTACATGTGTTTTGAAATCACTGCAAGCGCGTTGCCCTCGGAATCGCTGAGAAGAATAAAAGAAAATGTAGGAAAAAAATACTAAAAAATAACCGAAAAAATCAACAAAAAAAGTTGTATGGTAATGATGTTGTTCGAATGAAACCCATGCTCAAAGATGAGCAAATAGTACTGGGTAACGGTACCAAATTTCCCGAACGAAAAGATCCTAAGTACCGGTTCGATACCGACTTTTGGCGTTCCTGGTACCGGTTCGCTGCCGGTTTGTACCTTCATATACCGATACCGTAACTGGTATTTTCACTACCATTACCAATTCGGAATCAGTTGGCACCGAGCTCATCCCTACCCCTGAAACTAAGAACAAAGAAATCATTAAAAGTTGAAGAAAATGAACAACCAAAAAGTTGTATGGTACCCGTGATCGGGATGAGCAAATGGTACCGGGTAGCAGTACCGAATTTCCCGAACAGAAAGATTTTCAAACTCAATCCGGTACCGACTTTTGGCGTTTTCTGTAGTAGGCTGGTGCCTGTTTTTACCTTATGTACCGATAACGAACCGGACCGCATCGGTATTTTCAATACCAATACTGGTTGGCACCAAGCCTATCCAAGTAAAAAAGTAAAGAAAATAACTATTATTATAGTATTAAAATAATAAAAAATATAAAAAAAGTATATATATTATTATATAATATATAAAAAATACTATTCATAAGCTATTTATAAATATATAGGATAAAATAAATATATATATAGGATAAATAAATATATAAATAAATAAATATATACAGGATAATTTAACTTTTTTACCTTTTATTATTATTATTATATTATTATTATTATTATTATTATTATTTAAAAGATAGTTCTTTAGTTCTTTAAAGAAAACGTTCTTCTAAAATATATTTTTATAGCATTATAAACCTTTTTTTGTTTTGTTTCTCTAAATAACGCTTTTTCATATTAAGTTTTTTTTTGTTCTATGAACTACTTTTAATTTTTCAGATTTTTTGTTTTGTTTCTCTAAATAACGCTTTTTTATATTAAGTTTTTTTTTCTTTTTCTATGAACTACTTTTAATTTTTCAGAAACTGTTTTTATAATAATATTGATTTCGAAACATGATTGTTCTAATGAAACTTTGAGTCAAGTATTAAGGATTCTAAGTCAAGTTTTGAGATAATTTCTTGACATTAATAAAATTTGGGTGCTTAGCCAAGTTCTTATTGTTTTCCGTTTTCGTTCTTGTTCGATACTGATTCTATTGTTGACGTATGAAGTTAAAAAAAGTTAATAGTTGATGTTCTTCCGATATGAATTGTTAAGCATAGCTTTTGTATTTTAGATTGCACACTAACATTGAAAACCTGATTAGTGTATAGGAAAACAAAGACTCAACCAAAAATATACTCAAGATAATGTTTTGACTCTTTTTTTAAACTTCAAGGTTATGATTAAGAAAGATAATTGTATATTTAAGATTTAAAAGTTAGCATTTAGGAGAGATACGCAGTGTTTGGACGCTTATACGGTCAACACTGCGCATGGGATAACAAGAATTCACGCATTAATCATAATAAATATGTTTGGAATATTTATGTGTGATGGAAAAAGTATTTTTTATAAGTTATAGTAACTTTCGGGTCGTTCAAACGGCAAGAATCCGCAAGCAGATCAACTTACGTGATTTCAAACACGCAACATTGAATGCCATATTAGCAAAATACTATTTTTTTGGGTATAAAAATTATTATTTTAATTTATAAACTAATTTGTATTGAAACCTACGCGAGAAAACGAAAATTCTGACACAAGAACAAGTTGAAACGAAGTTGTACACAGACAATGGTGGGCTGAAGAAGGATGAGCTTGGCTGATAGGCTTCAAGCCCACTCCACCAAATCCTGGGTATATAACCCCTATATACCTTCATTTCCTTTCTTCTTCACAAATACTTCATTTTTCTACCTCTCTTCTCTTTAACCTCTCTCTACATTCTCTCTCTAGAACACAAGATCATCGACCAGAATCCAGCTACCACACAGCGGAGCCATGATGGCGGTCGACCATGGCGGCGCGCATCGGCGGCGACCGCCATCGCGGCGGTTTTCCGGCAAACCTTCCGGCGACCGTTTTTTCGGCCAGCGGTACACTTTTCTACTAATTTCAACGTTTCGAACACCATGGTGAGGTCCGTTTTCTTTAATTCAGAGCGATTTGATCCGTAAAGCAACTTCGGCGAGAATTCCAACCAAATTCTGTCAAGCTTGTTTTCAAGTTTTCTCTTCATGCATATCAAGATCTTGCTTTTAGGAGCTCCATGCAATTTTTCTGGTCAATCTATTTTCCCGCGAAATTTCGGTAAGTTTCTTAATAAAGATTCATCTTAGTTTTCTTTTAAATCTTGTTTTTAAGTAAAGTTGTTCACAAAACTAATGGGGTTTTCACTAAATCAACTAAAACAAGGAAACACTTGGTTTGAATAAAAAATTTTCCCTGCCGCCATAATCGTTAGCCTCTTGGAGGGACGACACATGATATATTGATAGATTTATAGGGTTTTAACAAACCCCAAGCTTGTCGACCTGTTGGTCCGGTCCTTGACAAGGAATATATGTTGAAAAATTTTATATGTGAAACAATTAAGGCTTGTTTTGATTATGGGCTCTTGGTTGTGAACTTTTGTATTCCTTGCTAATTTACGATGTTACATGTTGGTCTAGGGTTGTCATGTCTTTCAAAATTGGAAAATATTTTGGTTACTTTACGCAAAATAAAACCTGTGAACTCATCAGCCTTTGCGTTGACACTTTTTAGCATGTTTTCTTAGGAATTATCAGGGAATGGAACGGTTGGAATAGGTGGATCCTTAGTTTGAAAGGCATTCAAGTTCATTAGAAGTCTTAGACAAAGTATTTCTGTTGCGTTGCAATGATACAAATAGTTCACGACTCGCCCGTGTCGTCGGGGTGTGACATGAAGTTGCCTTTGAAATTGACGGGTATGCAAGGGTACCCAAGAAGAATGACGAAGAGCTGAGAAAGGCTGTAATGAAATAGCTTGGACGACTAGTATTGATTATAGATACATTAAGTCCTATGAAAAGGTAAAAAAAAGTCATCTTAAATATAAAATTTTTGTTATTTCTTATGAAATAACATTCTTTTTTTTTTTTCTTTCAAGGGTATACACATGCATTCGCCTGGCTTTCGTCTTGAGGATGTCATTATCAAAACTAAGATTCCGATTAAGAATTATCTTCATGCATAGTCATCATCGGATACGGCCAGGAAGATGGTTTTGATTATTGGATATGCAGAAATACTAGAGGTCCGAGGTGAGGTGAACAGGGATACTTTCGTATCCAGAGGAATGTCCCTAATCATCCAGAATCCAGATGCATTTGGCCTAACAAGTCATTGCTATTACCCATGGAAAAGCAATCGTTTCTAAACCCAATTACAACTTTGCAACATAAATCCAACTGATATTAATATATATGCATTCAATAGCAATTACGACAGAATAATTATAGCATGTATATCGATACTCAAGTAGTGAACTTGAGGCAAGGTCTAGACAAAGTGTCAATTACAACATAGGCATACGTCGCGGTGGAAAAATATGGGTCCGTATACTAAGTTCTACAATTACTGTTATCCCAGGGTAGTATTTTGTTGGAATGTGGTCACATGTTGGTCTTTCATGAAAATAACTACTATAGAAGCCCTCAACAAATTTGCAAACGGGGAAGAAATGGTTACGTTTTCAGAGCAATACTTGATTGATTGTGACGACGTAAATGAGTTTGGAAGGCCACGAAAAGTTTTCAAATTTATTTCAAGTGAAAAGGGTAACGGTCGTATTTATAGAGATAGTGACTATGTGTTTAGAGGTGAAGAGGGCGATTGTAAATGTGAGATGGTCGGTTTCATATTAATAAATAATCTATGTTTAGAGTTTTAAATCATTCTCTAATTGTATTTAAATTTTGTTGTGTAGTATGAAGTGTGACACGACAAAAATCGGATCGTTATCGGACCATAATATAAACTTGATTTAGAAGATATAATGTATTTATGGTTTGATTATAAGTCATTTAGTCTTTTTAAGGCTAAGGAGTCCATTTTGTAAGTTGTAAAACGCTTTTGATAGTTTTAAGACTTACCGGCAACCCCTGTGAGTAGTTAAGCGAACTAAAGTCAGTCGAATAATCCGCTTATGATTTGTCCACATATGATATTTTAATAATTAATCTACGTGTAATAGCAAAAGGAGTTTGGTTCAACACTGCGTATGGGATAACAAGTCAGTCGAATAATCCACTTACGATACACAGTCTTTGGACGCGCACATGGTCAACACCGCTCATGGGATAACAAAAATTCACGAGTTAATCGTAATAAATATGTTTGGAATGTCCCTAATTATCCAGATTTCCAAATGCATTTGGTCCAACAAGTCATTGCTATTACCCGTGGAAACATGGCGTTAATGAACCCCGAAGGTATGTAACCCATGGAAAAAGGGTGTCAATGTGACATGACTAAAAACTTGAAACAAAATATCTTTATTGGTTGGTTACAAAATGTATGTTAACATGTTCTCATTGGTTTTGATGTAAGAATTAGAAATGATGAACATGCTTTTGTTGCCTCAAATATGTTTTCATTGGTTCATTGGTTTTGATGTAAGAATTATAAATGGTGAACATGCTTTTGTGGACCAAATATGTTTTCATTAGTTTTGATGTAAGAATTAGAAATGGTGAACATGTTTTTGTTGCCTCAAATAACCAAGTCATGTTTGGTAAGTTGACTTGAATCCCAAAAGAGGTAGTGCAGTACTTCCCTATTTTAAGTTAGTAGCTGACTAGCTATCATTGTAGTAGAAACTAAAGTCAGCTCAGTATTGTATATACTTGTATTTCAAGAAATTAACCTATTGGCTTCCTGATTAATAATAAAAATTATGAATCGCCTTTCCATGAACTGCTACTTTTATTTGCTAGATTAAGTAACAGGTCAAATGGAATCATTTAACTTAACCAACTCCAAAACAGGAAGCCAAATATTACTTAATTTTTTTGTTATCAAACTCCTAAAAACTGAATTGCTTAGTGAAATAATGTTACTGTTGTAATCAAATATTAACAAGTTACAACCAACACAATCATTGTAAGAGGATAAATTACCACACTTAATATTTGTACATAACAATTAAAATTCATAATGTTGAGGTGTGATGTTAAATCAAACTTACAGAAAATTTGACATTTACAAAAGTAATAATAAGATAAATTATATTAAGAAATCCTTTACTCTTTTGATGTAGTAGTAAATCTCACATAACCCAAAATTATAAGAGTTATGATATTGTGAATGTTTTGAGAGAATCCAGACAATACTAATGTATATGAATCTCAATGCAGCTCAAAATCTTATGAATTATAATATGGGTTTTCTTTTGAGGGAACAAAGAAAAAAAGGTTAACTAGATGATGTTGACTTACCATACGATAATATGCCTCAATTTCAAAAGTAAATCGTGCTGATAACGTGTTGTAAAACAACTACTCTTATTAGTACTATAGAATGAGATAAGGAAGAGAGAATGTGGAATAGTTTTCTTATTGATGTAAAGCATGAACTACATAAGCTTACAAATATGAGAGTTAAGTACATGAAGAGTCACCATATTATAATGAACACATGTGGATAGTCACGCATTAAAGATAATAATTCATAAGAACATTTGCTTTATATACTTATTTATATAGTTATTAGACTCTTCACATGCCATCTTAACTATAGGTTACAAAGGTGCCAAAATCCTCAAAATGCCCCTAAAATGTCTTAAATTTTTTAACAATGCGCAAGTTTACCCCTCAAAATATATACACAATGTAAAATTATCAAAAGGGTAAAAATCCTAGTTCTTATTTTAATAAGGTATTTGATGAAATTATATTAAACTAGATGTCTTATATGGATAAGTAATCAAGTGAAATACATAATGTCCCTTATGATTTTTTTCTTTTTGAAGTTTAACATTTTCTTTTAAGCTAGGTATTGTTAAAATGATAAACTAATATGTTTATGTTTTATAACAGTTTAATTTTTGTATATTCTAAAAAAATTAATTATTTATATTTACACGATATGAAAAATTAAATAGTTTATTATAATAAGTAATTTTGCACTTGTAAAAGATTAACGTAAAAGGTGATGATAATATAAGAATGGGTGAATGACAAATGAACTTGGGAAGATTATTGGATGTAGTTTAAAGGTCACATCCTTGAATGAATGACTACCATTTCAATGAATTCGTCTATGGCCATCTACAATCAACATCTTGGGTGACGTCCATCGCTGAGGTGGTGCCAACGTTGATGATAGGCGAATGACGTTGGACTTTTCAAAGGTAGAAGCTGTGGCTACAAACGGGCACGAACTAGAAAAGGGGCATAACGTGAGAAGTAGAGGAAAGAGCTGGGTTCTTAAAGTTTTTAATGCTTATTCGACGTGGAGGTTCATGAAACCGTCGGGGTTACTGATTCTCTAAGAGAATTGTTAAGTGACATAGCATTTAATGATTGTGGAAACTTGTTTACTTCTTTATATATGTTTGGGATGACAAACAATTTGAATCATGTTTTGTTGTCTACTATTACATCCTAACTTTTGTAAATAGAACTTGAAACTTCTATAAACCTTGTCCATTTGTATAGTTCTTTATATAAACCTAGGATATATATAGGTCCCCTATCAATGTTTATTATGTCTTCAGCAATAGGGTTTTTTAGGGCTTTACATTATTAGATATAGTTACTTACATTTAAAGTTTGTACTTCTTAAGGACATGAGCAAACTTCCAAGTCAGGATAAATGATGTTACTTTATAGACATGTGACATGTTTAAAATTCTTTTTTCTTATAATGATGGAGTTGCCAAGATTGTGTGTTGGAGAAAACAAAAACCAAAGTATTATATATATAACAATTATATATTAACTTTTGTTAATAGTAACTTTGACTTTTCTTTATAATTAATTTTTAGTTTTATTTACACACTTATACTACAAATAATATTTGTTTCAAATTCTATAGTTTATAATAGTTTCATTTACACACTACCAAAATTAGTGAGATGAAAGTGGTGATCACTACGATGATTAGCGAGAGGTATTAATGATCACTATCAAAGTTAGTGAGACGGAAACGGGTGATCACTACCTTCTTAGTAAGACGTAACAATGATCTTTACCATCTTAGAGAGAAGTCTTTAATTGAGGAAAACTCTCGATATATATTGGGGAAGTGAACGTAAGGTGAACTCGTTAAAATCCACCCAAATTGTACATCCAATGTCATCAAGTTTATACTTACTTAGGCCATGTTTGGCTAAGCTTTTCAAGAGCTCTTTATGACTTATTTACTTTTTCGAAAAGCAAATAAGGAGAAAAAGTGTTTGGCAAACTAATAAGGACTTTTCAAATGACTTTTGTATAAGCAAATAAGTTGATTTTGAAAAGGCAGGAAGAAATGACTTTTTTGAGCTCCTTATGACTTTTCACAAGAAAATTACACAAATACCCTGCCTTATGCCTTAATACACGAATAAGCTAAGTTAAACACTTTTAACAGAACAACTTATTGACTTATTGGTTTTTTCCACCTTATAAGCTAATCCAAACACTTTTTTTAAAAACTCATTTTCAAAAAGTCATAAGTCAATAAGTCTTTTTAACAAAAAGTCCTTTTTGAGTTAAATAAGCTTAGCCAAACAAGCCCTTAATTCCAAATCATTTAACATTTCCTAGACATAAACAAAAGTTGTTTAAAAACTAATGAATTTGTAAAAAGAATATCCCATTCACCATTCTAAATCTTTACCCATACCCACTTTCTAGCTCAAAATTAGACTCACATTGTTATGCTCCCTAGTCCCTACCATCATACCACTATGCTCTATTAATATAATGTAATCCAAAATATATAATCAAACTTTTGAATGTTACATAATCATATCATAACATTGAAATTGGCACACCCTATGGCTTGAGGAAGCAACATTCTCTTCACTAGATAAATATATATAAATATAAATATGTTCTTCACTAGATAAATATATATAAATATAAATATAAATATATGCCCTTTATGTTAAGAAAACAGGCTTTGATGTAACACTTTAAACACATAAAACAGGGTTGGACAAGTTGTTCAATCTTTTCGAACAACTATAAAAAAACCGGCTTGGATTTTCGAACCGTTTTGTATCAACCCGATTTGCACTACCACTGGTTTGTGCCAAATCAGTTTCTGCTCGACCCAAACCGCCAGTTTGTATACCGGGTCCCCCTCTCATCAACCAAACTAGTTACAACCCATACAGGTTTGAGCCAAACCGGCTTCAACTCGACCAAAAAAAAGTTTGGTAGCCTTAAACCCAAAACTTTAACCATACACAATCCACTGATATATGTTTGCATGATCCATATCATATCACAATCCATTAATCACCAGGTCATTCATTGAAACCACAATGTTTTCAACTTGGAATATATTGTCACTTGTTATATGCATATAATGCTTTTTCACACTTTAAAGAAGCTATTTAATCATTCGAGTGCCAAACGCTTATCGTCACAAAAGTTCACCCATACACAAATTTAAAAAGAAAACGTCAAGAAGTCTAAAGAAACCAATCCTACTAAAAAAAAGTACTAGTTAGAGCCTTCTAGTATGCGCTTAACTAATCGCAAGGAAAACCGAGGCTAATGATAGCAAGGTTCAAGTGATTAAAGGATCCGCCGAAAGAGGAGCCTTGTGTGCATCAATGCCGAGTGGCTTGATATCTTTATTTCTCATGTAAGTCAAGAATTGACCCGGTAACTCTTCCAATAGAGCCTGCACCATTAGTTTCTCTCCATATATACTTGATTTGCTTCCATCTATACAATTTTAGTAAATACGTTGAGGTGGCAAAATGGGCTAGTGAGACACGTTGGGTAATGGGTCAAAAGAGGTCAAGTCGGGTTGAGACGAGTCAAAAAACTTTTTGTCCAATTTTGATTATACATATTAATATAAATAATTAGTATTAAATACTACTTGAGCTAATTAGTACAAAACTATTTCACTTTTGTAAATTCAAACCATATAAACGGTTGCATGACTTAAAAAGTACATTTCCGGTGACTTTCAACTCTTTTGATCCCACGTGACATGTTTCTCAAATCGGCCCATACATAAGTAAATGGGACGAAATTGATACCTTTAATATAAACATAGAAAACTGTGTAAATTAATCTATATGTTACTTACGTGGTACATCATGCATGGAAACAAAATGAACAATATCTCGAGTGGCTAGTCTTCCTGTTGAGCTCTTCAAAGGTGGTCTGGTATCAGCATCCAAAATCTGTTAAACGGGTCAAAATGGTGAGTTTACATGGATCATGAAGAGTTGACCCGAAACACTTGTCCAGATTTCTTATATACAATATAAAAGTTATATTATCTCAATAATAATTTAATTCTCAAAACAAAGTTTGTGTGACTTTCAACCCGTTCAGCCCATTTAACCCGTTGGGAGTTTAGTTACCCTTTTTTTATAGTTTACCCATTTGACCCTTAAAGGATTAACCCGGATCATCTAATCATAACCAAATGGGTCGAAATGGACGCTTCTAATAGTTACCATTAATGAACCTAACTTAAGTTAGTATGACTTTTAACCAGGGGCACAACATTTAAGGGGCCGGGGGGCGCCCGACCCCCCGAACTTAAGTTAGTTTTCGTATTGAAATTTTTGGGTATGTACGTTTTAGACCCCCCGATTCTATAGAAAATCTTTGGTATATATGTTTTCGACCCCCCTGTCAAAAACGTCAAGCTTCGCCACTGCTTTCAACCATTTACCTTCATTTGTTTAAAATCAGCATTCCCCACTCCAACAATAAGAATTGAGAGGGGCAGATCAGAGGCCCGGACAATTGCATCTTTAGTCTCTTGGAGACCAGTAAGAACTCCATCCTAACAACATAAGATACAAATTATATAATTCATAAATATAACAAGAGTAATGCGTATATATAATGGTTTTACATCATGTTTACCGTTATGATTAGCAACACAAAGTACTTGGTGGGATTCGTTGAGAGGGATTCAGCAGCAATATCTGCAGCTTTGTTGATTACTTGACCGAATAAAGTGGGCCCTTGAAGAGTGACGGTATGCAACGCATTTTTATAAGCATCCATTATGCCTTGTACTCCTTCAACCAGCAATATAATGTTGGTAGATAAATCTCCTTATTTGGATGCAACTGTACAAGGTGGCAAAATGAATGGGTCGGGTAACATGACACAAATACGATTGGGTCAAAACGAACGGGCTGGGCCATTGAAAAGAGAGTATTACCTCACAGTTATCATCATTTCCACTCAGGTTGAAACAATGAGATACAGGGCCATCATTTATTTTTCCACCAAAACCCCAAGCAGGAAAACGTTTATTATTATCGTAAACTTGTAGGACTTCCCCAACCTCCATAATAGCCTGTAATCAGAAAAAAAAGATATTTTTTTTATTATTTTTCATTATTATATAGAATTTACATGGAGATAGAGAATCGCAAAACTAAGTCTTTTAAAAACTACGTCCATGATATTTTACTGAATAAATAGACATTCTCTAGTTCCACTATGTAACATGAAAATGCAAGTGAAAACAACATGATATACATTGTTAATGGATAGAGTTGGCAAAATGGACGCGTTTGGCAATGAGTCAAAATTGGTGATATGACATGAGGCGAGTCAGGTTGGGTTGAGCTAGAAACAGCTTTTGTCCATTTTTTTTGTAACTATTATGTGGAGAATATGTTTACAAAGATAGAAATCTCGAAAATGATCTACTAACTTTTTTTTACCCAAAGACCAATTCATGAGTATTTGGGTTGATGTTACCAAACGCTATAAAAAACTCTTCGGTCGGCATTTATAAACATAAAGATTTACTCATAGGTGAAACAAAAGTGGGAAACCACCTAACCTCCTGGTATGCGTTTAAGGTGCTAGAATTGCCTATGTAACGCAATGAATCCGAGCTTTGAGGATCACCATTCGAAACTGTGTTGCAAGAATTAACCATTAGTATATATTTTCATTTTCGCATAATTAATAAAAGCACACTTGCCTGTAAAATCTACAGCAACCATGAAATTCAGTTCAAAGCCACTAGAAATATAATCAAGAAAACTATACAACTCCGTCTCTTCATATTCGTCCACATAAAGTTCACCCTTGAGAACCTATATATAACATGTAAAGATAAGACATCCTCACACATGATTAAGATGCATTTTTTTTTCGTAGTTATAATGCAATGGCAAAGTATATGATCTACAAACATATGTTAAGAAAATTGCACGAGCGCGAAGTAATTCTTTGGAAATTGTATTACAACAAATGAACACCATTTACCTTCACTTGATCTTTTTGACGAGAAGATCGAAAGGTAAAATTTGCACCTGCATTTGCTTTGTAAAGATTTTTCATATCTTGAATTGATGTATCCAGTTTACTGCAAATAATAAAAAGGTTTCACTATTAGTTATCTACACTTTCAATATCTAGTTAGCGCCACGATCGAAGCTTTTAAGGGGCGGGAGGGGCGGCCGGCCCCCTGAACTTTTCGCACAGTAGTGGAGAGTATGTGGTTTTTGTATAGAAACTTTTGGGTATAGAAACTTCCGTCCCCCGGTCGGAAATCTCAAGCTTCGCCACTGGTTAGCACATGCTAAACACAAAAACTAGAGGTGGCCATTTAGACTCATTTTCTCATGATAGGGTGGATTCGGGTTACGTTTTTATCCCTAATGGCTCGTAAGTAAGCCAAAAAAGAAAACCTGTCAGACTCGTAGAAAGTTGCCGAAAGTGTACTTTTAATGCATAACACCTCTATTAACCGAGATATTCGTACATATTTATAGTATAGATATAGATATATTATATATCTATACTATAAATATGTACGAATATCTCGGTTATTAACCTCAACATCAATTTGTAGAAAAATTGTATTACTGTTAAAATAATATAATAAATATCTGTAATCAATATATAGAAATAATTGTTTTAAAACTAGCAAAAAAGTGTTGTATACCAAACCTGACCCTAACCCGACCCATACCAAGGCTTACTTGTTTTGACCCGTTACCCAACCAACCCATTTTGCAACATTTAATGAACCCAAGGAATTATAAACAGGTAAAACTCAGTTTGCATTCACATAATCACATGGGTTGCATTATTTGACATACTTCTATAAAAAGGTAAGCAGATAATTTTGCACGAAAGCGAGATTATGCAACTACAAATATAACAAAAATTACCCAATGAAAGTGTGATTGCCAAAGGTATTAAAGTTAAAGCACTGTATAAGCAGAGGGTTATCCTGTAAAAATGGAATAAAGTATATGAATTCAGTAGAAAATAAGATAAAGAGACAATTTAATTGCTTACACAAAAACCATTATGAAATGCATAGGGAGCAGGTGTGCAACATAGTAGGGGCGGGAGGGGCGGCCGACCCCTGAACGTTTCGCTCAATATTGGAGAGTATGTAGTTTACGTATAGAAATTTTTGGGTATATACGTTTTTCATCCCCCCCCCCCCCCCCCCCCCCCCCCCGGTTTTATAGAAATTTTGGGTATATACGTTTTCGACCAATTGATCAGAAATCTCAAGCTTCGCCACTGATAGGAGGTAACATAAGCCAACTTTACCTTGGTCACATATTGCTGCATAGTTATACACAATGGCTTCCATACAGGGTCCAAATTGTTGTTCACTACTTCGGTCTTGCAAATCGGAATAGGACTTCCGGCCTCAACGACCCTATAGATTCTTAGAAATGGATTCTGAGGATCAAATTGACAATTTTTATTAGTAGGTGTTCAAGGAGAATGATTAAACTTTTAGAGAGTTGAACCTTTTTATACAAGTTTGAACATCGAAGTCTCATCGTAATAGCCTTTTTAGACTCAATGGTTTCCTCTGCATGAACAGTTAATGAACCTATCTTTCCAAAACTATACTCATATTTACCATGAAGTTTTAAGGTCATTCTTCAGCTTTGGAGCGTCATGATCTGCCAATGTTAGACGTAAAGGATGCAGCTTTGATCAGAGATCCAAATTTAATGACTATAACTTTATATGCATACGATAATAATGAAACATTTAAGGGAATCATAGAACTGCAAGTAAACTTACCTCTGACAAAACACAGTTAGCTTCACCAACACAATAGTAGTCTTTTTCTTCTAGCAACTGTGCAACATATACAAGATTTAAAGATGTTTTAAGATATAAAAAGATTGAACAACTTTGATGAAGGGCATATGTCAATCACTCAAACACAAAATTCCCAGTTGGAAAATCGAATGATTTGCGTGAGTTGGGTAGACCCAAAATTATTGAACTTGTGTAAAACATGATTGGTTGCCTCACTTGCGGTGTTCACATATTATGTAATGTGTGTGGGCGCTCGGGGGCAAAAGTGAAATGGTACTAGCTTTAACGTTATTTTACTAATTTCGTGAAAATAACATTAAAAGAGGCGGATGGTTATTCATGCATCATGTGGTGGCGTTGATAGCTGAAAGACACGGGCTACATGCCTTAGGTCCAAGGCTTGATACAAAACAACAATCAAGACGGGGGTCTCACTGGAAGCAACCTCTCTATTCCTACGGGGTAGAGGTAAGACTATCTATATCTTACCCTCCTCAGACCATATCTTAGCTTTGCTATTGATAGGATTTGCTGATGATGATGATGTGTAAAACATGATTGCAAAAGTTATTCTTTTAATAGTAATCTTGTTTTACAATGATTTATGATTTTTTATGCAATGAAAGTATAATACTAGAGACTTTCAATCCTTAAGAACTATTTGACCCGTTAGAGATAAAACATACCACGAATCAACACATTCATAAGTAAATGAGATGGTATTGCCACCTCTAACAAAACTACTTAAGGGTTAAAAGAAGTTATATAAACCTTTGGTAAAAAATAATGGATACTATCCTTTGTTGCATCCGCATCAAACACCCGGAAGCTGAAAATGAACATGGGTATATTCATATAATTTACTAAATATTCAAGGGTGTCATGCCCAACAGTATGAACAACTAAACAAACTAGCAGGGTGCTGGATGCTTACACTAATGGCTGAACAACCTCAAAGTGAAATGCAAGATTGATTTTTTGAACCCATATGGGATTCGAGTTTTCGTGATCACCTCAGTGCGACCAACTTCCACGAGATTTCCATTGTTCTTCCTGGCATATACAATTACCATAGGGCTCTACAGTTAAGAAAGGGCATAATATCAACATATTTGTTGAATTGAAAAACAAACAACAAAGAAAAAGCTTAACATGAAAAGTATACATAAAAAACAACAACAATGTAATAATAAGATCTAGTTGAAGTACCTTTGTCGGGCCTCCTAATCCATAATCACGTAATTTTGAAGCTGATAAAGATAACTGCGATTTCATTATCAAGGAGTCAGTCTGTGGAAAAATTGCTTCCAAGAGATAGACAAATACAACTACTAGCATATTGCACAAGTTAGTCATCCCAGAAAGGGTAATGTGGTGCCACTGCCATGATCCGCTAAAACCACTACACCACCTTTAAGATGGACGTCAATAGCAGCATGCCCCCTTCTTCGTCAAGGGGTAACGAGCGTGAAGATGGAAGTGAAACCTCATCGTATTAATTTTTTTTCTGATTTTTTTCTTTAATTTAAGTTTAAGTTAAAACCTCTACACCCTTGTGAAAGGGTGGTTTACTTTAAGCCCCGCTGTGCCTATGTGGTAGTGATGTGGCACTTTAACGACCCCTCTAAGTTAAAACCACTACACTAAGTGTAAAAGCCATCATGTTATGTTGACAACATGTATGCCTTAATCCGTGACAAACTATACGAACCAAACGACCCCTAAAATCATATTATTAAATATGCCTTAATCTATACGATATAAATAAGTTAGTTCAAGATTATTTTTCCCGCTTAGGTAATAATCTGATTTTAATAAATAAATAAATAAAAATGTATATAGAAATCACTACTTTGGCTCTAATCAAATTCAACCAAATCTGATTTTCTTCATAGCCCTAACTGCTAACAAACCATAGAAATTTCGAACTTTATAAATCTTTATTACTAACTATATAAAATTTTATTTATTCAACCCCTAATATTTAGTAAATGATGATTATGTGCTAGCTAGTTTAAACATGTGATATTACATAACTCTAATGCAGTTACATATTAAAAAAGAGAAAAAAACGCATGACCACTACAAGAAAACGTGGCAATAGCGGCAACTGATCTGCGGCAACATGTGCCTGTAAAAACTAAAAACACTCCTACGTACATGCATGCACTGAATATAATACCTGGATGCGGGTGTAGAGTGGTTCAAGGCCTTTGGACCTGTAGAAGAAGTCCACAGCTTCATTTGTTGCCGCATGATGGCCACCGTCGCCGCTTCCGACGGCCTCTTTGGCTCGGTTTAACTCGGGAAAGAGACGCTCCCATTCTGCAAAACTGTGATTCCAGTTTCAACTGGAAATTATGTTCGATGTTAAAACATATATATGTGGAACTTTGAACCGTGTTTTTTAGCTAAAATTTTTAGGCTTAACTAAAAACGCGTATATGATGATATTAGAAGAATCTATATATATATATATATTAAATAAATGAAACCATTGAGGACGCATGGGTTAATCCTCAGCTAGGTTTTCCCGCCTAAACCAATCACCTAAATGGATAATCCGTTTTTGTATTGGGTAGTCCGAGTTTGTTGCCTAAATTACCGTAACTTACACGATACTCATCATAACCCTAATTCAGTCTCTCTCACTGGCGAACACGGCGACCAAACAACATCCAACTCTTTCGATTAACAATCAACGGATTTGAAGACTCTAACTCAACGGTACTGTCTAATTTTACGATTTCATGCTCTGTTATTTGAATGGTTTGAGACGTTAGAGTTTTAATCTAGGATTTGATGATCGAATCATGTATGCTTTGATTTGTTAGGGTTTTATATACGGATCTTCAAGCATTCATTGGTTCGGCTTCAATCAATATGTATTCAAAAGAACACCAGAAGGTAAATTTCCCTACCATCGTATGTTATTTCAATCGATTGAATTTTTGCATTTGGTTTGATTTTGAAATCACAGATGGTTATAGACATATTATCAGTACATATGCCATAAAGTTTTTTCATTATGTACAATTTATGCCTACAAGATCTCAAACAGGTTTAGCCTTTTAAATTCTGCAAACTACTTATCAATTTGTAAATTCTACTTACTACATGGATTTTGAATTTTTTTTTCCTTTGAAAACATTAATGCTTTCTGAAGTTACATTCATCTTTTTTCTTGCAACTAATATTGTTTTAAATTATATTAATGGTTATGATATTGTTGCTTTAGTTCCATGATTCATGTTACTATGTTATTGCTTAATAATTTTAGTGTTGATATGGCTATCGTAATTAATGCTATTTTGGTATAAAATTTTAGATGACACTATTAGCAAGTAGTAAAGGAAGAGCGACGTGGCCGATCACCTAAGACTGTTGTTGCGTGTTACTTTGTTCCTGTGGTGAGCTCTGAAGGTGGCAGTGTATTTGGTGTTTTAGGAATCAATATTGAAGGTATATGAACCGATTTATTTTTAGATCAATTAAGCATTGAATATGTTGTTGAGGTTATATGAACCGATTTCACTATCTAATATAGTTAATTGCATTTGGAAATTGGCAAATTGATATTTTTATCCAACTGCTAATAATGAATTGTAAATTCCTTTTGTTAATTTGGTCCACTCTACATAGTTTTATAATTCAGTGGCATATCAAAGTAGGGATTGAGTAAATGGTACCGGGTATTGGTTCTGAACCTGTACCGAATATACCGAACCGGATACATTTTTGGTACCTGTTCGGTACAGGTCCGGTACGGTACCGAACCGGGTATATTCGGTACCGGTATCAATACCTACTTTTAAGGATTTCCGATGCCGGTTTGTACCGAGCTCATCCCTTTATGAAAGGAACTAGCCTATATGGTGTATGCAAATTTCACTAAATAATAAAGTTTATCAATTTTCTAAATTTGATCAACAACAATAGAAAATTTGATCAACAACAATAGAAAATTATTTAAGAATTAGTTATTAATATTTGATGATTTGTTTTTCATTTCAATATATATTCTCAATATACAAATGTGCAATAAGACATCAATAACTAAGTCTTGACTATTAATATACTAAGCCAACATCTCTACTTCCATTTAATAGTCCACTTACTAGGACAAGAACATAAATGATCACAACAAATTTGTTCATGTTGACATCATTATATTGACAAGTTTAAAGAATTATAGAGCTGCAGCTCATTTCCTTAGTGCTGACCAGTTGATGTTGCTATAATATATGTGATCAAGAAATTAATAGCATCTCAATAGGAGATAGTGAGTCTAGCTCTCTTTTTGATTTATAATTTGATTTCTATCTTATATTATATTATAAAAGAACATTGATTCTTTTTTTATGTATGTTTCATGTATTTGATCCATAACTCAGATTGTAAGTGTGTCTTTTAAAAAGGAAGTTTGTAAATGTGTGGCTGCTTCTCCGGCTGAACAGGACTTGTAATAACACATTTGGTTAGTGGTTTGTTCTTTTTCACTATTATTCTTGGATTGACCTTTAGTTATATGAACTAATTTTTTGTATTTAGGAACTGAGTAAAATACCCTTATATAATGTTTATTAATGTTTGGATCTATAATTTTTTTTACCAATTGATTTTCACTGCAAGAGGTTCATAGCTAGAAAAGTGGAAGCATATAAAATTTTATGTATGCTTGTGATCATATTATAGGTTGTTGTATGAAAAGTTTTGGTTTCGATCCATATATTGGCTGCATATCTACACATTTTAGCTTGTATAGTCATAATCAAGTATGGTACTCTTTGGTATAGGACTGTTTAATGCGTACATGTACATACCATCATATAATCATGTTTTTATACGAAACCTCTGTATACAAGAAGCTCACAAGGCAGGAGCATCATAAAGTGCTAAACAATATTTTAGTGAGCTACATGAGGTAAATAACATCCAATTAGACACTATATTATTATGTCCTTTATGTCCGGAATTAAACTTTTGTGTGTCAAACATATGACATGTCATTTGATTTGTATGTAGATTGTCAGTGGGCGGGATTCGGGAAAACCATGGATTTTAAAAGAAATAAAGGACGAGGTGAGAATTTATTGCTTTTTTCAAACATTATTATTGGTGACTTTTTTAACCTTTCTAATCATCCTCTAAGAAACTATTTACAGGTATTGAAGATGCAGTGCCATCAAAAGTTGGGAAGCACTATGATTTTACAAGGTTTAAAGCATTGAAAGAAACATTCGTATCAAGGTAATACATGTCACCTAAGCTATTCATTTAAAAAGTTGTTTTTGATTCATCTAATTTGTGTTATATGGGTGATATTGTGGTTACCTATATATTTATTACTTATGTCTCCCATCTATTCGGTTTTTTATTTGTCTATTTTTTATTTGATGTTATATGGGGATACTTTGGTTACCAATACGTAGGTTGAAAAAGTAGAAGGCAAATGGTTGAAAAGTGTGGATGATTACATCAAAGTGAGCAATTAATTGTACATAATATGTAAGATGTTTATAAAATTAAATAGAAAATGGTTGATGTGCATTTTGTTCTACAAAGGATTCTTGCACTGTAATTCTTTTGTTGGTTATGGGCTGGACTTAGTTTCATAATCTTTATTAATTGTTTTTATGTTTAGATAATGAAATCACCACATTAAGTTTCATATTTTTGTTTAACATTAGTTATATGTTGTACAATCCATTTCATATTAAGTTAGGAGGACAATATATACACCGATAGAGTAAGTGTGTGACCGTTTTATCTAACTGTCAATATTTCCCAACAATCAAAACTAATTTTTTTCATGGTTTTAAGTGGTGATACAATAACATGATCTATATTCCATTTCTTTATAAAATAGTATCAGGTTCTTTAGTTTAGGATTTTATATAAAGTCTTAAACTCCTTATTACCTATTCTATACAGTTATCATCTCGTGGTGCACAGGTCAAAGTGAAGATCTTTGTTTTTTATTGTTGGTTTATACTTTAATCATCTCACCATTTGTGAACTAGGCAAAGCGTGTTCATCCTATGGCGTTTTCTTGAAACTTCTTCATCGGTTTCTTGTGAGGATTTGGTTTATAATTTAAGTGTAAAGTTTCGAACTTTTTTATTTTTAAATTAGCTTTTGTATGCTTATTGTTGAATTATTATAATTTAAGGCTGCGGCTTTGGTCCTGGAAGATTTGGAACAACAGGAATGAGAGGGTGTTCCGACAGAAATTTAAGGCTGCAACATTGCATCCTAACAAAGTGGCGGTTTATGAGTATGGAAGCATTGCATGAAATGATAGGAGGGATGGGGAAAAAGGCTCAAAGATAGAAACCGAGTGGTGATACTGATTCATATGGTTTAAATTGTTATTGTAAGTCAAAACAATTTACGATTTATCATATGTGTATTATTTATTTAAACTATATAATATTATTTATATGTATTATTTACAGGTAATATAAATATATAAATATTTAATTGTTTCATGTTTTTTTTTTGTAAATGATCATTAGTTTTGATATATATATTATTTACAGGTAAATATAAATATATAAATATTTAATTGTTTCATGTTTTTTTTTGTTTTTTTTGGCAAATGATCATTAGTTTTGATGAATACGTTTTCGACATTTTTCTGTAGTTTAACAAATGGAGGCCAAGTTGTTGTAGATTCTGAAGCATGGCCAGAACCAAGGGTGTGGAAAAAGAAGAAACGGGCCACTACTTGGTGTTCTTACTGACCCTTTGGAAGATTTGGAATAAGCGAACGAGAGGTGTGTTGTATATTAACTTAATAACTTATTATAAATTTCAAGAAACGCGCGTATACACGCGGGCAATAACCTAGTCAGATATATATATTTTTGAAACACATCAGTTGACAGATATATTTTTTTTTGAAACGCAGAAGAATCAGTGATAGATAGATAGATATAGTTTTCTAATAGAAAAATCAAAAATATTTTATCTTAAATTATTTTTAAAAATATCGTTTAATTTAAAAAATAATTAGAAAAATCAAAAATATTTCATCTTAAATTATTTTTAAAAATATCGTATATCATTCATAAAATTTAATTATTTTATTTATTCAATCTGCGTAATTGACAAGAGACTAATTACTCAAAATGGTGGACGTATATACACCAATGAAAATGCAGAAAAAGAGTAAAAGAAAAGACTAATCACTTCTTTGGAATTTGAATTTAAATTTGAATTCAACTTCAATTTAAAATTTGGAGATTATCTATTTCAACCAATAGATTTGAATTCAACTTCAATTTAAAATTTGGAGATTATCTATTTCAACCAATGTTTTAAAATCCGGTTTTTATACCGTACCGAATTGACTCAGAAACGTTTTAACCAAGTCTATCGGACGGGTTAACAGATTCTACCGAACGATTCGACCGGTACAACCGCCTGGTTTGAACCGGTTTTTAAAGCATTGATTTTGACTCATCATAGTCATTTGTCGCATTAATTTAACTGATTTTTCGTATTTGAATTTTTATTCATCAATTAGATGAAAAGTTGATTTCCCTATAAAAGGACCTTGATGTAATGTTTTTCATCATTGAATAATTGAAGAGTAGTTCTCTCTTGTTTTCTATATCGCTTTCGGGTCGCTTTCGCGTCACATGATACACAGATTGCAGTTTCATCCTGTGTTAGTTGGTATCGGAGCCCGTTAGCATCCTAAAGGCAATTGTCAAAGGTGTTCAACAATCTCGTTCCAATGGACGGAGGTGGGGGTTGAAGAACGGTGGGGCGCAGTGGCGGATCACACTGCTAGGTTTGACATAACCACCACAGAACTTGAAAAAGTGGGTGCCTCAATTGTAGTGGCTGTAGAAATCGAGAGGGTCATAACTACGCTATCACTCATCTTCGCTCAAGCTATGATGGCATTGATGGCAGTAGGAATGACCAACCCCTTTGTCAACCGGTGAGTTGTCGTTCATGATGGCATTTATATTATCATATATTTCTAGTTTTTATACCTTCATTCATATATTTCATATTTTATATCTCCATTTCATATATTTTTACTTTCAGCTAGCTCATGTATTTATACCTCGGTTTCATATATTTCTAAGCAAAACTTTTAGCCAAATGATGCTACAATAAATCTTATATGAATAAGAAAACTATCAAAAACGAGTATCGCAATACGATGTGTCACCCCCCGCTGCATCGTGCGGGCATGCTGATGTATTCTATATATATAACCCTTAATTGCAATTTAACCCACTAACTATTAGCTTTCTCTTCAAGTAATGAATCCCTTATTAATTAGTTAATTACTAATTACCGGGCAACCTTTTTACCTTGTTTTATTATCTAATAATAAAACCACTCTCCATCATTATTATCTAATAATAAGTAATCTTTTTATTCTGTTGAATAACAAATATTCATCACTTAGTCAAAACACTTTGATTTTATTTTATTCCTAATAAAATAGCCTTATTATCTAATCTCCTAATTTGTGGCACAGTAGTAGGAGACTTGGGTTTTTCAATGGATACTCAAGTTCAATTCCCACTTATGTCATGTTGGTAGAGATGGGCATAATAACCGGTTCCAAACCCGACCCGGTGGAACCTACCTGGAACCGGTTCCGGTTCCTACCCGACATATAGTAGAACCGGTTCCGGGTTCAAAATACCTGATGGTTCCTACCCGATTCCACATTTTTGGAAAAAAATAAGTTCCGGAACCGGTTCCAACCCATACCCGGGTTGGAACCGTAACCGGTTCTTATCATACCGGTTCCTACGGTAACCTTCCAGACCCGGTTACACAAACAACCTAAACAAGAAACGTTAAACAAAACATATAAAACACTAAACATACTAATCATAAAACACAAATGGGTTTACAATACATAAAACAAACTAAACTTTCGATGACCCGGTCTCGGATGCTTCACCCTTTTCATTGTTTTTCGCCTTTGTCACCGGACAATGGCGGTCGGTGTGTTTCTTGAGCGTCGAGTTGGCCGCCGCCTTCATGAACTTCCCGCACCCCTTGCATCTAGCCATTTCATGGCTATCTGACATCAAGCACAAGTCAAAGTGCTTCCAAATATCGGGGTTTCTTTTGGTTTCCAAAACAACCACGACCTCATCGTTGCAAGCCATCGTTATCTCTTGTTAAAGTGTTAAGTTTATATAGAAAAACCGATTCTGTAAAGTGTAAAGTGTAAAGGGGTTTATATAGAAAAACCGATTCTGTAATCAGGAACCGGTTCCAACGGTAACATTTACCAGGAACCGGTTCTAACGGTAACATTTTTATCAGGAACCGGTTCTGAACAGTAAAAGTCAGGTTTTACTGTCAGGAACCGGTTCTGAACAGTAAAAAGTCAGGGTTTACTGTCAGGAACCGGTTCTGAACAGTAAAAAGTCAGGTTTGACTGTCAGGAACGGTTCTGAACAGTAAAAAGTCAGGTTTTACTGAACCGGTTCTGAACAGTAAAAAAGTCAGGTTTTACTGTCAGGAACCGGTTCTGAACAGTAAAAAAGTCAGGTTTTACTGTCAGGAACCGGTTCTGAACAGTAAAAGAACCCGGTTCCGCACCATACCCGGTTCCATAATACCTGTACCCGGTTCTACACGGTTCCATATTCTTGGGTGTGAACCCGGGGTAGGAACTGGACCCGGTTCCACACCATACCCGGTTCCAATGACATCCAAGCAGAACCGGGTCCGGGTTGGAACCGGTTCCGGGTAATAATAAAACCCGATTATGCCCATCTCTACATATTGGGGTGGATATAACCCGGGGCAATGATGGTGACAAACCCACCGAGGGGGTTTGATCCTGAGTCGCACCCCGGTTTTCATCCGGCTGTTTCTTCAGCGAGGCAACTCGTGCGGAGGCAGTAATGTTTCCGGAGGAACGCCGTAACCAAGTCTGATCAACCCAGCGCGGGCCCGGTTAAGACAATGTAGTCTGGGCAGATCTTGGCTAGGGCCGCCGTTTAAGCGGTGTGACATTGAGTCACTCAAAAAGAAAGTCACCGTTAAAAACAGTTATTATCTAAATAATGAATCAATACTCCTTTAACTTTTTAAATGAAACATTTAATATCTCTAGTATTTACTTCTTCATAGTTAATCCGCTTTTATGATCTATAATATTTAAATGACACTTAAATACTATATTCTGTTCATCGTCCAAAATATAACTCTTTAGATCATATCTTAAGAGTAACATTAAATAATCAGACACTTAAATATAACACTTATTTACTAAAGTTTACACTTGAAGTTATTATGTTAATGGGTTTCATTTGGCTTTTTTGGTTGTGTTTTCAATTCTAGCATGCAATCATTTGATTTTTATCTTATTGTTTGAAAGATGAAAGAGACTCTAAGTGGATGTTGATTCAAATTTCACTTCTCATCCAAAACGATATGTTTTAGAAGTCAATTTGTATATTTAGATGTTTGGATGAAATTTCTTCATATATTTTTTAGTTTAATTTTTCATTTGTTATAGCATGTGTATCGTAATTAACCAAGTTGATACCTAAAGAATCCCCCTCCGCACCTTAACACACGAGTTGAATACCACTAGTTTTGTAAGTATGTACCAATTCAAATATTTTCATCTTGTCTTTTATACTTTATAAATATTTTAATTATTTTAATAGATCATTTTTCTACAATAATTTGATAATTTTGTTTTATTTATTGTTGTCACAACTAGCATCATATTGTTGACGATTACAACAATGTTCACTAAATTCTAAATTCGGTCACAATATAACTAGTGGCTTTCGCCACATGACAGATTATCACGGGGTTTGTGACCTTTGGTTGCAAAATTCGATCGCAAATGCCCAACTTTTTTTTAGCGAAAAGCCAAGTGCCTAGTTTTATATTAGTATAGATTAATAAATTATGTGTATTTTTTAGGGCATGATGAACTCATGAACCTCTCAAGTCAAATTGTTAAATATATTTTATAAAAAAAAATAAATATGGGCTAACTCAAACTCTCTAATCACAATTCTAAATCTACATGTTCATCTATCGTGAAACTTAACCCCTTTACCTTATAACAGAGGATCACTTTTCCTTCGCATCTTGATATCATTAAGCTACGTACAAGCGATCAAATGTTTAAACTTTCATATCATGCTATTGTTATTTTGGATATCACTCCTTCTAATCGCTACAAGAAAATTGACTTTATGGTTTAGGGGTTCGTCACTAGAGTTTTGATCTACGGAACTTCTCTAACCGGTGATCATAAACATACTCAGTGGCGCAGCTTAGTGGGAACCGGGGGTGCAACCTTCCCCCCCCCCCCCCCCCCCCCCCCCCCCCCCCCACCACACACACACAATGTTTCGGTCAGAAGTGTAAAATTTTCAGTTTTTCGTTTGAAAATTTTAAAATTATATAGGATCCCCAATTATTTTGCCTAAATATTTATACAATACATAAATTGGGTCCGTGACCCCCCCCCCCCCCCACCCACTCACGAAACTTTGGTCAAGTTCTGCTACTGGACGTACTGAAAACCCTAAGTTTTAGGAGTCTAAACATGAACAAATGCCCATAGAGTAAATTTCTTACACGTTTGGTACATCCTTCATGATGCATACAATCAAATCAAGTAAAACAAAATCATCTATATCCAAACTACCACCCTTTACAATATCACCAACAAGCTAAACAAACAAACTAGAAAACTCATCATTCCGGCAACATTCCGGCCACCACCACTCATCAACTCCACCGGAAAAAGACACTCATCGGTGGATAAATTCATCTTGGTGATCTTCCCAGCCCCATTGAAATCACAAGCCTCCACACTTTGTTGACTCATTTGAAAATACATATTGAATGCATATGATACATTCTTACGTTCACTCAGTTTATTGCATGTTGATCCATATGATAGGCTTGTGCAATCACTCAAACTACAAGCATATTCCAAATCTCTATTCACTCTACTCAAATTCCTCATATCATCATTCAAAACACACCATTGTTTGTCTAAATATTGCACATTTTTTGCACCAACCGGCATCTTTTCGTTACCCTCGCCAGATAAATCGATAGGGAACTTCGGTTGTCCATCATACCGGAATATGCCCCAGTGGCGTTCGAAGAAGCCCGGGGCGATACTCTTTTTGTTTTCGTCGGTTAAACTAAAGAGGTAAACCTCAATGTAACCCGGGTTTCGGGGTGTACCTTTGTTAGATGATAGTTTTTTTAATAATCCATGGTAGAACTTTTGTGCCATTTTAGGGTTTGCTTGTTTGTGGCCGTTTGTGGGCCATCCGATCTCGCCAACGATGATTTTAATGTTGCTAACGCCGGCTTTCTTGAGGGCGTACGAGAGGGTGTCGAGGTTGGCGTCGAACATGTTGGTGTATCGGATGTTTTGATCTTGAACCCCTTTTCCGCCACCTTCAAAGAATGCGAATTCGATTGGGAAATCGTCGTTTTCGTAGAGGCTAAGGAAAGGGTAGATGTTGACCATGAATGGGCAGTTGTGTTGGTTGAGAAATCTTGATATTTTGACCATTATGTCTCGGATTTCGGGCCGGAAGTCTCCGGCTGATGGGCCCGCTAAGCCGGAGTCGTAGACGTCGGCGTTTTGAGGGATGGTGGCTTTGATTTTTTCGCCTAAGCCAGCTTTGTTAAGGGCTTTTTGTACATTTTTTAGGGCTGGGAATATGGTTTTCTCGAAGGCGCCTTTGTATGCTTTCAAGAACGGCTCGTTTCCAACGGCTATATACCTGTATTATGTATCATTAATTCAATAACATATAGCCGAACGTACATACATATATGTATCATGCATATCATATTGTATGCATGTACGTACACATATGCATGCACGTACAAGCAGTATACGCACATGCACGTTCATGCATACGTACATGCAGTATACGCATGCAAGAATCTTCCATGCATGCATACTTACGTGCATATATTTATATGCATTTTATTTATGCACATATACGTATGCATGCATACGTATAAAATATATATGTCTTACTTGATATCGACACCGCCTTGATCACGCAAATGATCGGTAACATTTTCTTTGATATAATCCTCAACCGTGTCATAATCGTTGCTAAATTCTTTAAGATTTAGGTTAGGGATACCCAACATGACTTCGATACCCGTCCCAGCAAAGTGACCAACGGTCCAATGGTCCGAATCGAAAAGCTTAACCTTCTTAATCTTATTGTCTTTAAGCATCTGAACAATATATTTAGGATCAAGAGGTGTGGATGCCTGAGTACCCCAATTCACCCCTAGGCAATGGACACACTTTGTCGCTAAAACCACACCATAGCATGTCCATATCAAGACCATGGCTCGAACCATGGTTCGAGAGAGTGCACCAATACTTTTTTAGGGTTTAGAGAGAGAGAGAGAGAGGTGGGTTATCGTAAGCTTTTTCTTTGGTTGTTTCGTTTGGGGTCATATGAGTGGTTTGCTTTTCACATTCTTTTTGTAGGTAGATTTCCATACTTAACTTCTTTCTAAATTTAGTATGTGCTTCTAATTTCGGTTTAATTCCTTTATATCTAAAAAACTAGTTATCAAATTTCGTTTAAATTCCATACCGATTGTGTAGCTTGAACGGAAACTCGATGGAGGCCAAACTCTAAAAATGCAAACAGTGGGGGTTAGACTCTTAAAAATCCAATATTTTTCACTAAAAAAACAAATTTTCGGTAAATTTTACGCTACGGGCATCCCGGGCCTCCATTATCCTCTGCCATGTCGATCGGGATAAATTAGGTTGTTGGTGTAGGCTCGGAGTTTAATAAAGTGGGTATTGTAAGGATTTTAGGGGTTGATTTTAGAGTGGTATGTGTTGGCTGTCCAAAATAAATTGCCATCGCAATATGCTGTGTTATGTTCTTGATATTTACATGACTAAAATGTCTAATAAATGGGTCATGTACAGGTTAGTAATGAACTTAAACAGGTTCATCAGTTAAACGGCGTACGTAAAATTAGAATTACAAAATAAAAGGTATATAATAAATTATCGTTAAATCCGAAAACTTGTTAAAAACTGCATTACAATTCTTTTATCACCCCTAGACGTGTTTTTAAATTTTAAATAACACATTTACAATTCATTTGATACATTTAGATAAAGAGATTAAAAGAGTCATGTTTGGATTATAAGGTTTCAAACATCTATGTTAGTGTCAATATTTTTGACATAAACAAATATATGAGTCGAGTCATTCACTAAATTCAACCCGCAAGCATAAATTCGGTGTCATGTAGCTATATTCTAAATTATCTTAAAAACCAAAGTCGGTGGAATTTCCCATTGGCTTTGGTTAGCCCTTCTACTTTTGGACTTGGCAATTTTAGTCCTTTCCTCATTTTTAATATCCTCTACTTTAGCATTTGGCATTTTTAGCCTAGCTTTCCACTAAATTATTTTTTTCTAAATAACTTTTGTTTGTTAATCTCTTTTGTTAACTACATTTTTACATTCATATTTTTATGTACGTGTCAGTATAAATTTGAATGTGTCTATGTTTTGACGTAAATTGTTTGGGAAACGAGTCAGGTCAACTATAATACGTTTTCATTTAGAAAAACTATTTTTTTACGTGCATATTGTATGTATGTGTTTTTATTGATTCAAGCTGGTCTACGTTTCGACGTAATTTTTTTTTAATCGAGCCAGGTCAAATATAATATATTTTCATGCTAATGTTATGTACCTTTCGTAAATTTTGTTTCGAAACGAGTGGAATCAGTTGTGGTATTTTTTTCCTCTTTTAAAAGCCCTAATTAATACCATATAACACGTTATGATTTACAATATAAATTCGATTTACTTTACGTTTTGATTCAATAGGAATGCTGAAATAGGTTACATCGAGTTCAATCGGATACGTTGAAATGCGTGTTCGTATGGTTAACGCATCATATAATGCTTAGACTAATCCATTCGATTTTTGCGGTGTACCCGCGCCGCAACGCGCGCGAACCTCATTACTAGTTACTCCTATACCTCTACAAACTTGGTTAATTTCATTATATCCATGTATCCCCCTATATGCAGAAACTTGGATCAAGCTTATATCTCCATACGTAAATAATTGGACACTCCTCTGTAAGCACATTTTTAAAACCCATAAATAATTATTTATGTAACATATAAAAATACAATTA
This sequence comes from Scalesia atractyloides, assembly GCA_947069175.1. Taxonomy (NCBI): domain Eukaryota; kingdom Viridiplantae; phylum Streptophyta; class Magnoliopsida; order Asterales; family Asteraceae; genus Scalesia; species Scalesia atractyloides. Next base: position 76,849,249 of record CAMTDV010001633.1, on the reverse strand, counting down.
TTTACGTCCAATCCAAAGTTAGTGACAGATTATTTTCACTAACTTTTCCAACAATCTCCACATGAATGGAGATCGATTAAAACACATAAAATGTCCAATGAAACCTTGACAGTTGAATATTGTAGGATGCTGGAACCTTAATCTTGAACATCAAATTAGTCTAAGTATTAGTATTGTATATGTATTAGTATCAAGGTTGGCATATTGTAATACAATAAAACATGTCACTTAGGATTATCGATATCTTAGTAGTCACAATGGTTACCTCCCACTGTTTCATATGGAAGTTATCCATATACAAACCGGTAAACGGCCTAAAGGCACCGGTTCATCATGTATATATAGGACCAGTTATCAATCAATCAAACCATCAACAATCAATCAAACCATCAACTTCTACTCGTATTTCATAACAACAAGTTATATGACAAGGAAGTCGATTGGAAATATCCAAAAGGTATGTGTTGTTCTTACTACAGTGAACCGTTCCATTATAGAAAAGATTGTCCAGCAAGAATTGGAAAACTAGAATTTTTAATAAAAGGCACAAATGGTAAAACATGGAACGGAATATGGTATGTAAGTGTTAATAGGAAACAACACACCATTGGATACCAACAGTTGTTTAAGAATATAGATTATTCTGTTGGTCGCAAACTTTGGTCGCAATTGCCTAGTTTTCTAGTAGTTTCATCTTAAAGTCAAAGAAATATTATAAAGGAAAAGAAAAGGCAGCCACATGCACACAAGGAAGTTTAGATTATGAGAAGCATTAGTTATGGAAACACTTTTGGAAAATTATTCATTTAACCAAGACCTAAGTGCAGAAAAATCCAGCCAAAGTAAAGGCCCTATCCTCTATCCAACCCGCTTATCTGCCTTACAAGATTGCACAACATTTATGGATTTGATCCATATAGCAACCCACGTTGATGTGCATAGAAGCAAATTTGAAGCAGAATTCGAAAGAATTATTTCATGGTTTAAAAGGATATCCTAGAATTCAGTATTTACATGTCAATACCGCCTAAAGATCATTTGGTAAGAAAGATAAGCCTCTTAGAACTCTATATGACCATAGTGTTGGGAAACAAGCGGTCTCAAGGATCCCCAACAACCCTCCCAAAGCTAACAATAGAGAAATATAACGGAACACAAGAATATACGTGGAAACTCCAAAACCGGAGAAAAACCACGGGCCTCCAGAGAGAAAGATCAACTATGCGACAAATTGTTACAATCACATAGACTAATCTCTCAAGCCTCCCCCCGCCCAATTACACCCACACTCTCCAAAGTGTTTAACTAAAACTTTTCTACACTTTAAGACAATAGAACTAGAAAGGAAAGAAAGAACCAAACACTTCAAGTGTATTTTTGGTTGGGGCACTTTGAAACCAAAGCCTTGGACTTCTTTTATAGGCTTGGAGTCCTCCCAAGCTTTCATCCTTGCACCAATGTGGGATGTGGACATTTTTCATATAGCCAAAAAACCCAACACGTAGAAAGACTCGAAGGATTCAATTTAGTAAATAAGTATGATTTATGGGTGGAAGTTGCATTACGAACGGACTATGGGTTTAGTGACCGATGTCGTAAAGTCGGTCAAAAATAAAGTAAAGTGTCCTATTCACCTTTTACTAGTAAAGGGCAAGTAGGGTGTCGAATCCACGGGGAATCAGTGGAAAGTATGAAAGCATGTTGTTTTAATTATCATCTATTTCTAAACTAATTACTTTTTGCAGTTTGAGAATGATTGTGGAAACAAATATAAATTAGGGTTGTAAACAATTATGAGAAAAGAGACCAATCTCCGGGTTTCAGGTTATGCAGAAAATCGGTTACTTAGTTATAACCAGTTGGAAATCACATAGACATGATTTGATAAAACTTGTTTTGATAAATCACTAACGGATAATATATTTGATTGCAATGATCCACGATCGAAACCGAAAGATTGATGCAAATGAATAGTAACCCAATTAATAACCAATCCTAGATTTCATAAACAATTACAAGGTCAATGATTAAAGGTTAAAATCAATGACAACTTAGAACCTATCCCAGTTGTTGATGACACAACCAAATAATTGATGAACAAGAATGATTACGATAATCTAAAAATGTTTAATCGAAATAAGAAACAATAAAAACGACTAACCGAAAGTTTAATCGAATCCTAATCCAAAATGGTCGTAACAATAAGCAAACCAATGTTTCACACATAAACCCTATTCCCGGAGATGATAACGGGACGACTAGCCGCTCATAACGCTTGTAGGATCTTCAAAAGATTGAAAGGAAGTTGGATTCATGATTCACTTGAATGTTGGTGGAAGATTAATGATGATCTTGAGTGATTCTCCAAGACAAAGATGTTCTCTGAATTTTTCCTCCTTCTGCCGTTCAAAAAATCCCTCTAAAAAACTAGGGTTTTTCTTTTATTTTAAAACCCCCAAGAAACCCTATTCACGCCCCCTATTTCCCTGCCTTCACCCCCGATTCAGAATCATGGGTCACAGTTGTTAGGGCATAGATTTTTATAACTAGGGATCTTGTATCCTGAAGCGTTGCCTGGATCACTTATCCTTAGCGGATGGTGCAGGAACTCGGAGGATCAAGGATCCTTATTGCTTACTTAACTCTAACAATAGTTTCCCACGTTTTCTTGTGTTTATATGCAGGAATGGATGAAGTGGGCTAGGTCAAGCTGGAATATCGCAGGAATATTCCATTTAAGATGCTGCTTGGTGGCCAAGTAACAGTTATGGGAGTGGACATGATCTTCCTAGAAAATAGGACTTGTGGTTAGCTTATTTAAAGGGGTTGATCAAGTGATTTTAGGGGAGACACAATTCACAATTCACCTTCACGAACACACTCTCGTAATTATCACAAACCAGAGCTCTCATCACACACTTAGCCAAACAATCGTTGTACCACACTTGATCAACATCCGAAGTTGTAATCTTTTTATGCAATATAGTTGGTGATCGGTAGTTTCCATCACCCGAGGTTTTTTATACCGGAGATCTTCATCGATCAAGGGCTTTTTCCTCGTATAAATCTCTGTGTTCACCTTTGTTTACGTTACACATTTGTTCATACAATTGTTCATCATTCAAGCACTCAACCTCACAAAATCAGATTTGGTTACATTATCCTTATTGTGATTTTTGAGCAAAACAGTTTGGCGCCCACCGTGGGGCAATCGGTGCTTCAATTCTAAAAATTCCGTTCGTTTCATTCATTTCTGTTCATCTCCATTAACTACATGGCTTCTCATGGAAAATCTGCTTCAAGTGCCATGCCGGCGGTCACCTCATCTCAGACTTGTGCATCATTACCTCCCATTCCCACTGCACCGGCGAAGAGTGCTGATAATGCTCAGAATAAGCCAACACCAACGAAAGGATACATGGAACAACAAGACAAAACTAACCAGAGGATCCTCAGGGAGATTGATGAAATCAAGAAGCAGAAGAGATCAGTGGAGGATCACTCTCCGCTGATGCCCAGATCATTGGATTTCACTTCTCCGGCGTCAACAATCTAGCATTCAAGGGGATCTGGTGTTCAAATCCAAGGATCCTCTAATTACCAGCAGGGATCAATGGCGATGACACAGGCTCAAGAATCCTCAGGATTACAGCATGGATCATTAGCAATGACGCAGCCACAAGCATCTCATTACCAACCTTATGGATCCTCAAATCAACATCAAGGAGGCTATCTCAGCTCAGGAGGATATTTGGAGTCGATTGCACCAAAGGAATCCTATTTCCAGCATCAATGATCCTTTTCTAAGGATCAAGGATCCTTCGCTTGGGATAAGGTTCAAGGATCCTCCTCTCAGGTTCAAGGATCCATGTAGTATCCTTCAAGGCCCTCAGCACCCGTGTATCCTGGACCCAATGTCTTTCAGGATCAAGGATCCTCAGGAAGTCAGATATTCAAGGACTCTGAAGTTCATAAAGGGGACTTCATCCCTACATAGACTATTGCTTCATCTGGTCCAACTGTTGCACCTAAAGTGTCTACTTTTGGATACACTTCTGCGATACCGGTTCCAAACCAATCAGGAGGTAACCATGTCAATACATCTTTTGGTACTAATTACGGTTCCATGCAGGATACAGGTATCAATCAGGCTATGGCACTGAACTTCAGAAGCTTAAGGATATGATATCCAGCGTCCCAGGAGTGGTTAAGCCCATTCCTGAGATCCCAGATGGAAGTCACAGGGTGTCTCGTTTTGCACCTCCTATATGCAATGCTGAGATACCAAAATGCTTTCAAACCCCCAACATGAAGCTGTACGATGGTACGACTGATCCAGAGGAGCATGTGGCACAGTACCGGGAAAGAATGGAGATCAACCCCATTCCAGAAAGGTTAAAAGAAGCCTGTCTTTGTAAGGGCTTCGGATCCACACTCACTGGATCAGCACTGAAATGGCTGCTAAGTCTTCCTCCTTACTCAATTACTTTATTTTCTCATTTAGTTAATTTGTTCAATAATCAGTTTTCATGTAGCAGAACTTTTGAACGATTAACTAGTGATTTATATAGGGTAACACAGGGTCGTGATGAATCCTTAAGGGATTATATCACTAGGTTTAGTAAAGAATCCTTAGATATCCCCAATCTGGATATTGCCACTCCTGTGGAAGCATTTAAAATGGATTACTTAGAGATTCAAAATTCTATGATGATCTTGTTATGACACCTTGCAGGAATTTAGATGAAGTAAGGAAAAGGGCATTGAGGTTCATTCGGTTAGAGGATGATAAGAGGACCCAAGAGAGACTGTCAGGAAGATAGGAAAAACAAGGATCATTCGTTAAGAATAATCGATCCAAGTCATACTCTAAGAATGACAATCACCATGTGCATGCGGTCGAAGAGGAGGAAGATGATGAGGATTATCCTCTGATTTCTGAATATTGTTTTTCTGCTGATAATAATGAACTAATACTTGCTATGCAGAATTTAGGTGACAAGGCTAGATGGCCAAGGAAAACTGATAAACCTGGAGCCACTAAAGATAAATCCAAATGGTGTGCTTATCATAAGGATTTTGGCCACCTTACTGACGAGTGTATAGCGTTGAGGAAGGAAATTGGCTATCTTCTTAGCAAAGGGTATTTGAAGGAGCTGCTAGGAAGGAAACGATCAAGGACTCAGGATACTGAGAAAGTTCCTGAGAGAGCTCCTCCACCGCCAGCAGATGCTCAGATCATTAACTTTATTTCCGATGGTTCTGATATCTGTGGAACTTCATTTTCAGAGGCTAAAAGGCATGCTAAGGAGACGAAGATGGAGAATGGGGAGATACCAGTTCGAACATCTACCCTTACACAGCAAAAAGTGATATCCTTTGATGAGGAGGATCGCGTAGACATTCAGGATCCTCATCATGATGGTCTTGTCATTACTTTATTTATTTCTAACATTTTGTTCGCAGGTTTCTTATTGATGGAGGGAGTTCAGTGAACATAATCCATTTGGATGTCCTAAAAAAGATGAACATTCCTAAATCTGAAATCATACCAAGATCATCGGTGCTTGTGGGATTCAGTGGGGAAACCAAGAATACATTGGGGGACATCAAACTTCCAATTTACATAGAGGGGGTGAATTCTATCCAAAAATTTTGTGTAATAGATAGCTTATCTGCTGTAATGGTATCCTTGGCAGGCCATGGATACATGACATGAAGGCGTCCCATCAACACACCACCAATGTTTCAAGCTTCCAAGTCCATGGGGAATAGTCAAGATAGAAAGTGATCAGCAGGAGGCAAAGAATTGCTACACTTCCTCGATGAAACCTGCTTCCAAGTCTAGGGAAGCATAGCAATTAAAGCATCCTCCAAAAGACGACATGGAGGCAAGAGAACATGACGTTAAGGAAATACTCTTAGAGCTTGAGGATCCTGAATCCAAGGTGTATATAGGATCTGGGATCCAGGAGAGCATAGAGCATGATCTAGTATCCTTCCTTAAACGAAGAAAATCTACCTTCGCCTGGAAGCACGAAGATATGACAGGTATTTCGAAGGATATCATTACTCATAAGCTTGGTATTGACAGGTCTTTCAGGACAATTCACCAAAAAAGGAGGAAGTTTGCACCTGAAAGAAATGCAATCCATACCCGCTCCATAGACTGACACAATCAAGATTGACAGTCCGATAAGCCGCTGATGCACTTTATAAAACTTAAGACTTGTTCATTCAGAACTAACATGGTTAGGAATATCACACATGCTACACGCCCCTCACAATGAACTCTCCTCTCGGTTTAACAACTGAACTAGCGTGTAATGTGCTAGCATTTATATCACTCAAACCCAAACATGCAAGTCTGTAATCATAAGCTTGTAAAACAATCACACCTCCACCGTATCACATAACACGGCACATATCAAAAGGACTTTCGGTTTTGGGCTTAGGCTAAGGGTAGGGAATTTTCAGCCTATATTTATATTTGTATGTGGTGAACAAACAAACAACCAAACCATGACAACTTATTTGCAACCATAACATACTTTGGGTTGGTTTCTACCCAAAAAAAAATAACACTATTCACAAAACTTTCTTTTTGTCTTTTCTTTTTCTTTATATATTTTTTTCTTTTTTTTTCTTTTTTCTTTTTTTTATTATCATAATTTGTCATTCACGGTCGGTACCAAAACATTTCACATTGGGTGGACAAATGAACGGTAAATAGGCTCAACGGGGCTAGTAAGGGTGATGGTTAGGTAAAGACATAACAAACAAACGGGTGTAAGGGATCTCCTAATGCCTTTATCACATATATGCACGTATCACATCACAGTCTCAGCATGCATCAGATCATACAAGTTCTAACACATAACAACATGCGGCCTGCACTCAACAAATGAAGTCATAATGTAAATCATTCTCTCACTCTACAGGCTCAAAATTCTCACCAAGAAAAGGTAAAAAAAACTACCGACATATATCATATGCATTCTAAAGCTGTTACCCCTAGATAAACATCTCTTTTCAATTCCTTTATCCTAAAAACACCCGTCGGACCTACTCTCATGAAACTTAAAGGAACGACCATGACAAGGGACTATGTTAGTTTACTACCAGCAAGGAACTCATCAGTGATTGAAACATTCGGTTTTCGTATCCATTTAGTTCACTTGAGGCGATGAAATTTTCAAATTTTTCAAACTTTTCAATCACTTCAACCTCTTTCAAACTCTTGTCCCAACCTTCCCGTCCGGGTTTCCTTATCCCCACACTTGGGATACATTGTCCCCAATGTATAGTGTTTTTTAAACAAAACCCGGGAATACCAACCAACAAACCCCATGAGTGACCTTGCCTAACACAAATAACAAAACACATTCCCTTACACATAATAGTTCAACACCACCAAATACAAAAACACACAGAAAACACGATCACCAAGCAACAAACTAAGATAAAGGAAAGAGTACATGTACCTGATCAAACAAAACTTCCCCACACTTGTTTGTTGCCATGGTGAAGAACAAAACGGACACTGACACACAAACTCGGGTTGCCTCCCGAGAGCGCTAAGTTTATGGGCCTTCAGCCAGACCATACTGGATGTTCATTCATGGGGGTCGAACTGGACATTTACCAACCGAGTTTCCTGCATGTGCTCGGTAGTTGACATTCCAAATTCCTATCCGCTCTCTTTTGCCAACAATGTTTGTTGAATCAATATGAAACGAGTGAAATCCACATTTGCCTACCGAATTTCCAAGATGTGTTCGATAGTTGACATGTCGAGTCTTCACCTTCTTTCCGAACATGAATACGTTTATTGGAGCATTGCTTAGCCACTTCAATATACCTTGTCCGAGGTCTTCTCTACTCACATTTCTCTTCTTCCCACTCGAGCCATCATCCCCAACTTTGTTAGTTGGAGTAATCAAAATATGCAGCGGTTCGGGATAAACTTGAATTACATCAGTCTTTAGTTCTTCGGTAGGTGGTAAGTCTTCGTGTAAGTTTAAACATATAACTTCAAGTTCAGGAAGACTTTCAACTTCTTCTTCATCTTCATAAACAAAAACTGGTATTTCTTGTGTTTCTCCAACAAATACAGGAATGGATGAGGTATTATCCTTCACAGCCTTCATGTTGCAATTTGTTCGTCTATTCGATTCGATCGTTGGACCATAACCTCAGTTCTTAACCTGCTCTCTTGTACCATCTCCTTCATAAGATCCATAATTTCATCAAGTTTAGAATTTTGGTGTTTACCTTGACAATGAGTTTGACTTTGATATTGCTGATATCACTCCCTTGGTAATCACCTTGATTACACCATTGATTACCCATAGTAAAATCATTGTATGTTGACTCAGAGTAATCATGGTGACGACCATTATAATCTTCTTGATAGCTTGAGAAGGGCTCCACCTCAGATTTATAATCATCATAATCCAAATTTTGCTCAGACTTATCGTTGACATTTGACTGATAGTGTCCCTGATATGAAGGTGCCATGTAACCAGACATCAATTTTTCTCTCCAAGACACTGGATCTTTCCAAAACACTAGGCAATCTTCACGTATGTGAATTTTCCCACAACAAGGGCATGACTGATGAGCTCTATCCATGATCCCAAAGATTTCACTTCCTGCACAAACAAACTAAAACGCCCGCGAAGAAAACTAACATAAAAAAATAAAAACTAAAAGATTTTTTTTAAGGTTTTTTTTAGAAAGCAACTAAACTAAAACACTAAGCGCACCGACTCCCCGGCAACGGCGCCATTTTGATCGATGTCGTAAAGTCGGTCAAAAATAAAGTAAAGTGTGCTATTCACCTTTTACTAGTAAAGGGCAAGTAGGGTGTCGAATCCACATGGAATCAGTGGAAAGTATGAAAGCATGTTGTTTTAATTATCATCTATTTCTAAACTAATTGCTTTTTGCAGTTTGAGAATGATTGTGGAAACAAATATAAATTAGGGTTGTAAACAATTATGAGAAAAGAGACCAATCTCCAGGTTTCAGGTTATGCAGAAAATCGGTTACTTAGTTATAACCAGTTGGAAATCACATAGACATGATTTGATAAAACTTGTTTTGATAAATCACTAACGGATAATATATTTGATTGCAATGATCCACGAACCGAAAGATTGATGCAAATGAATAGTAACCCAATTAATACCAATCCTAGATTTCATAAACAATTACAAGTTCAATGATTAAAGGTTAAAATCAATGACAACTTAGAACCTAATCCCAGTTGTTGATGACACAACCAAATAATTGATGAACAAGAATGATTACGATAATCTAAAAGTGTTTAATCGAAACAAGAAACAATAAGAGCGACTAACCGAAAGTTTAATCGAATCCTAATCCAAAAAGGTCGTAACAATAAGCAAACCAATGTTTCACACATAAACCCTATTCTCGGAGATGATCACGGGACGACTAGCCGCTCATAACGCTTGTAGGATCTTCAAAAGATTGAAAGGAAGTTGGATTCATGATTCACTTGAATGTTGGTGGAAGATTAATGATGATCTTGAGTGATTCTCCAAGACAAAGATGTTCTCTGAATTTTTCCTCCTTCTGCCGTTCAAAAAATCCCTCTAAAAAACTAGGGTTTTTCTTTTATATTAAAACCCCCAAAAAACCCTATTCACGCCCCCTATTTCCCTGTTTTCACCCCCGATTCAGAATCATGGGTCACAGTATAATTTTCCTGTTTGTTTTCCATCCTTTACATACCTAAACCTTGGGTGAAGGTGTAGATTGGGGGTGATAATCTAGAGTTACTGTTGAACAAGTCTTTGCATATCCTAAACCATGACCATGGTTCTGAACCTTGGGTCAAAACGTGAATCTCAGCTCTCGTGTACACACATGTATGACTTCCAACCATGTCAACATTTCTTGTTTCTTGCACATTTAAGCACAAAGCAACTTCCAATTAAGTACCAAATGGTCCCTGAACTTTGTTCTTTCACGCTTTATGCATTCAAGCTATCGACTCGACCCGAAACACCTCTGAATATTCCAAACGGTTGCACTCATCACTCTTACATGTTCCGCTTTATCTTCAAACCTCGTATCTTCACCAAATTACGTGTTTTTACGTACAAACATATAAACAATCACAGTAAACCTATTCAAAGCATATAATCACATTTAACTGCTTAAAACATGTAAGAAAGGCACTTGAACATCCATATTTCACACCCTACCTCATTTAGCCTACCAAAGTTGACAAAAGAAGATGAAATTATGAACATACTGGGGACTGTTTACAACAGGTATTTAGATATGTTGAACTGGTACTATTTGAAGTTCAAAGACAGGGAACTACTTGTTTAAATCAACGAAGATGTCAAGCACTACAAGGCTGCAGAGAAAGGAACCAAGAAGGCATCGAAGGAGAAAGACCTACCTGCAAAGAAGAGGTCCAAAACATCATGCAGTAGTGGGTGTTTGCGGGAAGGTTTTGATGTTTTCAAGATTAGGGGTGGCACTGTTGGAACCTTAATCTTGAACATCAAATTAGTCTAAGTATTAGTATTGTATACGTATTAATATTAAGGGTGGAATATTGTAAATATAATAAAATATGTCACTTTGGGTTATCTCTTAATAGTCATGATGGTTATCTCCCACTGTTTCATATGGAAGTTATCCATATACAAACCAGTAAACAGCCTAAAGGCACTAGTTCATCATGTATATATAGGATCAGTTATCAATCAGTCAAACCATCGACTTCTATTCGTATTTTCTCTATTGTTCTATATGTTCTTTTGTTTCATTGAGATCAGATCAGTGTGTATTGTATTGTGTTGTTGAATATTGCCTAGAACTAACATAGGATAGGTAGGTAGGTGTTAACTTTGAACCCTCCTTTGTAAAGTATACTTAGCTTCCTAGCGGCTTGTAAACGCGATGTCCTTGAACAAACCCTCAGTTGTGTAGACGACAACATACTTGACACAATATATACCTCCTTATCTGGGTCATCCCACACTGTCGTATCCAATAATGGTCCTGGAACACTTTCCTTGTTCTGCGAGAGCTCAATAATTACGCCCCATAATTCCATTTGAAGCGATCCCACTTCACTCTAACATATATATCATTTGTCCTCAAATCATTCAAAGCATTATGATTACCGTGATTTACACAAATCATACCGCATATAACGCTTAGCCTCACACTTGCCATTGATTATTATAGGAATGACTAGGACATATTAAACACCATCTCATAGTTTAGGAGGATATATATATATATATATATATATATAAACATATATACTTTCTTACAGATATACATGTATATTAGTTATACCTCCATTGTGACTACCCTTATGTATACGAGTTAGTTGTCCTAATGAACTTAGATCTTTGTATCTCCAGGTAACTAAGTTAGGTTTCGTTCACATATCCTCTTTCCCAGAGCTTTAGTCTCATTCCACAACATGATCTCTCATCAACTCTTGGGTTGTTAGATGCAAAATTATCTATGACTTCGTCAAGTCAACAATGATAATTTGCAATTGAGATTAATTGTTTTAACGTGTTCCTTACAAGTAAGGCTTTCTTGCCTTTTTTTCGATTCATAAGATCATAACCCGTTATTTCAACTTTGAATGTTATTATAAATTGGATCTTATTATAATACCTTGGAGACAACCATCCAAGGGCGGAACTAAAGGGTTAGGAGCCGTAGCACGGGCTACGACTCAACCCTATATTCGTAGTTTTTTTTCAGTTTTATACAAAGGATACGTTTAAAAAATACGAGAATACCCCTAACCAAAAAATAGGATACTTGATTTTACTAAAATCTCATTTTTTTATAAGCCCAAACATTCTACAACTCGAAAACTTGTAGATTAATTAAGCCCGATTTAACAATAACAGAATTGAAAGGAGGCCCTATATATAATTGATAAAGTTAGCCAAGACCCAAAACAATATTATAATTGAAAGATGGGCGGTAATGGAAACCAAAAGTCAACTATACATAACAACAGTGTTATGGTTTGTGTCGTCGAAGAAGAAACTTTTGATAAAGTAAAAGACGACGATGTGATGGAACGATTTCAAACTATGAAAAAAAGAAGAGGAAAATCTATTAGGTATTTATTTTACTTTATCTATTACCGTTTTTTAATTATTGTATGATTACACGATTAAAAAAATCAAAATACCCCTAAATTAATAGGCTAGCTCCGTCACTATAACCATCACTCCTTTTTTTGGAAGTAAAGGGCACAAATTACACTAATCTGCAGATTCATCATCTGTTCATCACGATTAATATAAACAAATGGTTTGGGTACATTTGTAAAAAAGTAGGGGAAGGTTATCTTGAGAACGCTAAATATTGTGAGAAACTGTGATAACGAATGAAAAAACTAATCAGAACCATTGTTTTAATACAAACCTCATTGTAATAAAAATACAACATCAAAAGAAATTTACAACATCAAATAATTTCACTCAAAATCACTCTTATTATTTTTTTAGACATCTGTAAATTTTCTTTATTTATGAATACATGTAAATTTAAACGTGTAGATTTAATTTCTAACATTGTGGTAAATTAAAAAAAATGAATCTGAATTGTTTTTTACCAAGTTCTTATGGTTTTTTTCATTCGTTCTCACGATATTTAGCGTTCTCGTTTAAACTCAACCTAAAAAGTAATATTATAAATGTAATGTTTATTGTCCCTTACCTCTCTTTTCTTAATTAAATAAAAGAACAAATACCTACACATATGGTAGGTATTGGTCGCAAAACTAAAAGATATAACATATCATATTCATAGTTTTTACATACATATGTATATGGACGTAACAAGTATAAGTTATAAGATATGAACCTATATAAAAACTGGTTTACATTTTTCTTCTTGTAATTACAAAAACTTACTTTTATGATGATCTTCTGCATGGTGCATGTAAAAGTTCAAATTAAAACTCTGAATATTGCCAAAACTTGAACAATAATCTCAGTCAATCAATCTTATTGTTGTTTATTTTTAGGTATACAAGGTGACAGAACCGTCTTTGAAAATCTGTGGGCTCTGTACGAAGATAAAATACGTGCTCCTAAAATAAAAACTTTTTAAAAAGAAGATACAAAAAGATTTCAAATATATATGAAAATATATTAAAAATGTGTGGAATCACCTGCATGTTGTGGTGGGATGCTTTTTTACATGGAAACATAGATAAAAAGCACATCACACGCGCATTTGGACAATGAAACGAAGAAAGAAAACACGTTGTAAGGGGTAAATTCAGAAATACGGAATAGTTACGTCAGTGGCGGAACTAGCCCATTAATTTAGGGGTATCCTGAAAAAAAAATTTATCGTGCAATCATACAATAATAAAAAAACGATAATAAATAAAGTAAAACAAATATCTAATAGATATATCCACTTCTTTTTTCAATAGCTTGAAATCGTTCCATCACATCATTGACTTTTACTTCATCAAAAATTTCTTTTTCGACCTCACAAACCATAGCATTGTTCAAATATTCTGGGCTCATTCAATTTAGAAAAACATCTTTCAACGGTTGCGGTTTCAACCGGTAAAATCAAAGTTAGCTTCACTACTCGATAAACCAAAGGACAAGAACTATGTGTTCTGGTTTCCACCATAAGATGAGCAAGATCACTATAATATTGTTTTCGGTTTTGGGCTAACTTTATCAATTATATTTAGGGTCTTATTTCAATTCCATGATTGTTAATTTGTGCTTATTTTATTATTTGGGCTTAATTATTCTATAAGTTTTTAGAGTTGTAAATAGTTTGGGCTTATAAAAAATGAGATTTTAGTAATATCAAGTATCCTATTTTTTGTTTAAGGATATCCTCGTTTTTTTTTTGGGGTATCATTTGTATAAACCGAAAAAAAACACTACGAATACCGGTTGAGCCGTAGCACTATGGTTCCGCCCGTGAGCTACGTCGTAACTTTAAAAATCGTTATTTACCATCATGTTAAACCATCGTAACATATCCAAATTTGTTTAGGAAATACATAGAGTTGAAAAAAAACAAAATTCGACTTTTTTCCGTAGAAAAATGGAACACACAAAACTAACTATAGATTGAATAATATTTTAAGAAATTAACATAAAGAATCATTTTTAACTAACTGTAGATTGAATAATATTTTAAGAAATTAACATAAAGAATCATTTTTAAACTAGATTTGATAGGTAACTATAATTCTCTTTTTTATTTAATATAACACAAAATAAGTCAATTAATGTCATTTGCATTTAATGCATAGAGTAACAAACACAAAGAAAAAAAAATCAACTAAAAATAAAGCTATCAAGATTAGAACCCAAGGTCTAGGTGCTAATAAAGTGACATGGAAACCACCAACCTATACCCTCATCATGTTATTTTCCAATTCAGTACTTATATATTCTAAGTTCTACAACGTAACTTTATTATAAAAAATAATAATTTTTGGGCCCTCGGATAGTTTGAGCCCTGAGCTGTCGCCCACCCCTCCGCGCCGGCCCTGAAAGGTGAAGCTTCAGTTTGAAGGGCTGATACGATTAATTCAGTAATTCTTTTCGAAAATATAACATAATTGTTATCTGCAAATCCAAGTGTGCATGAGTTAACACGTAAGTTGTGTCATCCTTTATTTATTTGGGCATTCACTGGTTTGTAACTCCTCAAACAATTGTGTATCATTGACTTTTTTAAACCATCTAGAAAATTTAGAAGAATATGGGCGAACTGAGGGAAGTGTTGTATTGGCACTCACACACACACCATAAACACTTTAATTTTAGCTCCACCCACCTAAACCAAATGATTCTTAAAACATATTCTATATATAACAATTAACGTTGGACCTTAGGAATATATGAATTAGCCAAAAAATGGAGCTTATTTACCATATTGCTATTATTGAAAAACAATTGTTCAACTTAGTATATACAGTACTGTAGTATTATTAGTTTATTACCATAAACAGTGTCATACCTTTCATTTATTTGTGAAACATGGACACATTTAATCTCATTGGACGGCCATTAGCAATTCTTTGGTAATATTTTAATAGCGTTTCCTTTATTATTTAACTTGAATTTAAATCATTTACGAGTTTTTTTTGTCAGCATTGTGATATAACGTTTTTTTAAGAGGATTTTATTAAAAGACGAACTGTTTTTTTTTTTCATAGTAAACTATATGATTACCGATACCGTAATGAAATCACACCATGCCGTATCAACCAAGCCACTAACGACATTTCGATAGGTATTCATATTAATGGTCCTTGCCAAATAAAAAACATGTATTGATATTCTTTTGTGTACATCACAATTTTATTTTTTGGGTTTTCTCTTACTATTGCTATAGCGAGTGTCAGTACTATAACAAACCGAATCAATACCAACCGTATTCCCGCCGCGTAGCAAGGGGAAATCCCACTAGTTACAACATTGCATCAAAACAGATTAACGATGCGTCAAACTTTGCAAAAGCTATATTCATAATTAGAAGCACAATGAAGCATGCAAATTACCAGAAAACAAAATGTGAAGCAATGATAAACAACCACAATATTATACATGATTCATCCGACAACGTTCTCGTTACTATGGTAAGTAATTGGCAAAGGGGGGGAAAACTTACTGAGAGACGCTTCATCACACGTCTCAGAAGCGATAACCACAAAAACCGAAGACGAAACATGCCGGTCCAGTTACCATGACCGGAAAATAACGAACTAGGTTACAACACAGTTACAAGAAACCGAAACTATACGTTGAAATCTACAAAACAGAACAATCACAAATGTTTCAAAAAGAATTATGTACAAACAGGTTTTGATGGAATGTTACTTGTTTGACCATTGAAATTCTATTTCCAATTCCTTGAGGCGCCACTTTTGCTCTCGGGCAGCAAAGTGTACTCGCCCGCCACAGCCCCCAACATCACGACTCGGTCAATCTGTATCGTTACCTTGCCAAATGAACTCTGCGGAAACGGGAAAAAAACGTTGACGTGTGAGTGACTTGATTTGGTTTATGCTATTATCTATTCTCTAGCGGGTCAAATGTAGTAAAAGTTGGGCTTAAAGGAAACAAGTCAAATGGGTTGAACGGGTCAAACTGGTCAAAAGTCATCAGAAGTGGATTTTAATTGCATATAAACTTTTTAACTGTCATTACAAAACAAAAAAAAAACAAAAAAACAAGATTGTGATTGTAATGCGGTATATTGTGTGTGCAAAATCATATTTGACACAAATTATTTATCAAAAAAATCTATATGGACAAAAAGTGTTTCTGGGTCAATCCTACCGAACCGAACACGTTTCAACCCATTCCAATGTGTACCATTTTGACCCATTGCCCAACCCATACAAGCAGCCCGTTTTGCCAGCTCCAACTGAGACCAATGGGGCAGACAATGTTTTTGCTAATGGCATACTAGATTACCCCAGCCCTGTTGTTTCTTTTAATTTTGTTTTCATATATAATAAAAAAACAAAATTGTATAGCTTATGTTGAAACTTGAAAGACTTACCTTCCCCATCTTGCTTTTATTTTTGCACGAGATATGTAACTTCTGGCCTTTTGGAGGGCTTTCGAAGGACCAAACAAAGCTCTCATCCCACTCGGGATTAGGACCTGTTGAGACAACCTGAAAAAGAAAATATGTGATACATGTGTCAGTTAAAAAAAAGTTGGTCAAACACGGTTCCTACGTATATACACGCATAAGGAGGCAGGAATGAACAAGTCAATTTGTGTTGAGTTTGATCTCAAATGGGTATAAAAGATGGATTGAAGGGGAACAGGTTGAAGTCGCACAACGTCAGTTTATAATGCATATAAACTCCTAAATCATTTTATTCAAAAAATATAAATATTACTGTGATACTATTGTTTCGGTGATCATAGTCAAGGCAACAAATTTTTAATTAAAAAAATTAACAAAAATGACAAGAAAAAAGTGTTTTGTCAACTCAACCAGGCCTGTTTGTTTTGACCTGTTACCAAATATGCCTGACCCGCCCATCTTGCCATCTCTACATGCATACATACATACACATACATGTGTATATAGGGGAGGGTTATCTTGAGAACGCTAGATATTGCGAGAACCGTGAGAACGAATGAAAAAACGAATAAAAATCATTTTTTTAATACAAACCTCATTATAATTAAAATACAACAATAAAAAAAAGTTTTTACTTTTTAAATAATTCATCTCTCCTTTCAAAATCACTCTTAATAATTATTTTACACATGTGTAAATACAACAAATTTACACGTGTGTAAATGGCAAACTTACACATGTGTAAATTTTCTTTATTTACGAATACATGTAAATATAAACGTGTAAATTTAATTTCTAATATTGTATTCAAATAATAATAATAAGTGTAAAAAGAATTGAATTTGAATTGTTTTAGATCAAGTTCTGGCGGTTTTTCATTCGTTCTCATGATTCTCACAATTTTTTAGCGTTCTCAATATAACCCTCCCATGTATATGTATATATGTAGTGTCAGAAATTCATATACAATAACCTAAGTACAAAGCATGAACATGCTCGTCATCAAGCCTAACAATGTAGCTTACCATGCCTCTCCCTTGTTTCCGTTCTCCTTCTAAACCAATAAATTATGTTTTACTATTAATTCTAGTTTTACCCTTATATTCTTTTGTTATTACCAAATATGAGAGCATGAATAATATTTCAGAAGTGATGGTGTGAGATTAAGTATCCGCTTGTACCTTGGTTTGCCTTGATGGAGTGTTGCCTAGTGTGAGCTTGCAGTAAGCACTCGGATTTCCCACCGACTGTTTCATATTGTTCCCACGTTTAATTATTACAGTTAATGTCCCGGGTAAACACTGCAACAAAAGTTCAGCCTTTTCTTGAAATCTAGGTGGGCCTGATTGGATCAAGTACTGCAACAAGGGTATTGCATCTGCAGCAGCATTTGATTGGGATCTAGACACATCAGCTGGGCACGCGGACCAAGCTTGCCTCAGAAGAAACAGTGCATCCAATGCAGCTTCTTGAGTTGCTTCTGATCCGGTCTTGAGGGATGTCAACAAGTGTGGAATGCTCAAGGTTGCGGGTTCTGTGGCTCTCAACCTTGGGAAGTTTCCAAAGAGTGCATTTAGGGCTTTCAAATACTCCTCATTCACTGTTCCTGTTGCCCACAAATCCTTTTCGATAGCAGCTGTGCCACCATTTATTATAAAGAGATTAAAATATTTCACAGGATATTACATGCTTTACAAATATTAATTTAGTATTTAAGATATACACAATTTACATGATCTACAATATAATGATTACTTTTACATGATGATTAAAACATAAATAGTTTTACATGAATTCTTAGTTATAATTTTAACCACTGAGACAATGCTCATCTGCATCTAAATACTTTATATTTTTTAAGTAACTAATTGTTAATAGCGCTCATAGCGAGCGCTATAGCGAATAGCGTAGCGAAGCAATCATTCATCGCTATCTGATTTTGGCACCTCCATGGCGAGTAAATTGCGGGATTTCAGGTTCTTTTTTTGTTTTTGTGTTTTTGGTTTTAATATAAATAGGGATAAAATATACGTATACAATAGCTGGATTTTAGGTTTTTAGTTAAATATACGTATAGAAACACCGTATTTGGATATAATATACATATTTCAAAAATTTTCTTCTAGTGTATCGCAAAACATGAAATAGCGCCCACTAACTCATCGCTATCACTACGTAGCGTATAGGTTGTTTGTCGCTATCGTCCGCTATTCGCAGTTAACTATGGTAACTTCTATAATGCAGATATTTGTTTCGGCAGTACATATAATACCAAGACAACTCTCTTGCTCCCTAGTACTAAATCTTTCATATTATAACTGCTAAAGAAATGTAAACTCTTATGTATATTTAAAAATAATAATATTTAACTATTGAAAGTGTAATCTAATTAAAACATTATTGTAGTGTAAATCCGGTGTAAATATGGGTAAAAAAGTTAAGCTTTAACCAAGTAGAAGTAATGATCTGATTTACCAGTTATAGCTCTGACAGTCTCGCTGGACGCATACTCTTGGATAGTATTGTTAGAGAAAAGGAGCTTAATAAACATTGCAGACTGGACTGATGTATCAGTATCACTTGAACCAATCAGGTCAAGTACAACTTGGACCCCACCAGCTTCGGCCACTGCTCTTTTATTTGAGCGACTATACATCACAAGATTCTGCAGAGCACAAATCGCTACAACTTTCATTTCTTCAGAAGGTTGATCCTCGAGCACATTCACCAAGGCACGACAAGCCGAAACAGCATCAGAAGATCGTGCCAGTGTCTCGTTTTGAAACAAATCTCCAAGAGCAAGAGTAGCCAGCAATCTAGCTTGTTGAGCTTGAGTTTGTGGGTCCAAAAGGTACTGCGATAATGGTAAGATAGCTAATTTAGTTGCTTTGGTTTCTCTGATTTTAACGTTGTTTAATAGAACTTCCAACAGCCTTGCAGCAGTATCCTCACATTGATGACCCCTAAGCAGTTCCAAAAGAGCCTCGATCGCACCACTTTCGGCCATGGCTATAGAACTGCTGGAATCGTCACTTTCAAGTACTAGAAGAGCGTTTAACGCACCGATCACAGTCGCTTCAGAGCCTGAACGAAGTAACCGTACCAACACTGCAATCGGTACTTCCAAAAAAAACTCAGAACTGAACTGTAGAATACTAGATAGAACAGCAGCAGCAGACTCCCACAGCGTGTGAGGAAGAGAAGGATCAGACAGTAATATGACTTTTGACAGCTCAGCAACACCACCCTCTTTTGCGATTTCGTTAGGCCATGTCACTGCGATGCTGACAAGAGCCTTTACAGCTCTTTGCTGCAAAATGGGAATACCAGAGCCAAGAACGCGCATTAACGGGCCAATTACTTGCTGTGAAACAGGATCCTTCTGGTAATGTTCTTCCAGAAGCAGATGAGACAAAAGCTCCGCTGATAACTGCTGGACCGCTGGAGCAGGAGAATCAAGTAACGGGATGAGCGGTTCAATGGCTTGGTGAGAAGTCAAAGAATAGTCAGCACGACACTGCGGATGCTCCAAGATATTCACGAGAACCTGTAATGCGCTATGCTGCCCGTCGGGTCCGAACTCTGCCTTAGTTAGCAACAAGAAGAGAGGTTCGACTACTTTTGCTGCAGATGGACCTTTTGCTATAGTAGCATTGTTGGTTAATATTCGGAGCAATTCCGCAAAAGCAGCACAGAGAAAATCCGGTGGTGATTCATGGAGGATATCGAGTACACTCTCAATCACTCCAGCTTTCACCATTTCCGTCTTACATGAAGGTCTGTCTTTACCCAACTTAACAAGAGCTCTTGAACTTGCTTCGTGAAGCATATAATTTCTTCCATAAAGTAGGCCGACAAGAGGAATTATCGCACCATGTGCAGCAACTAGTTCAGCCAAATTTTCATCATCTACGAGTCTATCGAGTGCGCGTACAACCGAATGATGTGCAGGACTTAGCTCAGATACAAGCAGGGAGATCAAAGGTTCCACGCAGCGAGCAGCGGCAATTGTGGATCTGATTCGTGTATTTCCGAAAAGCACACAGCACAACTCCGCGGCATCACCTTTCAAGTCCATTGAACAATCGGAAGAAAGAATCCTACAAAGAACATCGACCGCGTTCATTTCAACGTCTGCAACAGCAAGAGCTCCTGATGGATTATCACTCAATAGTCTAACTAACGCAGCAATAGCCGCATGCCGCTCTTTCTCCAACCCGGTATTTAGAACTTCCACCAAGGGTTGGACCGCTTGCCTGGCGGAATCCGCGTTTCTAATGTGATCAGCGCAAAATACATTCTCTAGCGCTTTAGCAGCACTATACCTCGCACCCCGTCCACCCATCTCAAAACAGCGATTAGCTGGCTCACAGCACCGAATGCAGACTCATGTCTCCGTATTTCAGCAGTGCTAAATAGAATACCGAGTAAATCAGTAGCTGCTGCTTCAGTGGCTTCTTGCGGGCCGAGTGAAAGATACTTCGTCAAGGCTTCTAAAACCCCGGACTCGACCATAACAATCTTATTCGAAGGGCAGTCGTTTCCAAGCTGAATTAGCAGCCCAAGTGCCAGAAAAGGCGCCCCGGGACGATCGGGCATCGGTTTGAGTAGATCGACAAGAACCGGTATTGCCTTCCTAGAAGTAGCACCGACTCTGATATCATCAACTCTAAACAACCGTTCAAGAGCGACCTGCTCTGGGTAAGGAACCAAAGAAAACTCTTCTGACAGCTCAAGAAGATCGTGTATATCAGCATCGGCACATCCGAGCAGTGAAATAAGACCAACTGCAGCACCTGAGTTGGCAACAGACAAAAGGGTTCCCCTGCTTCCGTTGCAGACTAGGCTTGCGGTAGTTTGTGCGGCAAAATACCTATTGGCTGACTCCTCTGACCTCAACAAACTAGCAAGGGTCGGTATGGCTTTGATTGTCGCGTTTGCGCGTATTATATCCCTGTCTTGAAACAAAATTGCGAGCAGTAGTGCACATATCCAGATGCTACTATCCTCGTTACCGTCAAACTGCATGAAACACAATTATTTGCAAACACTAGGAATGAGAGCAATATATACCAGAAGTAGTGCTGTAAACGAACCGAACATTCAGCGAACAGTTCATGAATCGTTCGGTGGGAAGTTCGTTTATGTTCGTTCGTTTAATAAATGAACGAACATGAACAAGAAATTTCATTCGTTTAGTTAAATGAACGAACATGCACATGAATGGAGGCCGCGTTCGTGTATTTATGTTCGTGAGCGTTCGGTAACGTGTTCGTTTATGTTCGTTTGGGTTTGATAGTTCATTACTGTTTTGTATTTTTTTTATTTTATTTAAATACTTCAGAATTCCGACAAATAGAATATTTTATAAAAATCAGCGTATTATATATTATGTTCATAAATGCTTGTTTGTGTTCATTTGTTTTCATTTGTGTTCAGGGACATTAGTTTGTATTCATTTATGTTCATGAACATTCGTTTGCATTCATTTCCTAAAATTAACAAATGAACACAAAGACATTCATTTCCTTACGAACAGAAAATCTCGTTGGGTAAGTGTCCATGAACAGTTCGTGAACACATATATTTCCTTAACAGACGAACACGAACAAGCTCTTGCTTGTGTTCGTTCGGTTCGTTTGCAGCCCTAACCAAAAGTATGCATTATGTGAAAATATTTGGAAGACTTGGAATATAAACTAATAAAAGGACATCAAGAAATTTGGTTACATTTTGAATAACAGGAAATTAACAAACTTTAGTATGTACCTGACCATATTGCGACAAACACTGAGATATCCTCTCAGTGAGGATTTCCACAGCTCCAGCCTCCACGATTTCAACTTTACTTTTGTCATCATTACTAGCAAAAGCAGATAGTAGCCATATAGCAATATTAGTTCCATATATAACTGATGTACTGGTAATTGCTTCTTCAGAACCTCTGCGAATACTGACAGAACTTTTATCTTCCAGATCTCCCAAATGAGAACCTTTCGGCAAAGTTAGCATTGAAACAAGTGACTGAATTAAACGCGTATGCAGTTGTACTTCATGGAGATTCTCCATGACACTTTGAATATTGACTTTGGTAGCACAAACAAGAAGTGCAGTTCCACCTATTTTCAAAGTTACATTTGAGGAATGGATCACCCTATTTGCAATAGATGAAATGCAACCAGAACTGTTTGTGATCGCGTTTCCTAGAACTACACTCTGTGCATGACAAAGCCTTGATAAAATTTCTATCGCCTTATCTTGAAACAGAGGAGACGCGCCAGCAATGCATGAAACGATCGGGCTTATGCTATCTGGATATTCAGCGAGCACGGTCCATGCGGGTTTGATGTGCCCAGATGAACCTTTCAGTCTTGACAAAATAGCGAGTGCATTTAGTGCCTCTGACATCGAAGCAGATCCACGTTCAGTGGATTTGATGAACGATACAAGTGCAAGAACTGTTCCACTGCGATTCACATAGTCAGTTAAGGCGGAATCTGTTTGGCGTGAGTCGAGAAGTCGAGCAATTGCTGCTGCTGCGTGGGTCCTACCCGTTGCATTACCTTCATGTAAAACTCTAGTAGCAGGCATAATGAAATCTTCTGGAACAACATTCTCTGAAACCTCGTTGTCCAACAAAAGATTTGCTAACGCACATAGAGCCTGTTCTGCAACTTGGACAACTGATGAGCTGGCAAGTGTTAGCAATGGAGTAAGTGCGTCTCGAGCAACAGCCGCCATGTCACGGTTTTCTCTTATAGATAGAAATAATGCAGCAAGGCATCCGGAAGTTTCTGTCAATATGTACTCAGATTCAGAATTTAAGAGCTTCATCACAGCGCAAAGCGTCTTAACGGCAATGCTGCTTTCACGCAAGTCCTTTCGAGCATTAAAGATGCCAGCAAGAGCCGACGCTGACTTGGCACGAGTCTCTTCTTTTGTAGAGCTTAGAATCTTGATAATCGTCTCGATTGCGTCATTTGAAGCACTACCTTCACGTAATAAATCAGTAAGTGGGACCGCAGAAAGCAGACTTTTCAAAGCATCTAAAACATAAACCTTAGATTCCGGAAGTTCACTGGTGAGCAATGCGTTAAGTTGGCTTATAGTCGTTGTATCTGATTTGTGAATCAAGTGGTTTAATGTCTTTGAAGCAATCTCCTTCCCGTTTGAGCTTCCGTTTTTTAACAGCCACAACAAAGCAGGAACAGCATCAGCACTCTCAACACATTCTCGTATACCTTCACTGTGATTACAAAGATTACCAAGAATTGTTGCGGAATCTTCTTTAGCTTTTGCAGATCCGGTTTCAAGAATTTGAACGAGTGGCGGTATGCCACCCGCAGCAGTGATGGCCCACTTGCTGTCATCGTTCTCATTCGACAAAAGGCAAAGCAACGCAACAGCACACTCCTGTTGCTGCTCTGATGAAAGTCCAAGAAGAGAAATCAACATCTGAATGCCCTCTCGACCCTGAAGAGCATACCACAAACTACCTTCGTTTTTGCAGAGTATCAGTAGAGATCTTATCAACTCATCCTGAACTTCATTGGTTGACATTGTGATTAACCCAACCAACAAACGTTTCGAGTCAGCATTAGCAAGTCTACTTGAGAGTGTAGCGTTTCCATACAAACTCGCAAGAGCTTCTATTGTGCGTTCCTGAACCAAAAACGGTAAATTCGGCTTAAACTGCTTGATTAACGTTAACTCAACATCCGTAGGATCCGATGCTTTATTAGTTTCTGCTTTGACATCATATATCATAAGAGCAGAAGCCAAAGCCCCTAACGTATCAGCTATCTGTGCAGGCGACGTGCACGACTCAAGGCTTTGACCAAGGCTCGAGATTACATAAGACAAACCTCCGGAAATATTAGCAAGAGCACACATTGCATTTTCCTGTAAAGCTTGTGCATGCTCACCTTGCATAAACTCCTTCGAAGGAGCTATTGTAGCATTGATAAGCGAAGGAATACCATTCGAACTCGTAATCTCCTTTCTTGCTTCTTTGCACTGAGCTGAAAGTGACTTCAAAGCTGCGGCTGCTTGTGCTCTTACCGGAGCTTCATTACCGGGGCCCAATAGTTTAAGAAGTAGTTTCGTAGCTTCAGCGTCTATTATCCTATTACAAACAGATGCATCCTCCATCATCATGGATGCCAGAAGGAAACAAACGTTCGCTTGAGTGCTGGATTCGTTGGCTGTAAGTAGCTTTACGAGTATATCCTCTCCTCCGGCTTGAATCGTCGCAGACCAAAACCCCTCGGTGCTGCTGCAAAGGTTTCGTAAAGCTCCGGTCAACAAATCGTCAACTAAATGTCCACCCTTGAGTCCCTTTTCTAGCTGCTTCCACAAAACCGGCACAACCCCTTCGGTGGAAAAGATTTTGGACCCAACGTGATCTTTCGCTCCGCCTTGAGAAACAGAGTAAATGCTCTTTGCGGCTGCGATTCTCGCTTCCACTGAAGTCGACTTGAGAAGACTAAGAAGCGGGGGAATGCAGCCCCCGAGCAATACTTTAACGCGTAGTTCGTTCTCCTTGCACAACGAGCCTAAAACGGTTGCGGCTTGCATCTTCACTCCAAGTGACCCTGATCTTAAAAGAGATACCAATACTGGAACCGCTTGAGAATGAGAACCAACAGCACTAAATGCATTTCCACGTGTATCTATCAGCTCAAGTAACTGCTTCAAGTTATACTCTTTGTCTTGTGCAGATAATGAACTTTGTCGCAACTGCTCGATGCATTGCGCAATACTTGCTAATGTTCCGTCTGGATCCTCCATGTTACTGACCCCTCTGCATGCAGAAAAGAGAACACTCAGCATATATAGTATATACAAAAAAGATGGCAATGATTAAATAAATATAAATTTTGCATATGTATAATTAACCACTTGTAAATATTCACTCCATTTTGGGCAAACAAACAAGATGATGAATTGATGATACATTCTATTGGAGAGAGAGAGAGAGACATACTTGCTCTATTAATTAACTAGATATTAATTACTACAATTAGGTAACAATGAACAAATTGCAAAAGTTACACTGACCTTGAACCCATCTTTATAAGGGATAGCGGAGTTGCAGGCTCTGGGTCATGACGTCTAGTATCCCCAATTCTATCCTGCATTTGGTGAAGGAATAATGAAATTGTCAATAGTTGTAAGATATAATATACTATGATTTAATTTGTTTTTGTACATCCCCTTCCCTCGAAGATCATAAAACAAGCCATCTAAAAAAATTCTTTATTATCCCATAGCAGCATAGCTCAGCAGTTTGAAGCACTCTAGTATCTTCATATCAGTTTCAAAACAGTTGAGTTTAAATCTTGCCACTTAATCGGTTAAACATTATCCAGGTGTTAATGTTATAGCAGCATAAAGAACAACAGGATTCCATACATTAGGGGAATTTTAATGTTTCGCCTTTTATTTTCTATAATCTGAGTTCTTATTGAAAAAATTGAAGGACTGAACTAAACCATTTAATTTAACTTGTTGCCAACAATAACTATGATCCATATCAACAAAATGAAACTGTCACTTTATCAGCAAACTGGCAATGACATAATGGGACCCGGAACTTCAAACATTGCACTGAAAGATTCTTTCACAGTAGGCACTTGCATTATTACTATTGCTTAGACCACATCTAGTAAACGATAGATTAAGTGGAGTAACTACCTGATCATTAGCGGTAAGACTACTCCCATTGCTGCTGGAAGAATATGCCCGACCTACAGTCGCCGCCATCTTTATTGTCACAATCAAACTTTCTTACTTCAAAGCAGATCTACCCCCAACCCTAATCCCAATCACATGTAAAAATCTCAATACCTACCTGTACAAATCACCCAAAAAACTTATCAATTCCATCATAAACTAACCTAATTGTACCAGTAGTCAACAGATTTATCAACACTTCCATAAAATCAAACTAGACACTTAGTAATTTGCTAAACAGACCAGTATACAAACTATTATTATCACAACACATATACTATTCAATATAGAATACAACAGATCAACTTCCGTTCATTAATTCCATTATAAACTAACCTAATTGTACCAGTACTCAACAGATTCATCAACACTTCCGTAAAATCAAACTAGACACCTAATAACTTGCTAATCAAAACAGTATACAAACTATTGTTATCACAACACATATACGATTCGATATAGAACACAGCAAATCAACTTCCGTTCATAAACTAACCTAATTGCACCAGTACTCAACAGATTCATCAACTCTTCCATAACACGAAACTAGACACCGAATAATTTGCTAAACAGAACGGTAAACTAACTACTGTAATCACAACACATATACAATTCGATATAGATCACAGCAAATCACCTTTTGCTCATTAACTCCGTTACAAACTAACCTAATTGCACCAGTACTCAACAGATTCATCAACACGTCAATAAAATGAGTAATATCAAACTAGAAACCTAACATTTTGCTAAACAGAACAGTATACAAACTATTGTAATCACAACACATATACGATTCGAAATAGAACACATCAGATCAACTTCCGTTCATTAATTCCACTACAAACTAACCTAATTGTACCAGTACTCACAGATTCATCAACACTTCCGTAAAATCACTAAAACCCTAATAATTTTCTAAACAAAACAGTAAACTAACTATTGTAATCACAACACACATACAATTTGATATAGAACACATCAGATCAACTTTCGTTCACTAATTCCATCATAAACTAACCTAATTCTACCAGTAGTCAACAGATTCATCAACGCTTCCATAAAATCAAACTAGACACCTACAGTTTGCTAAACAGAACAGTATACAAACTAATGCAATCACAATACACATACGATTCGATATAGATCACAGCAAATCAACTTCCGCTCATTAATTCCAATATAAACTAACCTAATTGCACCAGTAGTCAATAGATTCATCAACACTTCAATAAAATGATTAAAATCAAACTAGAAACCTAACATTTTGCTAAACAGAACAGTATACGAACTAATGCAATCACAATACACATACGATTCGATATAGATCACAGCAAATCAACTTCCGCTGATTAATTCCAATATAAACTAACCTAATTGCAGCAGTAGTCAATAGATTCATCAACACTTCAATAAAATGATTAAAATCAAACTAGAAACCTAACATTTTGCTAAACAGAACAGTATACAAACTATTATAATCACAACACATATACGATTCGATATAGAACAAAGCAGATCAACCTTCGCTCATTAATTCCAATATAAACTAACCTAATTGCACCAGTAGTCAACAGATTCATCAACACTTCAATAAAATGATTAAAATCAAACTAATAATCAAACTAGAAACCTAATCATTTGCTAAACAGAACAGTTTACAGGCTATTGTTATCACAACACATATAGAATTGTAATAAAATTGTAATACTGTACCGTACGTGACCTAATTGGATTCAATCGATACAAGCGAACGAGTTATAGATACAGATATACAGATTGATCGGAGAATTAGTGTAGAATGAAGAAAAGTAGATTGTAATAAATGAAAGCAGAGAATGTAGCAGGAATAATGGAGAGAAATGATTCGAACCAGTGTGGGAAGATTTAGGGGAACAGATCTGGTCTTTTTGCTCAACGCATTTGATGGATCGTAGCAGGTGAGTGACGATATGAGAGAGAGAGAGAGAGAGAGAGAGAGAGAGAGTAGTGTGAGAGAGAGTATATTGCAGAAAGGGTGGGGTGGGGTGGGGGTGGTGTGGGGTGGTAGGCGTGGTAGCGGCCACAGACAAATTCACATCAACATCAACTTGCTGTTAGAGAGCTTCACACAAAAGGTTGTTTTGGTAATTTGGTTATTATTATTATTATTATTATCATTATTATTATTATTATTATTATTATTTTACGTTTCGATCTGAATAGATTGTTCAAGAGCTAGAAGTTTGACGAACATTTTGTAAACCGTTGGCTGAGAAATTTGTGTTCGTTCGTTTTAATGAGCATGAACAAATTCAATTATGTTTATGAACGTTTGGTGACATGTTCGTTTGTGTTCATATATGTAAACCGTTCACTAGGAGTTTTAACTTCTTTTATAGTTTATTACAATACTTCAGAATTCCTACTATTAAAATATTTAATTAGTATTAAGGTTCTCACTATTCTCACACCTCTAAAATCTTATTTCCACACCCTTATCACTTTATCTCTACTTGTATATATCTATGTATATCCCCTTTTCAATTTATCTCTACTTGTATCTATCTATGTATGTATAGAGAAAGATAGAGTGGAAGGGCGTAGGAATATTAACTCCCATTATTAACGATTTGTGATGAAAGATGACAAATTTATTCAAAATTTAATGTATGATCGTATGTGTTTGTTTTAATTCATAAACACATGTTTATGTTTGATTATGTAAAGAACGTATGTTTGTGTTATTGCATCGTTTGTATTCGTTACCTAAAAATTGACGGACGAAAATGAATGTATTCATTTCCTAAATAAGCGAATACGAAAAAAAATCTTGGTTGGTAAGTGTTCGTGAACTCATGAATTTTCCTTAACGAAATGAAAATGTTCGTATTCATTCGGTTTATTTACAACCCTATATAAATTTAACGATCTAACATGGTGCAACACTCGTATTCATTCGGTTTATTTACAACCCTATAGAAATTTAACGATCTAACATGGTGCAACACACATGAATAATTCTAACATTTTTGTCTTTATTCTTTTTTATGTTTAACAATGCCACTTCTAAAACTTGGATCCTAAAAGCTAATTATATATACTTCTGCAAAGTGACATTTATTCTAGTCCATTGCTTGTTATTATTATTTTCTATTAAAACATTAAAATATGTATTTTAATTGATATTATTAAAACATTATAACATGTATTTTAATTTGATATTAAAAGTAACACTTTCGTTTTTAACTTTAGTGTTGTTGTATGTTTAAGTTTTTAGTTTCATTTTATAAATTGTATCATTGTATGTTTTCACCTAGTGAACAATAATTGTCTTCTTGATATGTAAACATGATTAAACAACAATCCCAATACATGTAAATGATTGATACAATTATTATTACTAATTTCGGTTATGTTGTTGTCTGTTAGACATGATGAAATCAACTTTGCTTCTTGATGATATTGCATTTAATTATGATTATGATTGAATAATATTTCAAAATCAAATCCTTATATCAAAAATAAGATTTTTACCATTTAAACACCCTTGAATTAATATTCGTCGCCGTAACCAAGTCTGACCAATCCAACACGGGCTCGATTTAAACAACGTAGTCTGGGCAGATCTTGACTAGGGCCGCCGTTTAGGCGGTGTGACATTCGGTCACTCTAAAAGAAAGTCACCGTTCAAAAAAATCATTCCCTAAGGGAGGAACGAGCACTCAATGGTAAGTACCCTAGCCCCGACCAACCACCACTCGCCACATCAAATATTGTTTAAAGTACCTATTAACTAGTAAGTGGTGACGGCGTCTAACCATGCCGTAATTTTTTTATTTGAATAAAGTCAAATTTTTATAGAAAATAAACTCCGTTAAATAAAATAAAAATACATAATTCAACACAAAAGAAGAAAAATTAAATGAAAAAAATTATCCTACATATCGTCTTCCTCCTCGAGGTGCGGTAGATCTTGAGCTGCAATATGGATGAGAAGATCATTTTTTAGTATATAATGCGTATCAACATCCATCAACTCCGCAAGTGTTGTGTCGTCAAAAACGATTTGACGACTGGATCCCTAATGTGGACCGATGAGAACATATGCGCCTCGTCCTTTAAGAACTTATTGTGAAGTATGATGTACGTATACGTCTCGCTAATAATCTTGTTCACCGTCATAGCGCACGTGGGTCTCCTATATGCCTCGTTTTCCTTTTAGGGCACCAAAAATCCCTCTCCACATCTTTTCTTTCCTCTTCTTGCAATCTCTTGAACTTCTTTTTGTTCGGATCGACGGGATGTGGAATTTTTAAAAAATAAAATTTGACCAAGTATGGTAAATCCCGTCGGTTAAATAGCATCCTCGTTTGTATGTATGTCCATTCACTTGAAATGGACACTTAGGTGACATCCTATTCGGTTTAGTTGGGTACAATGGAGACTATTTGAGAACAATGATGTAATTTAGTGAACCGGGTGGTCCACATTACGCATGCCAACACCATAAATCTTGTGACACGGCCGCTTCAACCATGACCGTAAGGTATTTATGATCACCTCTCATATACTGACCTCGTAACATTGTGGGACACATCCTCCACACAAGATGCGTACAACCAATGCTACCTAGCATCACTGGAGTATAATGTTTTTTCCTCGTGATTTTTGTATAAATTCGCTACGTCTGTGCTTGTCGGCCTACACGTGTACTCATCGTCATACCATTGGTTAACGACATTGCAAAAAAGTTGAAGGCACTCTCGTGAAGTCCTTTTGGCCATTTGTAAATACTCGTCGTTCTCATTAGGAGTATTACATGTCGTGAGTTTTTTTTTATGGCGGATGTAACTTTTTGTATTGACGTAAAACTTTTTTTGAACCGCCCATCATATCCTTCTTTAAACCAAGGATAATGTGTTTCAATGTCACCAACAACTTTTAAGAATAATCGCTTCGACATACGAAAACGACATTTAGAATGTTTCATCATCATACTTTGGTTCATCAACAAAATAATCGTTCATAAGATTTTCGTTACATTGTACGCAATCACGTTTGACGATTTTTTTTGGACGGGCGATGACGTTGTCGTGTCTTCCGCTTCAAGTTCCTCAAGTTTCCCCACGAAATAAAGTAGGCTACTATCGGTTGAAAAATCGTCTTTGTAATCATTTGGCAGTAAATAAATACCAACTCTTCTTACTAATGATTAGCCATAGAGAATGAAAATAAGTAAAAAGTTTATAGTGAAATTAGACGGTTTAATAGTGAAAATTCATTGAGAAAGAGATAATTTATATGGTTTAAAAATAAATAAAATATTTAATTAGTTTAAACGGTCACATGACCATTGTGGTCAACAACAACAACAAACAAAAAGAACAACTTTCGAGCGGGTATAAAGCTAGCCTCGCCAACCCGCCAAGCTTGCCCAATGGGGATGGCGGCGGTGTGTTGGCTCGAGTTCAAACCCGAATAGTGCTACCCGGAGAGTGCCCCGTCCCCCCTAAGTTCTCGGAACTTTGCAACTCACGAACAAGTAAATCTTCATCTAATCCATTAAGACCATCACCAATGCAAGGTGCTAAATATACTCACATACACGTCCAGTCAAATGTTACATCAGATTTTTACAAATGCACAAAAAAACATTCATTTTCACTCTGTCCCTATAAATGTTTGTACCAATACTTATATTTCCACATCATCATTACATTTTACATTTTACTTTTAATACTTAAATTCTTTTTATAATTAATCTCTTTTTTGTTTTAGTATTATTAAAATATAAATAAAATAATTAAAAGGTAATTAAACTATTTAAACATAATCTCTATATGATAAAAGAAAAACTGAATGAATGTATTTTCATCTCCACCGCTTCAGTTTTATTTTGTACTTGTTCAAAGTCCAGTTTATAGATGGATATAGAGAGAGAGAGCGCAGCGATTAAACGGGAGTGATAGAGAGAGAGGAGCTGTGGTGATGGAGGAACCGGCCAGTGGCGGACCCAAGAATATTTTCATGGGGTGTGGAATATTTTTAAAGATTTTCTACCCGTAGGTATATAAAAAAATTTGGTTCATATCGGGTCGGATCCGGTCGGTTTGGTTCGAGTCGGATCATGTAAAACAAAAGAACATCAAACTAAAATTTATATACAATTAAAAACACGTCAAACGTCGTTACAACCATATTTAAATGTCGCCGGGGTTTTCAATTTTTGAAATTTATCTATAAATATCATTTAGTGCTACTTTTCAATTTATAAATTAATCCAAACATATAAATCGATCCATAAGTTTATAAAACAACACCAAAGTATTAAACATACGAATCGCTCCATAATTTTCATTTTTACTTTTCAAACCCTAGTAATTTTTGATTACTTTGTAAGTTGTAACAACCAAAAACTCATATAAATAACAAAATCATCATACTAAAGTCTAGAACAACCAATAAAACATCAAAATACATAATATGAAGAGGCGGTTTGGGTTAGGTTATTTTATTTTATTTTATTTTTTTCAACGATAAATTTGGATCACTGACGGACCACTGGATTATCATCATGCCACCAGCGGAACCACCTGATCATATCTATCTCCACTAGCCAATAATGCATATACACCAATTCAGGGGAAACCAAATAAATTTAATAAAAACCCCCTTGTGGGAATTGAATCCAAGACCAAATGATCCCTAAATCTTATCTCATCCCAAGATGCCACAAGGTTATAATGTCATGGGTTGCGTTATTTTATATAGATCAAATTTTGTTGGGTTGGGTTAAGTGGGCTTGGGTTAATAAGTGGGTTACAAACTAATAAATAATGTTATATCTTATAAAAATCAGTGTTTAGGCTATATTTTTATAAAAAATCAGTGTTTATTATAATTTTTATAAATTAATAAAATGATTTTTAAGGAGGGCGGTTGAAATTTTCCAAGGGGTGCGGGTGAAAAATTCCAAGGGGTGAGGTCGAGATTTTACCGGAAAATTAACACTAAAAATAAAAAATCAGTGTTTATTATAATTTTTTTATAAATTAAAAAAATGATTTTTAAGGAGGGCGGTTGAAATTTTCCAAGGGGTGCGGGTGAAAAATTCCAAGTGGTGCGGTCGAGATTTTACCGGAAAATTAACACAAAAAAATATTTTTTCAAGGGGTGCGGCCGCCCACCCACGGGTGTGGGTAGGTCCGCCCCTGGAACCGGCCGTCGTCTCCCGCCGGCCACCCTCTTGGCCTTTGGTCAAACGGGTGGTAGGTTGTGGTGGTTTAGACGCATTAAACGATGGTAGAAGGCGGTGGTGGACGAGGGTTCCAGCGTCATAGGATGCGACAATAATGTTATCGGTGGTAGCTGAAGCCGACAATGACGGCTGGGGGTTCTAGCGTTCCGACGAGGGTACGAGTGACTCTCATCGGACGATCTAGAGAAAGAATGGGAGGTGATTTTGAACAACCGCAATCTTAGAGACTTGAATTAGTGTTCCGGTGAAGTTGACTAGATTTCCTACGAGAATTCCGGTAAGCCCTTTTCGTCTGCTTGTCATCATTCTTTCTGTAGGTAGGCTCGTATAGTAATGATCGGAAATATTTTGGCTACCTTTTCCGATGAGGTTCTGGTAAGTCAATTTTTATCGGCGTGTATGTTTGTATTTCATTGTTTGTGTCTATGTTTTTGAGTTATTGTTGGATTGTTTGCACACCAAGTGTATGTTTTGGAAATATTTATTTGTATTGGTTTGACTGATATTGAATTGTGGTTTAGTCATTAGAGTTTAGATCTGTATATTTTTAAGTGATTAGATACATGTTTAATTTTTTTTTTTTTTTTTTATCAATGCCATCAAAAAGTTATGTTCTTGATGCATTATTTTGTGAACACATGGGTATCCTCCATAATCCATAATCTTTGTTAATCGTGGAAGTTGATTCTGAATGGTGTACTGTTATAGTCCATGTCTTGCAATTTGTTATTCTTGAAGTTAGTTTATTTTCTAACAGAAAATGAGTTGGCGTTGTTGCTTTGTGTGTTAGGGACAAGCTTTGGATCATTAGAGCTTCCGGGAGTCGTAGCTTGGTGTGGAAAGTTGGCAATAAACACCCAGGTTTTGCAGGCCAACAGGTGGGCAAGTTGCATAACACAGTACGGGTGTCTGGTTGACCCACAAACACCTTTAGCTGAGGGGTTTGTATTTAACATTAAAAATAGACGTTGGACATCTTTCTATCCCTTTTAGTTAAAGACTTTGAGTAACCCGGTTGAGATTAAAAACACAATCCAAATTATAAGTAAACGGGTCAAGATACCAACTTCTACATTTTCTAGCATCAACTGTCATATGATTGCAATCTTCTTTGTCATACTTATTATCATCTATTTTAATTATATTTAAACAGGTTGAAAATGATATTATGTCATCTAAAAACCCTGCTGGATAAGATAAGTGGGAGGCTTTGACGAAGAAACTAGAGGACAAAGAACAAGAGTTGCGTAATTCAACATTATATATAGAAAAACTTAGAGGAGCCGATTTCAGATAGTGCGCTAGATTTCCATTGTGATACAGAAAGCATGCAACTTGATTTAATGGCCACGGATCATAGTTTTCTTGAAGCTAAAAAACTCCACGAAGAAGCATTGTAGGATGCCGGAACTTACTAAGAAATGCTCAAAATGTTATGCTATTAGTTGAAGAATGTAAAGAATTGAGGGAGAAGCTTAATGCAATTGAAAGCAATGAAGTTTTGGAAATCAAACGGATATGAATCTCAGCTACACGAATATGAACGTCTTGTGAAACAGCGGAAGGTATGTTAACATTTAAGGGATACGATATAATAAACGGTCACAATTGTTGGTTAATTTTACTGTTGGCAGGAACGACTAAAGAAGGAAATATTTAAGAATAAGCTGAAGATTTGGCTCATGAAATGGCTGAGTTGAGATATCAGTTAGTTAACTGGATTGCTTGAAGAAGAATACAAAAAACGTGCGTGTATAGAAGAAAGATCTTTACAAAGAACAACCGAGTAGGAGGCTCAGGTATTATTATAATTAGAGTAAATTGCACAAAACATCCTTTATGTTTCCTCAAACTTGCAGGTTCCAGCCTTAATGTTTAAAAGTTGCTAAAAACAGCCTTTAAGTTTATTTTTGTTGCGGGTTCAATCCTTTACAGCTAACCACGTTATTTTCTTCAGTTAAGTTCCCTCACATGCATAACATGTGAGGGTATATTCGTCATTTTGGTTGATCATGTGAGGGAACTTAACTGAAGAAAATAACGTGGTTAGCTGTAAAGGATTGAACCCGCAACAAAAATAAACTTAAAGGTTGTTTTTAGCAACTTTTAAACATTAAGGCTGGAACCTGCAAGTTTAAAGAAACATAAAGGATGTTTTGTGCAATTTACTCTTATAATTATAATTAGTTTAAAATTCTCACCTCCATAAGTCAACTATTTATTTAGCATGTGAGGTAAAGTTTTATAATATTTCATCTTTTCATTATCATCAAGATTAAAAAAAAAAAGAAGCCAAACTCTTGCTGATGTTCAAGATATTTAATATTCTTAGGAGATTCTTCGAGGATCACAAGTTGTGGCTTCGACTTTAAGTTTCAGTACACTAGGTGTCCATTTCTCATTTTTTGAACCAACCCAAGTGTTTAAAAGACTCTAGTAAACTTTGCCATTGTAATAAACACTCAGATTAATTCAAGCAAACTTTGCCATCTAACTAGAAGAATCCTTCAAGGACAACAATTTAACAACACTTTGAGAAAATGAAGGAATTGTTGTGTTATCAATCGGGCTTCAACGCGTTATTAAAATCTAAGTAGTATGGTAAGATGGTTTAAAGTAAACAAGTTATCTATGACCGTGTTCCTTTTTTTGGGTTTTTAAAGGGAGGGCCGTACCGGCCAATCAATGCGAGAAATGAGACCATTTTAACACTAACCGGATTACAAGGGTTCCGCCGCGACGCGCGGGTGGGTAACTCCTAGTTAGAATTAAAATAATAATTTAAAAAATGTGATTAAAACTAAAGTTAACTAAATATTTCCTTACCGTTTAGAACAAAAAGATTAAAACCAGTAACAAGCTTGAAAAACTAAAACATCTGATTAAAACTAAAAACTAAAGTTAACTAATTACTTTCTTGAAATTTAGAAGGAAAAAAAAATAAAAAAACAAAAACAAAAAAAGAAGTTATTTCTATTATTAACTGTTTAAAGATAAAGAAAAAGAAAGTAGAAAACAATTATTTCAAAACCATGTGGTCCCCACCACTATGTGCAAATGCACCGCACATATGTAAGATCGTCCCCTCAAATTTACATTTCCTCATGTACTAATTTTATTGTTGCTCATGTCATGTCACCCAAATGTACCGCTAAATGCGGTGCATTAGGTTTGGTCTAAGAATTGATATTTTTTTATCACTGATATTGGTTTACATATTTCTCTTACTCGCTCTTGTTAAAATCTTCAACTCCAAGTGATAAAATAGTTATATGGTTAACAGATTTTTCTTATGTCTCTTTGTCCATTATATTTGTCACTTTCCTTAATCGAGCATCTAACCAGATGTTATGAAACGATTACTTGCTTTATAGTGTTAACATCGATCAATAAGATATTAAGGCGAGGAACATATCTAGAGATTGTTAGCTTGCCAAAGGCGAATATGTGTGAACACGAACAATATGTTCAAAGTAATGTTGACAACTTACAATAAGTTAGAATGGTATGCTAAAAGGGTGTGTTGGTTAGAGTGGAAACATGTATGTGTTGTTTTATGATAAGTCAAGAAGGTGGGAACGTGAAGGAATGTGAGTGGTTATTTACATGTAAAAGTGTTAACATCAATCAATAAGTTATTAAGGCTAGGAAAATATGTAGAGGTTGTTAGCTTGCCAGAGGCAAAAATGTGTGAACACCAACAATATGGTATGCTAAAATGGTATGTTGGTTAGAATGGAAACACTTATGTGTTGTTTTAAGACAAGTTAAGAAAGTGGGAACGTAAAGGAATGTGAGTGATTATTTACTTGTGAAAAAGGCAATGTATATGAATGTGTAGGACCATTCGCAATGGTGAATGCTCCTTAAGTGGCTTTTTCTATCACATCAGTTTTATAACGTCTCTTCAAAAATGTGTAATGGTTAATGCCGATGACCATCCGTAATGGTTAATGCTCCTTAAGTGGCTTTTTATGTCACATTGGTATCATAACGCCCCTTTAAAAATGTGTAATGGTTAACGCTAATGAATATAGTTCAATACCATGAAGCCCCTAGTAAGATTTGGTTCAATACCATAAGCTTACACCGGATCTAATTAAGGGTATCAGAAGGCGTACACACACCCAGTCAAGTTAAGTTAGATTAGATTAATTTAGTTTAATTAAGTTATTAAGTTAATTTAGTTTAAAGGAGCGAAATGATTATGTCACAAAAGTTAACAAACCAAAAATTAGTAAAAGATAACCACACTTGGTAAAATAAAACACCAGATTAAATAAGTGAAACTAGTCCAAGAGTTTGAGAAGACATAGGGATTACAACTATAGGAAGATCTTAACAATTTTACCCATAGCGACTACCAATCTTTCATGATGATCAAGCTTAATTGTAATGTGTGTAAAATGTGTTTCTCAAATCTCATTATTACATTTAGCGAACTAACTATCGATGCCTTATCATTGAAGTGAGCGATCAAAGATAGAATGTTAGAACTCTATCTTTGGAGAGGTTCGACCGACATTAACGCCTTCCTTGAGGATCAACCTCTCATCTTCAAAGCAAGGAGGCTTGTGGAGAATCATAATCATGGCATACTTGGGCACCAATACTGTCACACCCCAACCATGGCGAAAACATCGAGGCGGGACGAAATAGATTGCTCATTGCTCATAAAACTAATAGTGACAATAATTAATTAAACCGGATTTCATTTCATACTAAATTGTCATACATTACAAGAGAAATTCAAATAAGACCATATAAATGATAAAATTTGCTACTTCATTTTCATAGCATCATCTTCATCAACCTGTAGCATGTTTTAAAATACGAGTTCAATGCAAAAGCAAAGGCGAGTATACAAGTTTGAGCATAGCATACGTATAAGCATAAGTTTAAACAAATCCACATGGCAACTAAGTTTACATACGAGCATATACAAGGCATGCGATATTTCTAGTCAACCCTCTGTTTACGCAACTTGTATAAATAATTCAACATGACCACTCGTTCACGGGCGATGCGTTACTCCTATAGCGCTATACATGTCAAATGGAGGCTCACAATAAGCTAATGACTATGGTATCACATACGTTCGGTCCTAGTATAAGCATAACATACGTATCAAAGCGTTCATGTATAATGGATTGTTCGTGCAAGTAAATAAGCATAAGTTTTGTGTTGTTTTATGATAATGTAAACATGTTACACCCCAAAAGTGGTAAACGTAAAAGGGGATTCGAGTATACGGTTTTGCTAAGTCTTCTACTTGACAAGTCCGTGGGAGTAGTTGTTTTGACGGAGTGAACGCCGAGTTATCCTACACGAGGAAAACAAGGCGTATGAGTATTTGGTGTCACACCCCGACCCGCAGCGGAATAAGAGTCGGGGCATAATTGGGTTATCACCAAAGCTCATGATATTTACTAATATGTTTCATATTTATTAAAGTCAAAGTTACATTTCCAAATATCCAAACATGTCCATACAATACAAAGAGAATAAACCAAACAAAACAATCCCAAACTCTAAATCATTTTATTCTTCTAGTCCAATCCTAAGTGTTTCTTGCTGCAGCTGGTTCACCTGTATCATGTGTAAAAATGGGGGTTTTTGGGTCAACATAAGTTGGCGAGTGAACCTTGTTAGATAAACATTTATTATTGATTTACTTGTTAGTTTATCAATGAAAAATTGTGCATAATCATAAATGAGCAAATGTAAATAATCAAGCAGTAGCAATTGCACCCACAACTATAACAAACAGTAACATATGATAGCATACATTAACATACCAACATCATACAATAAATAACATGAATGAAACTGTGCGATCAAGGCTCAATCAAACGGAGCCGATCGTATTGCATGTACTGAAAATGAAAAATGTCTATGCGATCAAGGCTCAATCAAACGGAGCCGATCGTATGTGGGCACGCCAGGTTCACGCTCATAAAGTAATGGGGAACATGCTCAACGCTCATAATGTAATGGGGAGCGGCGGCCTATGAAATTGCATGTACTGAAATAATGAATTGAATCTAACAATAACACACAAACAGTTGAAGCAAGCTGAATACACATGTTCATGATATGATGTATGCACAATGATTTAAATATAATATATAGCAAGACACATGATACACCCAAAAACGTGATTAAACAGGGAATTTGTAAAGATTCACTCACATTGGGTGCGTTTGAATGGAGATGATGAGATGCGCACGAGTCGGGAGAGTTGAACAACGAGAATTACTAACCTAAATAATAACGGAAAAATATAATAAATGAGTGGATTTTATTAAGGATTTTAATGGAACTTTTATATATATTATTGTGAGTTTAAGGCTATTTTCTATCTTTAAAAATATTATTTTTAAGTATTTTAATTGATTTTTAAATTAAATTAAATAAATAAAATATAAAAAAATTGTCTATTTTTGCGTTGACCGTTGACCGTTGACTTGTTGACCTGTTGACCGGTTCGGTCAATGTGCATGTATGCGCTGGGTGAGACTCGAACCCGAGACCTCCCGTACGCGTGCAAGCAGCTCTACCAACTGAGCTACGTGTCTAACCCGAAATAATCTTGTTTTTAATTATATTTATATACTAATTCGATTTATTCAAAATTCATTTGTTTTTTAAAAAAGATTTTAAATCATCGAACCGGTGCCGTTAACCAGACTCGAACGCGTGACGTGCGACTTAGTGTTGCACACAGTCCACCGCTGGACTGTGTGTCTAACCTGGTTAATATCTCGGTTTTTATTATACTTAACAACTAACGGGGTTAACCCGGTTCAGCTTTAATCAAAAAGACATTTTATTACATAGAGGGTGCGTGTATCAGGGATCGAACTCGTGACGTGTGCGTATTATTTGCACACAGTCCACCGCTGGACTATGTGTCTAACCCGTTTAAAATACCAATTTTAATTATACTTATAGTGTTATCACAGTTCATCTTCTTCGTTGGATTTTACCGACAGCAGATTACACCCTTTAAATCTTGTTAATTCGATTGTTAAACATTGCACAGACTAATATGAGATAGCAGAGATGATAATTAGAGGAAAACATACCGGTGAACGATTGATTACAGAGTTCCGGCAAGGCGTCGGTCTCTGTTTTTAAGAACTTCAACTGAGCAAATCAATTAATCGTTTTGATTAGCTAATCATGAAATTGAAGTGCTAAACAAACGTTATCAGTGTGTTTGAAGGTCCTTACCGTTTCACAGACGAAGATAAGGATTTCCAGAAATTTTCCGGCGAACTGGAATTATCTGATAACAGTGCCTGAATTCGATCTCAAGTGGAAGGTTTTGAGTTAGAAATAGCTTAACAACTGTTAGACTACGATGGTATTGAAGAACTTACCGATTTGAGGACAAATACGGTTTTCCGACGAACTTGCAGAATTTTCCGGCGAGTTGATTTAAGCTTTCTGATGGACCGATTGTGTGACGAAAGTGAAATGGAAAGTTTGTATGATGTTTCTGAGTCGCGAGAGGGGTCTTGATTGAAGTAATTCAGACTATTGAATAGTTTCGGTTATAACACTCATCATTCTCATAATTGAAGTCAATTCAAGTCTGAATTGATTAAAATCGTCGGTGCACCGGTTATAAACCTGAAATCGCGATTATTCAAACGTTTAGACGGTTGAATAGCCGATTTCAGTTTTTCAGTTGGCGTAACCGGTTTATCTAGGTTTGTATATAAGAATCATTTGTTTCCTAGAGTTGACAGAAAACAAACAAGTGGCGGAGTGGTGATGTGTGTGTGTGTTAAGTCTTTGGATTTCACTTCCGGCTGACCCGGGTTCGAGCCCCGACAGCAACATTTTATTTTTATTTGTTTTGTTTTCACTTTTTATCAAATATAATTTTTATAGTTTAGTTTGTTTATTAATATGTATCATTAAAAAACAAAATAACCATAAATATACAACGTGACATTTATAACTTGGTATTCGATTACAAAACAGAGCGGGTTTTGGAAACCCGTTTTTGACAAATGTTACATTTGGAATAAGGATGGAGTATTTGGATTTAGGATACAAAATGTGACAAAGTATTTATTACGAAAATAGTCACTATGGTATTAGCACTTGTCCTTGACACTTATAATAACCCATAAGGATTAAGTGTGGTTTCATAGGTTTAAGACCTATAAGAATCGTTGACAAGGAACTTACACACATAGTGATAAACTTATTAACTTTATAGATGCTTATTTAGTCATTATCAAGGGTTCGGTTTCAAGGATTATATTATAGGCCATATGTATATATCTAGTTATATAATCATGTAGGAGGTGGGAGGATGAACCATCCATTTAGGTACCTCTTAGTGTCATATAATTCAAGTAGGAGGTGGGAGGATTAACCATCCACTTTGGGACCTCGTATGATGTTCACCACTACACAAGTTACCATAGGTAACAAGGAGGGTCTTAGAACAAGAACAAAAATGTAAATGACAAGAATGTAAAGTGTGTCACCACTATACCAAGTAGCCAAGTGAACTACAACCCGGGGAGCACACATCGACACACGTCGACGGCTAGACGAGGTTGTGATACTTTAGAGCTAGCAAACTACTTGGGATAATAATGAAAATCATCAAGTGATGTGTGGTCTCAAAGTTATGATAGCCCAAGCTAACCAAGGTGGACACACTATCATCAAGCTCTTGGCTTGGCATCACTTGTGAGCTTAAAGCTCTTCAGAATCAGAAAGTTTAGAGTGTTAAAACACTCCTATTTACATGTCTAACAACCTTGGTTAGTCTCACTAATCATAGCTTTGATTGTAAGTTCAAGAACACAAAGTTGTTTGATGAAAACATAAGTTTTGAAAGAGTTTTGTTAAAAATCAGAAAGTTTCTTGCACTTCAACCTCAAATATGAAGGAGTTCCATCTTGGTTTTCCATGGAGAAACCTACGGAAACAATCCTAGAGGCGTCCCAAGTGCTAAGGGAGAAGAAACAATGAAAAAGATGAAGTAGAAATGAGCTAGAACTCACTTTGAAAGCCTTGGAGTTTCTGCTCAGATTCTGAGTTTTAACAACTGATTTTAGTGAGTTTGAGAGAGAGTTGGAGTGTTTGTAAAGTGAAGAAAGTGT
This sequence comes from Scalesia atractyloides, assembly GCA_947069175.1. Taxonomy (NCBI): domain Eukaryota; kingdom Viridiplantae; phylum Streptophyta; class Magnoliopsida; order Asterales; family Asteraceae; genus Scalesia; species Scalesia atractyloides. The sequence continues at coordinate 76,806,520 of CAMTDV010001633.1, read as the reverse complement.
GGAGGTAGTGTGGGTTTTATAGTTGAGGATTAGGGTTAATTAGGTGGGCATTTAGTGCAAGAAGCACAATCCTTGTGCTTCAAATTGACCAACCCATGAGTTGGTTAATGTTTCTGCCGAAAAGGGGGACTGGCGGGCGCGACTAGGAAGGGTCTGGACGGTCGCGGCCCGCGAGTGGGTTGGAGAAGTTTGATTTTTTGCAATTTAGGCAAATGAAGTTTATATTTGATGAGTTTTAGGGTGATTTATGCAACAAAGGCCTACTATAAGGTTTATTTACGTAATGTAAGCATAATAATAAGTACTAACAAGTCTGATCAAGTATATGAATCGTGTATAAGTATCATATGCTGCATGTATGTCACGTATTTGCAAGTTTGTCACGTTCCCAAGTATCAAGCATGAATGTTTGAAACTGTATATGTTAAAATGATTACGAATAAGTATAACACGAATGAGAATAACAATATGAGTTTTCGTTATGATTCAAGTCTCGTGTTTGCAATGATTACAAAGATTACAACGAAAGGACAAATACAAGATACAAAGGTTTCCAAAAATAGAAATACATCACGAGCTTTCTAAATATGGAAAGTATGAAAACGCTGGGCGTTACAGTCTCCCCTCCTTTAGGAAATTTCATTCCGAAATTTAGGAAGATGCAACGAAGAGATGCGGATACTTAGTCTTCATAACACTCTCGAGTTCCCAAGTAAATTCAGCGCCACGCTTACCTTCCCATCGAACCTTGACGATAGGAATTCGACTGCGCCTTAATTGCTTGATTCCTCTGTCCATGATTTCAACTGATTTCTCCACAAAATGCAAGGTCTCATTGATTTGAAGATCTTCGAGTGGAACTTGAAGTCCTTGTTCAGCTAGACACTTCTTTAGGTTTGAAACATGAAAGACAGGATGAACGTTGTTGAGCGCTTGAGGCAGATCCAGACGATACGCTACCTTGCCAATCCTCTCGAGAATCTTGAAAGGACCTACATAGCGGGGAGCGAGCTTGCCTTTCTTACCAAATCGAACAACACCTTTCCAAGGGGATACCTTGAGAAGTACGTTATCACCCATGTTGAATTCCAATGGTTTGCGTCTTCTGCCGGCATAACTCTTTTGTCGGCTTCGAGCTTTGAGGAGGTTATCACGGATTTGTAAGATCTTGTCCGTTATCTCTTGTATCAGTTCGGGACCGGTGATTTGAACGTCTCTGATCTCATGCCAACAAATAGGCGAATGGCACTTGCGACCATACAATGCTTCAAATGGAGCCATTTGAATACTAGCGTGATAACTGTTATTGTACGAGAATTCTACTAATGGTAAGTACGAATCCCAGTTGCCACCAAAATCGATTACGCATGACCGAAGCATATCCTCTCAAGTTTGGATAGTACGCTCAGTCTGACCATCATATTGAGGATGGAAAGCAGTGTTGAGGTTAAGACGAGTGCCAATGGCAGATTGAAATGTTTGCCAAAGGCGGGAGGTGAAACGAGCATCGCGATTGGAAATGATGTCAACGGGAGTACCATGACGACTAATGATTTCATCTGTATAGATACAAGCCAATTTCTCGACTTTGTAATCTTCACGAATGGCAAGGAAATGAGCGGATTTGGTCAATCGGTCAATACAAGATACAACGAAAGGACAAATACAAGATACAAAGGTTTCCAAAAATAGAAAACATCACGAGCTTTCTAAATATGGAAAGTATGAAAACGCTGGGCGTTACAGTCTCCCCTCCTTTAGGAAATTTCATTCCGAAATTTAAGAAGATGCAACGAAGAGATGTGGATACTTAGTCTTCATATCACTCTCGAGTTCCCAAGTAAATTCAGCGCCACGCTTACCTTCCCATCGAACCTTGACGATAGGAATTCGACTGCGCCTTAATTGCTTGATTCCTCTGTCCATGATTTCAACTGGTTTCTCCAAAAAATGCAAGGTCTCATTGATTTGAAGATCTTCGAGTGGAACTTGAAGTCCTTCTACAGCTACACTTCTTTAGGTTTGAAACATGAAAGACAGGATGAACGTTGTTGAGCGCTTGAGGCAAATCCAGACGATACGCTACCTTGCCAATCCTCTCGAAAATATTGAAAGGACCTACATAGCGGGGAGCGAGCTTGCCTTTCTTACCAAATCGAACAACACCTTTCCAAGGGGATACCTTGAGAAGTACGTTATCACCCATGTTGAATTCCAATGGTTTGCGTCTTCCATCGGCATAACTCTTTTGTCGGCTTCGAGCTTTGAAGAGGTTATCACAGATTTGTAAGATCTTGTCCGTTGTCTCTTGTATCAGTTCGGGACCGGTGATTTGAACGTCTTCGATCTCGTGCCAACAAATAGGCGAATGGCACTTGTGACCATACAATGCTTCAAATGGAGCCATTTGAATACTACCGTGATAACTGTTATTGTACGAGAATTCTACTAATGGTAAGTGCGAATCCCAGTTTCCGCCAAAATCGATTACGCATGACCGAAGCATATCCTCTAAAGTTTGGATAGTACGCTCAGTCTGACCATCATATTGAGGATGGAAAGCGGTGCTGAGGTTAAGAGAGTGCCAAGGGCAGATTGAAATGTTTGCCAAAGGCGGGAGGTGAAACGAGCATCGCGATTGGAAATGATGTCAACGGGAGTACCATGACGACTAATGATTTCATCTGTGTAGATACGAACCAATTTCTCGACTTTGTAATCTTCACGAATGGCAAAGAAATGAGCGGATTTGGTCAATCGGTCAATGATAACCCATATACTGTCATGACCAGACGAAGTACGAGGAAGCTTGGTAATGAAATCCATAGCAATACTCTCCCATTTCCAGACGAGAATTTTTGGTTGTTCGAGTAAGCCAGAGGGGCGTTGACGTTCGGCTTTTACCTTGGAACAGGTAAGACACATAGAAACGTAGAGAGCGATATCCTTCTTCATTCCAGGCCACCAATAGGATGAACAAAGATCATGGTACATCTTGTCAGCGCCGGGATGAATGGAATGGAGTATCGGGATTTGTGGGCTTCATCCATCAGGGTGGTTCGAAGGTTAAGACGATTGGGAATCCAAATGCGATCATGGTAGTAAAGGATACCATCGGGTTTAGCTGCGAATGGGTTTTCGACTCCACAATTCAACTCGTTATCGAGGTTACCCTCGTTAAAGACGACAAATTGCGCTTGGCGAATTAGCTCATGAAGTTTTCCCACGATTTGGTGACAACGAATACTCTTGACATGAGTTTTACGACTAAGCGCGTCGGCTACAACATTTGCCTTACCAGGGAGGTAGCGAATGTCACAGTCGTAGTCGTTTAACAATTCTACCCAACGACGTTGACGCATGTTGAGTTCCTTTTGATCAAAGGTATGTTGAAGGCTGTTATGGTCGGTGAAGACCGTACACTTTGTACCGTAAAGGTAGTGTCGCCAAATCTTTAACGCAAAAACAACTGCACCAAGTTCAAGGTCGTGCGTAGTATAGTTTTTCTCATGAATCTTGAGTTGTCTCGACGCGTATGTGATAACCTTGTCCCGTTGCATAAGAACGCAACCAAGACCTTGGTTTGAGGCATCACAATACACGACGAAATCGTCGTTTCCATCAGGAAGTGCAAGGATAGGAGCATTGCATAGCATGTCCTTGAGGGTTTGAAAAGACTCCTCTTGTTTAGGACCCCAAACAAAAGGTTTATCTTTTTGAGTCAACTACGTTAAAGGCACGGAAATCTTGGTGAAGTTCGAGATGAAGCGTTGATAATAGACAGCTAAATCAAGAAACAAACGAATTTCAGAAGGCGATTTAGGTGCAATCCAATTCTTCACAGCTTCCATCTTTGCGGGGTCAACATGAATATCGAGTTCATTGACGGTGTGACCAAGAAATTGAACCTCTTTTAGCCAAAATTCACACTTGGAGAATTTGTCATAAAGACGTTCGGTACGCAAAAGCTGAAGGATAAGTTGCAAATGCCATTCATGTTCTTCTTTCGTTTTGGAATAGATGGAAATATCATCGATGAATACGATTACGAAACGATCGAGGAAGGGTTTACACATGCGGTTCATGAGATCCATAAACACTGCAGGCGCGTTAGTCAAACCAAAAGGCATGACCACGAACTCATAGTGTCCATAACGTGTGCGAAAGGCAGTCTTAGGTACATCTCCCTCAAAAACTCGAAGTTGATGGTAGCCAGAACGGAGATCGATTTTTGAGAAACAAGTCGCACCTTGAAGTTGATCAAAGAGATCGTCGATACGAGGAAGTGGGTATCGGTTCTTGATTGTAAGTTTGTTGAGTTCACGATAGTTAATACACATCCGAAAGGATCCATCCTTCTTCTTGACGAACAAAACAGGAGCGCCCCAAGGGGAAGTACTAGGGCGTATAAAGCCTTGCATCTCCGAGGGTGCTAAATGATAAAGAGCTTTCGCAACCGGAGTTGCACCAGGGATGAGCTCGATACGAAAGTCAACAGATCGAGGAGGCGGAGGACCAGGAAGATCCTCTGGAAAAACATCAGGGAAATCACAAACAACAGGAATGTCGCTCACGCTCGGGCCTTTGTCTTTCTTTTCCACAACATGGGCCAGAAAGGCAAAGTACTCCTTGCGCAAACATTTGTTCGCTTGAATACACGACATAAGCTTGAGACCTTTAGAAGGTTTCTCGCCATAAACGTGCAATGAATCACCGTTTGGAAGTGGAAGACGAATAAATTTCTAGGAGCAAACAACTCAGCATGAACTCGCTTAAGCCAGTCCATGCCTACTATGATATCGAAGCTTCCCAATTGCATTGGAAGAGATCAATAGAAAACGTATGATCGTTAAGATTCAAGGAACAATTAGAAAGAATAGAATCAATAGAGAAAGTTTTACCATTAGCGACTCCGACAGCGAAAGGATTAGGCAATTTGGAGCGTACGCACTTAAGTAAAGGTTCAAAGTCAGTCAAAACAAAACTTTTATCGGCACCAGTATCAAATAAACATGAAGCATAAACATGGTTAACAAGGAACGTACCAGTGATAACGTCGTTTGAACTTTGAGCCTGAGCGTTGGTGAGGGCAAATGCTCTTCCGCGTGCCGGTTGAGGTTGTTGCTGCTGCTGAGGCTGGTGGTTGACGTTGCGCTGAGGGCAAATGTTGGCAAGATGGCTCGGGTCACCGCACTTCAAACATGCTCGCACAGGAGCATTTTGAGGTTGGGTTTGAGGTTGAGCAGGGTTAGGCATGAGGGTTTGAGGTTGGGTGTTATGGGGTTGCGGGAAGTTGCGGCAATAGTTAGCAAAGTGCCCAAACCTTTGACATTGGGCACACTTGCGGCATGGGGTACCAGTGGGGTGATGGCATAAACAGGTCATACACTGGGGGTGGGACCCAGCGTAGCCCTGCCTTGGCTGATCAGGGTTAGCAGGAGTGATGGCTGCAACGACTTGGATGGGTTGAGGGTTCGGCGGAGTAACAACCGCGCAATTTTGACTAGAAGCCTTCCGCTTCTTGTTCTTGGGGTTGTTGTTTCTGGGGTTTTTGGGTGAGGGTTCAACGGTGGCAGGTTTTGCGGTGGCTTGGTGCGCGCTTTTCAGCGAGGCCTTTGCGGCATTCTTGCGCTCGACCTGGTTGCTGTTAAGGCGAGCATCCAAGCGGTAGGTTTCCTCGATAGACGCTGGGAAAGCAGCTTCCACGAGGTTCATGAAAGAATCGGGTAGACAATGGATGTATTTGTTGATAGCCTTTTCGGTGGTATCAACTTGGCTAGGGCAAAGAATGCTAAGCTGCTTGAAGCATTGGGTTAAACCATCATTATCATCCCCATTTTGCTTGAGGTACCAGAACTCGTGTTCCAGCTTCCTAAGCTCGTCAGGAGGGCAGAACTCATCCTTCATGATCTTCTTCAATTCAGCCCATGGTAACACGTGGGCGGCATCATCCCCTCTTGTGCTACGTTCGGAGGTCCACCACTCGAGAGCCCTCGAGTGGAACACCCCCGTGGCGTTTTGGGTGCGTAAGTCATCGGGGCAGCCACTTTGGCGAAAGATGATCTCCATGGCTTCAAACCAAGTCAACAGAGCGGTCGCGCCATCGTTACCTGTAAACTCCAGAGGTTTGCAGGCAACAAATTGTTTGATAAGGAATTGTTACTTAGGCTTTTCAACCTTGGAGTCCACGGAGCCGTGTAGCGATTCAGTGTTGGTTTGGATCTTGTTGACTATGTCGGGTATAACTCGGGCCATTTGGTTGGCCATTTGTTCAGCGACGAGGTTCACGAGTTCTTGCTTGGAGATAGAGCGGGAACCCTTCTTGGCCTTCTTGTGGTCATCAGATGAGTTGGGAGAAGACATCTAGGGTTGAAATGGAAAGGAAAAGGATGAGACTTGATCATAATGTAAAAATAAGTTTTGTATGTATAAGCATGGATAGTTCACGTACGTTGCATGTATTTGACGAGTATTCAACATGTATTCAATAAGCATAATCACGTATGAATACGTATAAAGAGTATAAATTTAGTTGGTTCACGAGGATTATTATTGTATTTGATTGCGATAAACGTGCGAATTGTGTAACGGTTTCAAATGAATAAGGTAACAAGTATAAAATCACATAAAATTGAGATAACATAAAAGATTGGCTCAATAAAATATGGGATTGTTTCGGGTAGAGAAACGTCGACTATTCCAAAGTGATTCGTAAAATCTTTCGAGTTAGGGAACATGCTTTGGCCTAATAGGTAAAATACTCTCGTCGAGAAGCGATTAGCGGTATTTTACCCTTCCAGTTACTACATGTCCCTAGTCGATCGAAAATTCGAGACTTTAGCGAGATTGAAAATCAAGGAGCGGGACTAGTTGACAAGGTGCGGGTTTCACCCCTAACTTGACAACATCGTACCCTAAGTGTGGTTTGCTTCTTACCAAACGAGGAGCATATTCCAACTCGTTTGTAAGATCCACTAGAGCATGAAATGGAAGTCTTCCATCAAGGTGTGGATGTCACTGCTAACTTGATGGCGTAACTTCGTGAAAAATCGAATACGCGGAATGAGGGATTTCACCAAAAATTGTAAGTCATTGGACCTATCTTGGTGCAAATAACCTCGTTTGCATCACGAGTGTCTTCAAGTCTTCAAGTGTATTTGTGCAAATGTCTTAGGAAAGACATTACGTAAGTTTTAAGACCAAAAGATAAGGAAGAAGCAATGAGGAAGAATAAAGTTTTAAGCATGATATAAGAATGGTCAAAATGGACACTTAGACAATATACTAGGTCGAACATGGCAATTCTACCTAATTCCCTATAGTTATGACTCTGATACCAATCTGTCACACCCCAACCGATGGCGGAAACATCGAGGCGGACGAAATAGATTGCTCATTGCTCATAAAACTAATAGTGACAATAATTAATTAAACTGGATTTCATTTCATACTTAAATTGTCATACATTACAAGAGAAATTAAAATAAGACCATATAAATGACAAAATTTGATACAACAATAATAAACCTAACGTCTATGTGTGTATCTAGTCTCGACGCTACTTCATTTTCATAGCATCATCTTCATCAACCTGTAACATGTTTTAAAGTACGAGTTCAATGCAAAAACAAAGGCGAGTATACAAGTTTGAGCATAGCATACGTATAAGTATAGTTTAAACAAATCCACATGGTAACTAAGTTTATATACGAGCATATACAAGGCATACGATATTTCTAGTCAACCCTCTATTTACGCAACTAGTATAAATAATTCAACATGACCACTCGTTCACGGGCGGTGCGTTACTCCTATAGCGCTATACATGTCAAATGGAGGCTCACAATAAGCTAATGACTATGGTATCACATACGTTCGGTCCTAGTATAAGCATAACATACGTATCAAAGCGTTCATGTATAATGGATTGTTCGTGCAAGTAAGTAAACATAAGTTTTGTGTTGTTTTATGATAATGTAAACATGTTACACCCCAAAAGTGGTAAACGTAAAAGGGGGTTCGAGTATACTCACGGTTTTGCTAAGTCTTCTACTTGACAAGTCCGTGGGAGTAGTTGTTTCGACGGAGTGAACGCCGAGTTATCCTACACGAGGAAAACAAGGCGTATGAGTATTTGGAATAAGGATGGAGCATTCGGATTTAGGATACAAAATGTGACAAAGTATTTATTACGAAAATAGTCACTATGGTATTAGCATTTGTCCTTGACACTTGTAATAACCCATAAGGATTAGGTGTGGTTTCATAGGTTCAAGACCTTTAAGAATCGTTGACAAGGAACTTACACACATAGTGATAAACTTATTAACTTTATAGATGACTATTTAGTCATTATCAAGGGTTCAGTTTCAAGGATTATATTATAGTCCATATGTATATATCTAGTTATATAATCATGTAGGAGGTGGGAGGATGAACCATCCACTTAGGTACCTCTTAGTGTCATGTAATTCAAGTAGGAGGTGAGAGGATTAACCATCCACTTTGGAACCTCGTATGATGTTCACCACTACACAAGTTACCATAGGTAACAAGGAGGGTCTTAGAACAAGAACCAAAATGTAAATGACAAGAATGTAAAGTGTGTCACCACTATACCAAGTTGCAAAGTAAACTACAACCCGGGGAGCACACATGGACACACGTCGACGGCTAGACGGGGTTGTGACACTTTAGAGCTAGCAAACTACTTGGGATAATAATGAAAATCATCAAGTGATGTGTGGTCTCAAAGTTAGGATAGCCCAAGCTAACTAAGGTGGACACACTATCATCAAGCTCTTGGCTTGGCATCACTTGTGATCTTAAAGCTCTTCAAAATTAGAAAGTTTAGAGTGTTAAAACACTCTTATTTACATGTCTAACAGCCTTGGTTAGTCTCACTAATCATAGCTTTGATTGTAAGCTCAAGAACACAAAGTTGTTTGATGAAAACATAAGTTTTGAAAGAGTTTTGTTAAAATCAGAAAGTTTCTTGCACTTCAACCTCAAATATGAAGGAGTTCTATTTGGTTTTCCATGGAGAAACCTAAGGAAACAATCCTAGAGGTGTCCCAAGTGCTAAGGGAGAAGAAACAATGAAAAAGATGAAGAAGAAGTGAGCTAGAACTCACTTTGAAAGCCTTGGAGTTTCTGCTCAGATTCTGAGTTTTAACAACTGATTTTAGTGAGTTTGAGAGAGAGTTGGAGTGTTTTTAAAGTGAAGAGAGTGTGGAGGTAGTGTGGGTTTTATAGTTGAGGATTAGCGTTAATTAGGTGGGCATTTAGTGCAAGAAGCACAATCCTTGTGCTTCAAAATTGACCAACCCATGAGCTGGTTAATGTTTCTGCCGAAAAGGGGGACTGGCGGGGCGCGACTAGGAAGGGTATGGACGGTCGCGGCCCGCGAGTGGGTTGGAGAAGTTTGATTTTTGGCAATTTACACCAAGATCCATGGATCATCTACACATTCAAGGGAATTATGGCCCTCAAAAGGGTCTCGTAGAGCTCTTGGAGTATGTCCCTTGATAGCCTTTAGGTACTCCAAGGCTTCGAATTATACACAAGGCACAAGAGGACATAATGCATAACAAGGCATGGTTGAAATGATTGGAAAGACCTCTATTTATACTAGTGTTATAGGCAGATATGCACGGTCGTGCATGTACTTTTTGTTGCAGATTCTACCAAAAGTTGTCATTTTTGTCGCTATGAAGGTACTATGCACGATCATGCATAAGACATGTGTCCCAGTAGGTCCCACATCTGGCGTACCTTTTATCTTTAGATTTGTCATGTCTGGTTTGTCTTTTATAGGAGATACACCCATGCCCTTGATGTGCACGGTTGTGCATGTACTTTTTTCCTTGCCCCCAAGTTTATATATTTTTTGTTGATTTTCCAAAAAGTAGACTTGACGCGACACTGATGTGCACAATAGTGTGCACGGGCGTGCATGAGGAAACTTATATTTTTCATCCTTTTTCATCGTTTTTCGTTTTTTAGTTTTGGACTTTCAAATCCTACAAATTAAAAAGTAGTGTTTGATCATAAAAAGCCTCAAAAGTGCATATATATTGGGGTAAATATCGATATAAAAACGTGTAATTTACGGCACCTCAGACGTTGATACGTTGGTAATTTTTTTTCGTGTCTTAATAGGTCTTGTCCGTGTAACTTCTTTATTATTAGGCTCGTGTTTATGTTTAGAAAAAGTGACATGATAAGATTTTGCGTTGTGTTCGTGTTTACCTGTTTCGTGTTAGTGTTTTAACAGGTTGTGTCTATGCCAACCCTAATAAGAGTACAATGAGAATGTTGGATATTTAACTCCAAAATGCACACACAACACGTAGTTGCAAGTATAATACATGTTCTTTGGTTCTATAACTTGCATCGTGTTACATTTAGTAGAGTTATTCTTAAGCATCTCCAAGCGTGTAACAAGCCTACAACACCAATATCCGAGTATCCTTCCATGGCCCAACCTTTACATTTTACACGTTCTAACTTTTAATAATCATCGTTGTTAAACATAGTCCCTGCCCCAACCTTTACATGTTACATGTTCTAACTTTGATAATCATCGTTATTAAACATAATTTAGTACATAGTCATACATCACCGTATAACACGCATTACTAGTTGTACTGCCGTGTCTGAAAGACAACATGTACTCTAGTATAATACGACTTGTATTTAGTGTTGTTTTGTGCATAAATCTTGCTAAAATAGGTTAATGTTCGATAAATATATTGATTTGCAGGTTTTGATGCTTGTGTGATTCTGATTATTGCTTATCATGAACTTGTGACGTATGTGATTGCATGCTATAAATTGATCTTGTAGTTGGTTTGTGTGGTTTAATGGGTCTTTCAGTGATGTATGCCAGTTAGACTTGATTTTATCCATCTATGGGTTATCTATCAACCGTTAAATTGTGGCTTGAAACCGTAATGGGTAACGGACAAACTGATTTATGGGTTGGTTAAGCATGTGAGCTACCCACGAGAAAGGTTTGAATAAAAGAACCTGGAAATAGGTTAGGGTTTTCTTTAAACTAAGATTGGATGGGTTGTAAATTGTAACGTCGTTAACATGTAGGAATATAGTCAAGAGGCTTGACCAGGTCAAGGGAATTGGTAATTGTACTCGCTACTTGAAATTGGATTATCAATGTGGGTCTATAACATAGTTCTCTCAATTATCGTGATTAAGCTGGTAGGGCTCTAATCAAGCTAGCAATTCACATGTTGTTTTGATAATGCAACTTTGAAACACTTTTCATAAGCAATTCATTTATCTGTCTCTGAAACTTTGAGAATTCACTACCAAATCGGTCATGTTCCCAATCACTGATTTTATTAAGTTTTTTAAATCTATAGTTTTAATTTTACTTTTCTTTTAAAAATACGATTTCATTTTAAATCTATAGTTTTAATTTTACTTTTCTTTTAAAACTACGATTTCATGGATTAGATATAGATAAAAAGGTTTTACTATCATGAGCCACTGTGTCTATTAATTAATAATCGGTATCTTACCACTACTATGATATGATACAATAGGTATGCTTGCTTTTTAACGTGTATAGTCTAATTTATCTGGTAAAGTTAATAGTTCATTTTCTCTATTTTTCCACATCTTTTTTATTTGGATGAACTCTGATGAAGTTAATGATGTCTTGTTATACAAGTTTAAGGATATGATTTGAACTTGTAAGTCATGCTTGACCATGGAACGAGTCAATGTCAAGTTCAATTTGACTGATTTACTTTGACTGAGTCCGATTTGTTTTAAGAGTGATGGATAGACAAAATCGGAAGTGGTGGTGCAAATTGGATGTGGCCGAAGGTAGTAAAATCAATGATGAAGGCGTTGGGGTTTCGAAGTCGAAGGTGACGATGGTGGTGGTTTTAGAGAGAGGGGTTGGCAGTGGTAATGGGTCTTATAAATAACGATTAATTTGCGTTATTGGAGTAAATATATAATTTTACATGTGTTTTCATGTTCATTTTAACGACCATTTGACAAAAAACTCAAAGTATAACAAAACCTAAACGACAGGACTCACGTATCCGGTTTTCTAAATAAAAACACAAATTGATCCCGCTAGAAACGCATAGCACCATTTACTTTCCTCTTTATAAAATCCCCAATATAGATTAAAGAGTTAAATGCTTGGTCGGTCCCTGTGGTTTGCGAAAATTGCAGACTTGGTCCCAATGGTTCACTAATTACAGAGTTGGTCCTAATAGTTGTAAGTTTTGCACTCGGTGGTCCTTATCACTAACCTATATTAGATTTCCAAGTTAAGTATATGATAAATGTCTATTTTACCCCTCATCTTCTTCCTTATCTCTCTCTATAAACAACCCTAACATACCACACACCTGCACCTCCCCTCTACCACTAGTCACCCCCATTCTAAGCAGTTGTTTATGTTCATCCACCATCTCCAACACTCACCTCCACTATTCGAACCACCATGGAACAACCCGACCACCACTTGCTCACCTCGTCACCACCGGAAATCACAACCACCCACCCCCGTAAACCTCCTCCACCTTCAACACCATCCATCATAACCGGCGTCAACCTCTGACCACCAATATCATTACACCAGCGTCAACCTCCGACGTCCATCACAATCGGCGTCAACCTCCTCACCTCGTCACCACCAACGTCAACCTCCGACCATCAATATCATCACCCCACCTTCGTAACCACCACCCTCCTCCGATATAACTACCATAAACTGTTAAAAAAGATAGAACTATCAAAGTTACTCCGTCAAGTTTACCGATTCAGTGGAATTAGAATGTTGGGTAGTAGTGGCCCTAATTTCATGCTCTGTTCTAATTATTTATTTCCTTTGTATCTGCAGTTTTATTTTATCAGCAATTAAGTGCTTTTCACTTAAAAGATTTGTTCTCTAAATCACTTTGTGTGAGTTCTGTGTTGATTATGTATCAAAATAATATCACTTGTCTGTTTATCATAAGCAACCACCAATAACCTATTGCTTGTGTTTTTCAAAGAAATGTAGAACGCTTGTTGTGTTGAATTTACGAAGGAAAGAGAGGGTGCAGGTGAAGATTTTGATGGTGGCGATGGTGGTGGGTGTTATGGTAGAAGAGAGAAGATGAGCGGGCCATCTCTTTTAATATTTTATTGTTCATGGTCAATCTGGTCATTTCACACACACTTAATTGGAAAACTTAACATGAGTTAGTGATAAGGACCACCTGAGTGCAAAAATTACAACTATTAGGACCAACTCTGTAATTAGTAAACCACTGGGACCAAGTTTATGTAACATTTGTATAAATCGGGTCTCCAAAACCCGCTCCGTTTTGTAATCAAATACCAAGTTATGAAAATACAGTAATTATTTTATGGTTATTTTGAGTTTAAACGTTACATAATTAATAAATAAACTAAACCATAAAAATTATATTTGATAAAAAGTTAAAAAAAAATAAAAAAAAAATATTGTAGCTGACCGGACTCGAACCCGGGTCAGCTGAAGCAATCCAACAACTTATCTTCCCGTCCCCAAACCACTCCGCCACCAAGTGTTTTCTGTTAACCTTAGGAAAACAATTGAGTCTTATACGCAGACTCGAATTAACAGTTAATGATAGCTGAATAACGGAAATCGGTAAACCGAATCGCCAAATCAGTTCAAGTTCATTTAGCTAGCTTATAACCGATGAATATCGGTTTCTAATTAAGTTCAAATTGAATGAACTTAAAGTTTCGGTTTTTGAAACCGAAAAGTATTCAAACTCCAAATAATTCAGGTTCCAATCATTTATGCGATTCAGAACCGTCTCAAATACACTCCATTTCCTTTTCGTCGCGTTTTCAAGTCTTTTGAGCACCAAAAACTGTTCGCCGGAATTCTCTGCAAAACTCGCCGGAAAACCGTGTTCAACACAAACCGGTAAGATTTTCCTCCTTTGCGGTTTCAATCTATTGTTAGGACTCTTCTAACATTAATCCATTATTCAAAATCAGTCACAGAAGACTTTGCTGGATTTCTGGGTTCGCCGGAGAAATTCTGGAATTTGCCGGAAACTCGCTAGCTAACGGTAAACACATTCAATCGTGCTAATAATCCATGTACTCTGGTTCAATTTCAAATCTAATTCCTTAATTCTGTTGATAGACTCTCTCAACCGGAGGTTCAAAAACAGAGCTATCTGATTTCGCCGGACTCCTTAAAGAAGACGACCTGTCCGGTATTTCCTTTCCCCAAGCTGTTCGGTTTTGTACATTCAAGCTAGTAGTCATGTTATTTAAGTAGTTAAATCATGAACCAGTTGTTTGAGTGAAGTCGGTAATTGTAGTGAAGAAGATGAACTTAAAAACGGGATAAGAGTAAATAAAATTCGGATTATAAACGGGTTAGACACACAGTCCAGCGGTGGACTGTGTGCAAAGTTTATATACAAGTCCCGAGTTCGATCCTTACTACACACACGCTCTACGTAATAACATTTCTTTTTATTTCTGAACTAACCGGGTTAGAGCGAGTAGTTGTTAAGTATAATATAAATCAAGAATATAACCGGGTTAGACACACAGTCCAGCGGTGGACTGTGTGCAAAATAAACTTCACGTCGCGCGATCGAGTCCCGTCACAAGCACCGGTCCATGAGACTAAAACGTTTTGCAAAATAAAGGGATTTCGGTAAATTTGAATAAGTATATAAATATAATTAAAACTGGGTTTCTAACGGGTTAGTCACGTAGCTCAGTTGGTAGAGCTACGTGCGCGTGAACGGAAGGTCACCGGTTCGAATCCCGCTTGGCGCAAACAATTACCGCTGACCGAACCGGTCAACGGTCAAACAGTAAAATAATAATATTTTTTTTATATATTTATTTGTTTATTTTAATTTAAAAATCAATTAAAAATACTTAAAAATAACATTTTTAAGGATAGAAAATAGACATAAACTCACAAAAATATATCTAAAAATCCCATTAAAATCTTTAATAAAATCCATCCATTTAATATATTTTTCCATTATTATTTAGGTTAGTGATTCCTCGTTGACTCGCTTCGTCTAAATCGTGCGCATCTCACCATCTCAAATTCAACGCACCCAATGTGAGTGAACCCTTCAAATTCCCCGTTTTAATCACGTTTATCATGTGTCTTGTTCATTTACATATTATAACCAAGTTATTGTGCATATATCATATCATGACATGTGTATTAGTTTGTTGCTGTTAAGTAGTTATTATTGTTTGCAAATTATTATTTCAGTACATGCAATTGCCGAGGCCGTAGCTCCCCATCCATCGAGGTTGAGTTTGATCCCCATTTTATTATGAGGTCGATCAGGGCGTGCCCGCACGATCGGCTCCGTTTGATTGAGCCTTGATCGGTCATTTCATTTTACATTTCAATACATGCAATATGCTCGGCTCCGTTTGATTGAGCCTTGAGTGCACAGTTCAATTTACATTTCCAGTTCATGCAATACGTTCGGCTCCGTTTGATTGAGCCTTGAGCGCACAGTTCAATTTACATTTCCAGTTCATGCAATACGATCGGCTCCGTTTGATTGAGCCTTGATCGCACAGTTCATTTATGTTAATTATTATATGATGTTGGTATGTTCATGTATGCTATCGATTGTTGATGTATGTTATAATTGTAACTGATGTTTGCCAATGTATGATTTCATACATGTGCTCTTTTATGATTATGCACAATACTTTATTGATAAACTAACCAGAAAATCATTATCAAATGTTTATCTATAAGGTTCACTCGCCAACTTATGTTGACCCAAAAACCTCCCATTTTACACATGATACAGGTGAACCAGCAGCAGCTAGGAACACATAGGACCTGGATTAGAAGAAATAAAACGATTTAGTATTTGGATTATTATGTTTGGTTATTTTCCTTTGTAATGAATGAACATGTTTGGATGTTTGAGAAATGTAACTTTGACTTCATTTAATTATGGAACATAATAGTAAATGTCATGTGCTTTGGTGATAACCCAATTATGCCCCGACTCTTATTTCCGCTGCGGGTCGGGGTGTGACAGTTTATGTAACATCCGTAAAAAACCGGGTTAACCAAACCCGCTTCGTTTATTAACCGAACATCCAGTTAAAATTTTCGTTGCGTATTTAATGCTCAAATTAATTTTAAACGATACATAATTAATAAATATATTAGAATTTAAAAATTATAATTGAAAATTTATTAAAAATAATGAAATAAAAATACATTGCTGATGCCGGGTTTCGAACCAGGGTCAGCCGGATGTTTCTCAAAGTCTTAACTCACACACATCCTACCACTCCGCCACTTGTGTTACTTGGTGAAATACTGAAACAATTAATACTTAAAATAAAACTCGAAGTCAAAATCTGTCACTCAGCGCGCCCAAATCACTCTCGCCGGAAATCCCGACGAATTCGTCAATCATTGACGTTTTCTTTTGTCATAACGGATGCATTTACATCTACGCCGGTTATAACTGAAAAACCTTAATGTCACTCATTCAAATCATCAAACCATAACCGAAAAATGTTGAATTCGAAACCAGAAATGCAATTAAATCTGAGTTATACTTTATTCATCAGTTGAGCTCGCAGTTTATCAAAACTACACTCTCCATTTCGCTCAGAAAACCTCGCCGCAGTCGCCGGAATCCTCTGCAAATTAACCGGAAATTATCGCCGGAAAACCGAATTCATTCCATCCTTTCTGCTTACTCTAAAATAAGATTTTTAGAGCTCATACCGACATCACCCACACTCACCTTAAACTCCCTGAAGAATTTCTGTCGCAAGAAATACATCGCCGGAATTCTCTGCAAGTCGTCGGAAAACCGAGACTCACCTCAAAACGGTAAATACCTCGACTCTTTCTGTTTCAATCCGTTGTTAGACTATTACTAACTTCAATCCATCACCCAGAATCGATCCCAGGCGACGTTGCCGAATATTCAACTTTCGCCGGAAAACTTCTGGAATTTCCAGAACCGCGCTGTGAATCGGTATAGTCACCTAAACCTTCTGTTAATCATTGTTTAGTAGTTCAATTTCACATCTAATCAATCAAAACTGTTAATTGATCCGAACAGACGGAGTTCACAAAACAGAGCCGACGATCCTTGCCGGAGTTATGAGAAAGACAATCTGTTCCGGTACATTCTTTCCCCAAACCCTCTCTGTTCATCATATTTCAATCACCTATTAGTTCGTTAACTGAATTTAACAAGAAACAGTTGAAAAATCGTTGTCTGAGTTTTGAACGAAGAAGATGAAGTCGGCCTATTGTATAAGATTAATTAAAACAAGGAATATAAACGGGTTAGACACACAGTCCAGCGGTGGACTGTGTGCAAACAATAAACACACGTCTCGAGTTCGATCCCTATCACGACCCTATTCTCTGTAATAAAAATGTTCCTTTTTTTAAACTGAGCCGGATCCACTCGCAGTTAGATGATAAGTATAATAAAAATCAGAATATTAACCAGGTTAGACACACAGTCCAGCGGTGGACTGTGTGCAACACTAATCACAGGTCCCGGGTTCGAGACCTGTTGACGGCACCGGTTCGATACAATTAAATCCTTTTTAAATAAATGATTTTTGGATTAAATTAAATAGTGTATAAATATAATTAAAAACAGAAATATTTCGGGTTAGACACGTAGCTCAGTTGGTAGAGCTGCGTGCACGCGTACGGGAGGTCACGGGTTCGAGTCTCACCCAGCGCATGCTTATACACGACCGAACCGGTCAACGGTCAACGGTCAAAGTCAACATTTTTTTTATATTTTTATTTATTTATTTAATTTAAAATCAATTAAAAATACTTAAAAATAATGTTTTTAAAGTTAGAAAATAGCCTTAAACTCACAAAAATATATCCAAAAATCCTATTAAAATTGTTAATAAAATCCACTTACTTACCGTACCTTTTCATTATTAACTAGGTTAGTTATTCCTCGTCAATCAACTCTCTAAACTCGTGCGCATCCAACATCATCAAGAGAACGCACCCAATGTGAGTGAATCTCTATAAATTCCCCGTTTTAATCACGTTTTTGGGGTGTATCATGTGTCTTATTATTTATTACATTTAAACGCTTGTGCATCCATCATATCCATGATCAAATGTATATCCAACATGTATCATCTGTTTGTGTGATTATTGTTTAGATTAAATTTATCATTTTCAGTACATACATTATCATAGGCCGCCGCTCCCCATTACCTATGAGCGTTGAGCTGTTCCCCATTACCGATGAGCGTGAACGAGGCGTTTTCAACATACGATCGGCTCCGTTTGATTGAGCCTTGATCGCACATACATTTCATCATACGCCGTCTGCTCCCCATTACCTATGAGCGTGAGCCGTTCCCCATTACTATGAGCGTGAACGAGACGTTGCCAACATTTAAATTATCATTCATGTTACATATTCATGTAAGGTGGTTTGTTATTGTATGCTATTTGTTTGTTATTATATGTTTATTTACGTTTGTTCATATATGATTATTGCACAACTTTTCCATATTAAATACAACAAGAAATAAATAATAAATGTATTCTAACAAGGTTCACTCGCCAACTTTTGTTGATCCAAAAATCATTTTTACACATGATACAGGTGGACAGGATGAAGGAAGGAACACATAGAAAGTGCCTTAGAAGAAAAATAATGAAGTTTAGAAAGATGTATAGAACATGTTGTATTTGTTTGATTTGATTGTATGATTCCTTTTAAATTGTAACAATAAATGTGAAACATTATAATAAATGTCATGAGCTTTGATGAAAACCCAATCATGCCCCGATCACCTGTTCTGCTGCGGATCGCGGTGTGACAGTTTACAATTTTCACAAACCACATAGACCAACTAGGTATTTAACTCTAGGTTAATCCTTATTCTAGAATTATCATGCATTTATCAAAATTAACATTAGCAAGGTAAGATCTCATTTCCACCCAACACACACACTTGTGACGAAACCCTAACCAAATCAGGCCCATCTTCTTCTCAATTAATCACGCCACACCTTCTAGAACCTGCATTTTCGTCTTCCACAACCAAAATCCTTCAAAAAACGAACCCTAATTCATCGTTTTAGTTTTTTTGTTTCATTGTTTGCACACCTTAGCTCTTAATCATGAGTTTTCTTCAATCGCGTTGCTAATTTACTAGTTTTTAATAATTTTTATTCTTCTGATGGTTGTTTTTGTGTGCTGGTGAACTTAGGGTTTCGTGATATTGTTCTGAACTCAGTGTGATCACTTCGAAGGATTCGTCGAATCGAACGCCACTGTGAGTGTTGTACTATGTGTTTAGTTGATTCAGATTTTGGTATCATGTTTATTAAAATGATTTAATGATGACTTATTTGAGAATTTTGTTTATTGTTGGTATCATGTTCATTGAAATGATGTAATGGTGAATGGCTAGCTATGTAGTTAATATCCCAATATATCACCGACAGTGGCGAAGCTTGACACGAATGATTGGGGGGGATCGAAAACGCATATACCCAAAAATTTCTATACGAAAGCTACATATATAACACTACTGAACGAAAAGTTCGGGGGTCGGGCGCCCCGGCCCCTATTATCCTTCGCCCCTGATCACCGATACATCAGAATATCGGTACCGATAATATCATTATCGGCGATATCGACCGATACTGGACCGATATTAGACCGGTATATCACCGATATTTCCGATATCAACACCTTTCTTCTTAGTTCTACCATTCTTCTTTCTTCTTATTGCTGCTATTAGTGTTTTAAGCCTTAATTAACTACTTAGATGGTTAGAGGGGTTAATTAGTAAGTTTTATTTACGGGGTCGGATCTTAGGTTAAGATATTGAGTCTTTGTTTAGTTTCCTATTTGAGTGGTTTAGGTTTCTTGTTTTCCAAGATATTAGTTTAGTATATAAGTAGATGGTTAGGGATATTGTTATCGTGTGGTTTTGATTTTTGGTACATAAAAATAGAAAGAGTCGAAACTCGAATGTGTTCGTTCAATCTTGTGTTTTCGTGTTCGTATTACTTTGGGGACTGAGTTTTCAACAGCTTTTTGTTTTTTACTGTAAACATGTTCATCTGTCATATTACGTGAGATGTTGGACTGTTTCGTCTGTGCCAACTTAGCTGATAAAACTACTGTTAGCTTAGTAATCGGTGTACTGGAATGAAACCATAGTTGTTAAAAGTCATCGCCTCTTGCGCCTAGGCCCAATTTCCTAGCAAGGCGAGGCAATTGCGCCTTAAGTCAAGGCAATTGCGCTTTAATTCTCCAGGTGATGGTTCATACCCATATTCCAGCGGGATTCCTAGATTCTGGAGAGTTTCCGGCCAAATTATCTAAATTCTAGCAAGATTCTAGCTAGATTTCTACTTTTATCTAACGAAAACTATTTTTCTACATTAATAAACTAGCATTTATAACTTTTGGTAGTAAATAAACGATATAAAATGTTATATAATAGCTCTAGTTTTATTTTATTCGAAGAATAGTATTAATTTTCTATTGTATAAAAATATTTTAAGGTTTTATTGTTGTGCGCTTTTTTTTCTTCGGGCCCGCGCTTTTTTTGCGTCTTGCGCTAGGCCTCAGGCGACACCTATGCGCCTTGAATGCGCCTAACGCCTTTAATTACTATGAATGAAACCCTAGTACTTTAGCTCATTCGTGTGGTCTCTATGCCTTTACAGGTTCATAATTCAAGACCTTGGTTTGGGGATTCACAAGAAAATATTGGTTGCTTTTGTTGGACTAATCCTGTCATAATTTAATTGTTGAGGGGTTAATTAGTAAGTTTTATTTATGGTGTCTTATTTTAGGTTAAGACATTGAGTCTTTAACTCTTTATTGGGTTTCCTATTTGAGTGGTTTAAGTTTCTTGTTTTCCAAGATGTTGGTTAGTATAAATAGATGGTTAGGGTTATGGTAATCGTGTGGTTTTGACGAACGTGTTCGTTCAGTCTTGTGTTTGGGGCCAGTAACATGTTCGTCTGGCGTTCTGTGTGAGATGTTGACTGTTTTATCTGTGCCAGCTTTTAGCTGATAAAACTAGTGTTACTTTAGTATTGAGTGTACTGGAAATGAATGCCTTAGTTCTTTTGCCCATGTAACTATGTAAGGGGTATCTGTTGCCATTCCCTTAGCTTATGTAGGTGGTAAGTTATTGAGCTTTAACTGTACTGTTTCAGTGTTTCTTATCTATATTAGATTGAATTCTGCGTACCTGTTACCTGTTCATGATCTCATGTTCGGCAATTCATCAATCAGTATACCTGCAGTCCATCTTTACATGGCCACACAATCACATTGACATATGCATTTTTTGTCACACTAGTCTAATGACACAAGTTTCTTCTTGCCTGACATCATTTTATCCTGAATATATATGACTATAGACGTACTTTTTATGAACATATTGATGATCGCATGTGGGTCATGATATAGCTCTGTTCCTGTCCACTGGGGATGTATTATTCTGTTGATCAGGTGTGACCATGTGAATAAATATAAATACTGAATTTGATGTTTGACCAGGATTGGAGAAAAGTCAGATAGCAAAAAGAATCAACAATGTCTTCACCATATGTTGTCCTTGAAAATCGCCCCCTTGATCAGTGGAAAGTAACCGAGCTAAAGGAAGAACTCAAGAAAAGAAACCTAATAACCAAAGGTCTAAAAGATGATCTGGTTAAGAGGTTAGATGAAGCTATTCGTACCGAACTGGATGAGGCTAACCAAACTCATAGCAATGGTGTCAGTGATATTGAAAAGCCTGATGACACCAATGCCAAAAGTGAGAACCTAGAGGACAATAACAAGACTGAGAAGTTGGATAGTAATGAGAGCTTAGAGAAAGATAAGGTGACTGAGAAGTTTGATATCAACGAGAGCTCAGAGAAAGATAAGATGGCTGAGAAGTTGGATGTTAATGAGAGCCTAGAGAAAGATAACACGACAGAGAATTTGGATGATGAAAACAATGATAAGGTCGATGGTTTGCAGTCATTGGACACAAAACTGGATCATGGCACTATTTCCACAAGCACGGAGGGAGTTCAGGTAGTTAAGAAGGTTTCCGTGGAAGCTTCTGTTACAGTCACTGATACCAACAAGATCGAGGTGCATGCCGAGGATGGAGAGTCGAAGCCTGACGTAACGTCACCTTCTGATGTTGGTAGCCGGGTAGTTGAGGTCAGCGAAGTAAAATCTGATTCTATTTCTACTGATACTATGTCAGGTACTGAAAAGATTGAACTAAAGGATAATGTAATTGCTGCTGATGGTGATGTCAAAGTAGAACTTGATGTTAAGCCTGAGATGTCATTCGGTAAAGTTGTCTCTGATGATGGCAAAACAGAATCAGTTGTAGTCGATGACGTCGTCCCTACTGACAAGAAAGATGTTAGTATTGCTGAAAGTGGAGATGTCGGTTCGCCAGAGAAGTTAAATTTAGACCGAAGCTCTGGTGATGATTCAATGGAGGAGGATGCATTAGAGAGTAAACAAATTGAGCCTGTTGATGATATGGTTGAGGATACACCTGCTGCCAAGATTACTGAATGTACTAAAGAGAACAGTGATCCTGTTGTGAGGCCCATAAAAAGAAAGCTTCACGGTAAACGTTATACTAATAAGCATCTTTCCTTCCCTTGCCATCATAGTTGTTAATAGCGATATAGCAAATAGCGTAGCGAAGCACTCATTCATCGCTATCTGATTTTGGCGCCTCCATAGCGAGTAAATAGCGGGTTTTCAGTTTTTTTTGTTTAATATAAATAGCGATAAATATACATTTACAATAGCTGGATTTTAGGTTGTTTGGTTAAATATACGTCTAGAAACACCGTATTTGGATAATATACATAAAATATTTCTAAAATTATCTTCTCGTGTATTGCTAAACATAAAATAGCACCCGCTATTTTCAGGCTATCGCTACGTAGCGTATAGGTTGCTTGTCGCTAACTCCCTATCATCCGCTATTCGCTATTAACACCTATACTTGCCATGATCTTTAATTGTATTTTCTTGCATATAGTTGGTTTAAGTCTAATTCATTTCCTTCTTGATATGCTTATTTGAGTGATAACGTTAACTTTATTCTCCACCCTGAAATTGTTTTGCCAATGCTACGTAAGATTTTTCTTTTGAAAAATTTTTGGTACTCATATCTTCTTCAAGTAATTCTTTAATTGATTACCACTTTTGATTACAATGCTTCTTTCACGCATTTGAAAATGAGCAACAGAGCAAGATAAGAAGACAATCTTTTGTTGGTGGTCGTATGGTATTATATTCATGTTTATTCTTGGACGTTTATAAACGGGGTGGTATTTGACAAGCTTGTAAGTGTTATATAATGGTTGGTGACTACTTTGAAAGCAACAAAAGATGTTCTTTACGGTGCCTGTTTGATATTACCCTAAGAAGTCAATAGCGGTGGGATAGCGGTTATCGGGCTCTTCCAAATTAGCGGTCTAGAATAGCGGAACCTCTATTATCGGCGCTATTGACCAATATTGATCGTTATTTTGGATGCCTTGGTTGATTTGAACTTGGAGGAAGATTTCAGGCTTATGGTCAGATCATGTTTCAAATACTGGCACTTTTGAGTTTTGATATTACTACTAAAATATTATATATGTTTTACGTTTTATTTATGTGTATATATGAACTCTGCATGATATAAAGTTATTGATATCCCACCGCGATAACCTAAATCTCAAATAGCGGTACTTGACCACTATCTGATTTTGGACCGCTATAACTGCATAGATATTACCTTAAATGGCCATTTGCGACAGCAATTATCCTTTTTGGGAAGTTTATGTTAAAGTGTGTTTGTGGTTTAGCAGCTCCAAATAGAATATACCTATCTTGTTCTATATCCATTTATAAATCATTCTCATGGCAGATCAAGAAGCAGCGACAAACAGCGAGGTAGTAAAGCGGCAGCGCGGGTTAAATCCTCAACAGCAAACTACTAATTCATCCGTCTCTACAACACCTATGAAGCAAAGGTTTTTGAAGTCTGATTCTTCAGTTAGCCACGAGGAGCCAAAAGAACATGTTGGTGAGCTACTTCACTGGCTTTCTATATACTGAAATGTGGTATGAATAAATGATTTATCTCTCACATTTTCATGTTTGTTTGGCAGTTCCGCCATCGTCAAAGCCCCCAACCACTTCCCTTAGAATTGATCGTTTTCTGCGTCCGTTCACTCTAAAGGCTGTGCAAGAACTTCTTGGCAAAACGGGTACAGTTGTTAGTTTCTGGATGGATCAAATCAAAACTCACTGTTATGTTACTGTAAGTCACCTCTCTCTCTCTCTCTCTCTCTCACTATATTACTGCTATAAGAACACGAGGTCTAAATTTTAAAAAATTTCTATATATATAAATTCATAACATTGCGGTATGCGCATATAATGTATATATGTATGGGCGCTCGGGGGGCAAAAGTGAAAGTGCACTAATTTTAATGTTATTTTACTAATTTCATGAAAATAACGTTAAAAGAGGGGGATGGTTAATCATGTGATGTGTGGTGGCGTTGATAGCCGAAAGACAAGGGAGTACATGCACTAATCGGCCTTTGTCTTAATTGCTGAGTGTTATGTGCCTTATGTCCAAGGCTTGATGCAAAACTACTATCGAGTCGGGGGTCTCATTGGAAGCAGCCTCTCTATTCCTCCTCAGACCCTACATTAGCTATGCTATTGGTGGGATTTACTGAGTATGACGAGGACGACGACGATAACATTATGAGAAATAGTGACTTTTTTTGCATAGTAAATCTTTTAGGTTTCCCACTTTTGTAATAAAACTTTGATTTTTATAACTTTGCCACAAAAGCTAAATTAGTATAGTTTTTTATTAGTTTTTGTTTTACGCTTTTTTTGGATTTGGTTGTCATTCGGTTGTTACTTAGCACAGTGTTTTGTGGTCACATTTGTCCCTCATGTTTTTTACCCCTTCGACTTTCTGACACGTGTCGATATAAATACGACTCCGTCTACATTTTACGTCACGTGAGTCACTTGGTGTTAGAAATTCATGTTTTTCGCCTTTTCCCAGTTTTGGTCGTCGTTTGGTTGCTACTTGATATGGTTTGACACCTCCCTCACAACGCTGGTAGCACGGTTTTACGCCCCCTCATCGCAACGCGGGAGGTTTAAGACTAGTTATTGAATAATACACAAGTGTGTGTGTATATATATATATATATATTTTTTTTTTTCTAAAAGTAGTGTGAATATAAAAATAATCTGTAAGAGTAGGAATTTTGTTTTTGTTCTACCCAACCGGGTTTTTCACAATGTTTTTTTTCGTCTAATTTGTATTTAACATATATTCGATAATAACTTCTAAAATGTATATAGTGCTTTTCTTTAGTTTTATTTGTCTACATTTATATATGAATTTAGTTGAAAATTGAGCTGTATCCAAATTTTTTTTGTCTTCTAACATCCAGAAATACTTTTGGATGCGACTTGGTTATTAATAAAATTTTAAAATCGAATTGTAGACAAAAATAACTTAAGAAAATTGTATATTTGGATTTTATATCAACTTATACACATTACAAGTTGTTAGAAAAAACAACGAAATTATATGTTGAATGAAACTTTGGAAATCAAAAGAACTTTTTTCTCTATTTTACAAAGTATTTTCTAAATTATACTATTTATAAAAAAAACTCGTCTATTTTCTCTCATGTTCTGCTAGATAACTTTTTATAATATTGAAATTGATTTCCTAAATAAGTTTTGTAATATTGTGGAAGTTAATGAATCATGTCTATTTCTTTCATGTTCTGCTGCAGTATTCATCAGTCGAAGAAGCTATAGAGACTCGAAACGCTGTGTACAACCTCCAATGGCCAACAAATGGAGGACGTCTGCTTATAGCTGAGTTTATGGATCCATCAGAGGTGAAAACTCGAATTGAAGCTCCATTACCATCTACAGTACCCCCGCCGCTTCAAGCCGCCACAAAACCACCACCTCCAGCCGCCAAAAAACCACCACCGCAAACCCAGCTTCCTCCTCCACCCCGCTCCCACTTCCACCTCCACCACCATTGTCTCGCGACTCTCGTCCACTGCAGTTACAACAACCAGCAGTAGCTCTTCCTCCACCTCCCCCGCTCCCCAAGAAAATGGTACCTCCGGTTGTGACACTGGATGATCTGTTCCGAAAGACGAAAGCGACTCCTCGGATCTACTACCTGCCGTTGTCTGAGGAGCAAGTTGCGGCAAAACTGAAGAGAAGTGGAAACCAGTAGGGATTGGATTGGATTGGTTAGAATATGAATATGTAAAGATAATGGTGACAGGTATCATACACTTACATGTTTGCAGGTCTGCAGGTAGGAAGAAAGCGTCGGATCAGAGGATGAAGAGTTCATTTTGTGATAGATTTAGATCTCATGAAGAACTCCCCATTTGTTTAAGACCCAAATGCCTTAATTCGATAAGGACTCGTATCCGCTTTCGTTTACTTGCACCATCATCTAAAACATTGATAAATGCTTGTTTTTGAAAGATCACACTTCATTCCAATTGCCAACTTGACAAATCCGAATCCTTCATCGTATACACATTTACATGGTATGCGTGCTGCCGTGCCATATGCATCATTTTTCGAAACAATGATAACTCTCATCATATGGGATGTGTTCTAAAACCTGTCACTCCATACAAGTAACGATACGTATAATTTTGACATAATGTTTACATTTTATCGCAATTGAATATTTACTCGCTGTAATCAAATGCGAGAGCCGTTGATTGTTAGGTCAGGAAAGAGGAGAAAAGTGATGGCAAAAAGCATAAAAGAAACATATGGTTTATATACACCTAAATATAACATAATTTTACTTTTGGAATGATTTAAATTTAAATCATTTTTGTAAGAGTCAAACACCATATCACTAGACTATCGAATTATGGGTTTATATCGTTTTTATAGGGCTATATGGTGTAGTCATGACCAATGGCGAAGCTTGCCATCGAAAACCGGGGGGGGGGGGGGGGGGGGGGGGGGGCGAAAATGTATATACCCAAAAATTTCTATAGAACCGGGGGGAGGGGGGGGGGAAGTTATATCCTAAAAATTTCTATACGAAAAACACATACGTAACACTATTGACCGAAAAGTTAGGGGGGATGGGCGCCCCTCCCCGCCCCTCACATGCTGCACCCTGGTCATGACCTTCATGACTGTCCATGTCAGCAAAATGCCACCATACTCTCATTCACCACCTTATATGGTGTGGTCATAAACCAAATCACATCCCCAGATTTTAAAAAAAAAATTTAATTTTGTGTAAAATATATTTGACTTATAAAGAAAAGAGAATTGCATAGTTGTCATGATTTAATCTATACGAACCACATAGATTTTCTCTAAAAAGGGCGGTGTAGCACATCATTCTTGATCTTAGGTGGTAAGCTATGACCACCCGTACCCCTTAGTTTGATACGTGATATGGGCTATGTCATAAGATATTACAAGATATTCTGAATAGGAATTTGGTATAAATGCTTACAAATTTATAAAATCTTTACAGTTAATTTTGACCATTGAATATGATTTGATCTAACAAATTATTTAAACAAAAATGACGTGGTTATAACAAAAACCACAAGCTACTTATCTAGAGTCAACTACCATCATAAATCCACCATTTAAAGCTAAATCCAAAGATAAGCCTCACAACTTGCTTGGCACCTACTAACAGTTATGGGGCTCGAGTTCAGCCGATTTTGAAGTATTATTCTTGAATTGAGTTTATCTTTAACAAGCTTGAACTAATAAATAAGTTTTTTTTTCTTTTTTTTTTTATCAAACAAGCTTAAAGCTGAGCTCGATTACTAAATAATATATATTTAGATACATATAAAACTATAGCTATGTAGAGTAATACGGTAAATTGGATTTTAATAATCCAAATTATAATTAATTAGCCGGTAACAATCTATACTTGCATTGTGACCGACACTCCTTGCTCTCATTTTCGTTACCAAACTCCTACTCCAATATAACGAAGACTGGGATTAAAATAATACAACTATTTATTATGGGCAGACAAAGTTACTTTTTCGTTAGACTGATATTGCCTTTAGCAACGAAAGTACAAGTTGTTGTGTCATTAGTCCCTCTCTCTCACGTATATAGTATATAGGAGAAGAATAAAACAAAAACCTATTTGAGTTAAGAAAAAACCCTATGTAACATTTTTATTTTTTTTCTAAAAAAATAGGGAATGTAACATAAATACCTTTGAACGTTTTTGTAAAAAAATGTAAAAAGCACAAACTAGTTTTATTTAAAAAACGTTCAAAATTTGTATGTTACATTTTTTTGGACATATCATGAAATTTTCAACATTTAAAAAAACTACTCGACGCTTTTTTGTTTTTTTACAAAAATGTTCAAAAGTATTTATGTTGGATTCTCTTTTTTTAGAAAAAAAAAAACGTTACATAGGTTTTTATAAAGGGTGGAAACCAATAAAATAAAACGAGCAGCGAGGAAACTAATAATATATATTAAATAATAAACGAGGTGGTGGAAACCAATAAAATAAAACAAAATAAAAGCGAAAGAAAATAGTTGACTATATTATAATTAGCTGGCTGCTTTTGAAAACAAGGAAACAAGAATACGCCACCACCAATGTTTTTATATGCATATATATACACACCCATTGTCACAAAAAGATTCACAAGAGCCCCTAGTGAAAACCGGAAGAAGTTTTGGTGTGATTAGAAGGATGTGTTACGAGGTGAAGTGTTCCAAGTGTGGCAAAACCACATGGGGTGGTTGCGGGTTTCACGTCGCCTCCGTCTATAAGAGGATCCCTGAAGGCCAACACTGCCAGTGCAAGGGGTGGCTCGGTGTCAAATCCATCGGTGTCACCGATGTTGAGAAAGAAGGATCCACTTCTTCCTCCTGTTCTATTCTTTGAAGATGTGAGTTTGTTTTGTGATATGATAGTTTTATCTTCTTTTTTTTCCAATAAGTTTATGTGGTGTAGATTCTTGAAGAAAAGATTGATATATTATGAATTTCTAAACATCACATCAAACTCTATTTTATAGGGTAAGTGTAAATATGCCTATATCGGTCTATATACAAAATTTACTTTTTACATGTATGTGTAAATTAGTCACTTCAAAGATTTATTGTTTTAACAATTCAAGGAAATAAATCAAAACTACGGAAATTGAGAGAAAACAACTCGTATTGAGATTGGATCCCTGGGACAAAGCATCAATGGCTATTTGTCACTAGACCTAGCTCGTCAAGACCTTTTCGTCCATCACTTATGAGTCAAGTAACTCTAAAAGTAGACCAAGTTATTCACTTTCTAATTCGGGCCCTATTTTTGCCTTGTTTGAACTATGTTTAGTTGATCCAAGTATTAGTCTGCTCCGCATCCCTACTTCACAATTTCACATGTCAGGGCAAGTTTGGTATACCGGAATATAAGATTTTGAATCTTGTTTTATCTTCATGGTCTTGTAATGAATTTAAATTAGTATTGCCTAGTGGAGATGAATATGATCGGGTGGTTCCGCTGGTGACACGATGATACTCCAATGGTCAGTCAATGGTCCGTTAGTGATCTAAATTTGCCGTTCAAAAAAAATCAATTGGTTAAGTTCTTTTTTTTAACAAAAATTTATTTACTATCATATTAACTCTTCCAATAAGATGTTATACTGAGACATTAAATCCAGGTTGAATGGTCTTGTTTGGTGTGGTTCATTTTCTTCTGCCAATTAATTATAGGGCCTAATGTTAGTTATGAAGGATAAAATAGTCAACCAACTTGAAAACAAAATTTCTGAGTCTTTTAAGTTTTTGGTTAACTTATGCAAAGATAACACTCAAAACAACAAAACAATGTTGTATGAAGTAGAAATTAACCATTGAACATGTTAACTCTGATTGTGGTTAAGGATACTAAAATCTATGGTTTCTATAACGGGTTAGACGGGTTGAATATCCTATATGCGCGAATTAGAGTCAAAGATGGTTATCTTTGTCAAATAAAGCTAATGATCTTTCCTAAATTTAGCCTTTGAAAGCAAGTTTTGTCATTTGTAGAATTGAAATGCTAATTTTGAAGGGTTATGAGCATTAAGGTTTGTTTAGGTAATGTTAAGAAACTGCAATCATATATATAGGGAGAGGATCATGAGAAAACTAGATATATAAATGAGAAAAGTAGAAAACTAACTAAAAAAGCAAAAAAAAAAAAAAGCATAAAAAAACATACAATTTTTTTTACAATTTTTTTTTATAAAAAATCGCTGCATTTTATGTATAAAATAAACTTTTTTTTCAAAAAAAAAAAAACTTGTACTGCATATGTGCACTATATGTGTACTACACATGTGCATTATATGTTTTCTTTTATTTTTTTTAAAGTTTTTTATATAATATATATAGCGAATTTTAATAAAAAATAAAAAAAAAATTGATATGTTTTTTTTGGCCTTTTTAGTTAGTTTTTTTATTTTCTCATTTAAACTAGTTTTCTCTATGATCTATCCCCTGTATATATATATATATATATATAGTGTAAGTATATGGAGAAAACCCTTGTAATTGAGAAAACTTAGGAAACTCAAAGCTCCCGACATTTTTTTATTTTGAAAAAAACCACACATGTAATATACATGTTTTTAAAGGTTTTGAGCAAAAAAATCAAAAAAGCGCCGAGTGGATATTTTTTTAAAAAATAAACAAGTTTTCAGCAACGCGACTGTAACATATGTTACACATAATTTAACATAGAGTTAATTACTGTTTTCGTCCTTGTGGTTTGACAAAAATCACTATTTCAGTCCATTAGTTTAAAAATTGCGATTTCAGTCCCTATGGTTTCACTTTCGTAACCATTTCAGTCCACCTCGCAACCGTTTCAGTCCCTGTACTTACAGAATAAATGGATTGAAGTGGTTACGAAAGTGAAACCATATGGACTTAAATGGTTACGAAAGTGAAACCACAGGGACTGAAATCGCAATTTTTTAAACTAATGGACTGAAATAGTGATTTTTGACAAACCGCAGGGACGAAAACAGTAATTAACTCTTTAACATATGTTACACAAAAACTTGTTTATTTTAAAAAAAAGCTGGTCGGCGCTTTTTTGATTTTTTTGCTCAAAACCCTTAAAACCATGTATATTACATGTGTAATTTTTTTCAAAAAAAAATGTCGGGAGCTT
Source organism: Scalesia atractyloides (assembly GCA_947069175.1). Classification (NCBI taxonomy): domain Eukaryota; kingdom Viridiplantae; phylum Streptophyta; class Magnoliopsida; order Asterales; family Asteraceae; genus Scalesia; species Scalesia atractyloides. Next base: position 76,775,215 of record CAMTDV010001633.1, on the reverse strand, counting down.
TGAGTTTCCTAGGTTTTCTCACCACAAGTGGGTTTTCTATATATCTTTTCCCTATATATATGTGTGTGTGTGTGTGCGTGTGTGAGGGCCTTTGGGAGTAAAAGTGAAATTGCACTAATTTTAACGTTATTTTACTAATTGTGTAAAAATAACGTTAAAAGCCGGGGACGGTTAATCATGCATCATGAAGTAGCGTTGATAGCCGAGAGACAAGAGGGTATATGCACTAATTGGCCTTTGCTGAGAGTATGTGCCTTATGTCCAAGGCTTGATGCAAAACTACTATGGAGTCGGGGGTCTCACTGAAAGTAGCCTCTCTATTCTTCGGGGTAGAGGTAAGACTGTCTACATCTTACCCATCAGACGCTACCTTAGCTTTGCTATTGGTGGTATTTACTGAGGGTTGTTCAAAAAGCTCGCAGCTCGCTTGAAGCTCGCTCGGATTTAGCTCGGAAAAAGCTCGCTCGATATGGCTCGTTTTAAAAGTGAGCGAGCCGGCTCGGCTAGAAAGTGAGCCTAGCTCGGCTCGGCTTGTAACGAGCCGAGTTGGCTTGGTTTGGCCCGCTTTGTAGCTCGGCTCGGATTATTTTACTTATAATTAAATTTTAGTTTTATATACATTATAATATATTACAAAAAAACTGATTACTATTTACATGTATATATGTTTGTAATTTGATATCTATGACATATTGAAGGTTGATTACCATACTAATATTGTATTTCACTGAAATTAAAACTTATTTTGCATTGTTGAACTTGATTTTGGTTTGTAATGTAGTAAGTTAAACTTATTTTGAATATATTCTTTTAAAGTATTGAATAATATGTTAGGCTACTGAATTTTAAGAGGTATATATTAATTTTTCTTTACAAAATCTAGCCAAACAAGCCGAGCCGAGCCAGTTCGGTTTAAAACCAAGCCGAGCCCGAGCTTAGATTTTCAGCTCGGTTTCAAAAACGAGCCGAACCGAGCTAGCTCGGTTTATAATCGAGCCGAGTCCGAGCTTAGCCTGGCTCAGCTCGGCTCATGAACAGCCCTGATGATGATGAATGAAACTATATACAACAATTATAAACATCTAGCACAAGCAATTTTTAAGGTTTGTTTAAGAAATTGCAATGAAAGTATATACAACAATTATAAACATCTAGCACAAGCAATTTTTGGATAAAAGTTCTTGGAAAATATCTATAATATATAATAAGTTAAAGAGAAGACTAGGAACAAAAATATATCACCACACAAACACCACAATGTGTTGTGGTTCTAATACTATATCGTACCCCCACTTCTTGATCCCTTTCTGACTTCTTTTGTCTCTAAAAACTAAGGTGTGGTGATATGTCTAAAACATTGATTTTGACCATCTTAATAAGGTTTAAGCATTAAAGAGTCAAGATATGTCTACTTGAAATGTTAAACATCTTTCTTTACATAACACATTTGGCCTCATGTCTCTATCCACTTTATAAGACCGAAACTCCTTATGTATAGACCCACCTGATTTGACTTGTTTTTAATTTAATACCCACTTTAAGTATAGACCCATTTGATTTGACTTCTTTTTAATTTAATACCCACTTTAAGGAAGATTACCTGGATTTGCTTGACTAAAAAAGGGTTTTTATAAACATTTAAAAAAAATCATTTGAGTTTATATAAATCATTTGTACATTAAACTCTTGTTTCTAAGTAATTATACCCTTGGGGTAATAGCATATTCATTTGTTGTTATGGAGTGTGTAGTTGATTTGTCATCATTTGATCACATTATTGATTTCTAAATTTGGTGTAAAAGTGGTATGATCGCTTCACAGCATATCGACTGTGAAGATGATATGCTCTTCCTGTCTCAAGCGATCTTGTTGATTTTGGTGAGGAGCTTGGTGGTCGGTTGTAAGGTCCCCAAACCGGCCACCCTACAGTCTGACCTCATTACAATGTATAGTCTAAAAGTTTATACAATTTTCTCAAAATACATGATGAAATTAAATTTAAAATGAAAACAATTAATTTAAACTCAAAACATTAATTATTCAAACGGTAACATATGTCTTCTTCCACCAACACAAATTCTCCATCCGCTAGCCAAGAGTGTCCCCGACCCGCACCAACTACCAGCAAACAAATTTAACATACATGCAAAAGTTAGCTACGATGAGTGAGTTCTAATAGTTAAGTTCAAGCAATTACAAAAAAAACACTTTATTTTCGACTCAAGAACTCTAATTTATAAACATCCCAAAATAACCTTTAAACATGTCACAACTCAACCAATATATGTAACAACCCGCTTCCTGGCAAGTTCGTCACTCTCGTTACGCCTAGCACCAAAGATTCGGATCATAATGTAACCTAAATCGCTTACTACGCTACATCGCATATTTTCGCACTACATCGCATATTTTCGCACTACATCGCACATCACAACGCTTACACTCATATCGCACTCGCTAATTCTACAAACCTTGCGTGAAATTTCCAAGGCTATCTGCTCGCTTAAACTGCAACGCGACTATCGCAAGACTTGGGAACAAAGCCACATGCTACATCGCTTACTCATCGAATCTTAACTTAATTTAATCGATTAATACGCTTAACGCTTTGCTAATACGCTTAATATACCTATATAATACGAACCGAATTTCCAAACGAACTCCTAACGCGAATTAACCGAACAAAACTTCGCCAATAGGCCAAGTTCAGCCGAACTTGTGCATCACAAGTTCGCCCGGACTTGTCTAGGCTACCAGAATTCTTCAAAGTCACCAAGTCCGCCCGGACTTGTTCTAATACTCTGGAAAAACATACAAGTTCGCTCGAACTAGATACAAGTTCGCCCGAACTTGATGTGTCCAGCCCATCTTTCCTCCTCACCTATAAATACCCAGCTCCATTTTTCATTTGCACTTGCTGTAAGTTCGCCCGGAGCTCCATAAAACCTAAACCCTTTGTTTTCTAAGTAAGATTCCACTCGTTTTCAAGCTACAACAACGTTTACAACGATTTTGCACAAGGCTTTGCCTTCGTTTTTCATTAAATCTCTTCTGTTTACGAAAATCTTCAACTTCTTATGCAAAACTTCTGTTTTTCACTCAGATCTATGCTTAGATCTGAGTAAAACCTTTTAAACATCGATTTTTACACAATATTCAGACTAAATGACGTATGTTTCGTTCACTTTGAAGTGGGACGAGGCGTCGTCAAGCTAGATCTCAGATTCGGAAGCACAAGAACGAAATCATCACTTTGCACAAACTGGACTAAACCGTTCGAACCTTCAAGTTTGACCGGATTAGTCCGAGTTTCTGTAAAATGGCTAAACTCGCTCCAAAAAGACCTCTTCAGCCTAGGTTTTGCTCAGTAGCCTAAGGTTGGAGGGATGAACATTCGATTTCCTCAGCAAACGACGCGAAAACGCACGAATTAGATGCCAAAATAGTCAAGTTCGCTCGGAATACATCAAGTTCGCTCGAACTTGTCACCAGTTTGGTGACCAAGTTCGCCCGAACTTAATCAAATCTTTACCAAATTCACACAAGTTCGTCCGAACTTGTATCACCCTCCATCAGACAGGACAAGTTCGCCCGAACTTGTTCCCTCAGTAAGCTAGTTAGTCAAGTTCGCCTGAACTTGTACCCCAAGGTACAAGTTCGCCCGAACTTGTCTGCTGTTCTCTCAACCGTTAACCATTTCAACAATTCGGAAGACTGATGACTTCTGTTCGCTTACAGGCTGATCCGACGCTCTCCTCAACTCACCTCAGAACTCATCTCTCCTTTAATCGCACCAACTGTGAGTATACTTGGCCCATTTTCGCTTTAATGCACTTTTTGGGTATAACATACGTTTATATCAAAACACACGAAACACGCTAAACTAATTTATCACACGCGAATACCTGCTATGCATATTTATACGTGATGCTAGGAACATGTAAAGTAGGACACATTTTCGTTATCTCCACCTTGGCTAGTATGGTAATATAGTTTGGCTAACACCCGACGGGGTCTAGTTAGGAAGAACGCCCGAGCTTCGAGAGCTTAACATGTGAAATTTGTCTTGTGAGTTTGTATGTTATGTGTATCATGTATATGTATGTGGAGATTCGCGATCCTTTTTATCTACTATGCTATTATATCAAAACTTGTATGCTCGCCAATACATTTTTGTATTGACAACTATTTTAACGTATGCTGCAGGTTGTTGAGATCTACTTGCTGCAAACTGGATTTAGGATTTGCCATTAGAAACGCATTGTAATAGAAAATCTAGGGAAGATCGAATTTGATATGTTTTATGAGATGCTATGTTTTGTAATAACTAATTATGAAATATTGGTTGATTGTATGGGAAATCGGACTATTTAAATATTGTCATTATTAGTTGTTATTGAATTTCTTGTGAAACAATCTGATTCGCCTAGTGCCGCGCCCCGATGATTCCGCCATCAGTTGGGGTGTGACAGATTGGTATCAGAGCCGTAACTGTAGGGAATTAGGTAGAATTGCCATGTTCGACCTAGACTATAGTTAGGACACCAAATCAGACCGTTACGCATCGATTAAACGCCGAAACCAAAACGAACAGACAAGTCCGCCCGAACTTGTGGACAAGTTCGCTCGAATTGATCAAGTTCGCCCGAACTTGATCAAGTTCACCCGAACTTGTCAGTCCCCTACAACATCAACAAGTTCGTTTGGGTTTAGCAAGTTCGCTCGAACTTGACGTCAGTCTGATGCCAAGTTCGCCCGAACTTGACCAGAAACCTTTGAAACGGACTTTTAAACATACGCTTTTCCTAAAGCTACCACAATACAAGCGAAGAACACTCGTATCACACCAACGAGTCGATTTGTCGGGATTAGGTGTGAAAACCGCGAACTCTCGACAAATCACTCACTCAGCGTATTCTCATCTGCATGAAATTGTCTGTTAAGTTAGGAGTGATATCCATATCTTAACGAAAATTTCCCATTCTATCCGGTGGAAGCCTCCTGATGGGTCCGGGAGGTAAAACCACAATCAGGGATTCGAAGTTATCAAGTTAAGGGTGAAATCTGAACCTTGAAAACTCGTCCCACTCAACGATTTTCAATCTCACCAAAGTCTCGATTGTTTCCAACGCTTTAGGACGCATAGTAGCCGGAAGGGTGACCTCTCTTTTGTTATCATAAGGCAACCCTCTTTAGGATACGCCCGTCAGTGGCCTTGTTTAAATCTCTATACTCTTTAGCTTGGCGCTAAAAGGTAGCCCCCATCACATAAACGTATTCTCTTTAGCACGTTGCCCTTTGAAGACACCACAAATGTTGTATGTTTTAATAAACACCACAAGGGTGCTACATCTTTCACCACAAACACTTAGACACACACACACACATAAGGGTGAAAGTCCCCGGAACCCTAGGATCAATGACAAACAATATCCATCACTTTTGATTGAGGCGGAAGCGTAAAACAAAAGAAATAGTAGAAAGAAGAAAACTCTTTCTTTCATTGATTGACACTAATTTACACTGAAAGAGTATACATCCCATAACTAAGACAAACTAGTCCTAAAGACCTCAAACACACGGTTTCTCTCTCTAGACTCTCATCTCTCTAAAAGTGCTTAAACATAAATAACACACATTACATGTATTTATAATCAAGCACTAAATCCTTAATCCTCTATTATGGTCAAACAAGCTTGGAAACTATTCCAAGCTTACCTAAATTCTAAATGTTTTGTGTTGACCACTAAGTTTGGAAAGCATTCCAAACTTAGCTTTGACCATAAGTTTTGGAATAACATTCCAAACTTACTAAATCCTCAATCTTGAAAATCAACAAGTTTGGTATAGGATTCCAAACCATAGTTTTTAAAAGCCACCGCCTCTTGCGTCTAAGCCCATTTTCTAGGCGAGGCAATTGCACCTTAAGCCAAGGCAATTGCGTTTTAGTTCTCTAGGTGATGGTTCAATCACAGAGTCGGACGGGATTTCTAGATTTGGGGAGTTGCCGGCCAAATTCTCTAAATTCTGGCAAGATTCCAGTTACATTTCTACTTTTATCTAATGAAAACTATTTTTCTACACAAACTTTTAGAACTTTTGGTACTAATTAGATAATGTTAAATGTCAAATAATAGCTTTAGTTTATTTTATCTAATGAAAACTATTTTTCTACACTAATATTTTAGAGCTTTTGGTACTAAATAGATAATGTTAAATGTCAAATGATAGCTTTAGTTTATTTTATTTGAAGAATAGTATTAATTTTGTAATATATAAAATATTTTAATTTTTTTTCCTTGTGCGCTTTTTCTCTCAGGCCCTCGTTTTTTGCGTTTTGCGTTTTGCGTCTAGGCCCTAGACGAGGCCTATGCTCTTTGAGTGTGCCGAGCACCTTTAATAAGTATGTTCCAAACTTACTACATCTTTATTGACCATAAGTTTGGAAAGCCAAACTTATGCTAAATCCTCAAAGCTTTGTGTTAACCAGAATTGCATAACACACATTTACTATGTAGGTTACTACACTTACAAAGGGCCTAGGACTCAACATCTATCATCTCATTGCAGATTAACCAATAGCCCCTTTATCCAATCATTAATTTGTCCCATTACCTCTAAGAACACACCCTCATACTCACACCAACATGAGGAACTGACACTCGACGATACTAACCGGTCACTATTAAGGTTTAGGTTTTAATATTGGACTCACAGGCTAAAAACCTACTCGACACAAGTCATGCAAATCATTACCGACACTTACAATACCTCGTACCACTACAACTACAATCCCACTAATAAGACCGTCACACGCCTCGCAAGGCTAAATAGAACCCCATTGATTCATACTTCGTAAAGTCGATAACCCGATCGTGAGAAAAAGTTTATTAAACATTACGATCACAAAACCCGTTATTTGATAAAACACGTAAACACATGTATGCTAGCCCAAAACATGTCTGAAGGGGTTAGAACTCGCCTTAGCTTCAGCTACATTGTTTGCTCCGTCCAGCACGCTCGTACAACCGTGAACCGTCCAATTAGAACCCACCCCGAATCCTACGAATTACCATGTAACAATCACATCATCTCACTATTACGATTTCAATAACCCAAAGCTCTCATATTGCAAGCTTGGTTCAAATCACATCGTTCGGCACAATACGCACGCCCAAACGCGTATAAACACCTAAAATAATGTTACCGGAAAACGTCCCCAAACGTTCCCCCGACAACTTCTCATGTCCCAAAACCAGGGCCGGCTCAACCATTTTGGTGGCCTAAAGCGAAGTAAAAACTGGTGGCCTTTTAAAAAAAAATAATAAGAAGAAGAACCAATTTGAGAAATCCCCTATGCCGCCAATAACACTTTGATATCTACGACCTATTCGTCTTCCATGTGCAGCGCCCTTTTTGATACATATTAAATCCATCTTCTCAGGCCCATATATGCAGTTTTGATACACTAAAATCCATCTTCGCAGGCCCATATATTATATATACATATTTTTTTTTAATTCTAGAGGCCCTATGGATTTGGTGGCGCAAAGCCGAAGCCTCAAAATACTTGGGCCTGGGCCAGCCCTGCCCAAAACATAGCCCAACAATGAATAAAAGGTTCCACGGAGTTATACATTTGCATACGCGCCATCCTGAACATATGCATCCAACATCCCAGAATGTTAGCTCGAGTAGAAACTAGATTTGGTCATATCTCAATCATACAAACTCCGTTTCTGGCGATCCTCTTATCCACACGTTCGTCTTGATATGCCGGACCTTAGAAAATAATAGGCATCGACCGCCATCACCATAGTTGCTGCCAAAATAGATCTGTCTCTCAGTCCATTTGGTTTTGCGTGCTAACACGCAAGAAGCCTAAAACGGACCCTTAAGAACTCCATTTTGAGCAAATACTACATCTGTTAAGTGGTTTGATTAATATAATAAATGATTAAATTTATTTTTAATAATTTTCTTTTTAAACAAAGCCGTTATCCAACGGCTATAAACTACCACCAACCAAACCTCGTCATGTCACCTTCAAGCCCACCCCCTTTCTGTGGCGAAGCTTGACGGGGGAGGGGGGGGGGGTTTCTATAGAACCGGGGGTCGAAAAGGTATATACCAAAAAATTTCTATACGAAAACTACATATATAATACTACTGAACGAAAAGTTCGGAGGGTCGGGCGCCCCCGGCCCCTATTATCCTTTGCCCCTGCCCCCTTTTGCCCCCACGTTGGTCACCATCTCCAAGCCCCGCCCCCACGTCACCCGCAAGCAGTGGCGAATACAAAAAAATTTTGTAGGGTGGGCACATTCCAGATCGGATAAATATAATATAAAAATAGATAAATTACAATTGTCTTCTCTATGTTTCAATCTTTTGAAAGGACATTATTACATTTTTGTTAATAACTTTGAGAAGTTCATCTATTTCTACAACACGAATTACGCAAGCGTTAACTTTTTTTTACCTTTATTTGTTTTTTATTTTATATTCTAACTAATTCTACAAATTTAAATCTTATTTTTCTAACTAATTCTACACATTTAAATCTTATTTGATGTGATTAATAGCCTATATAACAATTAATTAGTGAATCTGCTAAAATTATCAATTTGATATTGTTTCTATACCAAAATTACCAACTCTCAAAACCACTGTATTTGTTAGAAATCAAACAGAATTATTGCATTTAGGACAGTTGGGACGGTGGGCCTGTGCCCACCCTAAGATACATATGCATCCGCCACTGTCTGAAAGCCCACCCACAGAGCGGTGTTTCCGAACATGAAGGGGCTTCCCACGCCCCCCTTCAAGCTTCACACCATAAAGTCTAAGAAAGCCATATTATATTTGAGAAACTTTAAAAAAGAGGGATTTGATTTAAAGTTTATATCTGCGGTAGTTGGTCAATGATGAAGATTGACCGATTATTTTTATATTGTAGTTGTTCTTCCAACATGCTTGGCTTTTATTTGCCTTGCTTAATATATTGACTATATATGCTTATTATCCCCATGACTTCACCTCTAGGGAATTCGGACTTGTTTGAGTGACACAATGTTTCTAATTTTCTTTATAAGGGTAGACGGGGCGTCCCGTGGTGAGGCTATCATCACGCGTGGTGGTCCGTTATACACCATCGCCACCCGTGGTCACAACGAGTGACAGGGAAAACGCGTTGTATTCTTCACGCGTGATGATGATGATGTTGAGAGTGAAGTGGTGAGTGATGGAGAGTGATTGGCACCCTCATTAATTTCCATCACTAGTGATGGAATTTGGCTCGATGACGTATCGAAACTTGATTGAAAGTTGTGACTATGATGAGTGAGTGGTAAGTGATGGAGGCCCCTACCCCTAACGCGTAATAAAATTTGTCACGAAGTGTGGGCATGATTTACTTTATTTTTTTTCTATACTTTTAAATCATTAAATAAACTATGTCATTTTTTTAAACTCCAGTCTACAAAATATGTGTAGATATCGTTTTGGTCACATGATAAGTCTACTTTTCACGTTTCCTTTTTTTGTGCTATAGCTTATTTAGTAACGTATTGATACTTTAATGAAACAAACCGGTACTGAACGAATTCTTGTCGTGTCTTGTGACAAAGATAGGATAGCATGACCCTAGTTCTATTAAAATATAATATGATTCTAGAAGCTTAGGGCATGTGGTGTGGGGGTCGGCATAGGGCCCGCATGGCTCGGCGCCGCCCCCAGGCAACGGCATGCCCGACTGGCCAAGCCGTTGATGCCGCGAGCAAAAAACAAAAACCACACTCACACACACATATACATACAACTTATATATATATATATTAGGCCCATCTTTCACCCCCTCCATCCTCTTTACCCTATCCTCACACAAGATCTACATGTCGCTTACATGGCGGGTCATCCTCCGAACACCATACCATAGAGCCTTGTAAATTATAATAAATAATTAGAAAAGTGATGTGTTTTAGTCAGCACTTACGTCATTGCCTTCATGTGACCGTCTTTGTCTCATTCCCAAAGTTATAATAAGTCAATTTTAAATTATTAAATAAATTTGTACTTTTCTCTTGGAATAATTAATATGAAATAAAAAAAGATAAATGAAATGAGAGGCAAAATTGGACACGACGTTCTACACTACCTCATCACTTAAAATCTTATACAGTTTGGACATTTTACAAAGGGCAACAAGAAATGGGTTCCCCAATCTTGACACTCATTGAACAAGCCCATGTATCGCCACCGTCGAGCGCTATAGGCGACAAGTCGTTACCACTAACCTTCTTCGACTTCTGGTGGCTAACCCAACCCCGGTTCACTATCTATTCTTTTACGAGTTGCCCATCACACAACCCCAATTCATTGAAACCATTATTCCCTATCTGAAACACTCGTTGTCAACCACCCTTCAACATTTTTTCCCATTTGCGGGTAACTTAATCGTGTACCCCACTTCCACTAAAAACCCAGAAATCCGTTGTGTCGAAGGTGATTCTGTCGCGGTTACTTTCGCAGAATGTAACCTTGATTTTAACAAACTAACCGGAAACAATCCACGTGATTGTGACATGTTTTACCATCTTATACCCCCACTAGGAGATGTTGAAAATACTTTAGACTACACAAAGATCCAAGTGTTCTCTCTTCAAGTAACACTGTTTCCAAACTATGGAATCTCTATTGGAATGACAAATCATCATTGTCTTGGTGATGCTAGCACGCGGTTTAGTTTCTTAAAGGCGTGGACGTCGATAGCTCGATCTGGTACGGATGAGTCGTTTCTAGCTAATGAAACTTTGCCGTTCTACGAACGACTTGTTAAAAACCCAAAACTAGATGAAAGTTATCTAAAGTTTTTCAAAGTTGAAAAGTTTAAAGAAGAGTATCAACCTCAGATGCTATGTGGACCAACTGATAAAGTTCGAGCCACTTTTATATTGCCTCGAACCGTGCTTAATAAATTAAAAAGTTTGGTTTCAAACCAACTACCAACATTAGCATATGTATCATCTTTCACGGTTGCATGTGCCTATATTTGGAGTTGCATAGCGAAAACACGCGACGATGGGCTTCAAATGTTCGGTTTCACTATAGATTGTCGCACGCGCATGAATCCCCGTTCCCAGCCGCCTACTTCGGCAATTGTCTTGGAGGGTGTTTCGCTATGGAAAACGCTAAACAGTTAACCGGAAAAGAAGGGTTCGTGAATGCTGCAAAGTCGATAGGCGAAAGTCTACATAAGACGTTAACCGATAAGGATGGTATGTTTAAAGAAGTAGATTCATATGGGGACTTGTTTTCTAATGGGATTCCGGACACAATGATTGGAGTTGCTGGAACACCAAAGCTCAAGTTTTATGACATGGATTTTGGGTGGGGTAGGCCCAAAAAGATTGAAACGGTTTCGATTGATTATAATGGTTCGATATCCATGAATGCACACAAAGAAAATTATGAAGATCTTGAGATTGGTATTTCCCTTTCGACTACTGAGATGGAGTGTTTTGTCAGAATATTTGAGGAGAATTTTTTTAAGGTAAAAAAATAGAATATTTCTTGATGCGTAAAATTTCCAGAGTTTTAAACTTTCGTCTCTGAATTTCTGTTGTCGTGGTCTTTGTTAGGCCTGTAAACGGATCAAACGTTTATAAACTGTTTGTGAATTTGTTTGGCGGGAAGTTTGTCTGTGTTCGTTTATTTAATAAACGAACAACCACGAACAAAAAATTACGTTTAATTAAACGAACGAACATGAACACACCCTTTGTTCGTTCATTTATGTTCGTACGTCCTTTTATGTTTGTTCATTTATGTTCGTTTATTTACGTTCTTTTATATTCGTTTACGTTTTAGTAAATACATAAATAGTTATATTTATATAAATATTAGGTTTTCTAACTACTTATACAAATATAACTAATTAGTAATTGATTTTTTAGTAACAAAAAATAAAATATTAAAATTTTTCTTAGATCGTAACTAATCACTTACTTAATATTTATATAAAAAAACTACTTAATTTTAGTATATATGAACCCTAATTTAGATGTGTTTTCGGCCGAACTGTTATATATTAGAATTGTTTGACTGTGTTCACTAATGTTAAATTGTTTTTGTTTATATTTGTTCAATTACGTTCATTCGTGTTCGTTTATGTTTGTTCAACAATGTTAATTTATGTTTGTTTATGTTTATTCAAATATGTTTAGTTAACTTTTTTATGTTTATGTCCGTTTGTGTTTGTTTATGTTCGTGAACTGTTCGTTTAGGCTTTAAATGAACGAACATAAACGAACACGAACATGTCCGATTTCTTAATGAACGAACACAGACAAAAAAATGTGTTAGATTGTATGTTCGTGTTCAGTTAAAGTTGAATAAACAAACACGAACGTGTCTATGTTCATGTTCGTTCGATTCATTTACATGCCTAGTCTATGTATTTATAGCCGTCCTTTTCGATTTTTTTAAACCATGCGTAACAATAATTTTGCAAAACACAAGGTGATACCCCCTCCTATGTGTTTGTCACATTTTGGGTTTTTCATATGGTTATGGCCACCACCTTGATAGCTAGAGAGAATTGTGATGGATTGGAAACCACATATTTACTATTAAACCTTTTCACCAAATGGTTTATTTAAAATGACGTAGACGTCACATTGAAAAAAAACCACGTTAAACCATTATTCATGGGACGTTGTAGCCTTGTTATACGTATGGGGTCTACATGTAGATATTATCATAACGAGATCCACAAGCAAAATCATAAATACATTGCATTGATTATACCATTTGACCAATAAAATTGATTAGCCTTTTGGAAAAAGGAAAGAACACATGAATAAATATGTTTGACACTAAAATAGAAAATTATATAAACATGCGACTTGTTTAGGGTTGTTTAAGAGCCAAGCTGAGTTATAGGTAAATTTAGGCTCGACTTGATTATAAATTAGGGGCGGACCCAATGTTTTAGCAGTCGTAGCACAGGCTACGGCTCAAGTGAGTATTCGTAGTGTATTTTTTTTATTTTTATTTTCGGTCTTATACAATGGATCCCCCTAAAATAATACAAGGATACCCTTAACCAACTCAAACCTGTAGAAAAAGGGAGCCTAATTGAAACAGTGACTAAATTGCCCAAATTATTAATAATATGATTGAAATTGTGGCCCAATTAGTTAGGTATTTGTTTTACTTTATTTATTTATTTATTTATTGTCGTTTTTTTATGTTGTTTAATTGCTCGGTAAAAAAAAATTAGGATATCCCTAATTTAATGGGCTAGTCCCGCCACTGTTATAAATCGAGTCGGCTCGGTTCAGCTCGGATTTGATACCCATCTAAAAATCTTAGCTTGAGCTCGCTCGGCTTGGTGAGGCTCGGGTTTTAAAAAAATAATAATAATATATAACGTGCAAAACTCAACAATCTAAAATATCATTCAATAATTTATAAGAACTCAATGACAGAACTAACCAATTAATTTAAGGGTATACCAAAAATTTTGATAGTCACATTCACGTAGAAAGTGACCAAGATATTCATTTCCTTAGTCCTTACACCAAATCTAATTAAAATATGATATAGGTTACACCGATGACAGCCTTTGAGCCACTTGTCACATCCTAACCGATGGTGGAAACATCGGGGCGTGACACTAGGCGAATCGGATTGATCAAGAGATTCCATAACAATTATTTAAGAGACATATTCAACGTCCAACATCCCATACTATCACACTCATATAATCCTCAAACAATCATTACATAATTAAAAACCATATCGTAAACATAACATCCGATCCGATCTTCCCTAGATTATTACATGAGTTTCTAAAGGCAATTCTAAAACTAAGCATCCAAACCAATATCCTCAACCTGCCACATATGTTAAAATAAACGTCAATACAATTAAGTAAAGGTGAGCATACATGTTTGCGTACATAATAGCGTTTAGCATACACCGCATGACATACGTAAGGGTTGTGAACTATATATCTACTAGATTCAAGTAAACCAAAAACCGCGATTGATCGAGGCATCTGAACAAGTGTCCACATCCTAAAAGAGAAAATAAATGAGAAATGAAAAATGCGAGCGTTAACAACCCCGGGCCTCCGGCAGGCGGGTCAACCTCTAGTATACTATCATGTTAAGGGTGGCGTACAAGCAATCAAGTAATACATACATACAATTCAGCAGATTCCACGTAATATCATGTAAGAGCGGGTTGCGAATAAGCATTTGAGATTTGTGTGACGTGATTTAACATAGGAACATATGTGACACCCAAAAGTGCGTTCAAGCGTAAAAGGGTTCAAGTATACTCACAGTTGGTGCGTTTTGAGAGAAGAGACGGGATCTGAGACGAGTTGAGGAGAGCGCCAGATCAGCCTGTAAGCGAGCAGAAGTGCATCAGTCTTCCGAAATGCTGAAACGGTTAACGGTTTGAAGGAGCAGTAGACAAGTTCGGGCGAACTTGTACTCTGAGGTATAAGTTCGGGCGAACTTGTATGTCTAGACTTACTGAAAGTACAAGTTCAGTCTTCCGAAATGCTGAAACGGTTAACGGTTGAAGGAGCAGTAGACAAGTTCGGGCGAACTTGTACTCTGAGGTATAAGTTCGGGCGAACTTGTATGTCTAGACTTACTGAAAGTACAAGTTCGGGCCAACTTGTCTGGTTTCCTAGACAAGTTCGGGCGAATTTGTCCCAATTGTTGAGGTGGGATACAAGTTCGAGCGAACTTGTGTAATTTGGTGAAGATCTAACCAAGTCGGGGCGAACTTGGTCAACAATCTGATGACAAGTTCGAGCGAACTTGGTGCTTTCCGAGCGAACTTGACTGTTTTGGCATCCAAATCGTGCGTTTTCGCGTCGTTTGCTTAGGAAATCGAGTGTTCATCCCTCTAACCTTAAGCCACTGAGTAAATTAGGCCGGAGAGGTCTTTTGGAGCGAGTTTAGCCATTTTACAGAAACTCGGGCTAATCCGGGCGAACTTGAGGGTTCGTACGGGTTAGTCCAGCTTGTGTAAAGTGACGATTTCGTCCTTGTGCTTCCGGATCTGAGATCTTGCTTGACACGCCTCGTTCCACTTCATAGTGAACGAAACACACGTCATTTAGTCCGAAATTTGTGTAAAAATCGATGTTTAAAATGTTTTACTTAGATCTAGGCATAGATCTAAGTGAAAAACAGAAGTTTTGCATAAAAAGATGAAGATTTTCGTAAAACAGAAGAGATTTGATGAAAACGAAGGTAAAGCCTTGTGCAAAATCGTTGTAAACGTTGTTGTAGCTTGAAACGGGTTGATTCTTACTTAGAAAACAAGGGTTTCGGTTTTGGGGAGCTCCGGGCGAACTTGCAGCAAGTTCAAATGAGGAGACGAGCTGAGTATTTATAGGTGAGGAGGAGAAGTAGGCTGGAATGATCAAGTTCGGGCGAACTTGCTACAAGTTCGAGCGAACTTGCTTGTTCCCTGCGTTTTAAGAAAAGTCCGGGTGGACTTGTGGTGATTTGAAGGATTTTGGAGCCTGGACAAGTTCGGGCGAACTTGTGATGCACAAGTTCGGCCGAACTTGACCTATTGGCCAAGTTTTGTTCGTTATTTTCGCGTTAAGAGTTTGTTTGGCGATTTGGTTCGTATTAGATAGGTATATTAAGCGTTTTAGCGATGCGTTAAGCGTTATATAACCATTGATTTGAGAGAGAGCGAGTTGCATGAGTGTGCGAGCGTTTTAGAGATAATAAACCATAATACATACATATATAACACATATAAACATAATTCCACATAATTAATTGCATTTGCGATGCGATGAGATAAGCGATGCGATGGCACAAGTGTTTATTAAACAATAACACACTCGGCTATTAAAGTAACATAGTTACTTTGTGATTGCGATTGAATTAGCGTTGAGTTTAATAAGCGGTTAGATGCGATATAGATGTGACAAAATATAATTATTTAACATAAACTTTCTCATAACCGAATCTTGGAGTACAACGATAGATATAGACGAATTACACGGGGGATAAGTAAAACAAAATTAACAATGAAATTTGGAGTTGTTACACTACTAACGATTTCTTGTTCCAGTTATGATGCTTTCGGCTTTCTTGTTCCAGTTATGATGCTTTCGGCTTCTTACAGCATTCGCATCTTATTCTTTTTTGTATTTACATAGTTTAACTAAAAGATATATTTTCTAAAAAAAACATTTTAAAAAGCTCACACATCTCATTCTCCATATCCACCTGTATCTTACCAGTGCCGCCTTAAGTGCAAGTCAATTAAGGCTTGTGATTTGGGCCTCTCCAAAGGGCCTCAATTTGGATAAAAAAAAATTGCCGTGCATTATTTTTTGTAATATATTTAGAGGTGGATGATTGTTCAGTTATAAAAGAAAGGGTTTATGATTTTTGAGATTAAAAACTTCATATTAATGATTATGGGAAAATGTTTAACAAGCTGAAGAGTTAGTCTTTTTATTCTTTTGTTTTCTCATTTTAGATGTCTGTTTTTATTTACTATATTTTGTATTAGCGTCTATTTCTAGAAATGGTTACATGAACTTTTATTTTCTTGATTTATCTACTTAGCTTTTAATTTTTCAGTAAACATATATCCTTTGAAATTAAAATAATTCATAAAACACTGACCAGATAATCTAGTTTCTATTTATAAAACATCATATAATATACAAGAATACAACCATATACTTAATATATAACAAGGAACACAAATCAGTTACATACGGAAAGGGCCCCACATTTAGAGTTTGCTTTAGGCCTCTAAAAGCGTTGAGCCGGCCCTATATCTTACTCAGAAACACTTATTTAGTTATTATTATTATTAATATCTTTTATTTATACACTCGAGGTACCTATAGAGGCTTGGATTTGAGCCTCTAAATACAAAGGTTTGCTTTTGTCTTCTTTAAATTGTTCGATATTCTAGAAAATTTGATGTAGTGTTGTTTTAGATGATTTCTTTAAATCATTCTATATAATCTATAGAGGATATACATGGTTGGATGTGAATACTCTTAGGGGTGTAGTCATTTATTCTAATATTTATGCTATACATAATAGTCATTGTAACTGTAATCAGTACAAACAAGCTGAATATTCATCAAATCAAATCAAATAAATCTCTCTAGCTTGGCTGGCTATTGACATAACGAATTAGATCAGTCGAGTGAACCACATTAAATTCTACGTTCTTACATTTTCTTGCATTATCCCCATGAGAGATCCACGTCGGAATCCTCATTTTCATTCATATAATTTAATTTAAACATATTTCTCCTTAGAATTTGTTCTTCTTTTAAACCCTCACCATGTCGAATTATCGACCCTTATTCATTTAGATTGAACTTAGTTATTGCTTTTTATATATTCTTTTGTTTCTTCTACTCACAAATATATGGAATAGATACATGAAGCGAATAGTAATTTCATATATATAGAGAATTACTATTTAATCTATATATCTATTCTCTATTTTAGTGAATCGGATGGTATGGTAAAAATATGAAAATATTAGATTTTTACTTAAATTATGGAGTTTGAGATGATATATGAATTCCAACATGAATGATGAATGATGTGATAAACAAGATATGAGACCCAACTAAGTCAAACATCAAACATGGATCAAACATTCTTCTAAATAAATGAGGCAACATATGTTCATTTAATGCAAACAATTTAAATAACATTCAACGCTCAAAAAATCAAAATCAACTCTTCTTTTTCAATATACTTCTCGAACCTAATTTTCACTATACTTCTCGAACCTAATTTGAACAATAATTTCCTTTTAATAGTTTAATAACTCACATCACATGTCGAACCACCTTTCCGTGGAGTCACACGGCGACGGCGGCGCCAAATTTCAGGACACATTTCTATTTTTACCCTCACAGTTTTTTATTTTTTTAATGGCAACCAGAGGAATCACCTGATCATATTCATCTCCACTAGACGTAATGCCACATCAATTCAGGAGGAACCCAATAAACATGAAAAAAATCTCATTATAAGAATCAAACCAAGGACCTATTGGTCCCAAAGCCTTTACCCTCACAATTGATTCACAAACTCAACAATCAAATAAACACCCGATAAGGGTGAACAAGGTGGGTACATGGAAGGGTGCGGTGACCCCTTTTATTGTGGGGCAACACCACTGTTAACCCTTCCCATCCCGATGATTAACTTGAAAATTAGTTAGCGTTTACTGATTGGGCATGTGACCGTTGCTTTTTTTTGTTCGACCGTTGAGCATGTGACAACGGTTATATGCCGTTTTAGTTTAAAAATAAATAAATAAATACATTATAGATAATATCATTTTCCATCCCATTTTTCACTCAATCCATATACTCTCACTTAAATCTCAAATTTCTCATACTCATACTGTAGATAGACAAAACAAGGGTGATGGCAAGAAAAAAAATTCGGGTTCCGGTTCGAAGGCGAAAGGGGGTGGCTCGCAAAGTAGACGAGACGGATCGAGTGGTTCAAGTGTGCCACCGACAATGTTCCACCGGAGATGTTGGAAATCACACTAGCCCGAAAACGTGAGATCGCAAAAATATATAATTGACCATGTAATTTCTAAATTTTTATGGTTTTAATTTATTTTACTAGTTTAAATTTTATGTATTGTCTTTTTCAATTTAATTTAATGTAATGACTTTATTTAATTGATTATGTTTCATTATTTTGTTTAAATACATAATTTAAATAAAAAAAATAGTTTACCTCTATCAAAGAGGTGATCAGTTCTTATGTTTTTAGGCAAAAGAAGACTTAGAGAAAAATTGACATGACAATAAATAATTAGGTGAATGAAAAGATTACCTCTTCCCGTGAGGTGACCACCCTTTCAACCTCACAGTACCTCCCAAAATGGTAATTTCACCTCCACTAGTCAAGTTAACTTAAAACTATCTTTTTTAAACAGTAGTAAGTTGTTTTTTTTAACGGCAAATTATTTACATGACTCATCGCATCTTCTCATTGGAAGCTAGGTGCCAATAAGGTCAGGTGACCGTTCATTACAGCAGGCCCATAATGCGATAGTGACACGACGTTCAACTAGATAAACCCTCACAAAGACTACCAAGCCAGTTGAGTGTCCCCACGCAAAGTGCAATGGGTGTGACTCGAACCCGAGCTTCAGGGGTAAAACCAGGTTGCCTCAGCCAAGTTATTAGAAGGGTCCATACCAATAGCGTACTGGTATCACGCAAGTTCCGACCCAATAAGATCGGTAACAGTATCTGTAGCCTTTGACCATTTACGAAAATTCGAAACACATGCCGATAACTTTTAAGACATATTACAACTTTTTCTTTGACTTTTATCTTTGGTTACATATTAGATATTATTACCATATCAATATCAATACCATAGTGATATTCACCGAATTTCCACTTTTATAAAAAAAAATATTGCATCAATTTCTATCACTTTATCATAAAACTTTTCTTTTATTTGTACCGGCCATGTGACAATTTGTTAATCAACTCTTCTTGTCGTTCCTTTCTCTAACCTAATTTGAATCATATAATAATTTAATTTCAATAATTCAACATGTCAAAGCCACGTGTCCCCCGGAGTCTTACGCCGGCGCAAATATTCCTTCACATTTCCATTATTACCCTCACCTGGTCGCCTACAACCCCCACAACCAAATACCCATTATGGTAATTTCACCTCCTTTAGTCAAACTTCACCACCTCTATACCCCCACCGGCGTCCGTACACTCCGCCCTAATAAACCGTCACAAATAAATAATAATCTCCGTCGCTAAAATAGTAAAATCTCACTGCTATTGTTTCGCATTCATTAGGAGCTCAAATTTACTCAAATCAATGGAGTTTCACAACAATCTGGAACAAAATGCTGTTGCGAAGAAGAAGAAGACGAAGAGGATTAACAATTCGTTTGTTGTGAAGAGATTGAGCTGTTTTAGGTCATCGGATTACGGTTATCCGACCGTTGAGGAGGTTGATGCTGACGGTAACGTTGATATGGAGTCGGATGTTGCTGATAAGCGGCAGACGCACCTTGTTGTTATGGTCAATGGCTTGATCGGAAGGTTAGTGGTTAGGTTTTTGAATATTCGTGTTGTTGTGTTGTTGATGTTTGAATTTTTGTTGATTTTGATCGACTGTTGTGAGTAGTTTTGTGATGTTGTAGTGTTGATTGTGAATTTAGTGAAATGTAGGTTAAGGAAGTGGTTTAGTTTGAAGATGTATTTGATGTTTAGTTTTTGAAACATAGTGTGGGCCCTGCTTGAGGTATGCGCATATAACGTATATATGTGTGGGCCCGGGGGTTGTGAAAGTGCACTGATTTTAAAGTTATTTTACTAATTTCATGAAAATAACGTTAAAAACAGAAGGACGGTTAATCATGCATCATGTGGTGGCGTTGATAGCCGAAAGACAAGGGGGTACATGCACTAATCGGTCTTTGTCTTAATTGCTGAGTGTTATGTGCCTTATGTCCAAGGCATGATGCAAAACTACAATCGAGCCGGGGGTCTCACTGGAAGCAGCCTCTCTATTCCTACGGGGTAGAGGTAAGGCTGTCTACATCTTACCCTCCTCAGACACTACCTTAGCTTTGCTATTGGTGGGATTTACTGAGTATCATGATGATGATGACGATTTGATGTGTTGTTGTGAGTAGGTTTGTGATGTTGTAGTGTTGATTGTGAGTTTAGTGAAATGTAGGTTAAGGAAGTGGTTTAGATTGAAGGTTTAACTTGTTAGGTTTTTGATTGTTGCGTTGTTTATGTTTGAAGTTTGTTGATTTCCCGTTGATGTTCATAGATTGTTGCGAGCGTTTTGAGTTTACTGAAATGTAGGTTACGGAAGTTGTTTAGATTGAAGGTGTATTTGATGTTTAGATTTTGAAATCCAGTGATCTGAAAATGTAAATTTGAGTGCATATGAATGTTTGAATTTTGTTAATACTTGTTGATTCTGAAAAACTTTTGCAGTGTTGCTAGCATTTTGTGAGGTTGAATGCTAATTATGAGTTAAGGAAGTGGTTTAGATTGAAGATGTATTTGATGTTTAGATTTTGAAATCTAGTGATGATATGAATGTTTGAAGTTTGTTGATTTTGATGAATTGTTGCGAGCATTTTAGTGATGTTGAATGTTGATTATGAGTTTACTGAGATATAGATTAAGGAAGTGGTTGTGAATGAAGGTGCATTTGAAGTTCAGATTTTTAAACCTAGTTATCAGAGATTGCAAGTATGAACACCGGATTCGGATGATCAAACATGGAAACTGGAGTGTAAAACTACAATCAAACTGCAAATTAATACACATGTGTTTTGATTAATACGGTTTTGATTTTGAATTGCGTAGATGTTGTATGTGTAGAGGCGGATTGGGGTAAATGATTTTAACTAATGAGTTACTTGCAGTGCTAAAAACTGGAGATATGCTGCAAAACAGTTTTTAAAGAAGTATCCACAAGATCTTGTTGTTCACTGTAAGCATTTCTACCATTGCTCCTTACTTTAACTGACAGAATGAAAATTTTCAAGTGTTGTTGATCTTGACTTGAATTCTTGATCATTATGGTAAATACAGGTAGCAAATGTAACTCTGCGTTGGCGACACTTGATGGTGTGGACGTGATGGGAACGAGATTAGCAGATGAGGTTGGTATATCCCAAAACTGTCTTCATAACCCCCGTTACGATTTGCAAAAAGTGTTATCATCTCATCAGTTGAAACTTCTGGTTTTGCAGGTGATATCTGTGATACAACGGCACCCAAATCTTGACAAGATTTCTTTCATAGGTCACTCACTTGGTGGCCTAATAGCAAGATATGCTGTTGCTAAGCTCTACACACAAGATTGCAGAAATCAGTTATCTCAAAGTAATGGAAATTATAGATCTGAGGAAAAATCAATTACACAAGTTAATTTAAGCTCGGACCGTATCTCTAATGGAAAAATTGGCGGATTGGAGCCTGCCAACTTTATTACTATTGCCACTCCACATCTTGGCTCAAGAGGTCATAGACAGGTAATCCGAAATTCCAATGTTCTCGGGACCGGACCAAGCGTTGAACTGGTCTCCTTACCGATCCACTGGTCGGGCCAGTCGAACCGGTCGGATCGGATGTAAGAACCGGGTTATGCCATAAATATTATAAAAAAAATAGGGTAAAATTGAAAAAAAATAATAAAAATCCGGTTCAACCACCCTGTTCGACTCAAAACCGGTCTGATAAGGTGAACCGGCCTGGTCAGACCCCTAATTCCAGGTCCGGCCAGTCTGGTCTGGTTTTCAAAACACTACAAAATTCGAATAGACAAAACCTTTAGGGGGGTTTATGCCTTTAACCCCTTTAAGGCCACCTGCCCAACGCAAGCTGCATTTTAGACGATCTCATTGGTTAGCAGGGTACTTGAGGGTTCCGTGAGTTCCGGTTACGAGCTCTCATGTTTACCAAAAATAAAATAAATTGGCTAACATGTAACTGTCAATGGTTTCAGGTCCCTATGTTCTGTGGAATTAGAAGCCTTGAGAGACTAGGGTACCACACATGCGGGGTACTTAAAAGAACCGGGAGACATGTATATTTGAAAGATAAGTTAGACGGACAACCCCCTTTGTTGGTTCAGATGGCCAATGATACCGAAGACCTAAAGTTCATGTGAGTTTATAAAGATCACTTTACATGTATTACTTATTTACTTGATCGTTACTTCTTCCACATTTCACCTTAGTTTCTTGCCTGATTTTGTAGATCTGCTTTACAGTCCTTCAAGCGCCGTGTTGTTTATGCAAATGTTCTTTCGGACCGTATCCTATATCTACTGCATCTCATGTAATTTCTTTAAGTACTACATTCCGTTTGGTTCGCCCTCTTAAGTTTTGCATTTAAACATGCACAGCGTTTTCCCTTAACTCAGCACTGTACTCAGATCTTGTGGGATGGAGCACGTCATCGATCCGTTCTCGAAGCGAGCTACCTAAGGTAAAACAAATATTGTGTACTGAGTAGTATAATACGTAGGGCTGTAAAGGAACCGAGTGAACACATACATGACCTTGTTAATGTTCGTTTGTTAAGAGATATATGTGTTCACGAATTGATCATGAACACTTACCGAACGAGATTTTATGTTTGTGTTCGTTTGTTAAGGAAATGTTCGTGTTCGTGTGTTAAGGAAATGTTCGTGTTCCTTTGTTAATTTTTAGGCAACAAACATTGATGAACACAAACGAATACAAACTTATGTTAATGAACACAAATCGAAACACACGAACACAAACAAGCGTTCATGTACAAAATATATAATACACTGACGCTTATTGAATATTTTATATGTCGGAATTTTGAGTATTTAAATAAAATATAAAAACTAAAAACACTAATGAATTATCGAACATGTTCACAAAT
Organism: Scalesia atractyloides; assembly: GCA_947069175.1. Lineage (NCBI taxonomy): Eukaryota > Viridiplantae > Streptophyta > Magnoliopsida > Asterales > Asteraceae > Scalesia > Scalesia atractyloides. The sequence goes on along the minus strand of CAMTDV010001633.1, from coordinate 76,751,739 downwards.
GCGGCCTATGTTCATGTTCGTTGATTTAACTAAATGAATGAAATTTCTTGTTCGTGTTCGTTTATTTAATAAACGAACGAACACATACGAACTTCTCGGCGAACAGTTCGTGCCCGAACAGTTCACGAACTGTTCGCCGAACGTTTGGTTCATTTGCTAATACGTAAGAGCATCTGATAATGCTTTTATTTTAGCGTAAGAATCTTGTAAGAAGTGGTAGATATCCCCATATTCTGAAGGAAGGTGCAGTAGTTACAGCAAAACAAGAAGGCATTGTGGACCCACAAGCCAATAATCGCAAGACTAGAACTGCTACCATGGAAGGTATACCAAATTTATATTATTTACATATTCAATTTTTAGTATATGATAGATAGATAGATAGATAGATAGATACATAAGAGATATTGATGTGAGTACTAGTATATGATAGTTTGACTATGGATCATTCTCAATTGCAGAGACAATGCTTAAAGGGTTGAATCAACTTAGCTGGGAACGAGTTGACGTCAGCTTTATAGGAAGTAAACAGAGATACCTTGCACACAACACGATCCAGGCAACTATGACCCGACCCATACTTCATTTCAATAATTTGCATATCTTAGCATTTGAACATCTCGAGTATATTCTTTTCATTGCATCAATTATTAAAATTCAGATTCAATAAAGAGTAAAATGCCATTTTCGTCCCTTAGTTTTGCGACTTTCGTCCAAAAGTTTGTTTTTTCACATCTTGATCCAAAAGGTTTGAAATCTTGCCATTTTCATCCGGCTCTTTAACTCCATCCATTTTTTTTCTGTTAAGTCAGGGGCAATTCCATCTTTTTTGTTAACTGAAAGGGCCATTCGGTCTTTTTCACTTTATGCACAAGCATTTAGCATGATGTACAAGTATTCAAAAGACCATTTTGCCCTTTAAGTTAACAGAAAAAGACGAAAATACCCTGACTTCACGAAGAAAAATGGATGGAGTTAATGAGGCGGATGAAAATGGCAAGAGTTCAAATCTTTTGGATCTAAATGCGAGAAAGCAAACCTTTGGATGAAAGTCGCAAAATTGGCCAAACCTTAGGGACAAAAATGGCATTTCACTCTTCGATAAATAACTGTCCTAGTTAAATAATAACTTACACAAGTTAATCTTTCTTCAACTATCAAATATCCGTCTGTAACTAGATTGGAATAGAATATATACACCTCAGGCAAAATGTGGTCTCACTTGGTAGACATTAAATACAAAGACTCTAGCACTTTGACTATTGAGCTCAAACAAATTAGTCTGACTTTATAGTTGACTGTTGATATCAATATCAAAAAAGGGTAACCAAAATTTTCAAGAATTGGTGCAAAAATACTGGAAAACAGCCGAATAAATTTGAAAAGCAGCCGTTGACCGTAGGATTAACATTGTTTGAGCCGATTGCAAGCATGCAGATCCAAGGCATAGTTCTTGTCCGTAACCTTATAACTCAAACTGTATGGTCCATATTTGCGAACAAACAATTAACTTTAAAAAATGTTTTAACTTAAATTCTTGAACCATACACGCATGCACAGTCCTGCAGCTGCAACATAATGCCTGAATCTTTCTTTTGATATTTATGGGCACAGGTAAATACTCCCTGGATGAATTCTGACGGCGCTGACGTCATACAACACATGGTTGACAATTTCTTGGTGTAGATTAAAGACATGAACAGCTCACTGTGCAGACTGATTGTAAGTGCATTTACTCAACTATCTGTCTTGTATACAACATCTGTCCGATTTTGGAAACTTAATTATTGTTGTATAATTATGTATAAATCTGCCCATATGGCTCGAAGATTATATATAAGTAGATACTTGTAGATGCCGTTAAAAAAAGATACTTGTAGATGTTGTAAGGATCTATAATCGCACCGATTTTGAAGTTATACCTAGAGAAATTTTAGAAACATATTGGTTACATGGTTCTGTCATTTTGCCTGTGTAGTCATGCTTGTTATTGATGGGGCACACATGTTTTATATGGAACAACAAGACAGAAACATATTTTCCTATGAACGACACATTCACATGTTCTTTGATCAAACTGTTGGTCCAAATGCTTGTTCATGTTGTGTTGATCATGAATAGTGATCACTTATGAAAACTCTATGTATTCTCTATTAAAAATACCTAAAGAGAAATCATAATTGGCCCCTTAAACTAATCAGTATTTACAATTACTACCATCAAGTAATTATCGGAGATTAATTATGTCATATTGGTAACGTTACTCAAATGATCCGTTAAGCCACATCGATGGGTCATGTCTAACATGTTGATCTTATGACTAAATGATGAGGGATTGATAACTCGAATGATTAGACTCGTAAAAAAGGGTGAAGAAAGTGGTACATAATTCTAAAAAGTTATCGCTAAAGTTATTTAATAATTTTGTTTAAATTATAAGTTATAATTGTTTGATAACTAATACATGCATTGCTTAATCAGTGATATATATGAATCATTTGACAATTATTCTCTAAATCCAGTTTGCGTATTGAAAGATGTGTTTAATATTTACTTGTATTGTTTATCTTTAAATCATCAAACATAAATCGGTGATATATATGAATCATTTGACAATTATTCTCTAAATCCAGCTTGTGTATTGAATGATGTGTTTAATATTTACTTCTAATGATTATCTTTGAATCATCAAATGGTTTTTATACAAAAACGCACACAAACACACACTCTTAGATCCAACAAACGATTATAATGGTCATTTATTAAATAAATATATTATTATATTTATTCTTACACAATGAAAACTGTTAGAAATGTGTATTGGTTGGATCAGAGTGTTTTCTTATGGTGAGAAATAATATGAGAAGAATGTGTGGCCACCAGTCCCACCATTGCCCTCTTGATTCATTTTTAACTCTTTAAGTCGTTAAAAAGGTAAGGCAACAGAACACCCACAAACATTGCATAACACCAATCATAAGAGTTAGGTCCATTCATAACCAACCAACCATGATTATCCATTGATCTTGTCTTTTAAAAACTTTTGATATGTTTGGATCACAATCCTTTCTAACAGAGCTCTAATATATTACCAATGAGCTTATAGCTCAGTGGTATCCACTATCAATGAAGTTCATTGCCCACACATGAAGCTGTAGTGGTGCAGGTTCGACCCTTATGGTGCCTAGATCATGTGAATGTTGTGTAGAGGTAATTTGCCGGCATCATAACCCTTGTGGGGTGGGATGATGGGTTATACTATGGGGTACCAGGGACATGGTTCCTTCCTTAACCTTTTTTTTTAATATATTGTGATATTTCGCAATATGTAAGTGTGTATGTCTCAATGATACTCAATTTGAAAATTCCCATAATAGAAATTTAATATGTTGCGTTGTCACTACCGTCTTAAATACACAAAGAAAAGAGATGATACGTGAAGATCTTGAAATTGAATCAAATCATGTTTGTAGGTTTCATAAAAGAATATATTTAATGAAAAACTTTGTTTCAACTATGGTTGCAAAAGTCGTTAATTGCTCCCTAGTCGGATTTGAGAGTACTCTGCCTAGGCGGAAATTACTCAAAGAGTAATTGCTTTTGTGAACAGTACTCGGGCCTCGACAGCCTACCTTGTAGCGAGTACTCGGAGAGTACTCAGAACCTAGACGGGACTTTTACAACCATGATTTCAACATTTAAGTATAATCTTCCAATCCTGATTTGATATTAGTCTCAAGTTTACATATTTATTTTAATTTGAGTTAATTACTGTTTTCGTCCACGTGGTTTGTTAAAAATCACTATTTCAGTCCATTAGTTTAAAAATTGTGATTTCACTCCCTATGGTTTCACTTTCGTAACCATTTCAGTCCACCTCGCAACCATTTCAGTCCCTGTACTTACAGAATAAATGGATTGAAGTGGTTACGAAAGTGAAACCACAGGGACTGAAATGGTTACGAAAGTGAAGCCATATGGACTGAAATCGTAATTTTTAAACTAATAAACTTAAATAGTGATTTTTGACAAACCACATGAACAAAATAGTAATTAACTCTTTTAATTTTAATAACATCTTATATAGAAAACATATAGGTACAAAAATGGGTGTAAAGTTGAAAGAGAGCATGGGGAGGTCGCCTTTTACCCAAAAGTAACCAAAACAGATTGTCAATTAATAAAGTTGCAGACAAAGAGCTGAAAAGCCCTCTACACTTGTCAACTCCTTTTTGACCACCTTTTTTTGACGTTTTTTTATTAATATATATATATTTTCTAAATAGTTGTATAATAATAAATGCATTTAATTTAAAACTTGACCGTGTTTTGTTTTTTAGCAGACCATATAGGAATATTAATTTCACAATATTTAATTAAAATGACTAATATTTAAATTTGTCACATAATAAAATAACAAGGTTCAAGTTAACTCAGCATAAATTATGAAAATATCTATTTTACAGAAGGTGTGTTTAGGTAAGAGAAAGCTTGTCTTTTGTCGTATATGCACTCTGCATCAAATTTTTTTAAAAATTTATCTTTTATGTATCATTTTATTTTTATATTTTACATTTTGATGTATCATTTTATTTTTATTTTTATATTATATATTTTGATATATGTTTTCAACCTAAGGTAAAATTGTCATTTAATAAAACTGGCATAAAAGACAAACGTTCGATCATTTTAGGGGTCAGTTGGAATGTTATGCATAAGTAGAATTTTTACTTAATAGAAGGCCATTGATGTAAATTTTTTACTACATGCATTCTAAATATTATCATAAATTGAGATGTAACCAATATATTAGTGTGTTAAGTCTCGAAACATACTTTATTTATATGCATCTTTTATTTTATAAAGGGATATTGGATTTAAATAACCATAACTTTCACCAATTGGCCAATAACACTCCGAACTTTTAATTTGTACACAAGCACTCCCAACTTTCAACTTATTTGCCGATAACACTCCTTAACTGATTGAACCTAACTCAGTTAGCTGATGTCAGCTTCCACGCCATCAGAAAATGCTATGTCAGCCGCCACATCAGCTGTCACGTCATCAAAAAAACCATCTCAGCTACCACGTCATAAAAAATGTCACATCAGCTGCCATGTCATATGTCACGTCAGCAAAAAAAAGGTCCACATCATATGGCAGATCAACAAAAACTAACTGGGTTAGGATTCAGTTAGTTAGGAAGTGTTATCGGCCAATAAGTTGAAAGTTAAGATTGTTGGTGTACAAATCGAAAGTTGAGAGTGTTATCGGCCAATTGATGAAAGTTGAGGTTATTTAAATCCAATATCCTTTTTTTATAAATTGAGAACAATATGACATACTTAGCAAAGAAAAATATATCGAGTTATTATTAATTGTTTTAAAATGTAATAATATAAGAGACAAGAATTGACATAAAAACTGTCAAATTTGGTTTTAACTTATTCGCGTGACATATATCATTTTAGAATTGTACTGTCAACAAAGCCGTAATTTTATAATAACAGAGGTGTTAAATAGGGTCATGTTTACCAATTGACACATCAAATTCAACACGAGCCCAAATATTTTATATGAGCGTGAAATCATGTTAGACACACAAAGCAAAACATGGCTAATATATTAGTGGGCTGGCATTAAAATTTAAAACAATTTATTTTAACCCCCAAAAAAGTATTATTTTTTTTTAATAAATACTACTCTAAAATTATTAATGTGCAAAAAAAAAAAAAAAAACACAAGTGTCTATACTCTATAAGATAACTATGTTTAGGCTACAAAAAGTCTGTCGTTTTAACCTTTGGGTTATGATGTAAAATACCTAATAATTTTTGTAACTACATAAAATATTGGTCCACTTGATTGGTAGAATCGAAACTTATTTAGCTAAATGTGCTTACAAGTTGGGTCATAACCTAACTCAAACATGTATAGTAAACTCAAAAAGTAATTTTGTTTTAGGTTTGTGTCTTATGATAGTTCACAACCCAGTTAAATGCATAAAACAAGTTATAGATAGTACATCTTTCATTTCATTTCGTCCCGACTTTAGGAAGACTATGGATTTGGTCTCGTTGGTTTCAATATTCACTAGGGGCGTAAACAAGCCGAGCTACTCGAGATCAACTTGAAATAAGTTGAGCTTAAACAAACCCGAGCTTAAAAAAAATCTTGTACAGTAAACCAGCCCGAGCCCAGGCTTCAGTTATCGAACTCGAGCCCACTCGCAAGACTAAACAAATCCATTATTTATATAACTTTAAATTAATATTCTAAACACATATTTAAATAATAATAGTTATTATTTACAAATTTATGTAAAAATAAGACTGAATTGCAAATTTTGTCCTTTACATATATACCTTTTTTTTTTTCAGGCAATGTCTTTGTGTTGAGTTTTATAATTTATATTTTAGAATCTTAGACATTCTATCTTTTAGGCTTAACCCAGTTAATTTTTTCAGTTACATCATATCACATTAATCTTTTTACCCATTTATTTAAAGAATATTCTAACTGGGGGTGTGCAAAAAACCGAATTAACCGAAGCATAACCGAATTAACCGACAAAACTGAACCAAATAAAAAACCGGTGGGTCGGTTAATGGTTTTTTGAAAACCGAAAGTAGCGGGTCGGTTATGGTTATCAATGTTTCCATACCCACTATAACCGAACCGAACCACCATATGATAAATCTTTCTAGAATTTAGGACTTTTCATTATTTTTTTTAATATTTGATGTTTTTGATTAATTTTTTTAGTATTTATAGGTTATTTCATATTGTTTTACGGTTTTGGTTGAATGTTTATTTGAATTTATGTAATATATCACATCACTTTATTTGAATATTCGGTATTCATATTATAGATTATATGTATTTTTTAATACTGTGTAATATTATAATATATACAATAACAATTTATTCCAGCTTAAAAAAGTTAAGCTATTTTTAGCTAGGCTAAATATACGGTTAACCACCCACAACCGACCAGTTATAACCACCAAAACCGATTAACCATAACCGATAGGTTATGGTTATGGTTATCCATTAACCGACATCGCAGTTATGGTTATGGTTTTAAGTAAAAACAGACCTATGCACACCCCTAATTTTAACAAACAAACAAAAATAAATTTAAACAAATGGGTCAGGATATACTAGGAAGTTTATTAGGATAGGAAGGTTAGGAAGTAATCTTGACCATCTATTTATTAATCAAGAGAAATTGGCATGTAATAATCCAACCTAGACCTTATTGGTCATTAATAATCCCACCTCATAATATTTCCCCCACCAGTCCCACATTTCACCTATTTTTCCTGCAATGGTCCCCCCGTTAAAAAACTTAACGGAGTTAAGCTTTTTTCCAAATTACAAACAGATTTTTAGGGCTTTTGATTAGAACGACGATACGAGTCCATTGATGTAAAACTTGCCTCGAAACGGTGCTCCAAACGATGAAAACAACGCTTCAATTCGGGTGTTTAAATTTCCAATTAACCAAAATCAAGTCACTTGGAGCACCATTTCGAAGTAAGTTTTACATCAATGGATTTGTATCATCGTTCTGATCAAAAGCCCTAAAAAATCTGTTTGTAAGTTGGAAAAAAGTTTAACTCTGTTAAGGTTTTTTAACGGGGACCATAGGAGGAAAAATAAGTGAAAGGTGGGACTGATGGGGGTGAATATTCAGAGGTGGGATTATTAATGGCCAATAAGGTCTAGGTGAGATTATTACATGTCAATTCCCCATTAATCAATGGCTAAAATTAAATAAGTGAAATTGAACAAAAAAAGAGGCACGTGAGTTAGTTTGAGGGTATTCTAGTCCATCCAAGTCAATAGCTTTTCTCTCCTCCAATTCTCCATCGTTTTTAAAACGTAATAACTTTTTCATACGACAATATTTTTTTATAAAAATTGCACCATAAAAACGAACGTTTTTTTATCTTTAAAACGAGCACACTATTGCTATACTTTTGAAAAAAACAGTTTCGAAAACCCAAATGCGTAAAACGCAATGGATAGAACAACACGCTATAACCCAGGTTCAAAAACGCAATCGGGTTTCACATGGTCGTGCTTCTCTTTTAACATGGCCATGCCTTTGTTTTAACATGGTCATGTTTCTATTTTAACATGGCCATGCCTCAGTTCCAACATTCAGGTTCTAAAACGCAATGAGTTTTAACATGTTCATGTTTATGTTTTAACATGGTCATGTCTTTATTCCAACATGATCATGCTTCCCTTTTAACATGATCATGTTCTTTGATGTTCTTTTACACTCCAGTTCTAAAAAGCAATGAAACCCAAAATCAAGATTTTGCACTGCAGATTTTAAAAAGCAATGGAGTTTTAACATGGCCATGTTTATGTTTTAACATGGTCATGCTTTTGTTCAAACATGACCATGCTTCTATTTTAACATGATCATGTTCTTTGCACTCCAGGTTGTAAAACACAATGAAACTCAAAATCAATATTTTGCACTGCAGGTTCTAAAAACTATGGAGTTTTAACATTGCCATGTTTATGTTTTAACATGGTCATGCTTCTATTTTAGCATGATCATGTTCTTTAATGAAACCAAAATTCAATATTTTGCATTGTTTCTAAAAAGCAATAGAGTTTTAACATGACCATGTTAATGTTTTAACATGGTCATGCTTTTGTTCCAACATGACCATGCTTCTATTTTAGTATGATCATGTTCTTTGCTTTTAAAACGCAATGGAACCAAAATTCAATAATTTGCACAGTAGGTTCTAAAAAGCAATAGAGCTAAACTTCCTATTTGATATTTTCCCTTAATATATACAATATTATATGTGTTTATATATTTTTATATATAAAGAAAAACCCTGTTTCTACCCCTCCTTCACTCTCTACCTCTCTTCGGCCACCACCCTCAACCACCAAAAACCACCTCCGACCACCACCGTCAACCACCTCCGACCACCACCGTCAACCACCTCAAGCCACCACTGTCACACCCCAACCGATGGCGGAATCATCAGGGCGCGACACTAGGCGAATCGGATTGCTCGAGAGAATCCATAACAACTATTTATGCGACAATATTTAAACATTCGTTATCCCATACTAACAAACATATAATCCATAAACAATTATTACAAATATCCAAGTATCTCTTAAACAAACATAATTCGATCTTCCCTAAATTCTATTACATGCGTTTCTAAAGATGATATCCTACGTCCATTTGCAGCAAGCAGAATTCAATAACCTGCAACATACTTTAAAATAATTTGTCAATACAAAAATGTATTGGCGAGCATACAGGTTTTGATATAATAGCATAGTAGATAAAAACATAGCGAATTTCCTCATACATAATCATGATTTAAACAACACATAAACTCACAAGACAATTTCACGTGTTATACTCGCTGAGAGCTCGCGCGTATGTTTTGGTATGTTTTGGTAAGATAATCCAGTTTAGTGTTCGATGTGTATGTTTTGGTAAGAACGTATGTTACACCCAAAAGTGCGTTAAAGCGAAAATGGGTCAAGTATACTCACAGTTGATGCGTTTAGGTTAGAGATGAGATCTGAGATGAGTTGAGGAGAGTGCCGGATCAGCCTGCATACGCGAACGGAAGTACATCAGTCTCCGAAAAGCTGAAACGGTGAAGTTTGGCTTGAACAATAGGCAAGTTCGGCTGAACTTGTATGTAACAATACAAGTTTGAGCGAACTTGTGAGGGACTGCTGACCTCTGAGTCAAGTTCGGGTGAACTTGTCAAATTTCCAAGGAAATTAGTCAACTTCGGGCGAACTCGTGAGAAAGGTTTGTTGGAAAGACAAGTCCGGGCGAACATGTATAGCTTCCTAAGAAACTAGACAAGTTCGAGCGAACTTGTGATAAAATGGGTGAAAAACTGACCCAAGTTCGGTCGAACTTGACCCTCAGGGGTACAAGTTCGGTCGAACTTGACCTAGGTGCTGCTGAAAAACAGGTAAATCTCGAGCGAATTGATGTTTTCGGGTCCAAAATCTTGCGTTTTCGCGTCGTTTGCTGAGTAAATCGAGTGTTCATCCCTCCAACCCTGTGCTACTGAGCAAACTTAGGTCAGAGAGGTCTTTTAGAGCGGTTTTAGTCGTTTTACAAAAGCGTGGGCTAATTCGGGTGAACTCGTGGTTCGTTCGGGTTAGTACGGCTTGTGTAAACCAACATAAACGTCCTTGTGCTTCCAGATATGGGATTCTTGAATGATAAATGCTTCGTTTCATATCACAAATGAACAAAACATCACCAAACGTCCGTATTTTGTGTAAAATCAAGTCTAAAAAGGGTTTTCCATAGATCTAACACTTGGTGAGCCGAAATCATTAAGGTTTCGTGTTCGGGAGGCCACAGCCAAGTCCAAACGAACTCGTTAAGTGTAGATCTAGGATAAAAACAGAAGTTTTATAGAAAAAGATGAAGATTTTCGTAAACAGAAGAGATTTGATGAAAACGAAGGCAGGGCCTTGTGCAAAATCATTTTAAATCGTTGTAAAACGTTGATAAGCATTGCTATTATTGTAATCGGGTTGATTCTTACTTGGAAAACAAAGGGTTTCGGGTTTCGGGAGCTCAGAGCGAAGTTGCAGCAAGTTCAAATGAGAGAATAAGGCTGAGTATTTATAGGCGAAGGCGAAAAGTGAGCTGGTGGGAGTCAAGTTCGGTCGAACTTGCATGGGATTCATGCAAGTTCGGGTGAACTTGCTAGGTTTTCAATAGGGATTAGCTAAGTTCGGCCGAACTTGTACATATGTGTACAAGTTCGAGCGAACTTGAGGATTGTGAGTGGTTAGTGTGTCTCAGGCAAGTTCGGGCGAACTTGTGGTAGTCAAGTTCGGCCGAACTTGGCCTGGTGACCAAGTTTTGTTTGCTGATTTCGCGTTAAGTGTTCGTTTGGCGATTCGGTTTGTATTATATAGTTATATTAAGCGTTATAACGAAGTATTAAGCGTATTAAATGGTCATATTTACTTAAATTCCACAATTACTCAAAGTTCGATAAGTAAGCGATGAAGTATGTGACTTTGTTCCCAAGTCTTTCAAGAGTCGCGTTGCAGTTTAAGCGAGCAGATAGCCTTGGAAATTTCACATAAAGTTGATAGTATTTAGTTTGTGCGAGATAAGCGTTGTGTTAATGCGATATAATGCATTGTGATGTGATATAGTGCGAAAATATGCGATGTAGCGTAATAAGCGATTTAGATTACATTATGATCCGAATCTCTGGTGCTAGGCGAGTGACGAGCTTGCGAGGAAGCGGGTTGTTACAGTGTCCCCTACTTTAGGAAATTTCGTCCCGAAATTTATTCGAAAGGGGAAACTTGAGAACTGACACGAATGGAATATGATAGATAGGGGGTAGGTCGTTTAGTGTAAGCCGAGGATGAACAAGCGGTCAATCAAGGACTGGCGAGTGAAAGCGTCTCGAAGGTGTAAAGAGTCGATGAGTGAAACAGATTAGTCGACTCGTGGTTATTAATTCACGAGCAGGAAAAATGCTTTTAAGTTTTGAAAAATTTGTTAACCATTACAAGAGCGTTTAAAGAAATTTGGTTTATGAAAATCTTCTCATAACGTGGCGCTAGGCGGTTGATTCCTTATTGTGAGAAGGGTTTTACTTGTCTAAAATATTTTCGTAAGAATATTCAAAAATTCTTAGAAGAGTAAATTGCACAAAACATCCTTTATGTTTCCTCAAACTTGCAGGTTCCAGCCTTAATGTTTAAAAGTTGCTAAAAATAGCCTTTAAGTTTATTTTAGTTGCGGGTTCAATCCTTTACAGCTAACCACATTATTTTCTTCAGTTAAGTTCCCTCACATGCATAACATGTGAGGGTATATTCGTCATTTTGGTTGATCATGTGAGGGAACTTAACTGAAGAAAATAACGTGGTTAGCTGTAAAGGATTGAACCCGCAACAAAAATAAACTTAAAGGTTGTTTTTAGCAACTTTTAAACATTAAGGCTGGAACCTGCAAGTTTGAGGAAACATAAAGGATGTTTTGTGCAATTTACTCTTCTTAGAAAGATTTCCCGTTGAATTACAAAAACATAATGGTAAAACTAATTTTAAAGGTATCAAAAAGTTTTAATTAGTGTCATACCCCGTATGGCATCTTTCCACAAAAGTTTGTAATATGGCTAAAACACTTATATATAGAAAGTACCAGCGGCGTATCCACCATGTTTTGGCCATATCGCATTCGTTTCATGGAGCGATGTCAGGCGTGTTGACACGATTATGGATAGATTTCGGCATGCTTGGTCCACGCGGTGAAAAGGGAAAACCAAGAAATTATGAGGCTTGAATAACATCGAACCCCACATGGCATCCTTGCACGGAAGTTTGTGAATACGGCTAAAACACTTATATATAGGAAGTACCAGCAGCGTATCCACCATGTTTTAGCCATATTACCTCCGTCCCGTGGAGTGATGTCATGTGTGCCGACACGACATGGATAAGTTGACGATTTAAATAACGAAGCGGTAGGAACGAGGTGCGATAAGCGTTAAAGCGATAAGCGATAAACAATAAGCGATAAGCGATGCGAGGAAAGATCCCTGCAACAGTGCGATTGCGTTGCTGTAAGTTCGCGGGGCATCTAACGTTTGCGCGATCGAGAAAGCGATGAGATGTTACGCCCTTGAGGAGGAGTTTTGCGTGTGAAAAATAATCATCATAATATAGGAGGTCTAATAACGTTCAACTACACATGGCATGTCTCCACGGAAGTTTGTTAGCATGGCAAAGCACTTATATATAGGAAGTACCCGCGGCGTATCCACCATGCTTTAACCACACCTCCTCCGTCCCGTGGATAGGTGTCACGCTTTTAACGTTAGGGTACCATTAGGACTCATTACGATCCCCTTGCAGACCCCAAAATAATCCCGTGTGCACCCATGATTAGTTTGGTGTTTGCATGTTTATCGTAACTTGTTTTAAAGGCGCGTAGTAGGGGTAGAAAAATGTATTATATCGTGATATACTATATATCATTAGTAATAATAGCTAGTGTGTGCGCTTAGACTAAGTGCGAGGAATCGAGAGAGATAGAGAGACATCGTTCGTGTGTTGAAGCGATATCAAATAATAGAATGATTATAAAGCATAAGTACTAACATCGGAAGTCATACCTTCTTTAACGTCGTCCTGCGCCTGGTCGAGGTTGGTGTCAACGTCTTCCTCTGCTGGGGCTGCGGCTTGGGTTGGTGATTCCGGGGGTGTCGACTAGTCTTGCTGTCGTGGTCCTGTGCGACATTTGTCGGTGAAGTGGTCGTAACGGTCGCAGTTGGTGCAATAACGGCAGCTGGCTCCGGCTCGGTGGTGATAGGTACACATCTGACACTGGGGATGAGGTCCGGTGTAGTTACGCCTTGGGTAAAATGGAACTGCTCGAAGAGGTTCAGGGTTGAGCGGCTCAGTCGAGGAGTAGTTGAAACTCGAGCTATTCCTCTTGCGGCTAGGCTCAGCGGCAACTTGCGGTGATGTGTCGTCGTCGTCGGAACCGTCATCGGAATCGTCCTCGGATTCGTTGTCGGAATCGTCGGACAATTTGATAGTAGCTTGATTCAGATTCTTGGCGGGATTTTTGGAGAAGTACCCTTCCAATACCCGGTCGTCGTTGATTTCTGCGGCCAACCGATAGGTTTCTTCGATAGTAGTCGGTCTTGCAGCTTTGAAAAAATCACCCACACACTCCGGCAAAGCACGAATGTACTTTCTGGTGGCCTTTTCAGGAGTGTCGACTTGGCTAGGGCAGATGATGCTAAGCTGTTTAAACCTTGCCGTGAGGCCGGTGTTGTCTCCTTCGATTTGCTTGATTTTCCAAAATTCGTTCTCGAGCTTTTGGACTTCGTGGGGAGGGCAGTACTCTCTTTTCATTAGCTCCTTCAGTTCCTCCCACGATAGTGCGTAAGCTGCGTCGTTTCCACGCTTGATGCGCTCGGCTGTCCACCAGTCGAGGGCTAGGGGTTGAAATACTCCGGTAGCACATGTGGTTTGGAAATGCTCAGGGCACCCACTCTGACAAAGGGTAACGTTGATGGCATCGAACCACTGGAGCATCTGAGATACACTTCCTTCACGTGTGAAAACCACCGGGTCACAGGCCTTGAATTGCTTGTAGGAGAAAGTAGACTTTGGTTCGCTTGACTTGGAGTCTTCAGAGGTTTGAGAGTTATTGAGGGCTTGAACCTGAGTGATGATTTAAGGAATGACCTTGGCCATTTCCTTTGCCACAAGCGAAGCAATCCTCTTGTTGGAGTTCCTTCGAGCTTGACGTCGAGAGTTGGAAGCATTTGAAGACATCTGAAGAAAGAGATTTGGAATGAGATTCGATCATAATGATTTGTAATTGTGATGCGATTTAGCGCGTCAAAAACTTGTTATAGTAATACGTATTGCTAAGATTCACATAGGAGCCACATAGGAAAACACATACCTCCTAAGTTCTCACGTATTCACCTAAGTACGTGTAACCATATACTATGTATATATATTTAGATACGTAATATATATAATTGCGGTATAAGGCGAGGAAGCGGTTGAGAGGGTTGTTTGAATTTAGTTTTGTTGCGAGAATTAGCTCTTGTTTTGGATTGCGATGGCTGTGCGAGTTGTGCATTAATTTAACGAGATGAAAGCGATAAAGCGGCAAGCGAAAATCGAAAAATCGAAAACATAAAAGTTTAAAATTTGTTAAAACGTGCGCGAAGCACTTGAAAAGCGATGATGCGTAAAATCGACGATAGCGGCTTAAAATCATGGAGCGTTCTGGGTTTTGAGACAGCGACTACCCAAAGTGATTCAATCATTCCCCGAGTTCGGGCACACGCTTTGGCCTAATAGGTAAATGCTCTCACCGCCCCGCGGCTAACGACATCACCCTTCCGGGTACTACGCGTCCCAAAGCGTTGGAAACAATCGAGACTTTGGTGAGATTGAAAATCGTTGAGTTGGACGAGTTTTCAAGGTTCGGGTTTCACTCCTGACTTGATTACTTCGAATCCCTGATTGTGGTTTCACCTCCCGGACCCATCAGGAGGTTTCCACCGGATAGAATGGGAAATTTTTCCGTTAAGATGTGGATATCACTCCTAACTTTACAGACAATTTCGTGCGGATGAGATTACGCGGAGTGAGTGATTCATCGAGAGTTCGCGGTTTTCACACCTATTCCCAACAAATCGACTCGTTGGTGTGATACGAGCGTTCTTCACGTGTATTGTCGCAGCTTTAGGAAAAGCGTATGTTTCAAAGTTCATGTCGAAGGGTTTTGGTCAAGTTCGGGCGAACTTGGCATCATCCTGATGTCAAGTTCGAGCGGACTTGCCTATTCCCAAGCGAACTTGTTTAGTTGTTGAGGGGACAGACAAGTTCGAGCGAACTTGGTCAAGTCCGGGCGAACTTGATCAAGTTCGGGCGAACTTGATCAATTTCGAGCGAACTTGTCCCCATAGTTCGGGCGGACTTGTTGTTCGTATGAGTTCTCGACGTTAATCGATGCGTAACAGTCTGGTTTTGGTGTCCTAACCACAGACTAGGTCGAACATGGCAATTCTACCTAATTCCCTACAGTTATGGCTCTGATTCCAATCTGTCACACCCCAACCGATGGCGGAATCATCGGGGCGCGGCACTAGGCGAATCAGATTGCTCGAGAGAATCCATAACAACTATTTATGCGACAATATTTAAACATTCGTTATCCCATACTAACAAACATATAATCCATATACAAATATCCAAGTATCTCTCAAACAAACATAATTCGATCTTCCCTAGATTCTATTACATGCGTTTCTAAAGATGATATCCTACGTCCATTTGCAGCAAGCAGAATTCAATAACCTGCGACATATGTTAAAATAATTTGTCAATACAAAAATGTATTGGCGAGCATACAGGTTTTGATATAATAGCATAGTAGATTAAAACATAGCGAATTTCTTCATACAAAATCATGATTTATACAACACATAAACTCACAAGACAATTTCACGTGTTATACTCGCTGAGAGCTCGCGCGTACGTACTAGCTAAACCCCGTCGGATGAGAGCCCCTCGATAGTACTATACTAGCTAAGGTGGAGATAACGAAAAGTGTCCTAGCTTACATGTTCTAACAATCACATATAATATGTATAGTAGATATTTGTAACATTCGTCGTAAAACGGGTTCAAAACCCGCTTCGTTTAATAATCAAACATTCGGTTAAAAGTCCGTTGCGTATTTATCGTGTCGGTTATTTAAAACAATACATAATTAATAAACATTTTAGGATTTAAAAACCATAATTAATAAATAATAAAAATAAGTGAATAAAAAATAAAATGGGACAGCCGGGTTTCGAACCCGGGTCACCCACAAGGACAAACACGCAACACACCGCTCCACCGCGCACAGCTTTTGTGATAAACATTAAAACAAATAACATTTATAATAAAACTGAAAGTCAAACCGGTAATCAGCGCGCCCAAATTCGCAGTCGCCCGAAAAGCCGAGATTATCGCGAATTATGACCGTTTCCTTTGACTGAAACGCGTGAACTAATTTCGACATCGGTTATAACCGATGTCTAACCCTCAATTTCAGTCATAACCGCCGGAAAACTTTGACCACGAATCAAGACCCAAATTCGAACCAAATACACCCTGTTCTTCCTTATAAATACCCACCCAAACCTCTGGTAACCTTTTCGCTCTGAATCGCACTCTCTTTCGAAGCTTTAATCCTTCCAGAGAACGTCGCCGGAAATTTCAATTTCGCCGGAATCGCTGAACAGAAAACCGCGATTGTCTTCAGACGGTACAATCATCTAAACTTTTCTTGCTATCTCTCGATTAGTAACCTAATTGCTCAACACAGTAATCAAAACTGTCAAACAGTTTCCCTCAGCCGGAATCCGCGGATCGGAGCCGACGAGACCTTTCCGGAAAACCTGAAGCAAACTCGCCGTTCTGGTATACCATGTCATTTAATTTCTCTTTTCATTTCAATCAAGTATAAGTTAAGATCAATTAAACAGAACAGTCGGATTTCACTGTTCTGTATTGTTAAGCGATGAAGACGAAGTTGAGAAATGTGTATTAGTTTAATTAAAACCGGATATTTAACCGGGTTAGACACACAGTCCAGCGGTGGACTGTGTGCAACATAACACGCACGTCCTGAGTTCGAATCGCACATGTTACCGACTTTCAGAAATAAAACCAATCCTTTTTAAAGCCTATTCAGATCATCCTTCAACATGTATATAAATATAATATAATTCAGTATATAAACAGGTTAGACACACAGCTCAACTGGTTGGGCTGTGTGCACGTGAACTGAAGAGCGCGAGTTCGACTCTGGATACCTAAACCGGGTTGGCAATTTATGAAACTTTTTTTTAATAAAAATAAATAAGGTCAAAGTTAATTAGTATATATATATATAATTAAAACAGAGAATATTTCGGGTTAGACACGTAGCTCAGTTGGTAGAGCTGCGTGCACGTGTACGAGAGGTCCCGAGTTCGAACCTCACTCAGCACATAATTAAACACAGTCCGACCGGTCAACGGTCAACAGTCAAAAAAAAGTCAACCTTTTTATTTCTTTTTATTTATTTATTTAATTGGAAAATTATTTAAAAATACTTAAAAATAAGATTATTAAAGTTAGAAAATTTCCTTAAACTCACAGAAAATAAATCTAACAATCCCATTAAGAGCACTAATTAAAAATATTAATCTCAAATAAAATTTATTTATTTACCGAATCATTTCGTTATTATTTAGGTTAGTTTTTCCCTCGTCGGTTGAATCATAATACTCGTGCGCATTCATCGTCATCAAGGAACGCACCCTCAAGGCAACTCAAGACACACGAGAAGAACTACACCACTCATGACCTTGAACTTGGAGCCGTTGTATTCGCTCTTAAGATATGGAGACATTATCTTTATGGTATGAAGTGTGAAATATACACTGACCACAAGAGTCTTCAACATATCTTCAATCAGAAAGAGTTAAATATGAGGCAACGAAGATGGGTCGAACTTCTAAATGATTACGACTGTGAAATCAAATACCACCCTGGTAAAGCAAATGTGGTGGCTGATGCACTTAGTCGAAAGGGTTATGCGAACTCCATTCATATTCTATGTTCGCAAATTATAACCAAAATTAAGGATCAAATTCGAGAAGCTCAACACGTTTCAATAACAGAGGAAGATGTACAAAAGGAGATGTCCTGTGGAGCCGAGCTAAAGCTGGAAACTAAATCTGATGGTATTTTGTATTACCTAGATCGTATATGGATTCCTAACCATATCAATCTTCGTGAAACACTCATGCATGGAGCCCACAAGTCGCGATATTCTATACACCCAGGAGCCGATAAGATGTATCAAGACCTACGGTACACCTATTGGTGGCCTGGAATGAAGAAAGATATTGCTGTTTTTGTTTCCAAGTGTCTCACTTGTTCTAAAGTAAAGGCTGAACACCAAAGACCCTTAGGACTTCTGGTCCAACCAGAAATACCTGTCTGGAAGTGGGAAAATATAACCATGGATTTCATTACCGGGTTACCTCGCACTTCTAGTGGGTATGACACTATATGGGTGATTATAGACCGACTCACAAAATCAGCTCACTTTATTCCTATTCGAGAAGATTTCAAGAACGAAAAGCTTGCTCGTATTTATATCAGCGAAATCGTCAGCCGTCATGGAGTTCCATTAAGTATTATTTCTGATCGTGATGGTCGTTTCACCTCACGGACATGGCAGGCAGTACAATCCGCTATGGGCACTCGACTAGATCTCAGTACCGCCTATCATCCCCAAACTGATGGACAGTCTGAGCGCACCATTCAAACCCTTGAGGATATGCTTAGAGCATGTGTCATAGACTTCAAGGGAAATTGGGACGCCCACCTACCATTAGTCGAATTTTCGTACAACAACAGTTATCATTCTAGCATCAGCATGGCACCTTTTGAAGCTTTATATGGTCGAAAGTGTCGATCTCCTGTTTGTTGGCACGAAATTGGGGAAGCTCAAATTACTGGTCCGGAATTAATCCAAGAAACAACAGATAAGATTCATCAAATCCGAAACAATCTTCTAGCGGCTCAAAGTCGTCAAAAGAGTTACGCAGATAAACGACGGAAGCCCTTGGAGTTTAGCGTTGGTGATCATGTGCTTTTAAAAGTGTCACCGTGGAAGGGAGTAGTTCGTTTTGGTCAAAAGGGAAAGCTAGCACCACGTTACGTAGGACCTTTCAAGATACTCGAAAGAGTAGGTCCTGTAGCTTACAAGCTTGACCTACCGGAAGAACTCGACAGAATTCATCCCACATTCCACGTGTCGAACTTGAAGAAGTGCCTCGCTGATGAGAATCTTCATATTCCACTGGAGGATATTCAGATTGATGAATCCATGCATTTTATCGAAAGGCCAGTAGAGATTATGGACTACGGAGAAAAGCGTCTACGTCGAAGTCGCATTCCTATTGTTAGGGTACGCTGGGAGTCGAAACGGGGACCTGAGTTTACTTGGGAACGTGAAGACTCAATGCGTGAAAAATACCCTCATCTTTTCCCTACTACATCAACTGTTTGAATTTCGGGACGAAATTCCTAAAAGTAGGGGATACTGTAACATTTGTATAAATCGGGTCTCCAAAACCCGCTCCGTTTTGTAATCAAATACCAAGTTACGAAATTTCATTAAGTATTTATGAGTATTTTGAGTTTAAACGTTACATAATTAATATATAAACTAAACTATAAAAATTATATTTGATAAAAAGTTAAAATAAAATAAATAAAAAATAGTTGGAGCTGACCGGACTCGAACCCGGGTCAACTGCCTCCAACGATTTATCTTTCCGTCTCCAAACCACTCCGCCACCAATTGTTTTCTGTTAGTATTATGAAAACAATTAAATTTTATACGCAAACTCGGATTAACGGTTAATGATATCTGAATAACGGAAAATCGGTAAGCCAAATCGCCAAATCAGTTTTCGTTCGTTTAGTTAACTTATAACCGACGCATATCGGTTTCTAATTAAAGTTCAGATTGAATGAACTTCAAGTTTTGGGTTTTGAAACCGAAAGACATTCAAGCTTCAAATAATTCTGATTCCAATCATTTATACGATTCAGAACTGTCTCAAATACACTCCAAACCCTTTTCGTCACGTTTTCAAGTCTTTTGAGCACAAGAAAATTGTCGCCGGAATTCTCTGCAACTCTCGCCGGAAAACCGTGTTCAACTCAAACCAGTAAGATTTTACTCTCTTGCTGTTTCAATCTATTGTTAGGACACTACTAACATTATTCCGTCACTCAAAGTCAGTCACAGAAGACTTTGCTGGATTTCTGGTTTCGCCGGAGAAATTCTGGAATTTGCCGGAACCACGCTAGTTGACGGTAAACACATTCAATCGTGCTAATAATCCATGTACTCTGGTTCAATTTCAAATCTAATTCTTTAATTCTGTTGATTAGCCCCTCTCAGCCGAAGTTTCAATAACAGAGTTGCCTGTTCTCGCCGGACTTCCTGAAGAAGACGACCTGTCCAGTATTTCTTTTCCCCAAACTGTTCGGTTTGTTCATTCAAAGTAGTAGTCATGTTATTTAAGTAGTAGAACCCTGAACCAGTGGTCTGTGTAAAAAAACCGGTAATTATAGTGAAGAAGACGAACATAAAAACGGGTTAAGAGTAAATAAAATTCGGATAGTTAACGGGTTAGACACACAGTCCAGCGGTGGACTGTGTGCAAAGTTTATATACGAGTCCCGAGTTCGATCCTTACTACACACACACTGCGTAATAACATTCCCTTTTTATTCATAAAACTAACCGGGTTAGATTGAGTAGTTGTTAAGTATAATATAATTCAAGAATATAACCGGGTTAGACACACAGTCCAGCGGTGGACTGTGTGCAACACAAACTGCACGTCACGCGATCGAGTCCCGACACAAACACCGGTTCAATGAGAATAAAACGTTTTGTAAAATAAAGGAATTTTCGGTAAATTCGAATAAGTGTATTAATATAATTAAAACTAGATTTCTAACGGGTTAGTCACGTAGCTCAGTTGGTAGAGCTACGTGCGCGTGAACGGAAGGTCACCGGTTCGAATCCCGCTCGGCGCAAGAATTATCGCTGACCGAACCGGTCAACGGTCAACGGTCAACGGTCAAACAGTAAAAAAATATTATTTTTTTTAAATAATTATTTGTTTTATTTAAATTAAAAATCAATTAAAAATACTTAAAAATAACATTTTTAAGGATAGAAAATAGCCATAAACTCACAAAAATATATCTAAAAATCCCATTAAAAATCTTTAATAAAATCCATCCATTTAATATATTTTTCCTATTATTATTTAGGTCAGTGATTCCTCGTTAACTCGCTTCGTCTAAATCGTGCGCATCTCACCAACTCAAATCCAACGCACCCAATGTGAGTGAACCCTTCAAATTCCCCGTTTTAATCACATTTTTGGGGTGTATCATGTGTCTTGTTCATTTACTTATTATAACTAAGTTATTGTGCATATATCATATCATGACATGTGTGTTAGTTGTTGCTGTTAAGTAGTTAGTATTGTTTGCAAGTTATTATTTCAGTACATGCAATTGCTGAGGCCGTAGCTCCCCATCCCTCGAGGTTGAGTTTGATCCCCATTCTATTATGCGGTTGATCAGGGCGTGCCCGCACGATCGGCTCCGTTTGATTGAGCCTTGATCGGTCATTTATTCTCATTTCAGTACATGCAATACGCTCGGCTCCGTTTGATTGAGCCTTGAGTGCACAAATTTATTTACATTTCCAGTTCATGCAATACGCTCGGCTCCGTTTGATTGAGCCTTGAGCGCACAGTTCAATTTACATTCTCAGTTCATGCAATACGATCGGCTCCGTTTGATTGAGCCTTGATCTCACAGTTCATTTATGTTAATTATCATATGATGTTGGTATGTTCATGTATGTTATCGATTGTTAATGTATGTTATAATTGTAACCGATGTTGCCATTGCTTGATTTCATACATATGCTCTTTTATGATTATGCACAATATTTTATTGATAAACTAACCAGAAAATCATTATTAAATGTTTATCTATAAGGTTCACTCGCCAACTTATGTTGACCCAAAAACCTCCCATTTTACACATGATACAGGTGAACCAGCAGCAGCTAGGAACACGTAGGACCTGGATTAGAAGAAATAAAATGATTTAGTGTTTGGATTATTATGTTTGGTTATTTTCCTTTGTAATGAATGAACATGTTTGAAGGTTTGAGAAATGTAACTTTGACTTCATTTAATTATGAAACATAATAGTAAATGTTATGTGCTTTGGTGATAACCCAATTATGCCCCGACTATTATTTCCGCTGCTGGTCGGGGTGTGACAGATTGGTATCAGAGCCATGACTATAGGGATATAGGATAGGTTATTAGACCCTTAGAGCCTATACTATAGTCGATTAGAAACTTATAAGAATTTTGTGTGTTATATGCCAAATTTCATGATGTTTATATGTTTATGTTAAAATGTTACATTTGATATTGTTCAAGCATGTTCATAAGTATGTATTATCAAATAATGCCTATCATGAAATCGTATGATCATAATATATCACATCCATGCAAGCACACACCACATCATGATTGATTTTACAACGATTTTCGTGTTTTCAAATCTCATCAAAGTGAGTTCTCATGACGGGCATGTAGTAACTGGAAGGGTACTAGTACCGGTAGTCGGGACGTCCTGTCTAGGCTGGCATTCGTATAAATCCAAATAAAGGACCAGTTTGCCTACCTGGGGACCAACGATGAGAGTACGAAATACCTATTAGGCCAAAGCATGCTATACCAAACGTCGTGAGAGCTAATCCCACTTTGAGTTGTCATTGTGTCTACACCTGGACACGTTCCGACCAAACATCTCATGAACATATTTTGTGGTTAGCATTCGGGGGATGCGAGTGTTAAATTGCCAATACTAATGTGAATCCTACCAAACCAATAGCCATGGGGGCCCACATGACTATATAGGTGAAGGTATGGGGGACATTTGAGGCCAACATAAGCGAACCCAAGACATCCTTCGGATGTAGTTGCATTATTGATATTTATGTTATTCTCATTTTTTTTAAGACACATGACACCTAAAAGATACCATAAACTCACAATCTTCTCATTTTATGATCCTGTAGATGTCGTATAGATCGCATCGAAGGAGTAGGAAATCGGAAAAGTCTCAGGAACGATTGGCCACTCATATCGCCAACCAAATGGCCACGATATTACCTGACATCGTAGTACAAGTACAACAAGCTCTTGCTGCAAATCCTACTAACCCTCCTCAACAACAGGACCAGGTCATCAACGACCCTCCTACCAGCAAATGCACCTACAAACATTTTAAGTCTTGCGATCCCCCAAAATTCGAAGGGACTGAGGGAGTCACTGCTCTCCAGCGTTGGTTCGAGGAGATGGAAAACGTTTTCTTAAACTACGATTGTCCGGAGGATCGCAAAGTTCGTTATGCCACCGGGAGATTACTCGGTGTAGCTCTCACTTGGTGGAATACCGAGAAGGGAAAGAGGGGAACGGAAGATGCGATGGCCTTAACTTGGGAGGAGTTAAGGGAAATCATGACTAGGCGATTTTGTCCTAGGAGTGAGATTAAGAAATTGGAAGATGAATTTCATGCCCTAAAGCAAAAAGATGGTGATCACACTACTTACAACAAACGGTTCTTGGAGTTGAACCAGATGGTACCAAACTTATTCACTCCAACCTACCGTCTGATCGAACATTACATTCGAGGACTTCCCTCGAAAATCCAAGATTCGGTCCTCAGCGTTTCACCGGTAACACTAGAAGCTGCCATGGAATTGGCGACAGAACTGACCGAAAACCGAATTCGTAATGGGAAGTTCAAGGAGGAAAAGAAGAAAACCCCTGCTGAGGGACAAACCTCAAACCACCACACTCCTTCCTCTAAATTTGCTAACAAGAGGAAGCGTAACAACAGGAACTTTGCAGTCACCCACACCAACACCCCTGTTCCTGCTGCACCCATCACTCAAGCCACTCCTCCACCCGCGCCATACAAAAGACCATACACAGGACCACTACCAAAATGTAACCGTTGTCAGTATCACCACTCCCCTGACTATCCTTGCCAATACTGTACCAGCTACGGTCGCGCTGGACACATTGTACAACACTGCCGCGCACCTCAGCGAACAAACCGCCACCAACCTATAACCCAAACCCACCAACAATTTATGGGTCAAGCCCAACAACAACAACCATTTCCACCCACTCAACATTTAGCCCAAACATACTATCAACCCAACTACCCTATGGGTCAACCTATGCGGGCATGTTTCAATTGTGGGGATCCAAGTCATTTCAGGAACTCATGTCCAAGACTAGTCAATATTATTCATGCTCAGGCCCAAGCCAACCCTGTGAACCAAGCAAACCAAGCTCCTCCACCTGCTAGAGGAAGGGCTTTCAATATTAACGCAAACCAGGCCAGGGCTGACGGCAATGTGGTCAACGGTACGTTTTTTATAAATGGTAGATATGCCTCTATGTTATTTGATACTGGTGCGGATAGAAGTTTCGTGTCATTAGAGTTTGAACCTATCTTAAGTAAAAATCGAGATAAGCTCGCGGAATCCATAACAGTGGAAGTTGCAGATGGAAAACCAGTTTCGTTAAACTCTATTTTACGCAACTGTACGCTCACCCTAAACGACCACGATTTCTCGGTCGATCTTATTCCTATGAAGCTGGGAAGTTTCGACATCATAGTCGGAATGGATTGGCTCAGTCAGCATAATGCGGAAGTTGTATGTCGTGAGAAATTTATTCGTATTCCTCTTTCAAACGGTCAGACTCTTCGAATTATTGGAGAAACCTCGGCGAAAGAACTCAACTTAATGTCTTGCCTTCAAGCTCAAAAATACCTTCGCAAGAATTATGTCGCGTTTTTAGCCCATATCATCAAGAAGGGAACCGCAGAAAAGAAACTTGAAGATATTCCTGTTGTAAAAGATTTTCCACAAGTTTTCCCTGACGACATTTCAGGACTTCCTCCAATCAGAGATGTCGAATTTCGTATCGATCTTATACCTGGTGCTACACCAGTGGCAAAATCTCCATATAGGTTAGCCCCCTCTGAAATGCAAGAGCTAGCCAGTCAATTGCAAGAGTTGACTGACAAGGGATTTATACGCCCCAGCTCATCGCCTTGGGGTGCACCTGTACTTTTTGTAAAGAAGAAGGATGGATCTTTTCGCATGTGCATCGATTACAGAGAGCTCAACAAGTTAACTATCAAAAATCGATATCCTTTACCTCGTATAGATGACCTTCTTGACCAACTACAAGGTGCCAGTTGCTTTTCGAAAATCGACCTTCGATCGGGCTATCATCAGCTTAGGGTGCATGAAGAAGACGTCCCTAAAACTGCTTTTCGAACTCGATATGGTCACTATGAATTCATGGTTATGCCGTTTGGATTAACCAACGCACCAGCTGTTTTCATGGACCTAATGAATAGAGTCTGCAAACCTTACCTTGATCGATTTGTTATTGTGTTCATTGACGATATTCTTATCTATTCAAAATCCAAAGCTGATCATGAGCGTCATCTGCGACTTGTTCTTGCACTTCTAGAAAAGGAAAAGCTTTATGCCAAGTTCTCTAAATGTGAATTTTGGTTAAAAGAGGTGCAATTTCTTGGGCATGTAGTCAATGACAAAGGAATACATGTGGACCCATCAAAGATCAAAGCAGTTCAGGAATGGTAAGCTCCACGTACGCCAACTGAAGTAAGGTCTTTTCTTGGACTTGCTGGTTACTATCGTCGATTCATTTCAAACTTCTCTCGCATTGCGGTGCCACTCACGGCTTTAACCCATAAAGGGAAACCATTTGTATGGGGGCCCAAGCAAGAAGAAGCTTTTCAAACTCTCAAGCGAAAACTTTATGATGCACCAATCCTCACTCTTCCTGAAGGTTGTGATGATTTTGTAGTCTATTGCGACGCGTCAGGACAAGGGTTAGGTTGCGTTCTCATGCAAAGAGGAAAGTCATAGCTTATGCCTCAAGGCAACTCAAGACACACGAGAAGAACTACACCACTCATGACCTTGAACTTGGAGCCGTTGTATTCGCTCTTAAGATATGGAGACATTATCTTTATGGTATGAAGTGTGAAATATACACTGACCACAAGAGTCTTCAACATATCTTCAATCAGAAAGAGTTAAATATGAGGCAACGAAGATGGGTCGAACTTCTAAATGATTACGACTGTGAAATCAAATACCACCCTGGTAAAGCAAATGTGGTGGCTGATGCACTTAGTCGAAAGGGTTATGCGAACTCCATTCATATTCTATGTTCGCAAATTATAACCAAAATTAAGGATCAAATTCGAGAAGCTCAACACGTTTCAATAACAGAGGAAGATGTACAAAAGGAGATGTCCTGTGGAGCCGAGCTAAAGCTGGAAACTAAATCTGATGGTATTTTGTATTACCTAGATCGTATATGGATTCCTAACCATATCAATCTTCGTGAAACACTCATGCATGAAGCCCACAAGTCGCGATATTCTATACACCCAGGAGCCGATAAGATGTATCAAGACCTACGGTACACCTATTGGTGGCCTGGAATGAAGAAAGATATTGCTGTTTTTGTTTCCAAGTGTCTCACTTGTTCTAAAGTAAAGGCTGAACACCAAAGACCCTTAGGACTTCTGGTCCAACCAGAAATACCTGTCTGGAAGTGGGAAAATATAACCATGGATTTCATTACCGGGTTACCTCGCACTTCTAGTGGGTATGACACTATATGGGTGATTATAGACCGACTCACAAAATCAGCTCACTTTATTCCTATTCGAGAAGATTTCAAGAACGAAAAGCTTGCTCGTATTTATATCAGCGAAATCGTCAGCCGTCATGGAGTTCCATTAAGTATTATTTCTGATCGTGATGGTCGTTTCACCTCACGGACATGGCAGGCAGTACAATCCGCTATGGGCACTCGACTAGATCTCAGTACCGCCTATCATCCCCAAACTGATGGACAGTCTGAGCGCACCATTCAAACCCTTGAGGATATGCTTAGAGCATGTGTCATAGACTTCAAGGGAAATTGGGACGCCCACCTACCATTAGTCGAATTTTCGTACAACAACAGTAATCATTCTAGCATCAGCATGGCACCTTTTGAAGCTTTATATGGTCGAAAGTGTCGATCTCCTGTTTGTTGGCACGAAATTGGGGAAGCTCAAATTACTGGTCCGGAATTAATCCAAGAAACAACAGATAAGATTCATCAAATCCGAAACAATCTTCTAGCGGCTCAAAGTCGTCAAAAGAGTTACGCAGATAAACGACGGAAGCCCTTGGAGTTTAGCGTTGGTGATCATGTGCTTTTAAAAGTGTCACCGTGGAAGGGAGTAGTTCGTTTTGGTCAAAAGGGAAAGCTAGCACCACGTTACGTAGGACCTTTCAAGATACTCGAAAGAGTAGGTCCTGTAGCTTACAAGCTTAACCTACCGGAAGAACTCGACAGAATTCATCCCACATTCCACGTGTCGAACTTGAAGAAGTGCCTCGCTGATGAGAATCTTCATATTCCACTGGAGGATATTCAGATTGATGAATCCATGCATTTTATCGAAAGGCCAGTAGAGATTATGGACTACGGAGAAAAGCGTCTACGTCGAAGTCGCATTCCTATTGTTAGGGTACGCTGGGAGTCGAAACGGGGACCTGAGTTTACTTGGGAACGTGAAGACTCAATGCGTGAAAAATACCCTCATCTTTTCCCTACTACATCAACTGTTTGAATTTCGGGACGAAATTCCTAAAAGTAGGGGATACTGTAACATTTGTATAAATCGGGTCTCCAAAACCCGCTCCGTTTTGTAATCAAATACCAAGTTACGAAATTTCATTAAGTATTTATGAGTATTTTGAGTTTAAACGTTACATAATTAATATATAAACTAAACTATAAAAATTATATTTGATAAAAAGTTAAAATAAAATAAATAAAAAATAGTTGGAGCTGACCGGACTCGAACCCGGGTCAACTGCCTCCAACGATTTATCTTTCCGTCTCCAAACCACTCCGCCACCAATTGTTTTCTGTTAGTATTATGAAAACAATTAAATTTTATACGCAAACTCGGATTAACGGTTAATGATATCTGAATAACGGAAAATCGGTAAGCCAAATCGCCAAATCAGTTTTCGTTCGTTTAGTTAACTTATAACCGACGCATATCGGTTTCTAATTAAAGTTCAGATTGAATGAACTTCAAGTTTTGGGTTTTGAAACCGAAAGACATTCAAGCTTCAAATA
Organism: Scalesia atractyloides; assembly: GCA_947069175.1. NCBI lineage: Eukaryota > Viridiplantae > Streptophyta > Magnoliopsida > Asterales > Asteraceae > Scalesia > Scalesia atractyloides. Next base: position 76,723,264 of record CAMTDV010001633.1, on the reverse strand, counting down.
ATTCTGATTCCAATCATTTATACGATTCAGAACTGTCTCAAATACACTCCAAACCCTTTTCGTCACGTTTTCAAGTCTTTTGAGCACAAGAAAATTGTCGCCGGAATTCTCTGCAACTCTCGCCGGAAAACCGTGTTCAACTCAAACCAGTAAGATTTTACTCTCTTGTTGTTTCAATCTATTGTTAGGACACTACTAACATTATTCCGTCACTCAAAGTCAGTCACAGAAGACTTTGCTGGATTTCTGGTTTCGCCGGAGAAATTCTGGAATTTGCCGGAACCACGCTAGTTGACGGTAAACACATTCAATCGTGCTAATAATCCATGTACTCTGGTTCAATTTCAAATCTAATTCTTTAATTCTGTTGATTAGCCCCTCTCCGCCGAAGTTTCAATAACAGAGTTGCCTGTTCTCGCCGGACTTCCTGAAGAAGACGACCTGTCCGGTATTTCTTTTCCCCAAACTGTTCGGTTTGTTCATTCAAAGTAGTAGTCATGTTATTTAAGTAGTAGAACCCTGAACCAGTGGTCTGTGTAAAAAAACCGGTAATTATAGTGAAGAAGACGAACATAAAAACGGGTTAAGAGTAAATAAAATTCGGATAGTTAACGGGTTAGACACACAGTCCAGCGGTGGACTGTGTGCAAAGTTTATATACGAGTCCCGAGTTCGATCCTTACTACACACACACTGCGTAATAACATTCCCTTTTTATTCATAAAACTAACCGGGTTAGATTGAGTAGTTGTTAAGTATAATATAATTCAAGAATATAACCGGGTTAGACACACAGTCCAGCGGTGGACTGTGTGCAACACAAACTGCACGTCACGCGATCGAGTCCCGACACAAACACCGGTTCAATGAGAATAAAACGTTTTGTAAAATAAAGGAATTTTCGGTAAATTCGAATAAGTGTATTAATATAATTAAAACTAGATTTCTAACGGGTTAGTCACGTAGCTCAGTTGGTAGAGCTACGTGCGCGTGAACGGAAGGTCACCGGTTCGAATCCCGCTCGGCGCAAGAATTATCGCTGACCGAACCGGTCAACGGTCAACGGTCAACGGTCAAACAGTAAAAAAATATTATTTTTTTTAAATAATTATTTGTTTTATTTAAATTAAAAATCAATTAAAAATACTTAAAAATAACATTTTTAAGGATAGAAAATAGCCATAAACTCACAAAAATATATCTAAAAATCCCATTAAAAATCTTTAATAAAATCCATCCATTTAATATATTTTTCCTATTATTATTTAGGTCAGTGATTCCTCGTTAACTCGCTTCGTCTAAATCGTGCGCATCTCACCAACTCAAATCCAACGCACCCAATGTGAGTGAACCCTTCAAATTCCCCGTTTTAATCACATTTTTGGGGTGTATCATGTGTCTTGTTCATTTACTTATTATAACTAAGTTATTGTGCATATATCATATCATGACATGTGTGTTAGTTGTTGCTGTTAAGTAGTTAGTATTGTTTGCAAGTTATTATTTCAGTACATGCAATTGCTGAGGCCGTAGCTCCCCATCCCTCGAGGTTGAGTTTGATCCCCATTCTATTATGCGGTTGATCAGGGCGTGCCCGCACGATCGGCTCCGTTTGATTGAGCCTTGATCGGTCATTTATTCTCATTTCAGTACATGCAATACGCTCGGCTCCGTTTGATTGAGCCTTGAGTGCACAAATTTATTTACATTTCCAGTTCATGCAATACGCTCGGCTCCGTTTGATTGAGCCTTGAGCGCACAGTTCAATTTACATTCTCAGTTCATGCAATACGATCGGCTCCGTTTGATTGAGCCTTGATCTCACAGTTCATTTATGTTAATTATCATATGATGTTGGTATGTTCATGTATGTTATCGATTGTTAATGTATGTTATAATTGTAACCGATGTTGCCATTGCTTGATTTCATACATATGCTCTTTTATGATTATGCACAATATTTTATTGATAAACTAACCAGAAAATCATTATTAAATGTTTATCTATAAGGTTCACTCGCCAACTTATGTTGACCCAAAAACCTCCCATTTTACACATGATACAGGTGAACCAGCAGCAGCTAGGAACACGTAGGACCTGGATTAGAAGAAATAAAATGATTTAGTGTTTGGATTATTATGTTTGGTTATTTTCCTTTGTAATGAATGAACATGTTTGAAGGTTTGAGAAATGTAACTTTGACTTCATTTAATTATGAAACATAATAGTAAATGTCATGTGCTTTGGTGATAACCCAATTATGCCCCGACTATTATTTCCGCTGCGGGTCGGGGTGTGACATAACCAATATAATAAATTCGTTCAAATGTTTTCATAAGATTCACTCGCCAACTTATGTTGACCCAAAACCCTATTTTTACACATGATACAGGTGATCCAGTTGAGAAAAGAAACACGTAGGATGGCCTAGAAGAATAAACAAGTTAATGCTTTGGAATGGACATTTAGTTTAGTTTCCCTTTGTAATTGTATGATTTTTGTTTAATACTTTAGTTTCTAATGAAAGTGTATTTGAACTTGTTATGCTTGTATGTCTATTGTAACTTCTTCTTTAAAGAGAAATAATAAATATGAAACTTTATAGTAAATGTCATGAGCTTTGATGAAAACCCAATCATGCCCCGACTACCATTTCCGTTGCGGGTCAGGGTGTGACAGATTGGTATCAGAGCTTTTGACTATAGGGATATAGGATAGGTTATTAGACCCTTAGAGCCTATACTATAGTTGATTAGATTTTAATTGTTTATATGGTTACATGCAAACTCATGATGTTTATTTGTTTGGTATTTATTACACACACAAATGCATGCAAACACTTCCACTATCATATTGTGTGATACTTAATGAGTTATACTTATTGTCAAACATAACAAGCTTACATATACATTCATCACGCATATTTCAATGTTCACATATTCAAATCATCCTCATATTTCCTTTATTCAATATTTTGTCGCATTTTTCGTTTTTCAATCCCATCAAAGTGAGTTCTACGACGGGCATGTAGTAACTGTAAGGGTACAAGTACCGGTAGTCGGAACGTCCTGTCTGGGTTGGCATTCGTATAAATCCAATATAACGGACCAGTTTGCCTACCTGGGGACTAACGATGAGAGTACGAAAGACCTATTAGGCCAAAGCATGCCACACCAAACGTCGTTCGAACTAATCCTACTTTGAGTTGTCATTGTGTCCATACCGGGACACCCTCCGACCTTATACTTTGCTGTCATGTTTTACGATTTTCATTCGGGTGGCGCAAGTGTTGACAGGCCAACTCCAATATGAACCCTACCAAAGCCCAGTAGTCATGGGGGCCCACATGACTACCAAGACCAAGTAAGGGGACATATGGGAGCCCAAACATGAGCAAAGCCCAAGACATCCTATGGATGTAGTAAATTTATTATTCTTCATTTGTTTTATGAATGTTCATTTCTAAATACGACACATGACACCTAAAACGTCAAACTCATACTCTCGATACGTATTCCTTGTAGATGTCTTCTAGTCTCTCTCGTAGAAAAATGAGATCAAGAAAATCCCGCGAGCGCATGGCTGCCCAAATCACTCAACAAATGGCTGCCGTAATACCCAACATCGTAGTTCAGTTCAACAAGCCCTTACCGCTAATCCCGTCAACCCAATCAATCAAGAAGATCAAAGTGTTGTCAACCCTCCCCCAAATACCACTAAATGCACCTTCAAGCATTTCAAATCCTGTGACCCTCCAAAATACGATGGGACTGAAGGTGTCACCGCTCTCCTTCATTGGTTTGAGGAGATGGAAAATTTCTCAATTGCGACTGCCCCGATGATCGCAAGGTGCGATATGCTACCGGTCGTTTGTTTGGAGTAGCACTTACATGGTGGAATACAGAGAAGGCCAATCGAGGTACTGAGAATGCTATGACTTTGACTTGGGAAGAGTTGAGGGAGATCATGACAAGACGTTTATGTCCAAGAAGCGAAATCAAGAAATTAGAAGATGAGTTCTATTCTTTGAAACAAAAGGAGGGCGACCACACCACATACAACAAGAGATTTCTCGAGTTAAATCAGATGGTCCCCAACTTGTTCACTCCCCTCTACCGTTTGATCGAGCACTACATTCGAGGTCTTCCTTCAAAAATTCAAGCCCCTGTAATAAGTACCACACCTGCAACTTTGGAAGCAACAATGGAGTTAGCTACAGAGCTCACCGAAAACCGCATACGGAATAAGAATTTCGCAGAGGAGAAGAAGAAGGATAAAGCATCAACTGAAACCTCAAACCCAACCCAGACCGAATCCCCTCCTCAAACCACTCCTAAGAGAAAACGAGATGAGCATCACCCAAGGCAATCAACCAGCTTCATAAGCCGTACCCCTCCAAGCCATCCCAATCACTCAAGTAGCACCCAACTCTACTTACCCAAATAAGAAACCTTACATTGGACCTCACCCTCAATGAAACACCTATTTTTATCACCATCCATCTACCGTACCTTGTCGACTGTGTGCAAATTGTGGGCGTTATGGTCATTGGAGCAAAACTTGTCGTGCCCCTCAACACCAGGCTTCACCCCCTACCCAAACCATGATCCAATCATATCAACAACCTCAATACCCCATAGTCCCATATGTTCGAGCTTGTTTTAATTGTGGCGACCCTACCCATTTTAGAAACACATGCCCTCGATTGGTTAACATCATAAATGCCCAAGCTCAAGCAAACCCAGTTAACCAAGCAAATCAAGCAAACCCAGCTCCACCACCAGCAAGAGGAAGAGCTTACAACATTAACGCCAATCCTGTTGAAGATAATAACGGCCCAAACGAACCACCCAACTAGCCTTCCCTCACCAAGAGTCAAGACTCAACTCCAACCGTTTAGTTTTAATGTTTTCTTTATGTTATCTCAATCTTTATGTCTCCTAGTTATAAATTGGGAATTTATGTATCCAAGAATTTTAATGCGAATTGATATTACAGTTTTGTTTTATACTCATTGATTTAACATTCATATCATCATACATCTCGACGTATCTCGATCTCATCATTTAAAGAAGTTGGGTTGTGTCTCGCTTTTACATAGACTGGCCCCTTCATCATAACAAACGAGAGAGGTACTGTCATCATTCAGTCATGTATCCTTTCAGATTCGAGACTCAAGTTTTGGCTGTTGTGGTTGTTTGGTAGATTTTAGAGTCACATGGAACTAATTATAACCTACTGACAAAGCCAATGAAAATTTGACAAGAATATGGTGGATACGCCGCTGGTACTTCCTATATATAAGTATTCTTGTCAAAGGATCAAAAGCATTGTCAGGCGGTTATGAGAAGTTCCGTGTAGGTTTAAATATCGTCATGGTTAAAGTTTTTGTTTATAATATAACCTTATCTTTTCAAACGTATCAATTCCCTCAAAACTCTTATGCATGAAATCATACATAGTCAATCAACTCTGTTTATCCATGTTCCGCATTCTTATACTTTAGGCATCAAAAAGCGATTCCTGTAGCAGGGTATTCAACCCTTACTAGGAACGTTACCGCCTCAAATAAAAATTTAAACTCTCACTCTCTTCTGAATATGTAATTTTCAAATTAACACATCCTCCCTTCGAGTCAAATATACCACTACTTCAATTTCGGGACGAAATTTCTAAAAGTAGGGGATACTGTAACATTCATCGTAAAAAGGGTTCAAAACCCGCTTCGTTTAATAATCAAACATTCGGTTAAAAGTCCGTTGCGTATTTATCGTGTCGGTTATTTAAAACAATACATAATTAATAAATATTTTAGGATTTAAAAACCATAATTAATAAATAATAAAAATAAGTGAATAAAAAATAAAATGGGACAACCGGGTTTCGAACCCGGGTCACCCACAAGGACAAACACGCAACACACCGCTCCACCGCGCACAGCTTTTGTGATAAACATTAAAACAAATAACATTTATAATAAAACTGAAAGTCAAACCGGTAATCAGCGCGCCCAAATTCGCAGTCGCCGGAAAAGCCGAGATTATCGTGAATTATGACCGTTTCCTTTGACTGAAACGCGTGAACTAATTTCGACATCGGTTATAACCGATGTCTAACCCTCAATTTCAGTCATAACCGCCGGAAAACTTTGACCACGAATCAAGACCCAAATTCGAACCAAATACACCCTGTTCTTCCTTATAAATACCCACCCAAACCTCTGGTAACCTTTTCGCTCAGAGTCGCACTCTCTTCGAAGCTTTAATCCTTCCAGAGCACGTCGCCGGAAATTTCAATTTCGCCGGAATCGCTGAACGGAAAACCGCGATTGTCTTCAGACGGTACAATCATCTAAACTTTTCTTGCTATCTCTCGATTAGTAACCTAATTGCTCAACACAGTAATCAAAACTGTCAAACAGTTTCCCTCAGCCGGAATCCGCGGATCGGAGCCGACGAGACCTTGCCGGAAAACCTGAAGCAAACACGCCGTTCTGATATACCATGTCATTTAATTTCTCTTTTCATTTCAATCAAGTATAAGTTAAGATCAATTAAACAGAACAGTCGGATTTCACTGTTCTGTATTGTTAAGCGAAGAAGACGAAGTTGAGAAATGTGTATTAGTTTAATTAAAACCGGATATTTAACCGGGTTAGACACACAGTCCAGCGGTGGACTGTGTGCAACATAACACGCACGTCCTGAGTTCGAATCGCACATGTTACCGACTTTCAGAAATAAAACCAATCCTTTTTAAAGCCTATTCAGATCATCCTTCAACATGTATATAAATATAATATAATTCAGTATATAAACAGGTTAGACACACAGCTCAACTGGTTAGGCTGTGTGCACGTGAACTGAAGAGCGCGAGTTTGACTCTGGATACCTAAACCGGGTTGGCAATTTATGAAACTTTTTTTTAATAAAAATAAATAAGGTCAAAGTTAATTAGTATATATATATAATTAAAACAGAGAATATTTCGGGTTAGACACGTAGCTCAGTTGGTAGAGCTGCGTGCACGTGTACGAGAGGTCCCGAGTTCGAACCTCACTCAGCACATAATTAAACACAGTCCGACCGGTCAACGGTCAACGGTCAAAAAAAAAGTCACCCTTTTTATTTCTTTTTATTTATTTATTTAATTGGAAAATTATTTAAAAATACTTAAAAATAAGATTATTAAAGTTAGAAAATTTCCTTAAACTCACAAAAAATAAATCTAACAATCCCATTAAGAGCACTAATTAAAAATATTAATCTCAAATAAAATTTATTTATTTACCGAATCATTTCGTTATTATTTAGGTTAGTTTTTCCCTCGTCGGTTGAATCATAATATTCGTGCGCATTCATCGTCATCAAGGAACGCACCCACTGTGAGTGAATCCTTACAAATTCCCCTTTTTATTCATGTTTTGGGGTGTATCATGTGTCGCTTTAATTATTTCGTTTATTCAAACTTGTGCTATTACCATTATATGATCTAAACTTGTGATGTAAATATTGTTTGTTGTGATGTGTGTTTACATTTTGTCAAGTTGCGTGCAAATCATTCATTAGGCCCATCAGTTCCTCGTGGGAGACGAGTTGAACATCGCGTGCCTCATTGTTCATCATTTGGTGTGTGCGTGTGCATTAATTGATATTATGCGTATTGTGATTATGTTGATTGTTGTGATGTGTGTTTACATTTTGTCAAGTTGCGTGCAAATCATTCATTAGGCCCATCAGTTCCTCGTAGGAGACGAGTTGAACATCCCGTGCCTCATTAGATCGGCTCCGTTTAATTGAGCCTTGATCTCATTGTTCATCATTTGGTGTGTGTGCTTGTGCATTAATTGATATTATGTGTTTTGTGATTAAATTTACATTTACGTTTACTCATATGTGGTTATGCACCTTTTTATAACCAATATAATAAATTCGTTCAAATGTTTTCATAAGATTCACTCGCCAACTTATGTTGACCAAAAAACCCTATTTTTACACATGATACAGGTGATCCAGTTGAGAAAAGAAACACGTAGGATGGCCTAGAAGAATAAACAAGTTAATGCTTTGGAATGGACATTTAGTTTAGTTTCCCTTTGTAATTGTATGATTTTTGTTTAATACTTTAGTTTCTAATGAAAGTGTATTTGAACATGTTATGCTTGTATGTCTATTGTAACTTCTTCTTTAAAGAGAAATAATAAATATGAAACTTTATAGTAAATGAGCTTTGATGAAAACCCAATCATGCCCCGACTACCATTTCCGCTGCGGGTCAGGGTGTGACAGATTGGTATCAGAGCTTTTGACTATAGGGATATAGGATAGGTTATTAGACCCTTAGAGCCTATACTATAGTTGATTAGATTTTAATTGTTTATATGGTTACATGCAAACTCATGATGTTTATTTGTTTGGTATTTATTACACACAAAATGCATGCAAACACTTCCACTATCATATTGTGTGATACTTAATGAGTTATACTTATTGTCAAACATAACAAGCTTACATATACATTCATCACGCATATTTCAATGTTCACATATTCAAATCATCCTCATATTTCCTTTATTCAATATTTTGTCGCAATTTTCGTTTTTCAATCCCATCAAAGTGAGTTCTACGACGGGCATGTAGTAACTGTAAGGGTACAAGTACCGGTAGTCGGAACGTCCTGTCTAGGTTGGCATTCGCGTTAAGTGTTCGTTTGGTGATTCGGTTTGTATTATATAGTTATATTAAGCGTTATAACGAAGTATTAAGCGTATTAAATGGTCATATTTACTTAAATTCCACAATTACTCAAAGTTCGATAAGTAAGCGATGAAGTATGCGGCTTTGTTCCCAAGTCTTTCGAGAGTCGCGTTGCAGTATAAGCGAGCAGATAGCCTTGGAAATTTCACGCAAAGTTGTTAGTATTTAGTTTGTGCGAGATAAGCATTGTGTTAATGCGATGTAATGCGTTGTGATGTGATATAGTGCGAAAATATGCGATGTAGCGTAATAAGCGATTTAGATTACATTATGATCTGAATCCCTGGTGCTAGGCGTAACGAGAGTGACGAGCTTGCGAGGAAGCGGGTTGTTACAACCACCCTCCAACACTATCAACCACCTTTCAATCTCTCTAGCCCCCTCTCTCCCCAATCTCTCATACAAATTCAAATCACCGCCACCAACAACCCCTTTTTATTAACCCACCACCCCTACCTAAAAACAACCCCATCCTGGTCACTTCATTCAAAACAGTACAAACAAACCCTCATACGATTCCTACTTTTAATTATTAAACTTGATTTCAAGAAGTCCGATTCTGGATACCACGTCGAATTTGAGCTTGTATCGTTGGACTAGAGTTTATACCACCAGAAAAACATATCGCTACGACCAAAACTATTGTCGATGGGTTCAGACGAACTCCGATTTGGTCTGATAAAACTCTCATTAAGGTGTAGGTGGTGGTTGCCAGATTTTTTGGGCTATGGCGGTTGGCGGTGGTGCTGGTGTGGCGGTCTGGTGGAGCTGTTGTAGACGAAGGGATACGGTGGTGGCGGCGGCTTAGCAAATGGGTGGTGGTGGTTTGGCATGTAAGATAAGAGATTAGAAGAAAAAAGAAAATTGAGATGGATATAGGGTTATTTAAAAGGTGAAATGACGAAATTACTCTTATGTGTAAAGCACGTGATCAGCGTTAATTTAAAAATTAACTAGGTTAGGCCTAAAGGATACAACGTGTTGTATTTTAAAACATAAAGTATAGAACTCATCAATTTTAAATACAAAGGACACCGCCTGAAAATGTATAAAATTAAAGGACAAAACTTGCAATTCACTCTAAAAATAAATAAGTTTTACACACATATTGTTATATATAAATTTATAAAGAAATAAATAATATAGTTAATATAAAATAATTATTAAATAAAACAAGCCAAACTCGACTTTGAGAAATTACCATCGAGCTGAGTCCGCGCTTTAGAAACAAATCTCAAACTAAGCCGAAATCGAGCTTTCATAGGAGCTCGAGCCAAGTCAAGCCTAGGCTCGACTCGTTTGCACCCATTGTAATTACTGTTGATTCTTGGATTCCTTGCAAACCCGGTCCTCTTTTAGTCATCCATAAACCGGTCAGGGTCAGACATTACATGAATTCTTACATAATTTGATAAGCTCTAGCAAGAAAATGTCTTACCTAAAATTTGAGATTTTTTTCAATACACCATAAAGAACAAGTGTTGATGATATATTTTATTCGACAACAACGGTTACGGCTACTCTTTCGTTGCATGATTTAGTTAACTAAACTTTAACTAGGGGGAGAGCTAAAAGGTGTACTGCGAGCAAGGGAGGCGGGATCACTTTTATTATGTAATACATGAGTGATAATTATTGAACCTATAAAAGAACAAATGATTGAGAAGCCAAAATATGCTAATATGATCAAGAATAATTCAACTCATGAAGATCTACTCATCCTAAAGATAGTGAATCTTAAACACTAATAGAAGATATGTTTGATGAAGATAGAAAGTTTGTTTTAAGTTTAAAGCTCTGCTGAAGACTAAAGCACTGATAAGATGACCAAAGATCTGTTTAGCATGGACAAATTTTTGATGAACACAAATAGGGGTTTCCAAGAACGATATTATTATTATAACAGAGTCTGTAAAAGAGTTGTTGGGAGTCTTAGAACAAATGTTAAGGATGACCAGATGTTAAACATCTGAGAATCTTTTATGTTATGAATGTTAGATGTCACCTTCAGGAGTTCAGGGTGACGTCAGCCCTGGTTAATTAATAGATGATTGTACTTCCTATAAATGGATCTTCTCAATTGAAGATCTATTTGATCAATTTTCAACAATCCTTTTGTACGGACAGAATGTTAGGGATCATTCCGAAGAGGAGTGAGATTCATATTTGTAATTGTAATCATTTGATTATATTTGAAATATAGTATGACAAGTTTCCATATTTGTGTTTGTGTTTAATTTTCAATGCATTCATTTTATTCCTTTCATAATTAAACATGATCAAATACACTTCACTGTTTCATTAATAACACACAAATACACACTCGCATTCTAACAACAATAAAGGCAAAAGAGTTGCTTAATGCTAAATTGTTGTCATCATCAAAACAAATGGTCATACAACCAATGGGAGTGATGTTACACGAATCACATGACGTGGCATGACAAAACTTAAAAGATCGACATTGTATTTTGTTGATTAAAAAGCACTAGCTCGAAAGAAAACTAACGATGTGGAATGGAAGTGTTGAGATCATAGCATGGAACAACCAATCAAATGCTTACACGTGTTCTTCAATGTTTATCTATTAAATTTCACCTACTTATGCTAGAAAACATCCATCTTGATGAAGAACGTTTATGTTTCTCACCTTATACAGTCTGTCGTCAAACTTTAGTTGATCATCATCATAGTTAACTTCTTTATATTATATGTTTGTGAAACTACCATAATCAAGTGAAAAGATATTTAAGGATGAGAAAGAAGAAGTGTGAATTCGTGGCTATTTATTTAAATACTCTAAATACGTAACATTTTTAAGCATATAGAGTTGTACATAATGCTTTGTGAGTTTTAAAAAAAAACTTGATTTTTTTTATTTTTAACCCACATGTTTTCACCATTTGCAATTTTAACCTAACATAATTTGTTTTCTTTTTTAATTTTAACTAAACACTTTTCATTATTTGTAATTTAACCTTACAACTTTATACTTTCAACTTTTGTAGTCCCATATACTTTTCATCTTTTGAAAATTTCCGTTTCGTTCTAAATTTTTTCGAGTTAACACAACCCAACGTACATGTGTGGTTCAACGTTTTTACGTTTATTTTTTCCTGTTTTACAGTTTCATCGCAACGCGCAAGTCGTAGGTCGAGTTAGTGTTGATGTTCGCTAGGGGTGACTTGACGTTGGTACTATTTAGCACGGTTTTACGCCCGCCGCAACACGCGGGTGCTTAGTTCTAGTTATTTCTAATTAAAAAAGTGTACAATTGTCATTTCACATAATTTCACCTTACAATAGATATGTCATCAGACATTCGCTAATCATCGTAACCGTCAACTTTTTTTTTAATCCCAACTTAATCGAAGAGAAAGGACATTTAAGGATGGGAAAGAAAAAGTGTGGATTTGTGGTTATTTATGATTTTTACTGAAAAGGTTAATAGTTATTCATCGTCACCTCATCTCACTGTCATCAGGACGATTTAACCATTGATGTTCTGTTACGTACGCTCGAAGATTAGCATGCAGCTCGCAATGGCATAATTTCATTGTAATAGCCAGTGGCGAAGCTTGAGATTTCTGACCGGGGGTTCGAAAGTCACTGAACCTAATATTATACCTCCAAAATTATAAAACCGAGGGGTCGAAAACGTATATACCTAAAAAATTCTATATGAAAACTATATAACGGACACTACTGAGCGAAAAGTTTGGGGGATCGGGCGCCCTCCCAACCCCCAACTAAGCTAAGCCCTTGGTAATAGCTAGTCTATGTTTGATGTTTTATGTGACGTCTGAAGTTGCATGGTATCTTCATCATAGTCTTGACAAATCATTTTCCCCAAATCCGGTGGAGAGTCGGGTGGCAATTCTATTTCTTTTAGGAATATCTGAAATGATGGTTTAAAATTTATAAAGGTATGTAGAAGATATGGTGTGTTTATAATCTTTTTATACCATGGCTCATCCTCGTCATTAAGTTTATATAATCTTTTTATACCATTTTCTAACGTATATGACTTTTCAAAACATAAAACTCTATACTCCTCAAGCATCCTAGTTTCTATCCAAAAACATTTGATATATTCGTATCATTTCAAATATACAAAACTTTGTATCTAATCAGTCATTCCAAATGCTTTACCAGTTCTTTTCTAAAGAATCACCTTTATGCGTGGTTAACTTTATTTCTTTTTTATAAAATTTATATATTATTATTTAGTATGAAAATTTTATTTCTAATCAAGCAATATAAACAAAGATACACCAAGATAAAAAAGTACATTATAGTTCACAAAACTTAGTATGTTATGAAATTTATATGAAAATACAAAAAAAAAAAAAAAAAAACTAGAAAAGAGTGTATTTATATTTAAATCCAATATTGCAAATTATTAAAAAAAGTAGTATTTAAGCACCCCGCGTTGCGGCGGGGGCGTAAAACTGTGCCAAATAGCTCACATCACCGCCAACGCTGAAATCGGGGCGTGTTAATGGGAAAAAGTTAGATCTAAACGTAAAACATAGAAAAATAATAACTAAGTCGATCTAAGATACGTACATTACAGCGAACCTATCAAATGAGAAAAATAGACGACTAAAAAGCGTTGAACCACACACACGTTACGTCACGTTAACTCGCAAAATTGAGAACGAAACGTAAACCGAAATGTAAAAACATTGAAGCACACACGCAAGTTGCGTCAATTTAACTTGCGAAATCTAAAATAAAGCGTAAAACGAAAAATTTGCGAAAAATGTAAAGTATAGGGCGATTAAAGTTGAAAGTAAAAAAGTTGTGAGGTTAAATTACGAAAGATGAAATTTTGTGGGTTAAAAGGAAAAAAATCAAATAGTTGTGTGTTAATAGTAATTTTTTAAATACTTTTGGGTTAAAAATAAAATGCCAAGTTTTTTTTAAAAAAAAACTCCCCAAAAAATATGTACAACACTTATATGCATAAAAGTGTTGCTTATTTATAAGATATAAATGACATGTTACAGAAATAAATTCATCGTTGTTGCCGCCGCCAAATCATCACTGAAGAAACAACAGAAACAACGATACAGTAAATGAAAAACAATGATCATCAGTAAAGCAAACGATCGCATAAGAAAACATAAACAACAATCATCAAACGATCGCATAGGAAGACATTGTCGTAGATACATTTAAAATTGCAGGTAGATGACTCGTGAAGGTAAACGAAGAAGAAGGACGCTTAAAAGAAAATTAAAGAAACAAATAAAGAAAAAAAATACGTGTAATCAGAAGAACATACAGAAGTGGCAGCTGAAATCTATAGGAACAAACATGCAAAATTAAAAAAAAAAATGACCAAAACCTAGATGCGATAAGTGACAAGTGAAACTTAGAGGAACCAAAAATGCAGATTAAAAAGCTGAAGGACAAAAGTCGGAAGGTGCTTTTTCACCACTAACTTTAGTTTTTAGTATATAGGGTAATAGATGTGTTCACTCTATAACCTTTTTTTTTATCATAGCACAATACTTAATTTACCAAAAAAAATTGTCATATCTTTAAAAATTAAACCACGTTCTTTAATAAAAATTACTTGCTTTTAGAAAAAAAAAAATATATATATAACCAATAAGAATATGCATAGACTTATGTATCATTTTCATTGTTGTTTAAGTTTAATGAATATATTGTTCAACCATATTCTTTATTTCTACGGGTAAGTAGGGTTCTTGAGGTGACACCAAATAGTGCAAATCATTACAGCAACAGGAGAAGGAAGGTGGATAATCAAGATAGATACAAGACTTTAGTAAATACAAGTAACAACTTTGGAAATTTTAGAATTTGAATCATGTTATCTTTGTAAAACCTATTTGAGATCACTAAAAGATTGAATGATTGATTGTATTGATTTCGTGCTATATAAACAATATTCACGTTGTGCACAATGCCAGTGTTTGGTATGAACGAATGGGAAGTAAAATGGAATGACCTATTACGAGTGAATGAAAAAAAAATGTTTGATTGGTCAAGGTATTTCAATCACCATCTCTCAAATTCATTCTATCCACCCCTTGTTTTTTTATTCATTTCATTTTCACTCTCACCCTTCATCACCAACACCACCCACCATCACCACCACCGCAGACACCCGCCATGACCAACTGTTGCCGCCACCATCGACCACCAATGCAGCCGCCCATCGCCACCACCACCGCCACTCGCCGCCGTCATCACCAGCCACCGCCGCAACTCGTCGTTGTCGACCACCACCGCCACCCCGATCATCGCCGTCGCTGCCGACAACCATCACACCCACCCTTCGCGACCGAGCACCGCCGCCACCGACCGTCGCCGCCCTCCACCACCACCACCAATGACCATCATTTTCGCCGCCCTCCATCACCGTCGACCACCGCCGCCGCCACCCATCGCTGTGGACTCTACCACCTGCTTCCCCCACCACCCTCCGTCGTTGCCACCCATCACCAGTTTGATTCCTTCTTTTTTCCCTGCCTACCAAACAACACAAGTTAATGATTCATTTAATTCCCACATGATAACTAAACAAGACTATGGAATCATAATGATCAATTTCATTTCACTGTTTATTCCATTTCCTCGTCTATTGCATTCCCACACACCAAACAGACCCTAAGGACCACACAATTGGAATATAAACTAATCAAAATCTTCCTAACAACATCTCCACCACTAAAAATAGAACGTATTTGAAATTGGGATAGAACACTATTGTAAAGAACATAAACTCCAAATTAATAATAATAAACTGCTTTGATAGCTTAACCTGATCGACATGGGCAGAACTAGACGGGTTCCAAGTTTGAGGGTGATTATATGGCCGGCTAAATTTTACTATTAGTAGACACCCAATGTCATCATTTCCTTCTAGTTTTGAGTCTCAAACTTGTCATTGGTGTGGTGGTTGGGGTTATTGGATTTTAACAATCTCAACTAAAAATCTATTGGCCGTTATTAATCCTAAGGAAATGTTTAAAGACAATCCTAATTTTGAACGTATTTTATTCAAACGGTTCCATACTAACTGAATGTTAACCCAGTTAGTTTTTTTATGATATGCTATACCACAAAAATCTGCCATGTCATTAAAAAGTTAAAGTTTTTGCCACGTCAGCAAAAAATTACAGTTGTTGCCACATAAGAATGCTACGTCATCAAAAAGGTTAAAGTTTTTGCCACATAAGTATGCCACACTATCAAAAAAACTAACTTGGTTAACATTCAGTTAGTATGTTATCATTAGTGAAAAAATACGTTCAAAGTTATGACTATCTTTAAACATTTCCTTAGTTAGGATTACCCGAGCAATAGTGAAAATTATGATTTAAAAAATCCAATAAACCCTAGCAGTTGAAGTCAATGTTAAGATTAATTATATTATGATGTCCTAGGCTACTACTAATCAGACATGTATTTAGTTTCCATCGAAAACACGGAACAACAAAGAAAAATACATATGTGCAAAAATAGGAAATATTACTTGCATTGACATCAAGATTTTCGTCTTGTTTGGCACTCATGGTAGTTACAAGATTTATGTTATGTCAATGTTATTGTACTTTGTCGCATATAAATTAACTTCATGGTACTAAAATGATCTCTGGGAAATCTTGAACAAGCCAGAGATGCAACTACCGCCGTACATATCAGGTCTAACAAATTTTGCGCCGTTTCAGGTTCACGGATCTTCTGAAAGATGGAGGCGCCGGTGTTATGTGGTGTGGAGGTGTTATGGTGGTGGTAGTATGGTGGTGAAAGGTGGATGGTGGTGGTGGTTAAAATTGGAGCCGGTGGAGGGTGGATGTGGGGTTATGGAAAAGAGGATGATGGATGTTTAAGGTTATACACCACGAAAAGACAATTTTACTCTTGAGTTTCTAAGTAAAAAACACAAATATCCAAGTTAACTAACAGTTGACTAACATAAATTAGTGGGAGGGACTTGATTGCGAGCAATCGACAACCACATAGACCAGAATGTTAACTTTTTTAAATGAGGGCTGAAAGTGTAATTTGGTGTAAACTCAGGGACTAAAAATATACTTTACTCTAAAAATGATTATATTATGATGTCATAGCTGCTACTAATCAGACATGTATTCAATTTCCATTGAAAACGGAGCAACAAAGAAATATACATGTATACAAAAATAGTAAGTATACTTGCATTGACATCAAGATTTTCGTCTTGTTTGCCATTCATGGTGGTTACACGATTTATGTTATGTCAATGTTGTTGTACTTTGTCGCATATAAATTAACTTCATTGTACTAAAATGATCTCTGGCCCCGATAACCTATTTGACGTAATTTGTCACACACCAAATATTTCCCAATAGCCAAACAATATCAAAAGTTAAACACCGCGCCTGGAATGAGGAGTGAAAATAAAATTTTATACGTAAATACTCATAAAAAGTAAAATCTCAAAAACATGTCACATTTTTGATGGTACGTCTTAGTCTTGTTAAAGGCGTCAACACACTCGTGACATTCTTGATGGCTATATTGCTCTTTTTTATTGGATTATTGATAACCATCAAAGGTTTTTTTTTAATAAAAACTTACCCTAAATCGTGCATTACTCTAATATGATTCAATAAAAACTAATTGTCGTGATAACCATCGTGCTGGGTTAACAAATTCAATTCATGAACATATACGAACACGACATGTACATTTATTGTGTCAAATACATTGATTGTAACCCAAACACACTTACGTTCGTACGATACCCGTATAACCCATTCATTTAAACAAGTCAAACGAGTTAGACCCGGCTCTAAGTCTTAATCTTTCTTGTTTTTTTGTTTTTTTTTTGTTTTTTTTAATGGTTTACAAATAGGGGTGAAAGTGGTGGGCTATTAAACAAAGCTGCTGAGGAGTCTCTCTTTTTCAGGAGTCTTTCCACATGTTGCTTTCTTTTCTTTCTGTCTTACATCACCATCTGTCTCTATAACCACTCACTCACTCCCACTACCACTGAATTTACAATGAATTCAACAAGACATCCTCATTCTTGTTTCTTCTTTTTACCTCTTTCATAATTCTCTCTCCCCCATTTTCTCTAATGGGAACTTGCTCTTTTTCCATCAAGGTTCAATCTTTATCTACTTTACTCATATTTCTCATCATTTTGAGCTCCACCCATGCAAGGTTTTTGCCTCAAGGTTTGTGGGTCACTTTCTTTTTTCATCCATTTTCCTCATATCTCTCTCTACCCCCCCCCCCCCCTCTCTACATATATATGTGGTCAAGTTAAATGACTTTCTTTTCTTTTCTTTCATTGTTCTTGCAGGTGGGTCAAGTTTCAAGCCAATAGACAAGAATCTCAAGGTGAAACTTCATGAAAAAACTTTTGCTTTGCTACTTGTTGTGTTGTGTTTCAACTTGATTTTGTGGTCAAAAGTCTAAATTTTAAAATGTGAAATTGAGTTGGGTTAGTTGTGGAATGTGGATAATATTGATACCTTTTGATTTATAAATATAAAGTTTGGTTTATTTAAACCAATAACTGTCTAGATAGGTTAATGTTTAGTTTCATATATGAAGTTAAAGTTTAGCATGTTTGACCTTAAAAGTCAAAGAGGGAAATTGATACATCATGAATTTTTTATTAGAAAGAGTATTTGATATGCAAATTTATGGAGTTTGTTTCAAGTGTAATCATTGTAGCCAGCCACAAGTCACAAGACTTCCTTAAAAAAAGATTATATCATGTTTTTAATTTGTTTATTTATTGGGAACTCAAGTACTAAGTTAAGCTGGACCACAAAAGTCAATGAACTTTATTATTTATTTTTTTTTGTTAAACTTCAACAAATTATAATTTAATTTTTTCTTTTTTAAACTTCAACAAACTGAGTTTAACTTCTCTTAAACATACATCTATATATTTGAATATATAGAAGTTTTTCTGTTAAAAAAATTATGTCCTATAATATCAGCTGATTCCGCTGGTGGCACAAAAATATATCTAATATTTGTTAACCGTGGTTGGTTAAAAAAGTTAATGAAAACCATTGATTTTAGAAAATAAATAAATAACAGCCCAAACCATCTAACTAAACTTTTTATGTACGGTTTGGTGGTCCGACCGGTTCTACCAAGCCAACCGGTTTGATTTTATCGTTTTCAAAAACTGTCATCAAAACCAACTGAACCGACCCGAACCGATTCAAACGGCATTGGTACTAATTTAATTCTATCTGAATATTTTGATTGAAATGGATTGGTGTAGATGGAAAGAAGAAATCTTTTGATTGGATCAAGACCACCAAGATGTGAGAAGAGATATTGTATAAACTGTGGTCATTGTGAGGCAGTGCAAGTCCCTATTGTACCAAAAATCATTAACACAACTCAACAAGCATCAAGTACAACCACTAAATACATACTTAACTCAAGAGGTGATGATCTCTCAAACTACAAACCCATGTGTTGGAAATGCAAATGTGGAGATTTTATGTTCAACCCTTGATCCATATAATAACACAAGTATGTTTTTTATTTTATTTTTATTTTTACCTTTTTGTATGAAGAAGAAAAACATCATAGTTTTCTTCAAAATGTTAATAGTAACTAGTTTTTGCCCAGCCTACATTGCGGGCCACTAAGCCGAATATTTATCTCTCATAACATTTACGTCTGTGTTTCGGTTACTTGTACATACTAATAATAACACCATCTCAAAAAAGCTTAAATTGAGTCAACAAATTCAAACAAAACACTATCATACTTTTGCTATAAAAAAATTTAAAACGTTGGAAAGACTATAATTTTAAACTGGGGGCAAAATCGTAATTTTTCAGCACAAATAAAGCATGTGCCAGGGTCAGGCACGAATAAAAATTATATTGAGCCAACCAATTAAAACAAAACACTACCATAGTTTTGTCAAAGAAAAAAAATAAAAACGAACGAATGACTGTAGTTTTACACTGGGGGCAAAATCGTAATTTGACAGAAAAAAAAAAAAACAAAAATCAACGGAAAACTGTAAATTTAAACCGGAAAAATCACAATTTTGCTGGACCAGAAGTGTCAGACAGCTGCCTGACACTAATCACCCATTGTAGTATATATAAATATGAATATTATTAGTCACGTATTATTGTTATTATTTGAAAATTTGGTGGTTGGTTATTTGATTGTACAAGAATGAATGCATTAGGTACAAGATGTAATGCAAAAAGTACAAACTTAGAAGAAAGGTGGGGTAGGGTGTGATGGGGTGGTCATGTGTGGTGTCAGTTGGGGTTGCAGGTTTAAGTATCTTGCAAGATTTCCCTATATTATTTGCTGAAAAGAATTTCCTCGGTCTCAAAAGGTGAGGGTGTAAATAATGAGGGTACAAGTTGGAGATGCATGAAGGTACAAGTGAAAGATGCATGGATTTACTGGGTCAAACAGATCTCAACTGCTGCTGATTTTGTGCACATGATAGGTTTTTTTGTACACTGCTGCTGCCTTTGGATGATTATCGAAACCATTCCTCGGATGGGACCCACTTTTGTATTTTCTAGTGTTCTTTAATTCCAGATATTTATATAATAAATAGTTGTTTTACCATACTGTATAATTATTTTACCACTTATGTGCATATGTATGCAAAACTAGGGTTGGAAACGAATCGAATGAACACGAATAAGACTTTGTCTGTGTTCGTTTGTTAAGAAATATATATGTTTATGAACACTTATCGAACGAGATTTTAAGTTCATGTTCGCTTATGTTTGTTTATTATTTTAGGCAATGAACAAAAACGAACGTTAATGAAGCACAAACTAATGTTCATCAACATATATAAAAAAAAACCAACACAAACAAGTGTTCATGAACATAATATATAATATGCTGACACTTATTAAATATTGTATTTATTGGAATTTTGAAGTATTTAAAAATTTATAAAAACTAAAAACACTAATGAACTATCGGATACGTTATCAAACGTTCATGAACATAAATGCATGAACGCGGCATGTGTTCATGTTTATTTATTTAACCAAACGAACGAAATTTATTGTTCGTGTTCGTTTGTTTGATGAATGAACAAACACAAACAAACTTCCCACTGAACGGTTCACGAACTGTTTAACAAACGTTTGGTTCGTTTGCATCCCTATGTATAACATATTCGAGGGTCATGATCGCCATAATGTATAACTATTTTACCACCCACATCCATATGTATGTATAACATGTTCCGAGGGTCTTGAACGCCACTAATTGATCCTCGTGTTGGCTTACCCGGCTTATCCTCTCCTTCTCCCAACAGATATGGCTCTTTTTTCTTCTCTACTCACGATTAGTTCTGAGTGGTGTCCATCCTCACGGGCTTATCTCCTTGACGACGCCCTCTTTCCTCAACATCAAACAAGCGTTCTCACTGCAATTGCCACGTCCTTGATGATGCCGACCGAAAGCAAAAAAATAAGACTAAGCCTTAAAGAAAAGTAGATTAATTTTTGAACGAGACATTACACGAGGAGCCCCTTTTCTTAGGATTTTCTAAAATTCACATATTTTCCTGATTTTCAAAATTATAAATTGACATAAATAATTCAAACTAGCACCATAAATACAAACGATTAAGACATTACACGAGGGGCCCTTTTTATTAGGATTTTCTAAAATTCACATATTTTCCTAATTTTCAAAATTACAAATTGACATAAAAAATTTAAACTAGCACCATAAATACAAACGTAAATTAAGCTAATCAATTTTTAGCTTTATTAGCTATAAAAGGAAAAATTATGGGAAAATCTTGATTGACAAAATCAAAGCTTGAAATCAAGAAATTCGGGTCTTAGACTGCGGGGTGTGGAGGGGCTTGGGTTGGGACTTTTCATGACACGTGGCAGAGGTGGGCTTCACCAAGCCAACCCAAAAAAAGTGGGGTGTGGAGGGGCGTGGCTAGCTTGGCGTGGCCAGCATAAAGTAGTCAACCAAAGCCAACCATATTGGACCAGCCAATCAAAGCCAGCCAGCTCACCCTGCCCCTCGCCCCACACTAGACGGAATCCCCACGCCAGAGGGGCAACGCCTAGCTCAACGCCAAGCCGGGGTGAAAAAGCTGGCGTTGAAGACAACCCACACCCCAAACCACCGCCAACATCCAGCGGTCTTACAACTGTGTCAAACCGCCTGCTGTGGTTTTGCCATGTGAATTTTCTACTAGGAAACATCTTCAAACATACTTAACCAATTGGGAATGTCACAAAGTTGAATTTCAATTCATACCCAAAATCTTAAAAAATACTTCATAAAGAAGCGTCAACTTCGATACCCTTTTTAATGGTTGGGCAAAATGTTTGGAACCCTTAAGAGGGAAAGAAAAGAAAGTACAAAAGGTGAAAGCACCGTAACGTTGCTCGAATAATTAAAAGGTTTTTTTTTTTTTTTATCTCACTCCGTTGAAGCAAACATTATTCTCACATTTGAGACCAACCCCTTACACACTTAAACACTAGAGTTTTTAAGTATTTTAATATGAAATTCTAATATTCTTGAACAATCTTCATATTCACTAGAGTTTTTAAGTATTTTAATATGAAATTCTAATATTCTTGAACAATCTTCATATTAAGATTGATAAAATATTAACAAGTGAAGAGGTGTTTGTTAGGGTAATTGTAAATGTACTAAAACACTTGTATTTTATTTGTGAGTGGTGATTGCAACCAAAATCACATAAATAGTTAGATGTTGTATGTTTTTTAAGAGGTAAAATGCATGCAGTATGCGGACCACATCTGAAAACATCTTTAGAAAAAAATGTGGACCAAACCTCTGTAGACTGCAAGAAGAAGGTTGTTTGTTTTATAACGTATGTAAACTTCTAAAGCAAACTGGTGGTGGTGTACTACGGTAGTGGTGGTGTTGGACGGTGGTAGTGGACGATGATGGTGGGTGGTGGACGTGGACGGTGGGTGGTGGTGGACAATGGTTGTGCTAGACGGTGGTGGGTGGTGGACGGTGGTGGTAGTGATGGACGGTGGTGGGTGGTGGTGGTGGACAATGGTGGATGGTGGACGGTGGTGGTGGTGGTAGACGGTGGTGGCGGATGTTGGTGCTTAACCCTCGGCAGATCTCAGAAGTGGCTGGGCTAAGTCTGCACCAAGAAGAGATCGCACAGACGTTTTTTTAATAAAACGTCTTCGGAAAAACAAACAGTCTGCAGATGGCAATTTCTGCACGTTACGCAGATCTTTTTTAGAAAAATAAACACCACCTTATAAATGTGATTAATCTCCTTAGGGGGAAGAGAAGTAGTTGGTGATCCCTGTAAAAAAGATAATTTCTTCTAAAAACATAATAAACTCTTGGTGCTACCAAATGAATCGATGAAATATGAGTTATTTAACACCAACCCAAACTACTACAAACCCTTATCTTTGTATTATGTGTGTTATTTTTACTTCACTTTAAACTTGTCTACATGTTATTTTCACCCAACATAGATCTTAACGAAAGTGAAGTTATAAAAAAGCAAACTTTTAATAAAAGTGATCCTTAAATTTAAATTAACTTATTAACCCCCTCTAGGTTCAAAGGTGATCCTAAGGGTGTTAATGTCTGTGCTTATGTGTTGACAAGTCAAATCGGACATGAACCCAAAAATCACGTCAAAAACACAAACCCAAACACGATATGAGTTTTCGTGTAATCACACGAACACGATCCATTTAACTTGTATTGATACTATAAAATTACAAATCTACATGCTCATTTCTCTTTTATCTTTGAAATTTTGATACAACTATAAGACCCGTATAAGTTATAACATTAATTAACACACATTAAAAACACAAAACAAGTATAAAATTAAGTAGGTTAAATGAGTTGACTCCTAATACACATTGTTAATCTAAATACGAACTATTTAGGTATTTAAAATTTACATGAAAAAAACCCAAACCCATGATTTCCTTATCTTATCGAAACCCGTGGATTGTATGTATGGCAGTAGGGTACAATGCCCCCTTGGCCCCTCGTTCTTCGATTTTGATGTTTTATTGTTCTCTAATCTATTTCATTCAAATTATTTTTCTTTTTATATCCTTTTTATTATATTTTCTTTTCATCTAAAAGTTTACTTTTTGTATAATCCAACTTTTGTACAATTATTTTGTAAAACAACTTTTGTAAGATGAAATTTTTAGTGTCGTATTTTTTTATACTTTATTTACTTCTTTTAGTTTATGATTATTAATTATTAACTATAATACAATTAGCAAATATTGTGAACAACGCTTTTATTTTTTTATTTTTAATTTTTGTCATTTTGTTTTTTTTGTGTGTTTTTTTATACTTTTCCACTTAACTTTCAGCATTAACACTTATAATCTCTTAACTTTCTAAAGACATTGTTGTCGAGTTTTACGTGTTTTTATATTTATATACGTATCGGTGTAAATTCAAGTTGGTTTACGTTTCAACGTAAATTTTTCTGAGAAATGAGTTGTGTCAAATATAATTTGTTATTATACTTATTATTGTAGACATTTTCAGTTGTTTATGTTTTGACGTGAATTTTATTTTTTCCGGAAATAAGTCGGGTCAAATATAGTACGTTTTCGTGCTTATTTTAATTTATATTTTCAATTAGTCTACGTTTTAACCTAAATTTTGTTCAGAAATGAGTCTGATCAAATATAATACGTTTTAATTAGATGGTATAAATTCGAGTCACTTTACTTTTTGACACCACCGCAACGCGTCGTACCATTTTTTAACTTAGAAAAACATAATTTTCTTACGTGCTTATTTTTATGCACGTGTCAGTATAAATTCAAGTTGGTTTACGTTTAGACGTAAACTTTTATTAAAGTTATATTTAAGATAGCGTTTACGTTACATTTACAAGTAACTTAAAATTAGGTATGACCGTACCATTGTTTAATTTAAATTTATTTTTATGGTTTTCGGTGGATGTAAAACCTGTGTAGATATTCTTTTAACCATATTTCTTTCGGTTTCTATACTTAACCAAAACAGATATCAACCGAAACTCACAACGTAGTGCGGGTAATCTTGCTAGTTCAATATATTTACAATAGACAACTTATTGCTTTTTAGTTTATGATTATTCACTACATCTAAAATAAACAAATTATTGCCTTCTTAAATTTCAATGAAAATATATATTAAATTTTGCTATTTTCACTCTTCTAAGTTAGATTGTCTAATGTGTATTTAATATATTTTATTTAGTCTTCTAAGTTTTTTATGTATTTCACTTACGGGCCCCTTTGATATACTAAAACACAGCCCATACAACCATAATCAATCTCACATTAAAATGACATAATTCTTCGTCTTTCAACTTAACACAACTGTAAATCTGTAGAGCAAATACAACACTTCAATTTGCGAGAAGCATATGCAATCACCTTTCATCTCCACATCAATACACTCCCCAACTTGAGTCATTAATCATCATCAGAGACAGCAAATTTGGCTTATTCAACCTCTTACACATGGAGATATTCCTCTTGCTCTTTACCCCATATGAAGTTAACATTTTTGTGAGGCAACTTTGTCAAAGGTAAAGTGAATTAAAAAAAAAAAAAACTATAACGAGTTGTGTTATAAAATTCAAATCACACATGAACAAAATCACATAACCACGCATGAACAAATCAGAAAATCATGCATGAACAAAATTGGAAAATCATTCATGTGGGGTAAATCCTAATCACACATGTTATATTTTGTTCATGTGTGATTAGGGTTTGAATCTTATAGCATGCGTGATTTAATATCGTACGCATCGCACGTTAAGGAATATTGTATTTAAAACTTTTATATATATATATATATATATATATATATATATATGAGTAAATTGCACAAAACATCCTTTATGTTTCCTCAAACTTGCAGGTTCCAGCCTTAATGTTTAAAAGTTGCTAAAAACAGCCTTTAAGTTTATTTTTGTTGCGGGTTCAATCCTTTACAGCTAACCATGTTATTTTCTTCAGTTAAGTTCCCTCACATGCATAACATGTGAGGGTATATTCGTCATTTTGATTGATCTTCCATCCACTTCAATTATAAAAAAAAGTGGCCCCACAAGTGGCCACTAAAGATTAACACATATTTTAATCGTTTTGGTTGATCGAGTCACAAGTGGCCCCACCTATCCACCCCCACCTTATGTCTTCTTCCCCTTCTTTCTCTTTAACCTGCAATTACCTAGAATATCACTGCCACCACTGGTTGAAGGCAACCTAAATTAACCCCACCATCACTGTCCGTGAGCAAACCAGAAACGGCTAGCCGAGTGATTTTCGTGCAATTCTTGACGATGGCTCTGAAACCCTCATCCATGGATTCCCCGGTGACTCGATCGGGTCGGTATTCTGTACCGGCCGATTATAGAAAGACGAAGCACTACAAGATCTGGGGGCGATAACCGCTGCAATGGTTCAATTTTATAGAAGCCCTCAACTGATTATCAGTTTCATCATCCATTGTTATTGTCCTCCTTCCCCACAAACTCTTCAAAATTCATCTCATTTTCTTCCATCATGCACCCCCACATGCAACCAATCAGCTGACCCAAAGTCAAACTTGAAGGATTCACAAAGAATCAAACTTACTCTAGCCTAATTTGGTGTACCATATGTAACTTCCTGATCACTTCCCACTTGGAACTATTTATACAGATCCTATATCTAAAGTTTTGTTACTAAATTTAAAGATTTGATGTGCAATCGTTCGCGCATACTGTAAGCAACAGTGGTTCAATCGTTGCTATTAGTTGATAAGTGGTAATAATAATAATAATAATAATAATAATAATAATAATAATAATAATAATAATAATAATAATAATAATAATAATAATAATATAAATCATGTCACACCCCGACCCGCAGCGGAAAAAGGTGATCGGGGCATGATTGGGTTATCATTAAAGCTCATGACATTTATTATAACGTTTCATATTTATTATTACAATTTAAAGGGAAACATACAATCATAATTACATCATGTCCTACACATCATTCTAGACTTCATTATTTTCTTCTAAGGCATTTCCTATGTTTTCTTTGCTTCATCCTGTTCACCTGTATCATGTGTAAAAATGGTTTTTGGATCAACAAAAAGTTGGCGAGTGAATCCTATGAAAAACATTTAAACAAGTTTATTGAATTGATTATAAACAAAGTGCGTAACCACATATGAGTAAATATGGATGTAAACTTATTCACTAAACACTTAATATTAAATAATGCACAACATACAATAATAGATTGTTTTGAGGCACGCGTTGCTCAACTTGTCTCCCACGAGGAACTGATGGGCCTAATGAATGAGATTTGAGGCACGCGTTGTTCTACGAACTGATGGGCCTAATGAATAATTTGCATACAACTTGACAATATGAAATACATAACTACAAACAATATTTACATTCTATGTTTAAGTCATAATATGGTATGGCACGAGTTTGAATAAACGAATTAGTTTTAGTGACACATGATACACCCCAAAACGTGTAATTAAAAAGGGGAGTTGTAAGATTCACTCACAGTGGGTGCGTTCGGTTGATGATGTTGAATGCGCACGGAGTTGGATTTAACCACGAGTGAAACTAACCTAGATAATAACATAATGGTTCGGTAAATAAGCGGATTTTATTACTCAATTTTAGTAGGATTATTGGATATATTTTTGTGAGTTTAAGGCTATTTTCTAACTTTAAAAATGTTATTTTTAAGTATTTTTAATTTAAATAAATAGATAAAAGAAATAAAAAAAATGTTGATTTTTGACTGTTTGACCATTGACTTGTTGACCGTTGACCGTTGACTTGTTGACCGGTTTATTGTGTGTATAATTTAAATAAATAGATAAAAGAAATAAAAAAAATTTGACCATTGACTTGTTGACCGATTTTTGACTGTTTGACCATTGACTGTTTGATTTTTGACTGTTTGACCATTGACTTGTTGACCGTTGACTTGTTGACCGGTTTATTGTGTGTATGTATGCGCCGGGCAGGATCGAACCCGAGACCTCCCGTACGCGTGCACGCAGCTCTACCAACTGAGCTACGTGTCTAACCCGAAATATTTCTGTTTTTAATTACATTTATATACTGATTAAATCAATCCGAAAATCAATTATTTTAAAAACGATTTAATTGCATCACTCGGTGCTCGCCACAGGTCTCGAACCCGGGACCTGTAGTTTAGTTTGACACACAGTCCACCGCTGGACTGTGTGTCTAACTTGGTAAATATTCTGGTTATTATTATATTTAACATCTTACTGAGTTAACCCGGTTCAGTTTAATAAAAAAAGGCATTTTATTACAGCGAATGTGTGTGACCAGGATCGAACTCGAGACGTTATGCATATTGTTTGCACACAGTCCACCGCTGGACTGTGTGTCTAACCCGTTCATAATATCGATTTTAATTAATCTTATAACATACCCAACTTCATCTTCTTCGTTCAAAACACAGACATCGATTAACTGACTGTTATTTGTTAAATTAACTTAACGAACATTATGAGCCATCGTAATGTAAGGAACAGAAAAAGGTTTGAGGATTTGTACCGAACTGTTCGTCTTTCTTCAGAAGTCCGGCAAGATCGTCGGCTCTGTTTTGGTGAGCTTCGGCTGATAGGATTAGTCAACAATTTGGAGGGATTAGATGTGAAATGGAACCACTGGGTAACGATTATCAGTAAGTTGAAATGATCATACCGGTTAACAGCAGGTTTCTGAAAAGAAGTTTTCCGGCGAAAACAGATAATCCGGCAAAGTCGTCTGGAAAGGATTCTGGGTGGGGGATTGATATTAGAATTTTGCCCAATAATGGAATGAAACAGAAAAATCGAAGTAATTACCGTGTAGATGGAAGTCTCGGTTTTCCGGCGACTTGCAAATATTTTCCGGCGAGTGCAATTACGTCGAGAATTTGTGTGGTTGTGAGCGAAAAAGTTAACAGAAGCTTGTGGGTGTATTTATAGGGGAGAACATCGATGAATTTAGTCCGATTACCGACTTGATTCGTCGGTCAATAATTTCTCCGGCGGTTATGACGGATGTCGCGGACTGGACATCGGTTATAACCAATGCAATAGTTATTATACGCGTTAAGTCACAAGAAACCGACGATGTAGGGCGAAATCTTCGGGATTTCCGACGACTGCGAATTGGGCGCGACTTGGACTGGATTTGATTTCTGAGTTTCATTATTTGAATTAATTGTTTCGATATGTTATCAAATAACCAAAGTGGCGGAGTGGTTGGAGGGATGTGTGTTAAGGCTTTGTTGACCCTGTTGACTCGGCTGACCCGGGTTCGAATCCCGGCTTCAGCACTTTATTTTTAAATCACTATTTTTAATACTTTTTCAAATATAACTTTTATATTCTGATATATTATTAATTATGTATCGTTTAAAATTAATTTGAGCATTAAATACGCAACGAAATTTTTAACTGATTGTTCGGTTAATAAACGAAGTGGGTTTGGTAAAATCCGGTTTTTGACAGATGTTACAAATCAGAAAACGGATAACCGGAAATCTAAAGTGAAGATAACTCATCGGAGTAAGAGTATGGGTCCTTCGCCGGTAACGGCGTCGTCTCAACTGAAGATTGTCACCGGAGATCATGGGTATATACTTGAAGATGTTCCTCATTTGTTGAATATGTTGATTGTATTGGGTAAATTGGTTTTGAGATCAGATTCAATGTAACATCCGTCAAAAAAACCGGGTTAACCAAACCCGCTTCGTTTATTAACCGAACATCCAGTTAAAATTTCCGTTGCGTATTTAATACTCAAATTAATTTTATACGATACATAATTAATAAATATATTAGAATTTAAAAATTATAATTGAAAATTTATTAAAAATAATGAAATAAAAATAAATTGCTGATGCCGGGTTTCGAACCCGAGTCAGCCGGGAAACTTAACACACACACATTCCACCACTCCGCCACTTGTGTTACTTGTTGATTTATTGAAACAATTAATACATATAATAAAACTGGAAATCAAATCCAGTCAACAGCGCGCCATTTCGCAGTTGCCGGAAATCCCGACGACTTCGCCAATTATAAACGGTTTCTTTTGACTTAACGTACGTATTAACGTCGCCATCGGTTATAACCGATGTCTAGTTCCGCGACATCAGTCATAACCGCCGGAGAAAGGCTGACCAACGAATCAAGACAGAAATCGGACCCAATTCATCGATATTCTTTCCTATAAATACACACCATAGCCTCTGGTAATCTTTTCGCTCAAAATCGCACCGATTCTGGAATCAATTTCACTCGCCGGAACTTTCCTGCCATCATCGGACTTTCGCCGGAAAACCGAGGACTCACATCAACACGGTAAATACCTCGACTTTTTCTGTTTCAATCCATTGTTAGACCATTACTAACATCAATCCATCACCTAGAATCAATCCCAGACGACGTTGCCGGATATTCTGTACTCGCCGGAAAATCGCTGGAATTTCCGAAATCACGCTGTTAATCGGTATGATCATCTAAACCTCCTGATAATCGTTGCTCAGTAATTCAATTTCATATCTAATCAATCAAAACTGTTAATTGATCCAAACAGACGGAGTTCACAAAACAGAGCCGACAATCCTTGCCGGAGTTCTGAGAAAGACAACCTGTTCCGGTACATTCTTTCCAAAACTCTCTCTATTTCATCGCATTACAATCGCTTATAAAGTTCGTTAATTGAATTTAACAAGAAACAGTTGATTAACCGTTGTCTGTGTTTTGAACGAAGAAGATGAATTCGAACTAGTGTATAAGATTAATTAAAATCAGTATAATAAACGGGTTAGACACACAGTCCAGTGGTGGACTGTGTGCAAACAATGAACACACATCTCGAGTTCGATCCCTGACCCAACCTCACTCTCTTAAATAAAAATGCTCTTTTTAAAACCGAACCGGGATAACTCACAGAATGAAGTTAAGTATAATAAAAACCAGAATATTAACCAGGTTAGACACACAGTCCAGCGGTGGACTGTGTGCAACACTAAACCACAGGTCCCGGGTTCGAGACCTGTTGACGGCACCGGTTCGATACAATTAAATCCTTTTTAAATAAATGATTTTCGGATTAAATTAAATAGTGTATAAATATAATTAAAAACAGAAATATTTCGGGTTAGACACGTAGCTCAGTTGGTAGAGCTGCGTGCACGCGTACGGGAGGTCACGGGTTCGAGTCTCACTCAGTGCAATTATATACACGATCGAACCGGTCAACGGTCAACATTCATGGTCAACGGTCAACGGTCAAAGTCAAAAAGTCAACATTTTTTTTATTATTTTTATTTATTTAATTTAAAAATCAATTAAAAATACTTAAAAATAACATTTTTAAAGTTAGAAAATAGCCTTAAACTCACAAAAATATATCCAAAAATCCTATTAGAATTGTTAATAAAATCCACTTATTTATCGTACCTTTTCGTTATTAATTAGGTTAGTTATTCCTCGTCGATCAATCCTCTAAACTCGTGCGCATTCAACATCATCAAGAGAACGCACCCAATGTGAGTGAATTCTTACAAATTCCCCTTTTTATTTCATGTTTTGGGGTGTATCATGTGTCGCTTAAACTAATTCGCTTATTCAAACTCGTGCTATACCATATTATGATCTAAACTTAGAATGTAAATATTGTTTGTGGTTATGTATTACATATTGTCAAGTTGTATGCAAATTATTTGTTAGGCCCATCAGTTCCTCGTGGGAGACGTGTTGAACAACGCGTGCCTTAAAACTCATTCATTAGGCCCATCAGTTCGTAGAACAACGCGTGCCTCAAAACTCATTCATTAGGCCCATCAGTTCCTCGCGGGAGACGAGTTGAACAACGCATGCCTCAAAACAATCAATTGTTTTATGTGTGTGAAATATTTAATATTATGTGTATTGTGAATAAATTTACATCTACATTTACTCATATGTGGTTATGCACTTTATTTATAATCAATTCAATAAACTTGTTGAAATGTTAATAGGATTCACTCGCCAACTTTTTGTTGATCCAAAAACCATTTTTACACATGATACAGGTGGACATGATGAAGCAAGGAACACATAGGAAAGTGCCTTAGAAGAAAAATAATGAAGCCTAGAAAGATGTATAGGACATGTTGAACTTGTATGATATGATTGTATGATCTCCTTTAAATTGTAATAATAAATATGAAACATTATAATAAATGTCATGAGCTTTGATGAAAACCCAATCACATCACCTTTTCCGCTGCGGGTCGGGGTGTGACAGATTGGTATCAGAGCTTTTGACTATAGGGATATAGGATAGGTTATTGGACCCTTAGAGCCTATACTATAGTTGATTAGATTTTAATTGTTTATGTGGTTACATGCAAACTCATGATGTTTATTTCTTTCATATTTATTACATACACAAATGCATGCAAACACTTCCGATACTACATTTTGTGATACATAGTGAATTATACTTACAGTCAAACATATATACTTACATACATATTCATCATACATATTTCAATGTTCACATAGTCAAATCATCTTCATACTTCCGTTATTCAAGACTTTGTCGCATTTTTCATTTTTCAAATCTCATCAAAGTGAGTTCTGCGACGGGCATGTAGTAACTGTAAGGGTACAAGTACCGGTAGTCGGAACGTCCTGTCTAGGTTGGCATTCGTATAAATCCAATATAACGGACCAGTTTGCCTACCTGGGGACTAACGATGAGAGTACGAAGGACCTATTAGGCCAAAGCATGCCATACCAAACGTCGTTCGAACTAACCCCACTTTGAGGTGTCACCGTGTCCACACCTGGATACATTCCGAATATCATACGTTACATACATATTTCTCGATTTTCTCCGGGTTTTAGTGTACGTAACCAGGCTAACACATGCGAACCATATGAAAAACCCGGTAATCATGGGGCCCACATGATTACGAAGGTGAAGTATGGCGGCATGCAAGGCCCAATTACGAGCAAAGCCCAAGACATCCTATGGATGTAGTAGATTTATTATTCTATATTTATTTTATGAATGTTCATTCCTAAATACGACACATGACCCCTAAAACGTTCAACTCATACTCTTGATATGTATTCCTTGTAGATGTCTTCTAGTCTCGCTCGTAGGAAGATGAGATCAGGAAAAGCCCGCGAGCGCATGGCTGCCCAAATCGCTCAACAAATGGCTCCCGTAATACCCAACATTGTAGTTCAAGTCCAACAAGCCCTTACCGCTAATCCCGTCAATCAAGAAGATCAAAACATTGTCAATCCTCCCCCAAAAACCACTAAATGCACCTACAAGCATTTCAAATCCTGCGACCCTCCAAAATACGAAGGGACTGAAGGTGTCACCGTCTCCTCCATTGGTTTGAAGAAATGGAAAACACTTTTCTAAATTGTGATTGCCCCGATGATCGCAAAGTGCGATATGCTACTGGTCGTTTACTTGGAATAGCACTTACATGGTGGAATACAGAGAAGGCCAAACGAGGTGTTGAAGATGCTATGACTTTGACTTGGGAAGAGTTGAAGGAAATCATGACAAGACGGTTTTGACCAAGAAGCGAAATCAAGAAATTGGAGGATGAGTTCTATTCTTTGAAACAAATGGAAGGCGATCACACCACATACAACAAGAGATTCCTCGAGTTAAATCAAATGGTTCCCAACTTGTTCACTCCTCTTTACCGTTTGACCGAGCACTACATTCGAGGTCTTCCTTAAAAAATTCAAGACTCTGTAATAAGTACCACACCTGCAACTTTGGAAGCAGCAATGGAGTTAGCTACAGAGCTCACCGAGAACCGCATACGGAATAAGGACTTCAAGGAGGAGAAGAAGAAGGATAAAGCATCAACTGAAACCTCAAACTCCACCAAACCGAATCCCCTTCTCAACCCATTTCTAAGAGAAAACGAGATGGGCAACTTTTCGCTGTCACCCAACGCAATCAACCGGCCTCACAAGCCATACCCCTCCAAGCTATCCCAATCACTCAAGTAGCACCCAACTCAACTTACCCAAATAAGAACCCTTACCTTGGACCTCACCCTCAATGTAACACCTGTTTTTATCACCATCCATCTACCCTACCTTGTCGACTATGTGCGAATTGTGGACGCTATGGTCATTTGAGCAAGGCTTGCCGCACCTCTCAAAACCAAATCTCACCCCCTACTCAAAACATGATCCAAACATATCAACAACCCCAATACCCCATGTTTCCTTATGTTCGAGCTTGTTTTAATTGTGGCGACCCTACCCATTTTAGAAACACGTGCCCTCGATTGGTTAACATCATAAACGCCCAAGCTCAAGCAAACCCAGTTAACCAATCAAATCAAGAAAACCCAACCATTAGGCCACCAGCAAGAGGAAGAGTTTTCAACATCAACTCCAATCCTATTGAAGATAATGACGTCCCAAATGAACCACCCAACTAGTCTTCTTCACCAAAAATCAAGATTCAACTCCAACCGCTTAGTTTTTATGTTTTTTTCTTTATGTTATCTCAATTTTCACGTATCTCAATTATAAATTGGAAATTTATCCAAGAATCTTAATGTGAATTACTATTTCAGTTTTGTTTTATACTCGTTGATTTAACATTCATATCATCATACTTCACGACATATCTCAGTCTCATCATTTAAAGAAGTTGGGTTGTGTCTCACTTCTACATAGACTAACCTCTCCATCATAACAAACGAGAGAGGTACAGTCATCATTCAAACATGTATACTATCAGAATTAAGACTCAAGCTTTGGTTGTGATGTTTGTTTATGTTTTAGTGTCACATAGAACTAATCATAACTTGCGGATAAAGCCAATGAAAATTTGACAAGAATATGGTGGATACGCCGCTGGTACTTCCTATATATAAGTATTCTTGTCAAAGGATCAGACGCATTGTCAGGCGGTTATGAGAAGTTCCATGTAGGATTTAGTAATGTCTTGGTTGAAGTTTGTTTTATACTCACTGATTTAGCATTCATATCATCATACATCTCAACGTATTTCAATCTCATCATTCAAAGAAGTTGGGCTGTGTCTCACTTCTACATAGACTAACCTCTTCATTATAACAAACGAGAGAGGTACTATCATCATTCAAACATGTATACTTTCAGAATTGAGACTCAAGTTTTGGTTGTTGTGTTTAGAGTCACATAGAACTAATCATAATTTACTGATAAAGCCAATGAAAATTTGACAAGAATATGGTGGATACACCGCTGGTACTTCCTATATATAAGTATTCTTGTCAAAGGATCAGAGGCATTGTCAGGCGATTATGAGAAGTTCCATGTAGGTGTTAGTAGTAGAAGTTTTGTTTTAGGATATAACCTTATCTTTCCAAACGTATCAAAAATCTTATGCATAAAATCATACTTAGTCAATCAACTCTGTTTCTAAATATTCTTTATCGTAGGCAACAAAAAGTGATTCCTGTAGCAGGGTACTCAACCCTTACAAGGAACGTTACCGCCTCAAACAAAATTTAAACTCTTACTCCCTTCTAAGTATGTAACTGTCAAATTAAAACACCATCCTTTTGAGACAAACATGCCACTACTTAAATTTCGGGACGAAATTTCTAAAAGTAGGGGATACTGTAACATCCGTAAAAAAAAACGGGTTAACCAAACCCGCTTCGTTTATTAACCGAACATCCAGTTAAAATTTTCGTTGCGTATTTAATACTCAAATTAATTTTATACGATACATAATTAATAAATATATTAGAATTTAAAAATTATAATTGAAAATTTATTAAAAATAATGAAATAAAAATAAATTGCTGATGCCGGGTTTCGAACCCGGGTCAGCCGGGAAACTTAACACACACACATTCCACCACTCCGCCACTTGTGTTACTTGTTGATTTATTGAAACAATTAATACATATAATAAAACTGGAAATCAAATCCAGTCAACAGCGCGCCCATTTCGCAGTCGCCGGAAATCCCGACGACTTCGCCAATTATTGACGGTTTCTTTTGACTTAACGTACGTATTAACGTCGCCATCGGTTATAACCGATGTCTAGTTCCGCGACATCAGTCATAACCGCCGGAGAAAGACTGACCAACGAATCAAGACAGAAATCGGACCCAATTCATCGATATTCTTTCCTATAAATACACACCCTAGCCTCTGGTAATTTTTCGCTCAAAATCGCACCGATTCTCGAATCAATTTCACTCGCCGGAACTTTCCTACAATCACCGGACTTTCGCGGAAAAACCGAGACTCACATCAACACGGTAAATACCTCGACTTTTTCTGTTTCAATCCATTGTTAGACCAAACTAACATCAATCCATCACCCAGAATCAATCCTAGACGACGTTACCGGATATTCTGTACTCGCCGGAAAATCGCTGGAATTTCTGAAATCACGCTGTTAATCGGTATGATCATCTAAACCTCCTGATAATCGTTGCTCAGTAATTCAATTTCATATCTAATCAATCAAAACTGTTAATTGATCCGAACAAACGGAGTTAGAAAACAGAGCCGACAATCCTTGCCGGAGTTCTGAGAAAGACAACCTGTTCCGATACATTCTTTCCAAAACTCTCTCTATTTCATCGCATTACAATCGCTTATAAAGTTCGTTAATTGAATTTAACAAGAAACAGTTGATTAACCGTTGTCCGTGTTTTGAACGAAGAAGATGAATTCGAACTAGTGTATAAGATTAATTAAAATCAGTATAATAAACGGGTTAGACACACAGTCCAGCGGTGGACTGTGTGCAAACAATGAACACACGTCTCGAGTTCGATCCCTGACCCAACCTCACTCTCTTAAATAAAAATGCTCTTTTTAAAACCGAACCGGGATAACTCACAGAATGATGTTAAGTATAATAAAAACCAGAATATTAACCAGGTTAGACACACAGTCCAGCGGTGGACTGTGTGCAACACTAAACCACAGGTCCCGGGTTCGAGACCTGTTGACGGCACCGGTTCGATACAATTAAATCCTTTTCAAATAAATGATTTTCGGATTAAATTAAATAGTGTATAAATATAATTAAAAACAGAAATATTTCGGGTTAGACACGTAGCTCAGTTGGTAGAGCTGCATGCACGCGTACGGGAGGTCACGGGTTCGAGTGTCACTCAGTGCAATTATATACACGACCGAACCGGTCAACGGTCAACAGTCATGGTCAACGGTCAACAGTCAAAGTAAAAAAGTCAACATTTTTTATTATTTTTATTTAATTTAAAAATCAATTAAAAATACTTAAAAATAACGTTTTTAAAGTTAGAAAATAGCCTTAAACTCACAAAAATATATCCAAAAATCCTATTAAAATTGTTAATAAAATCCACTTATTTATCGTACCTTTTCGTTATTAATTAGGTTAGTTATTCCTCGTCGATCAATCTTCTAAACTCGTGCGCATTCAACATCATCAAGAGAACGCACCCAATGTGAGTGAATTCTTACAAATTCCCCTTTTTATTTCATGTTTTGGGGTGTATCATGTGTCGCTTAAACTAATTCGCTTATTCAAACTCGTGCTATACCATATTATGATCTAAACTTAGAATGTAAATATTGTTTGTTGTTATGTATTACATATTGTCAAGTTGTATGCACACTATTTGTTAGGCCCATCAGTTCCTCGTGGGAGACGAGTTGAACAACGCGTGCCTTAAAACTCATTCATTAGGCCCATCAGTTCGTAGAACAACGCGTGCCTCAAAACTCATTCATTAGGCCCATCAGTTCCTCGCGGGAGACGAGTTGAACAACGCGTGCCTCAAAACAATCAATTTGTATGTAATTGTGTGAAATATTTAATAATTATTGTGTTATGTGTGAATAAATTTACATCTAAAATTTACTCATATGTGGTTATGCAACTTTATTTTATAATCAAAATTCAATAAACTGTGAAATGTTAATAGGATTCACATCGAGCAACTTTTGCTTGATCAAAAACCATTTTAACATGAACAGTGGACAGGATGAAGGCACAGGATACACATTGAAGTGCTAGAAGAAAATTAATGAAGCCTAAAAGAATTATAGATATGTTGAACATGTATAATATATTGTATGATCTCCTTTAAATTGAATAAATTAGAAACATATAATAAATGTCATGACTGATAAAACCCAATCACTGCCCCGATCACCTTCCACTGCGGTCGGGGTGTGACATTCAAGTCTACTTCACCATTAACAGTTGTCGGAGTTGGGGTGATCGGAGTTACAACGATAGGGGTTTGGGGTGCTTGGAGGTGCGGTGAGGGTGGGTTTGTCGTGAAGACAGAGTGAAGGAGTGAGTTAGTTTTATATTTTAATAAACTAATGGGGCGCACGTATAAGGATTAATTACACTTTTTTTTATAATTGAAGTGGGTGGAAGATCAACCAAAATGACGAATATACCCTCACATGTTATGCATGTGAGAGAACTTAACTGAAGAAAATAATGTGGTTAGCTGTAAAGGATTGAACCCGCAATAAAAATAAACTTAAAGGCTGTTTTTAGCAACTTTTAAACATTAAGGCTGGAACCTGCAAGTTTGAGGAAACATAAAGGATGTTTTGTGCAATTTACTCATATATATATATATATATATATATATATGAGTAAATTGTCTGATAACATGTATTAAAGTTAGTATTTTCATTATATATAAAGAGAGGAGGCACAAGAGAGTGACACATGCCAAGAAGAATTTTCATTTGTTAGTACACTAGGTTATTCACCCCGTGTCTTACACGGGTTGAGTAAAAAAGAAAATATCAATAAAAATCGGATTACTAATATATTAATGTCACGTGCTTTTTGCTCTATTAATTTAGGAATAACATTGTTAATATTATTGATTAATAATAATTTATTAGCTTGATAATATCTAATATATTATGCTTAAATATATTATTAATATATATAGCATATGAATGCTTTAAACCGTATGTATGTGTAACAACTCTCCAAAATACCCTAAAACAATCCATAATCGAAGCCCCAGATGCACACAGCGAGACCCGACGCGAAAAACGAAAAATTTTCAGCAGGACATCCCAGGCGACACGCGCCACCAGGACACGTGGCTTCTGAACGCGACTTCTGGCGAAGCTATGCATAGCGACACGCGCCAGAAACCATGGCATCTCGCGCGACGCGCGGGAGAGTACCAGGACACGTGGCTTCTGAACGCGACTTCTGGCGAAGGTAGGCATGCAACGTAGCCTGTCTAGGCCAAATAGGCTGCCCAGGCGCGTCGCGAGGGAGTCCCCAGATGTTGGCACGACGCCGGGAGAAGCCCATCTGACCTATAAGAAGGCAGCCGTGGGACTGAAGTCTGCGCTCATTTTCGATCGTAAAAATCGTTCGAACACCCTCTGTACCTTCGTTTCTTTGCCCGATACCTCCTAAACCCCTAAACCCGCGAAGCATTGCCCTGTTGTAAGTGTTTTAACCTTAATTACTGATTCGATACGCTGCCCGATTGATCTAAAATCCAGCAACTGATGCCAAAGTAATGCCCGTTAATAAGGCTATGTTTTGTTAACTACGTTGGGGTTTTGTCTCGGGAAGTATCATTCATGTTAAGTTGGGTTATTGCACTAACACGAGTTGCCTTGTAATTTTATTAGGAACTCAGAATTAGTACCAAGAAGCTCTAAGATAACAACTCTAAATCTACAAAGTGAGTCATTCTCTTTTTCTCACCGTTTGTGAGTCATTTCTCTTTTTACCAAATTGCTTTACAAAACCTCAAATGTTTTTCAGTTATACTCACAGGGATTAAGTCTGTGTAATCTATAATTATTGCTGGTAATTGGGGTTTTGTACATTACTAGTCCACAGTCACCAAGGGTGTGACAGGAACCATTACTCGTTGGGAGACAGGTCCCACAGTAATATGACCATAAGCACAGGGGAGTGTCCCTAGTCGCCTACTATGTTGAATAATTGATAGAAAACTTACACTGTAATCGCCCTTAATACTGTAAAATATAACAATGTGTCATTTTATAAAATGGAATGAACTCACTAGTATTTTTAACTGACCAAAATGTTTTCAAAACGCGTTTCAGGTAACTTGCTGTGAAAGTCATAGAAGCCAGCTACGGAGCACTGAAGGCTTAAATAAAGTGGCTATGATTACCTGAATAAATGAAGAGCTTATATTTTTGTTAATTAGGGTTTATCCCTATAAAACATTTTAATGGAATATGGGTTTATCCCATTTGTTTAATACTAAAACTTTGGTGTTTGAGAAACTCTGAATTTATTTTCCTAACATCGATCCTGATGATATTTTCCGCTGCCAAATTAATAAAAACCGGTACCACTTGACTGTCTCGCGGCAACCGCTCCCAGGGTAGGGGTCGGGGGGCCGTGACATATGATAATAAAATAATTTGGGAATTAAATTTAAAAGTATCTTATAGAACATTCGTTTTTTTTTTCTTTTTTAGAAAAGTAATTATATTTTATTTATCGGATTATATATTTTTTTGAGAACTAATTGTATTTTCTTTATCAGATGATATGTTTATCATTTCATATTCTACACAACCACAATTAATATAAATGACATTTTATCCTTTTAAATATTATTCAAGTATAATATTGTGTATTTTTTCCCAAGTGTTACAACTATACAACCCTAAAAAAAATTTCATTTTCGAAATGAATAAATAAAAAAAATAACTTACATGGTATGTGAATAACAAAGACACAAAACATAAACTAATAGAGACCAATACATATGAACACTATTCGTAGCAATAACCTAACTGGAGGGGTATGGTCCCAAAAACCTTGCGCCAATCAAGGAAACCATACCCATTAATAACCACTAAGGAAACTTCGCGCATATTTCTTTGCCAAAATGAGATTTATTAGAACTCTGCACCAAATATCCAAAAGAGGATAGGATCATATAACTACCTTGTGCGGGCTCGCGCAAGGTTCAAAGTTAAAAGCCTAAACATTCTCTTTGGATGAATGCTTCATTTAACTACCTTGCGCGGGCTCGCGCAAGGTTCAAAGTTAACCATGAATAATCTCGTTTGATAATGCTTCACGCATAAACCTTGCACGGATATTTATATCAAAGCAAGTATCCACCAAACGTTGCGCTAAGCAGCAAGGAGAAGAAAGAAGATCAGTCAAGTAACTTGCGCTTCTCGCGCAAGGAAACAGTTAATCCTGAGAAACTTTCCCTTAGCAAAATCCTTGACTTGGTGCAGAAGCAAATAGAATCTTTTCTGTTGTAACAGAATGTACACGTGGCGAACAATAGATGGGTAACAGCTGTGAAATCTTCTAGAAGCCATTAACACCCAATCGTGCAAGCATCTTTTCGGTTATAACCAATTGCCACATGGCAGCATCTGGATGGCTGAGGAAGATCATGGTGATGGCATGCTCACATTTATAAAATGTAGTGATCTCATGTTGACACGTGGCACCTCCCTAACCGCTGACGAGCTCACGATCCGTGTGCACTAACGGATTGCCAACAAACATTAACGGAATAGCAGAAGATTCCGTTAAAGTTAACAATCTCTCCTTTTGGCGCCAAACACCGGCTATAAATAAGTGACTTGGAGTTCAAGGAAAGGTATTCACTCTCAACTACTCTCTCTCTTACAATACTTAACTTCTGACTACCTGTACTTATTCTCACGCCGGAGGGTGGTCACGGAGAGAACCCCCTTCTCCCCTTGGCGAGCTAACGGTGTTCTGTATTGCAGGATCAGCCTGAGTATTGTTTCATTCATCCTCATCGTGAAACCAAACGAAGGGTTAACCCTTTTATGCAGAGCCCATTCCATAGATCTACTTAGATTCCGGTCTAGTTGATCAAGGGTTTCTTCATTGGCGCCCACCGATTTCAATTATTTTTCTCATCTTTCGTTTCGTTTCACCTAGATCTGCAGCATCATGGCTGATAGATCATCTTTTCAAGGTCCTCGATCGGAGATTCGACGCGTCGTTGTCGGACCTCATATCGACGGACAAATAATTGAGGATTCTTCCGGCGAAGCTAATGCTCAGTATGATCCTAATCATGCGAGTATTCCAGTAACGCCGGCAACTCCTCAGGTTGATGTTATGTCGATTTTACCACCTGGAGAGACTCCATTATCGTGGTTAATCAAATCTCAAGCGGCTCTAAACGCTATGTATGCTCAGTTATGTGCCCAAACCGGAACTCCAGCTTTTCAAGCTCCAGTTAACGCTCCTCATGTCCGTGCTTCGCGGCACCTCGAGTTTTGAGTTATAATACTCAAAGTCATGCTCGTTCCCCTTCGCACATGCCTGAAGATGGAACAAAAATGTATTCTAAAACCAGGAATGATCCTGTTCATTCTGGTAATAGAAGGCAAGAAGACAACGTTCAGCGTCGTGCATCTGTCCACTCTCGTTAGGGCCCGCGGTCTTCACAGAAGCCGGACACCGAACACGATGCGCTCAATAAGACCTATGAGGAAGTGGATAGTGCAAGTATTTTCAATCGAATATCTGCAGATCATGCTAGTTACAAGCCAAAAGTATGTGTAGTATACAATCCAGAAGCTGAGCATGATTACAATTTGGTGTATCGCCCAACCAAAGCAGCTGAACAATCAAAGTTTACCAGAGATATAGCACTAGCTCTGTTGGAGCGAGCGAAATTACCATCCAACGTTGGAAAGTTTAATGGTTTAACCGATCCTGATTATCACATGCGCCTCTTACCGGTGCAGGGTTACTTGGGTGCTGGACATTGCCAATGTGGTGTCACCTATTTGTATAGACCCTTACCATTGCTGCGCGCCTTGGTTTGATAATTTGTCGACAGGTAAACTTTCCTTTTGGAATGACTTCAGTCAGCAACGGCGATACGTGCGCGACTCCTCATATGTAATGAACATCTGGCAGAGGGACAATGAGAACCTCGAAGATTTTATAACGCGTTACAATAAAGAGGTGTTGGAGATTGGAGATGTTCACGAAGACCTTATACGCGTGCAGTTCAAGTACGCGGTAAGGTGTGATGAAACGATTAAAGTGTTGTCCGGTACAACTGGCCTTCCAAAAGGCTGGGATAAACTCATGGCGGCAGCCAAGGTCTACGCCCAGACTGAGGGCAACTTAAATTCTAACAGGCCACCTCTACCTTAGAATCGTCCGCAAGACCTAAGTAGAGGTGGTCGCAAGTATAAGAGAAATTGGAAAGTGTCAAGTCAGAATTCGTACTCTCCTTATTCACCAGTTGATGTGCGTGCAACAATCAACAAGATAACAACTCAAAAAGCGATTAAACAAGAGAATAGGGAACGCCAGTGGACTCCCTTAACGAAATCTACGGCTAAAGTTCTCAGCACTGAGAATTATCAGTTCAAAGAGCCGCAACCAATGAAAAACAAAAAAGGGCAAGACCCAAATTTGTTCTGTGACTATCATAGAGACACAGACCACACAACAGATAACTGCATCAGTCTGCGCACGGAGATTGAAAAAGCATTAAAGAGTGGGAAGCTTACACATCTACTCAAGAATGTGCGCAAAGAGATTAAACAGATTACGCGCGGGGCCGAAGGGCCTAGCAACAAGAAAATGAAACAGCACGTTTCCATGATTCAAGGTGGCTCGTCGTG
The DNA here is from genome assembly GCA_947069175.1 of Scalesia atractyloides. Taxonomy (NCBI): domain Eukaryota; kingdom Viridiplantae; phylum Streptophyta; class Magnoliopsida; order Asterales; family Asteraceae; genus Scalesia; species Scalesia atractyloides. Next base: position 76,679,779 of record CAMTDV010001633.1, on the reverse strand, counting down.
CAAGCGTAGCCTTCAACATTTTCAAAACAACACATGGCGCGAACAACAAGTCATTTTCCTATCGTTCCAGGAGGTCCTCAAGAAGACCGGCCAGTGATTATCACCGGTATCTTTGGGCACTACCAAACAGATTATATGTTTATAGATCCTGGTAGTTCCATGGATATTATGTATGAGCAGTGCTTCAGGCAGCTAGATCATGAGGATAAGGCATGCTTGGAACCAGTTGATTTTCCATTAACTGGGTTCTGCAATGAGGCTATCTTTCCTCTAGGACAAATCCTTTTTCCTGTTACTTTATCTGATGGGAGGTGTTCTCGAACGAGTAACGTCAACTTCATGGTGATGCCGGCAAATTCCTGTCACGATGTACTATTGGGACGCCGGGCGCAGCGTGATTTTAGTATGATTACCCCCGCTCCACATGTTGCTTGTGGTTTTCCGACACCAAATGGTATAGCTAAACTTTACGCGCGGAAAGAAATCATGTCAATTAAAGAACCAGTTAGGAAGGCTGTCAAGACATTGCCAAGTAACGAACCAGAAAAATGGGTACTCAACAATAAGTATCCTGAGCAAACAATCTTATTAGGGTCTGCAGTCAGTATTGAAATTCGCGCAAAACTTATACTACTGTTGTTTCGCAACAAAGACATTTTCGCCTAGACACCTGCCGACATGGTCGGCGTCCCACGCAACGTTGCGGAACATTGTCTGAACGTATTTCCATCAGCAGAACCAGTTGTACAGAAAAAGCGCAGCCTCGGGTTAGAAAAGACAGAGGCGATGAACGAACAAGTCACCGAGTTATTAAATGCTGGTATTCTGCGCGAAGTCAAATACCAGACCTGGGTGGCAAACCCAGTCATGGTAAAGAAACATAATGGCGGATGTGCGTAGATTTTAAAGATTTAAACAAGGCGTGTCCGAAAGATTGTTTTTCTCTTCCCGAGATTGACAAAAAGGTTGACTCCTTAGCATCCTTTCGCTGGAAACGTTTTCTAGATTGTTATAAAGGTTATCATCAAGTCTTGGAAAAAAGAGGACGAAGATAAAACAGCTTTTCTCACGGAGAAGGGCATTTTTTGTTATACCAAGATGCCTTTTGGTCTTCGCAATGCGGGAGCTACTTATCAAATATTGATGGATACATTTTTTGGAGATGATATCGGGAAAACTGTGGAAGTCTACATTGATGATTTGGTCATTATGAGTAATTCAGAAGACACTATGTTAGACAACATCCAACGAACTTTTGACTCTCTGCGAAAGGTAATCTAAAGTTAAATCAAAGCAAATGCTCCTTCGGCATGGAGGAGGGCAAATTTTTGGGTTTCATCGTCACCAAGGACGGTTTTAAAGTTAATCCTGAGAAGGTCGAAGCAATACAAAAAATGTCTTCTCCTGGTACCATCAAAGAGATACAACGTTTGGCTGGAAGGTTAGCTGCGCTAAACCGCTTCCTCACTAATTATGCTGCAAAGTCTTATCCATTTATTCGAACCTTACGCAATTGTACGAAGAGCAAAGAGTTTGCATGGACTCGTGAAGCTGATCAAGCTTTCCAGCAAATGAAAGATTGTTTAGTTCAACTTCCCACACTTACTGCGCCTCGTGAAAAAGAACCCATGGTCTTATATCTTGCTGCATCTGAGGTAGCAGTAGGTGCCTTCTTGTTGGTAGAACGCGAAGGGATCCAGTCTCCAATTTATTATATCAGCAAGATGTTGAACAATCCAGAGACAAGGTATTCAATTATGGAGAAATTAGTTTTAGCATTGGTCCACGCCTCGCGCAGGCTGTGAAGATACTTTTCAGGACATGTTATTACAGTTTTAACAAATTTTCACATTGGCCAAGTCTTGACCAAGCCAGATGTTTCTGGACGACTTGCGAAGTGGGCAATAAAATTGGGGGGTTATAACATCTGTTATAAACCTAGACCAGCTATCAAAGGCCAAGTTTTGGCAGATTTCATCGCTAAAATTCCTGCTGATAAAATTGAAGAATGCCAAGCAATTCAAAACCCAGTCCCAGTCATAGACAATCGAGCATGGACACTATTTACAGATGGCGCATCAAACAGTGATGGGGCTGGAGCAGGTCTTCGATTAATGAGTCCAGAGGGAGCAGAATTCACATATGCAATTCAGTTGGATTTTAAAAGCACCAACAACGAGGCCGAATATGAAGCTTTCCTAGCAAGCTTACGCCTCGCTATCAAAATGGGTGCAACAAATTTGGAAGCCCATGTTGATTCATTACTAGGACATATCATGGCTTTGTACTTGGCGCAATCCAAGGCTCTTATAGCACATTTCCAACAATTTAAAGTCACACACGTCAGGCGAAGCGAAAACAAACATGCTGACGCTCTAAGTAAACTCGCAGCAACTAGTTTCAAACATTTGGCAAAGGAAGTTCGAATTGAAGTTTTAAGTAATCCATCAGTCCCTCTCAGACAAGTAACAATGATCGAAGTAGGAGATCCATCATGGATGTCTCCAATAATGATGTATTTGTTACATGGTTCTTTACCAGAAGATAAAGCGCAAGCACGTAAGTTACGGTGCAAAGCCCTCAATTACGAGATGATTGACGGTATTCTATACCGACGCTCTTACATGGGTCCTTCGCTCCGCTGTGTTAGCAAGCATGATGCGCAGTACCTAATCAGGGAGATTCGTGAGGGGCTATGTGGTATACATTCTGGGCCGCGCATGGTAGTAGCCAAAGTGAAAATCGCAGGGTATTATTGGCCCGGAATGTACGTTGACGCTGTAGAGATCTTGCGCAAATGCATGTCCTGCCAAAGGCATGCCCCTAAAACGTTGCGCCCAAAGAATCCTTAGTACCCATCACTACAGCTTGGCCTTTTCAACAATGGGCCATTGATTTAGTTGGACCATTTCCAGATGCGCCCGGCGCAGTCAAGTTCATTATTGTTGCGGTCGATTACTTCACCAAATGGGTTGAAGCTAAACCCTTAGCTTCTACTACAGCGATGGTAATTCGCAAATTCATCTGGGAATACATTATTTGCCGTTTTGGCCTGCCCATGCACATTATTATAAACAACGGTTCAAACTTAACGGCTGAAGAGTTGCAAATATGGATGACCGAAATGGGAATCCAGCATGTCTTTGCTTTTGTAGCGCATCCACAAGCAAACGGTCAAGTTGAAAGCATAAACAAGCAGTTGGTCGACGGTATCAAAGCCGCCTCGGCACGGCACGGCGGGGGTGGGTGGATGAATTGCCTAGCATCTTGTGGGCACACCGAACCATGCCCAAGACTAGCACTGGAGAAACTCCTTTTAGCCTTGTGTACGGCACAGAGGCTGTGATTCCTGCCGAAATTGGGTTACCATCTCCAAGAATGCTAGCTTTGGATAAACAAGATAACGAAGAAAAAAGGCGCATCGACCTAGACTTATTGGAAGAACGACGAGAAAATGCAGCGATTCACGAAGCTAAGTACAAGTCTCAGCTTGAAAAGTATTACAACAAAAGGTTACGCATCTGCTCCTTTTTGCCTGGTGACTTTGTTATTCGCGATAATGAAGCGTCGATTGCCGAAAAACCGGGAAGTTAGCCCCGCGATGGGAAGGTCCGTACGTGACAAATGAAGTATTGGGAAAAGTTGCGTACACTCTGAAGCGTATGGACGATTCCAGTGTTCCTCGAACCTGGAACGCCCAACAACTACGCCGATGTTATATGTAATCTCAGTCCTCTAAGCAACTTCTGGGCGTTGCATAACGAGACTGCTTACTTTATTTCTTATGTAATCTTAGTGGCAGCCATAGCTTTTCTCTTTATCAGTATGAATAAGATACTATGTCACTACTTACAGTCTTGTATATGTTCATTTACAAATGCATGCAATTCCTTTGGATAAACAAAAACATAAACTCATGAGCCACAAGCTAACTTACTACTTACGCTCACACATGAGAAAAGAAATTGTTCATTTGTCTATCATACACAAGTAATTGGTCCCATGCAAACATTGTAAAGCTAAAATATATTATATTCACATCAAAAGTACTTGCGCAGCAGCGCAACGTTACAAGTAATTACAAAATAAAGAATTGCAAATTTCCTACTCTATGGATTTTGTGCCCGCCTGCTTCTCTGTTGTTGAGAAGATCTCCTTTAGTCTATCAACAAAGTCATCTTGCTGCAGCGCGGCATCCACAAGGTCCATAATCGGAATCTGCAACTGATCATATTTTTCTTTAGCAGCAGAATAAATGGCAGCAGTATTTAACCCATGCGTGGCAGCCCGGCTTGTATCCCATTCGGTCTTCAGCGCATGTGCCACGTGCAAAGTGCACTCTTTATAGCCCTCGGCATGCCCGTCACTGCGCGCAACCATCATCAATTCTACCACTCTCTCATCCAACTCCGTGGAATTAAGGATGGCATTTGCGATCTGTATACAAATACAATCAGTATATGTTATGATGATCGAACCAGACATGTATAAAGAAACAGGAATATTACCTCCACAATCCCATACTCCCGCAACTAGGTAAGCTAGTTCATGAGGGATTCGGTCAGGCTTTCTGCTGTACCGTGAGCGACCTCCGTGTCGTTAAGTTTTTGTTCACGTTCAGTTAAACGGCGGGTCAACTCGGCTTTCTCTGTTCGGTGAAGGTTGATATCTTTTTTTCAAAATATCAACCTCATCTTGCAGTCGCGCCTGGTCAAATAGCATAAAAGTTAAATCATCAATCTCTTTATTCTTAAGAAGAAGAGTCATTTTGGTTGATACCTCATTTTGCTCGCTACTTTCTCTATCTGAGCGCGCCTCTTCAGCTGCCTCAACTTCATCAGCTTTCTCTTTCTTAAGCTTCTCAATCTCGTTGCACAGAGATATCTTTTCTATGTTATCGCGATCGCAAGCCTCCACAAAGCGGTTGCGCTCGTCCGCATGTTGCGCAGCAGAGGCCTCACATTTGTGCTTCCAAGACAGCGCATACCACTCCTCAGTCTTCTTTTCCTCCTCAAACTTGGCTTTTTCAGCCTCAAAATCGACCATCATCTTTAACGTCTTCTCTTTTTCAAGTTTGGCCTTGGCCTTCTCAATCCAACTTCATCCCATTCCTTGTTCATACTGCGCCATTCGCGCACAATCCTGTTTATTGTGGAAGAGGCAAGGGCAGACTCTTGCAAATATGACTCGTAAGTAGCCTCGTGGTCTTTCTCTTCTTGGCGCTTCACCTCCGTCGAAGGGAAGATGCCCTTATACCACTCCCTGCAGGAGTGCCAATCCGTAAAAACATCACCCTGCTTAACCTTCCACACAGGCTAATGGATCGCAGAGGCCCGCTTCTCAGTATAAGAACGATAATAGTAATCCCCAGGCGTCTCCTATGGGTGAATGGGCGACTCCTCATCAGAATCATCAAAAAACATAAACCCTTCGCTTTGTGTCGAGGGGCCAGCTCCCTTAGATATCAACTTTGAAGGCTCCGGCACAGGTGTAGATATTTTCTCTTGCTCCGCAGCTGCGGTATCCTTCACCCCAAGATCAGAAATAGTATCTTTAACCTGCTCTTCAGCAGGATCCTTTCTAGTATCCGTAGCAGTATCTTTAACCTGCTCGCCAGCAGGATTCTCAGCAGCACATTTTTTAGACTCTTCTTCTGGAGTCACCTTCTCAATATTTCTGGGACGATAGGGTCGGAGTAAAAAACAGGTGCCTCTCGCTCCGCATCTCCCTCCTCAACATTTTCAGGCTTGCGTGGCGATAATATAGCAGATGAGGTGGCCGGCGCAACTGTAACATCCGTAAAAAAAAAGGGGTTTCCAAAACCCGCTTCGTTTATTAACCGAATAGTCAGACATAATTTTCGTCGCGTATATATTGGTTATTTTAATTTTAAACGATACATAATTAATAAACATTGTTAGAATTTTAAAACATAATTAATAAATCATAAAAAATAAGAGAATAAAAAATATTTGAGGCTGCCGGGTTTCGAACCCAGGTCAGCCGGTTCAACAAGCAACCAACACACCACTCCGGCACACGCTTAAGTTTGGATTAGTACTGAAATAAATAATACTTAACATAAAACTCGAAATCAAAATGCCGGACTTCAAGCGCGACAGAACTCGCGATCACCGGAAAATCCGGCAATCCGCGAGTTTAGCCATTTTCCTTTTGACTATAACGTTATAACCGACTACGACATCGGTTATAACCGACGTCTACAGTCAATTCCAGTCGTAACCGTCGGAGAAACCTTGACCGCGAATCAAGACAAAATTCCGACCCAATACATCCTGTTCTACCCTATAAATACCCCCCTCAACCTTCCGGGAATCCTTTCGTTCAAGACCGCACACTTTTTCGTAGTTGATGTGCTCAGAAACTCGTCGCCGGAGATTTTCAATTTCGCCGGAATTGGTCACCGGAAAACCGAACCCATTTCACTTCTTTGCCTTACTCTAAAATAAGACTTCTAGAGCTTAGACAGAAAGCACCGCACTCACCTCAAACTTCTGGTAGAGCCTCTGTTGCAAGTTGAACTTCGCCGGAATTCTCTGTAAGTCGTCGGAATCCCCAGTTACTCGCCGGAATCATCACCGGAGGATTTCAATTCGACTCTGATCGGTATAATCTTTTGATCCATGTCCTTTATCATTTAATTTACTAAAGTAAACTAGATTTCTGATTTAGCAGTCGAGTTATGATTCTGGGTATTAATTCAGTCGAAGAAGATGAAGATTTAAACAGTTTATATGTACAATTAAAACCAAAATAATAACCGGGTTAGAACACACAGTCCAGTGGTGGACTGTGTGCAAAAACAATAAGCAAGGTCTCAGGTTCGACTCTGTTCTTGTTTCGATTCGCCACAATATTCAAACCTTTTTATAAAACCCAAATATGAAACTTGACAGTAAGTATATAAATATAATAAAAATCAATAAAACTAACAGGTTAGACACACAGCCCAACTGGTTGGGCTGTGTGCACACGAACCGTAGGTCGCGGGTTCGAGTCCAGACTCTCACACCGGTTCGTTTGGTTTAAAAACCTTTTTAATTAAATAAAATTCTGAATCCAAACAGTATATAAATATAATTAAAATCAGAAATATTTCAGGTTAGACACGTAGCTCAGTTGGTAGAGCTGCGTGCACGCGTACGGGAGGTCACGAGTTCGAACCTCACTCAGCGCACATATAAACACAATCAGACCGGTCAACAGTCAAAGTCAACGGTCAAAGTCAACGGTCAACATTTTATATATATATATATATTTTTTTTATTTATTTAATCAGAAAATTATTTAAAAATACTAAAAATAATATTTTTAAAGTTAGAAAATGTCCTTAAACTCACAAAATAAATCTAGAAATCCTATTAAGGTTATGAATTAAAATTATTAATCCCAAATAAAATCCATTATTTACCGAACCATTATGTTATTATTTAGGTTAGTTTCTCTCGTGGTTAAATCCAAATTCGTGCGCATTCATCATCAATCCAAGAAACGCAACCACTGTGAGTGAATTCTTACAAACTCCCCTTTTTATTCATGTTTTGGGGTGTGTCATGTGTCACTTAAATTAATTCGCTTATTCAAACTCGTGCTATACCATTATATGATCTAAACTTATAATGTAAATATTGTTTGTTGTGAGGTGTGTTTACATATTTGTTAAGTTACATGCAAAACATTCATTAGGCCCATCAGTTCCTCGTGGGAGACGAGTTGAACATCGCGTGCCTCAAAAACATTCATTAGGCCCATCAGTTCATTGAACAACGTGTGCCTCAAAATCATTTATTAGGCACATCAGTTCCTCGTGGGAAACGAGTTGAACAACGCGTGCCTCAAAAACAATCATTTGGTGTATGTGTGTGCAATATTTAATATTATGTGTTTTGTGAATAAATTTACATCTACTTTTACTCATACGTGGTTATGCACTTTATTTTATAATTGATTCAATAAACACGTTTAAATGTTTTCATAGGATTCACTCGCCAACTTTTTGTTGACCCAAAAACCATTTTTACACATGATACAGGTGGACAGGTTGAAGCAAGGAACACATAGGAAATTGCCTTAGAAGAGAAATAATGAAGTCTTGAGAAATGTATAGAACATGTTGTATTTGTAAGATTGATTGTAATGATTCTCCTTTAAAAAGAAATAATAAATATGAAACATTATAATAAATGTCATGAGCTTTGATGAAAACCCAATCATGCCCCGATCACCATTTCCGCTGCGGGTCGGGGTGTGACAGCAACCTTCACCATTTTCTCTGCAAAGCATATTAACAAATACCAAGTATAAGATTCTGTACAACTTTTCTAACATAAATGCGCAATAAACTGAACATACCATGTGAGAACTTCTTTGCAAAGGCATCCAGATTGCCCTTCTTGCCAATGCGCGGGAGCGCAACTTTTGTTGGAACAGGAGGTTTATTTTCAGCCTCTTTCCTCTTCTTGGAAGTGCGCTTCAACACCTCTTCCGGGCTTGAGGGTATTTCCAAGGGATCACTTGGGTTCGAAGCAGGAAGATAGGAGGTGTCAATGGTTCTGGCTTTGGTTTCCTCAAACCTACAGGCGCAAGACCCTCCAGTGAGTCCGACACCACCACATAATCACACCAAGAGTCAGATACGAGACGCGTACCTTTCTTACCCTCAGCTTTCGCAACGGCTGATGGCTTGGTTTTTTTATCTGGTTTGGAAGGGGGAGGTGCAGCAGCTGCAGCAGCAGATGGTTTCTTCTTCTTACTCGAGTCAGGGCCTACGCCCAAGTTTAGCAAATCACCAACATAATCAATCATATTGACCAAGGGTTGCGCCATTAGTTATATTGCAATATTACTTAGAAAATATGTTCAAGATTAGTATTGCAATATCAACTTAGGCCTTGTAAGAATTTAATTACCAGTCGTAGAAGACGGTTGCGCCTCCAGATCCTCCTTCTTGGGCAGCTCAAAGTTCCCCAAGATTTGCGAGAACCAGGTGTCCTCTCCCTCAGCAATTGGCACAACGGTCATTTTCCCTTTTTCTCTCTTGAAAGATACCAAGTAGAGCGGCGCAGCTATATAACAAACATTTTTGCATCAGTACATATCTATTAAAAGATATTGCTAGGAAGTTAAACGGTTACGTACCAGTTCCGTCTTCAGTATACACCGGTTTTTCCTGGCGTTCTTTCTTCCAAAAAATACTCATCCCAGCAGCGATGAGGGCCCTCTCCGGCAAAATAATGTTGGGCATATCTTTAATATCCTGGTACCACACCTCGTCGGCAGGAATGGGGAGGGTTTCCAGCTCTATATCCTCACCGGCCCGGAAAGTCATCTTCATCGGGATTACTGCCGCCTTTATAAAGAAAAACTTCTCTTTCCAGTCATGGTTAGATTTAGGTGGCACTAACAGCAACCGTTTTGCTTTCATGCGTTGTTGGAACGAATAGAAACCCAACGAGCAATGCAACTGATAAAGACTCGAAACTTCTCAACCGTCGGTATGATCTGCATCGACCGGCAAACAAACTCAAAATGCCGGATCCTTACCATCTCCATCGGGCTTAACTGAGAAATGTGGAATTTTTAAAAATCAAGGATCTCCAGTCGCCGTGGCAAAATAGTCATAGAACAACTTGATATAGCCGGCCGGAGCATTAGTCGCCGTGGCATTCGCTACCGAAAAAAACGCTTTCCAAGAAGGAGCAAACAAGAAGTTGGTAGCAAGATTATCAAAATCTTTCTTCGACCACTTTAACGGTGGCAAACTTGACGTCGATGGCATATCAGCAGAGCCTGCACCGGTGTCCATAACTCAAACTTCGAAGAATAAGCAGAAAACTTTGAAGGTCACCCGAGTATATGAGCACAAGTTTTTCTCTCAAGATTTAATCTGGTGAGGAAGCAAATGGATCGTTGATCCCTTTATATACTAATCGCAACTAATGCACGATTTGACTGCAGCGACTTTTGCGACAATCACGTATCCCCAAGAAACTACAGGGGCGAGTGGGGAACAGTAACCGCCCACGCGCGCGAGTGTCGTCGAAATAACATTAAATGCCGTAAGGCATGTACTGTTGACAGCCTGTCAACAGTACCACCACGTCTCAAGAACGTGCATCTTCACCAACACACCATCCGGATAAGTGACACGTGTCTAAGTATATTTGAAATTCAAATACTTTTTCAAAATTCACTTACGACACGTCACCAAGATGCAGAAAACAACAAAAGGCTAGTACTTACCTAGCGCAACACATTTATCTCAAGTCCAGTGCTCCACCTACTTTTTATTCTTACATAGGAGCAACACTGGACTGGGGGGACTTGGAGGGGTATGGTCCCAAAAACCTTACGCCAATCAAGGAAACCATACCCATTAATAACTACTAAGGAAACTTCGCGCAGACTTCTTTGCCAAAATGAGATTTATTAGAAATCTGCGCCAAATATCCAAAAGAGGAAAGGATCATATAACTACCTTCCGCGGGCTCGCGCAAGGTTCAAAGTTAAAAGCCTAAATATTCTCTTTGGATAAATGCTTCATTTAACTACCTTGCGCGGGCTCGTGCAAGGTCCAAAGTTAACCTTGAATAATCTCGTTTGATAATGCTTCATGCACAAACCTTGCGCGGATATTTATATCAAAGTAAGTATCCACCAAACGTTGTACTAAGCAGTAAGGAGAAGAAAGAAGATCAGTCAACTAACAGTTAACCCTAAGATACTTTCCCTTAGCAAAATCCTTGACTTGGTTCAGAAGAAAGGGAATCTTTTCTGTTGTAACAGAATGTACACGTGGCGAACAACAGATGGGTAACAGCTGTGAAATCTTCTAGAAGCCATTAACACCCAATCGTGCAAGCATCTTTTCGGTTATAACCAATTGCCACATGGCAGCATCTGGACGGCTGAGGAAGATCACGGTGATGGCATGCTCACATTTATAAAATGTAGTGATCTCATGTTGACACGTGGCACCTCCCTAACCGCTGATGAGCTCACGATCCGTGTGCACTAACAGATTGCCAACAAACATTAACGGAATAGCAGAAGATTCCGTTAAAGTTAACAATCTCTCCTTTTGGCGCCAAACACCGACTATAAATAAGTGACTTGGAGTTCAAGGAAAGGTATTCACTCTGAACTACTCTATCTCTTACAATACTTTACTTCCGACTACCTGTACTTATTCTCACGCCGGAGAGTGGTCACGGAGAGAACCCCCCTTCTCCCCGTGGCGCCGACTATAAATAAGTGACTTGGAGTTCAAGGAAAGGTATTCACTCTGAACTACTCTATCTCTTACAATACTTTACTTCCGACTACCTGTACTTATTCTCACGCCGGAGAGTGGTCACGGAGAGAACCCTCCTTCTCCCCGTGGCGAGCTGTTTTGCAGGATCAACCGGAGTATTGTTTCATTCATCCTCATCGTGAAACCAAACGAAGGGTTAACCCTTTTATGCAGAGTCCATTCCATAGATCTACTTAGATTCCGGTCTAGTTGATCTAGGGTTTCTTCACTAACTGTACATATATTTCAAACCACACATCTACCCATTATCTTACATGTTTTGCTCTATAAAAAAGTTTACATAATCAATTTCCCCGTCCAGTTTTTTTCATGACCCTAAATAAAAGAAATGTTATATAAAGTAAGAAATAGTAAATTAATCGACTTTATATAAAAAGACGCTTTGCAAAGTAGGAAATGGTAGCTTAACTATATTATAAAGTAGGAAACGTCTAACATTTTTTGCCAAGATCGTCCCTGAGATTTGGGATTTTTTATGTTTTTCATCCAAATGTCTGACAAAAAAAAAACAAATTAGACGTTTGGATGAAAATGGCAAAAAAATTCCCAAAGTAAATGGCAATATGGTATAAAAAAGTTGTTTTAGATGAAATTGGCAAACATAACTAAACTTATGGATGATTTTGGCAATTTACTCTGAATTTTAAATCTACACAATACAAAGGTCAATATATCATAGATAATTATTGCTAATTACCAATAAATACATAAGTTAAGATTTGTCATTACACAACTTGAATTATAGATAATTTGAAATGAAAAGCTAAACATAAGGAATATGTTATATTGCTAAAGTTTAAACATTAGTTTGGGCGTAGATATATTAATGTTTTTCACTTTGATGTCATTTTTTTTGTAAGGAATAGTAAATTTAAACTCTTTATAGAATTACAATAAGGTGTTTAACGAATTTTTTTCTTTGGTTTTTTCTCTTCCGATTGCATACCGAGTATTGGTATCATAACAAACTAAACCGTTATCAATTGAAACTGAATTTCATCGTATCGTTCGAAGGATTTTAGTAGTTATTATAGTCAGCCTAAACATAATTAATTGAATAACAAATAAATAATACTATGTATTATATAATTCATTGAATAAATAAAATTAATAAAAAATAAAAACTTAAAGGATTATTAAAATAAATAACAAATAATTCATACAATAGATAAAATTACGCATTGAATAAAATAATTAAAAATAAAAACTTAAAGGATTTATATTATTTTTTTATTAAACAACAAAAGATAATGCAATATTTTTTTATTATGCATTTGTATTTATATGTTGTTGTGTTAATAAATTGGATATATAATATAATAATAATAATTATAAAAATATTAATTATAATAATAATATTACTAAATTAAAGAAGAGAATGCCATGTGGCATTATTTAAAGTCTTTTATTAGTATATTATATATATATATATATATATATATATATATATATATATAATGTAGTGGAGGGTTCAAATGAGAAGAATTTTTTTTGTAAGAAGAAGTTTCAACCAATAAGAATACTTCATTTTACTTCATTTAATATTTGCATTTAATTTTAATATAAGGGTATATTGGTAAACATACATAGATCATTAATTTGTATTCTTCTTCTTCTTTAATAACTAAGTAAATTAAATTTGTAACTCCTTTTTTCAAAATATATATTTTTTTTTCAAATTAAAAAACAACTTAATTTAAAGTGTAGAATAAATTACTAGGTGTGTAGGATAATTATGAGTTGTGTAGGATATATTTCGAGGTGTGTAGGATAACATTTTATAATGTGTAGGGTATATGTAGGAAAATTAATGATTAGTTGACTAATTAAATAAAGAGAGAAAAATTAATGAGATGAGTTATAATTGAATTTGTATTTTATCTATATATCCTTTTCTTCTTTTTCTTCTCACATTAAATTTCTTCTCAAATGAACATTCCCCTATATATATATATATATATATATATAATTAAATAAATTTATACATATGAACCGAGTGTCACAAAATGTGAAGGTATAACATGAATGCAAGTTATGAGAAAGGTTATTTTACAAGAGGAAAGAATTGTATGAAGTGTAGGAGACAAGTTTGACCATTGATTTGCAAGATCAATGGTCGAGATTAAGTGGTCCACAAATATATAATTCACATAACAAAAAACAATGGAACAAGTGGGGAAAATGGTAAAATAGGAAAATCCAATATTGTTAACTCATAAACCCACTTCCCCCTTGATTTTCAAATGGTTATAACTTTTTCATACGTTAATATTTTTTATAAAAATTACACCGTATTAACGAGCATTTCATTCTCTTTAATTCGAGCAGCATATTGCTATATTTTAACATTAATTTTTTTCGAAGGATTTCGAAACCATATTACGTGATTTTGAATACACAGTAAGTGACTACGTGATTTTGAATACCCATTTCGTGATTACTTGATTTCATTGTAGTATTTTATGTGAAACCACGCTAAGTGATTACGTAATTACGTAACAACAATTGACTATGTAAATTACATGACTACGTGATTTTAAATACGCATTTCGTGATTACATGATTTTATTATAGTGTTTATATGAAACTATATTGGGTGATTACGTAACACATAATATTTCATATGAAATACCTAATATTTAAGGTATAATCACGTATTAAGGATAAATTATATACAAAACATTAGTCAAACCAACCTATAATAGCAACATAATGTCATATATTAGAGATTTAACCACGTAATAAAGCATAAACAATCAAGTTCTTATTATTGAATGTGTAATCACGTAATAAGCATAATTGTATTAACATTAGTTATAACAAATCATATTAAATGTGTAATCACGTAATGAATTTACAATGAATGCGTAATGATTTATGTTGAATGTGTAATCACGTAATAGGTATTCAAAAATCACGTAATGGGTACTGGGTATTCAAAATCAGGTAATCACGTAATAGGTATTTAAAGTCCTATAAATTATTTTTAAGAGTACTATAGCAATAGGCTGCTCGAATTAAAGAGAATGAAATGCTCGTTAATACGATGTAATTTTTTTAAAAAAATATTAACGTATGAAAAAGTTATAGCCGTTTGAAAATCAAGGTGAAAACCAGTTAAAGGGAGAAAAGACCATCATACCCTTCTCTTTCTTAAATTGAGAAAAACAAATGTGTGGTCATGATTGTCTCCTACGCTTCATACAAAATTCTTCTCTTGTATATGATCCCTTACTTGTAAGTTATAATACTTACACAAAATACACATATTAACATACCTATGATCTCTTTTAAATGCAATTGAATATGGACTTTGGAATAGGTGGGGATATGGTGTCATGGTTATTTAGAACATACTTGCATTATACATTTACCTCTTAATTTACAATCTATATGATCTATAAACAAAATAATGAATAAATACTAATTATAATTAACGGGGGGTATAGTTATTATAACAATGATTTAATGTGTTATTCGGTAATTAAAGTAAGAAAACATTTTATAATTTAAGAAACAATAAATAAATATCACTAATTATTTAATTGAATATTAAAACATTCCGTGACCAAAATTAACCGACAATAGTTAAGACTTGATCACTGCTTGTAACTTCAAAGTAATTTCTCTATTTATATGTATATTAATGATTTTTAAAGACGTGACAAAAGTCTATTTACTAAACTCAAAAGGAATTATAATTGATTCAAATATAACTAATCTAATCTAACTATTAATAAAAGATTCATATTGATGTCACGTGTTTATAATAATAATAATAATAATAATAATAATATATTAGTTTAATAATATCTAATATATTAGTTTATTACTTTAATATCTAATATATTATATATTATTAATATACTGAATTTTTTTGTTTACGATTTAATAGTAATAATAATAATAATTTTAATAACAATAATAATAGTGAGGATGGATAAAGTGATAAACCAATATTTCATATTTGTTAGATTAAATTATTTAAATTGAGAATTTTCAAATTATTTAGAAATATATATTTTCTAAAATTTTAAAATTTAGAAGGAGGTGTTGCCATGTGGCATTATTTGTAGTCTTTTATTATAAGTTAGATTAGATTAGATAAAGAAAATAACAAAGAATTTGGATAGAGTTAGTGGACTAGACATAAATTGATATGAAAACTGAACTTATGGATTAAAAAAGGCAAAATAAATCTTTTGGACTAAAATAGAGATCTTGAACAAACCACAAGGATTAAAATAGTATTTAGCTCTTAAAATAAAGTTTGATTTATGACATTTTTGAAGCTAAAGGACATTCACTAAAAGTTGTATAAACATAATTGACAAAAAATGCAATTTATTCGAAAGTTAATAAAAAGAGTATGAATAAGTGACTTAATTATGTAGTGGCTGGCCTTGTGGACTTTGATTAGGTGAGAGCTTAGGTAAGACAAATTGGACATATATGATTTAATTTTGTGTTCTTGTTTGGTTTCTGCATGCATTTGGTTATAGGACAAACTAGACCAACTGTCTTGATAATTACAAGTAACAAAATGCTTATGCTAGGGAATCAACAATTTTTTTCATCATGCTTTTGCGTTTAATTCGAGTCGGGGTCTCACTAGAAGCAGCATCTCTATTTCTATAGGGTAGAGGTAAGACTGTCGATATCTTACCCTCTTCAGACCTTACCTTAATTATGCTATTTTCTGGAATTCACCGATGTTTTTGCATTTAATTCCTATTGTGTTACAATTGCAAAATTACATATTCCAATCAAGATCAAGTTGTAAGTAGCAACTATGAGTAGTATTGTATACCTATATAACACGACCGAGTCTAGATGAGCCAAGTCTCGAACCCAAACTCAAGTATTCGAGTCTCGGTGTGTCATGTTCCTTTGGATCTATGCGCGAGTTTAGCATAAAGATAAGCAAAACCGGCTTGATTCGGTACAAATACACACAAATGACAAGTTTTTTTTAATACGCCTTTGCAATCAATCAAGTATCATCACAGAAATCCTTATGAGTGTGTAGCCTGATTTCTTCAATAAACAACTTCAAATTAAACTGAGATGAACCCTCTTCTTCTAGTGTTTTTGCAGCCATTTGCTTCAAATATTTAGCCTTTTCTCTTCTTTCTTCTCCTTCTCTTCCTTGATCCATAACCATCTTTACTGCTTTGCAAACATCCCCCCTTTTCACTTGAATCGCGTCTCGATTCTCGTCGTCTAGATGCATCACTCTTTGAGCCCCAACTCCCACACCAGTTCCCAACACTTGTACAACCAATCTTTCATTAAAAAACTGTTCAGCAAACTGCGGCCATGTGATCGTCGGGACACCAGCGCAAACCCCTTCAATAGTCGAGTTCCATCCACAATGTGTCAAAAACGCACCCACGGCTGGGTGCGACAGGATCAAAACTTGTGAAGCCCACCCGCGTATCAAAACACCTCTACCTTTTACTCGTGACTCGAACCCATTTTCACCCAACCATTGCTCTATCTCTTCGGTTCTACTTCCACCTTTCACTACCAAAATAAACGCGAATTCTGAATCCTCTAAGCCTAACGCGAGTTCTATAAACTGTAGTGGCGTTAGTCGTGTAAGGCTTCCTAAACACGCGTAGATTACACTGCGTTCGTCCTGACAATCAAGCCACTTCATACATTCGTCGTTGTTGATTGAATCTTTGCTTCCACGCTGCGCCTTATCCAAATCGTTCTTGTTCGAATTAGAAAACGGTCCAATGCACCAAACTCTACCTTGTTTCACCTTTCTAAACTGATCAACATATCTTGTTTCCAACTCATCAAAACTGTTTATAAGCGTCCCATACGCTCCTAACTCCGCTTCTCTAATCCGTTCGCGTACTAATAACGTTTCCTTTGCTTTAGCACTGTTTCCTGGATTAAATAGCCCGGGTAGTTGCGCTTTCGTCATGGATATGTTATCCGGTAAACCTGGTAAGATAAGCGTGTCGAAATCAGTTAACGTTTCAAGAATCTTGGAAACGCATAGATTATGTGTTGCTAACTGCGTAAAACAACTCATCCCGTCGAAATTAACCCATGGAATTCGAAACTTGTTAGCAACTTCTGCTGTCCATGTTAAATTTTTATCAGATATGATGCAACTTGGTGTGGGTTCAAGGTTGTTAAACACATGTTCAAGAGGTGTTTGAAAAGTGGCAAGTGCATCAAAGAAGTTTTTGGTTAGATTAAACGTCGGTAGATCGTCGACGCTTTCGCATTCATCGGGTAACCCATGGTCAGAGGCTGGGAACTCGAGCTGGAGGAGTTTAACTGGAAGGCCTGACGCTATGGCGCGGTGGAGGACTGCGCCATAGCGTTTGGCGTTTCCGGGGGTGATGACGACGGTGACGGTGACCGAGTGTTGGGCTATGAGTTTGGCCATGTCCACCATTGGAATGAGGTGACCCGGGCACATTAATGGTATAATGAGAAAATGAAGATTAGAAGCCATTAGTTTGGGGTAATGTTACACCACTTGCATGCACCTCTTGGTTTGTAATGTTTGGAGATGTTATGAATGGATTTAGGATGTTTTTATAATCAGTAGCGACGCTTGACTAAAAGTTTCATGGGCGGGTGCACTCGCTTGCTTTTTAAAGGCTCCACCCCTATTTATAATATGGTAATGATGTAAGAGCTTATGTAATTTAGAATGTGATTGGCGTTTACTTTTTATCTTTATATCATTTGTCATTTGGTTTATAAAAATGTTGAAAAATATACTTTATGTTTTAATTTGTTTACACGTTTAGTCATTTTCACTAACAAACGTTAAATTTGTTATATGCCTTGCACATTAAGGGCATATTAGTCTTTTACTCCCATAAGAGCTATTCTTATGATTAACAGAAATATGAATAAATTGAAAAATATAAACGATAAATAACAATTCCCCGATCCATCTTGGATATTCCCCTTTTCATCTCAGATAATCGCCGCAAATATAGGTACCAGTATTTTAGGGTAAAAGTAGGTAAAATATAGGTAGCGTCCCGAAGGTACCGGTGTCGAAAACGTCAAAAAATAGGTACCTGTTCCATACCGAACAAAATTGGTACGAGAAATTCGATATCAATACCAGTACCAAATACGTATCTCTGCCGCAGACCGAGTAAGGCCGTCTTTCCACTACCACACAATCACCATCTAACATTGCCTCACCCCATCTTAAATTTGACTTCCCTCACCAAATTCATTTTTTTCTACCACACAATCACCATCTAACACTGCCTCACCCTATCTTAAATTTGACTTCCCTCACCAAATTCATTTTTTTCGCTACTACACTAACAAACCTAACATGCCCCACCCCATCTTAATTTAACTTTGAAAATTTTATCTTACAATAGGTTGCTTCTAGTGATATTAGATATTACTAATTTTTATCTATATTTACTATAAAATACATTTTTTTAAGACAAAATGGTAATTTTCATTTAATTTTAAGACACTTCACCTTATAATTTTTTTATGCCTTTGATAGACATATTAATGTGTAAATTACATTTTTGTCCTTTCTCCTTTTGACTAGCCACTAGATTCATTTCAATTCAATCTTAAAGTATTTATAAAGATATTTATATAAAATACATGTATATATATATATATAAAATACATATATGTAGTTTGATGATACATTAGTAAGAGAATCGGTAACTAACAAATCATCTGATTAGTTGTTGAGGCAATTTTGATGATTTGTTAGTTTCTTTAGATATAGTATTTGCATTATTCTGTTGGAATTAAATAATAACAATATAATGATAATAATGGACGTATTGCTTGCAGTATTTTTTAAGGTTTCATTTTTTACAGTTATTTTAATCTAGTCTAAGTTATATTTAGATATAATTATGTGTTGTACTGAAATTGTTTACATCGTCGCATCGCGTGAGTTTCCTCTAGTATAAAGTTTGATTTGTAAATATTAAGGTGAATTTTAAAAAAATGTATTTTTGAATTAGATTTAGAGCGCCCCTTTGTTTTGTTAGCACCCTTTAGATACATTTATCTTAAATCTTATATGATTAGACTAGGTTATACTCTCGTGTATCACAAGGATTGAATAATAAAAGTTGTTTGTTTACAAAACACGATGAGACAAGTATTCTACAAGCTTGTAATCTTTTGCCGCTTTTAAAGTGCTTGATCACCCTTAATTATTGTTACATAATTAGCCACAAAACAATTTTATGTTGGTTTGGACATATAATAAAATATTTAGCCACAAAACTATTTTATATCTTGGGACGACGAATGTTACCATACCCCTACTCACTTCTAAATTACACCAAATTAATCAAAATCTACTCTTTTAAATTTTATACACATGCCTTTTATATGTTGCTACGTTTGAACTATTAAAATCAAATTCTTAATCGTTGTTCGTAGATAATGTTACTGGTGAATTTTTACTAAATTTCCTAACTTAACAACTAAGTTTTCCTAACCAATAAAATGTTCAACCACAACATAACACGTGTCCAAATATTAGGTCACCCTTATTTCCCTAAAACATAAAAGGGGTGCATACAAC
The DNA here is from genome assembly GCA_947069175.1 of Scalesia atractyloides. Classification (NCBI taxonomy): domain Eukaryota; kingdom Viridiplantae; phylum Streptophyta; class Magnoliopsida; order Asterales; family Asteraceae; genus Scalesia; species Scalesia atractyloides. The sequence continues at coordinate 76,659,878 of CAMTDV010001633.1, read as the reverse complement.
ATGCCATGTAGACAAGAGTGCTTTAAACATGTCACGTGGACAATTTTTTTTTTATTAGGTAGGAGATGCTGCCGGACCTTGTGCGGCCGTAGGACGGTCGTACAATGAAATGTCCCTAGAACATCAGAAATTGTTTTGCGCATGTGATTAATGTTTAGAGCCATTGATTGACCACAATTATTTGTCAAGTTAGGATTTTCATTTGGCGCGGTCGTTATACGACCAAGTATCAGCTTGACATCTGTTTTTAAGTGTGTTTTGACCTTTTTATTTGCACAATCGACGCAGTCATTATGTACATTGACCACCTATCCTATCTCGTGTTAGTGGCCAATGGTTGGACAATCAATCCGTGGTCTAACTGTATCGACCTTCGGGTCTCTGTATCATTTTTCATCCTTGGCTCGTTTTTGTTCTTTAAGCATAACAAAGAGTGTATTACGAACATATGGCCGTTAGTGATATTTTAGAAAAAAAAAAAATATTACAAAATGGAGAAATGAACTGTCTACTACCTTTTCACTAATAAAATTTAAAAATAACAAGGAACCATGTATGTGAAGACTATGAAGTAGTTTTAATGCTAACGATATTCATGAACCAAACTTTTGTCCCTCAAATTTTGAAACCCACCCCAAACGATATTAGGGATATAAGCATGACTAGTCATGATCTACGGATCATACAAAGTAATTGAAGTTATTTCAATTACTCTCTCTCCAAACCCTTCATAGAGAGACATTTCATAAGGTTTTTTCTCTTTTTTTCGTTTTGGGAATCGCAAACCTAATCTACCTCTGTTAGAGGGGAATGGGCATTCAAAGGTAAGTACTCTAACTCCGACCAACCATCACCCACCATGTCAAATTAAGCCCAAAACACTCATTAGCTAGCAGACACCGGTGGCATCTGCGCCATGCCATAAACTATTTTTTTTAATTTCAAATATAACATAAAACTAAAACATTACATTAAAATAAAACTTAAAACATCGCATAAAAATAAAACCTAAAACTTAAAACCGACATTTAAATAAAACATAATACTTAAAATATTACATAACATAGAACCTAAACATTACATAAAAATAAAACATAAAAGTTAAACATACGTCTTAATAATTTGCCACGCCGAAACGTGCTTAAAGTCCTCGTCGTAGACGTGTTTGTAGTCCACAAGGGCCACTTGAATAACTTCCGATTCCGAGAGCTCATTGTGAGGATTTTCCACATTTATGAACCTTCCATGGAATCTTGAACATCTGAAACGGACAAACGAGAACCGTGAGTTTAGTTGATCAACATTTCGGATGGTCTCACCAATGTGGATACAAAATTGTTGGAACACCCGGTTCCAAAAAGAAGCCCTTCTACTAGTGGACGAGTGTTCGTGATGGATTGTGACGTAAGACATAGCCAACATGATGTCTTCATCTTCAGTCCATGAGTTGGTTGACTTTTGGAGATGGGAATATAAAATTTAGAGAGATTTTGGTAGATGGAAATATAAAATTGAGAGAGTTTTATGTGGGGAGTAGATTAAATAATGGAATGGGTTGGTTAATAGAAAAGGTAATTGATTATTTGAACTTTGAATTTTTTAATAAAAAGTAATGGTCAAATATTGGTCCAACGGTCAAATTTTTATGGGGTAAAACATCGAAATCCATCATCTCGAGCGAGTACTCATTCTAGTCAGTCGAACCCGCCAGCCATACCCGCAAGGGTGGCGGCTGGCATGGGTTCGAACCCGTGAGAGCCTACTTTTGGAGTGCCCTGGGTCCCCTTAACCACTTATACCCGTATGTCACATGATTTAAACCCTCTACCTTTTGGATATAGGGAAGACACCTTTACCAGCATATCATTTCCCTTTAGAACAAACATTTCTTAAGTTTGTAATGATAATTTCAAATTAACCAAAAGTTAAGAGGCGTAAATGGTGTGGTCGATGAATATGAGGACATTTACGTAGAGGTGCACATCAAACCAGTTTGAGAACTAAAACCAGAACCCAAACCGTAACCAAAACCGGTTTGAAACCAGTACATATAAAAACTGGTCTGGAACCGATACAACCCTTAGATTTCTAACCGATAACTATCCTTCTCCTTTGAAACTACCCATACCAAATCAGTAAAAAACCGGTTGGTGTCCCGGTCAACAAACCGACAAAACCCAAACCAATAAAAAACCAAACCCGGTTTTGACTTTTTATTGACCAACCCGACTCGCTTTAAACCCGAACCAATTTAGGGGTTGAACCCGGTTTATCCACCTCTACTCTTATATCAAGTAACCAATGTTTTAAAAACCGGTTTATACCGCCCGGTTAAACCGGATGCCGGAAGCTTGGCCAGCACGAATCACACCAGAAAACTGAGGAAACGACAAAGAAGTTTTACCGCCGGTAAATTGGGTTATACCGGTTTAAACCGGTATACCGGTACCGGATCAAAAGTAAAAATTTGAAGTTTTAATCTTTTATGGGTCCAAAAAGGTGATGATTTACCTTCTTAGTAAAACTTAGCGTAAAAAAGGTATCAATAGTGAATTTTTGGATTATTTTTTATTATGGATTAACCTTTGGAATATTTTTTTATTACGAAATGATGTACTTTTGGATTATTTTTTAAGTAAAAATTATATTTAATGGATTTATAGTGTTAATTATACCCATTGAACCATTCAGTACAACCCAATTTAACCGATGAAACCATTTCTGAGCTAATCCGGTACAATTTAAAAACTGATTTTTAAAACATTGCAAGTAACATGAGTACCACGTGACCCCTTGTGGTTCTCACTACATCACCAACACTCTGAAACCTTTCTCTTCGTCACCACCCTCACCGCCGCATCACCACCGTATCACCACCGCTTCAAAGTCCCTCGTTTCGACCGTCGATAATTTATTCGAACTTCAATTCGGTTAACAGTTCAATCGCAATCTCTCTCATTCTTCGTTATCTTCCCTACGAAAGGTATGCTTATAATCTAGGTCAAGTTATTTCACGCTCCGATTACGCAATATGTATGTGTGTTTTGTGTAATTTCAAGCTTCTATCCAATCTGACATGATTTGTTGAAATTTATACTGATAATTGTAGTACCGTTGTCTATGATTATGAAGTTAGCTGAAATTTTATCGACTTAGGGTTTATATATTATGAGAATAAAAAATAATCAGTTAAGTATAATGAAGATCATTGAATTGTAAAAGAAACTGAAGATGTGTAGTTTTTGTTGAACATGAATTTCTTCTACATTATTATGCAGTTATTTAGGTCTTCCATGATAATACAGAAGAATTTAGCATTTTTAAACAATAATTTAGTTAAGCATGATGAAGGTTACCGAATTGTAAGAGAAACTGAAGATGTGTTTACATATTAGGAGGCAACATGTCAATTGTCATATGTTTTGGTTCCTTTTTTTGCTTGCAATGGTTAAGGTTCAAGAAATGTAGTGGTTTATGTAACAGTTTTTTAGACGCATTTATGGGCTGTTTGTTTACCTCTTAATGAGGCTCTTAATGGTTCAGACTTCTTAGTGGTTCAACACTTAATGGTTCAGACTTCTTACTGGTTCAACACTGAATGGTTAAGCATTATACTGAGTCTGAATGGTTAAGACCTCTAATCTGAATTGGCTCAGACATTTGCCTCTGAATGGTTAAGCATTATACCGAGTCTGAATGGTTAAGACCTCTAAGCATTATACTGAGTCTTAATGTTGGTCGCACTAGCGTTTTGGTCCGCTTTCAGTATGTCACATGTCTTATCATTTGTAAGTCATAATAATCTTAGTATTGTTATGGAATATGGATTATGACTATTAGTGAGATATACGTTCACCATGAATATATAAAGTATTTCACTCTTTCGATTTTCAGTCTATATATAACAATAAGTTGTCTTCTTGTTTTTTGAGTTATTTAGGTCTTCTGAATTATGTATCTTGTTGATTACATATTATGAACCAACATGTCAAATGTTTTCATTTCTTTTTCGCTTGGAATGGTTAAGGTTCAAGAAATGCAGTGGTTCACGTAACAGTTTTTAGCCACCATAAGAAGTGTGTGATAATACTTTTGGTTGCATTAGCGTTACAGTCCGCAGTCGGTACTACATATGCTTTATTCTTCGTCATTCGTTATAATGTAGGTGTTATTATGGATTATGACTATTAATGATATATACTTTCACCGTCCATATACAAAAGTGTGCCACTTTTTTTTTTTTTTGTCTATGTACAGCAATAAGTTTCCTTGTTTTTTAAGTTTTACGACATATGGAAAATTACATGGATTGCGATTTACTTTCTTGATGTGGATCTTGAATAGTTGAATTTACTTTTTTTTATGCTAGGGTTTGTTTGCTTTGTGGACATGTCATCTCAATCAGTGCCTGCCAAAAGGCCACATGACCATGACGATGCAGAACCTAACGGAAAAGGGAAATTGCAAAAGACCACATCGCACAAAATCACTCCAAACATTGTTTTCCGATTGCTTTGTCATGATGATAAAATCGAAAGTGTTATTGGAAAAGATGGCAACAAAATATCGCAAATATGCCAGGAATCTGGTGCAGAAATAACGGTTGAAGACCCCGTCTCTGGCTGCAGTGAACGAGTGATTGTTATTGCTGAATCCGGGAACGAGAATGGAATCAGTAATGAAACTAAAAAAAGTATCGATGCAGATGAAGAAAAGAAAGAAAATCAAGAAACTCAGGATAATGATGCAGGGGAAGATTCGCAATCCGAAAAGTCTTCTTCTTTGCAGAAGGGTCTGATGCTTGTGTTTGAAAAAATGGTTGAAAAGGAACCAGAAATTAGCGGAGGAGATGAAGGTGCTAACAAAGACACTATCGCATGTACTGTTAGGTTACTCTTACTTTCTTCTCAAGTTGGCCCGCTTTTGGGAATATCTGGCAGTGTAATTAAACAATTGACGTCTGAAAGCGGGGCCCAAATTCGGGTTCTTCCAAGAGACAAACTTCCATCATGTGCGTTCGCTACCGATGAATTGGTCCAGGTACTTTTTTCTTTTTTTGGTTAGTTTGTACTAAAAAAGAAGTTATTTATTTTTGTAATATTCGTTTATAGATTTCTGGAGAAGTAAATGCGGTTAGAAAAGCGCTTCAATCTGTTTCACAGCTGCTTCTAAACCATCTGACTGGTGACAATGATTTTTTCACTGCTGATAAAAGTGGTTCTTTTCATTCTTTTGGTATTCGACAAGATGCATACCCTCCTTTTCCTCACGGAGAACCGTTACCTGCAGGGCCTCGTGATGGAGGAAGTGGTACTTTTGGGGGGCGTTTTGGTCCTTTCACAGACATGCTAACTTACCGTTTGATATGCTCTGACGAGAAGGTGGGAGGTGTAATTGGAAAAGGTGGGAGTGTTGTGAAGGCACTTAAGCACGAGACTGGATGTGACATTAAAGTTCTCGAGAAAATGCGAGAATCAGATGACCGTGTTATTGTCATATCTGGACCAGCGGTATTATTAATTAACCTAGGCTTATTTATCTTTGTGCTATTTCTATTTACGTGGGAGGTTCAATGGGAAACACTAAAAAAGTGGGGAATCGACTCAAACGAACTCCGATTGGACTCATTCCAGCGGCATTGGAACCGGCTCATTGAACCCTATAATATGTGTGTGTGTGTGTGTGTGTATTTGGGGTTTGGCTTTTTTGGGTTTTATATTAGGGTTTATCATTAGGATTTAGGGTTTAGCTTTAGGCTTTAGCCTTTTAGGGTTTAGCTTTTAGGGTTTATAGTTTAGATTTTATGGTTTAGCTTAGGTTTTAGTCTTATGGTTTAGCTTTAGGGTTTAGAGTTTCTAGTTAGGGTTCGACAAGCCGGTTTCAATGCCACTGGAGTGAGTCCAATCGGAGTTAGTTTGAGACAATTCTCCTCGGTTCCCCACTTTTTTAGTGTTACCCATTGAACTCAACCCTTTTATTTATATACTTATATATTTAATTGATTAATTAATGCAGCACCCAGATGAACGGATATGTGCTCCCCAAGATGCGGTTCTTCGTGTACAAACTAGGATATTTAAGGCTGCACCTGAGAGCAAGGCGGTGACGGCAAAAGTCATAGTATCTGCGCATCAAATTGGATGCATTCTTGGCAAGGGTGTGCGGTTATATCTGAAATGAGAAAGTCAACCGGGGCTTATATTCGTATATTAGGAAAGGATCAAACTCCGCAGTATGCTGCTGCAAATGAAGAAGTAGTTCAGGTACGCCTTTGACTTTTTCACCTAATCGGGATCATGGCTTCTGAACATTTCGATTTCCTTTAGGCCCTATAAGTGAACCGAATGAACACGAACGGTGGCATGTTCATGTTCATTCATTTAACTTTAACCGAACGCGAACATATAATCGAACAAATTTTTTTTGTTCATGTTCGTTCATTAAGAAAGTGGGCATATTTGTGTTCGTTTAAAACCTAAACAAACAGTTCACGAACATAAACAAACAAACTTAAACGAACACAAATAAACATACTAACAATTAGTAGTTATTTAATTGTATATATATTAGTGATTAATTACGATAAGTTCCATTGGAAAGCCTTTTATGTATTACTAAAAGCCCAATTACTAAATAGTTATTTTATATAAGTAGTTAGAACGCTCTTTTTGTGTTTATATCTGGATAAATGTAACAACTTATGTATTTATTAAAACTTAAACGAACATAAAAAAACGTCAACAATCGAACATAAATGAATGAACAACACATGTGTTCATGTTCGTTCGTTTATTAAATAAACGAACTTCCTGTCAAACAAGTTCACGAACAGTTCATGAACGTTCGGTTCATTTACAGGCCTGATTTTCTTGTGACATACAGATGCTTCACATTTGTGGATGTTAAGCTACTGTACTATCTCTCTGACGGTCTAACCAGAATATTGATTGAACAGATAAATGGTGACTATGATGCAGTTCAAGAGGCCCTTATGCAAATAACCACATGTTTGCGGAATCATTATTTCCGAGATGCGTTTCCTGGTTTCCTAGATCATGGACCACCGCCATTTCCTGCGCCATACATGAGAAGGAGGGAACTCTCGCCACCTGGAAGGTACCCTCCTTTTAACCGATTTGATGCTGGTGGTCCCCCTCCACGTGGGGGGTTTCATCTTCACGATGATCGACCTCCATTTATGCATGATCGACCAGACTTCCCCCATCCAATGTCTGATAGATTGCCACCATGGGGTTCTCAGGTATCACTCTTGTTCATTCCTTTCAATTGTTGGTGCTATTTTGTTTTCGACGTATTTATTATCCAGATTTGTAGGGGTGTTTAAATAATCTAAACTGCAAAGGTGTCAAATTTGATCACTCAAAGCTGAGTTATGTTTCTTCTTTAGGTTAATATTAATGGAACAGGAAACAAAGAGGTTTAGGTCGACTAACATGACCTGTTTAAAAAGAGGGGTCGGTTCGGGTTGACCTGTTTTAATATGGGTCAACCCGAACCCGGCTCGGTTTTTTAAACGGATCGTGTTAGTCGACCTGAAACCTTTTTTTTTCGTGTCAGGTTTCGGGCCGGGTCAAGAATTGCCGCCCTTAGTTGGGGGTCAGGTGGGTTTTATATAAAAAATAAAAAATATTGTGTTTTTTTAATTGGCAAAATGGTCCCTGAGGTTTAAAATAATGCCAAAATGGTCCCTGGGGTGAGAAATGACGATTTTGCCCCTGAGGCCAACGGCCAATGTTAAGGTCTGTTAAAAGTGGGCGAAAATGGCAATTTTAAACCTTTCAGGGCTCTCAGTGATTAAAAAAAACTTTTCTGTCTAAAGTGGCAATAGTGCCAAAACCTCATGGGCCATTTTGGCATTTTACTCTTTTAGTTATTTACCTTGTATATTTGAGTTTTGGACATGTTTATATTAATAAAAAAGGGTCAACGGATTTTCTAATCTTTTATACAAGATATGAAACTTTAAGTCTCCTTCATACATATCATGTATTTAAATTTTCATTTATGCAATCTTGCAGGGTTTTGAAGGTGGACCGTTAGGTTTCCGCGATTTTGGAGGAAGGAGAATGGGTGGATTTGGAGGGTATGTTCTGACGTCTTTTAATTGTTTATATAAAATCAGTAGTACTTGCTAAGTGATTTTGTTTTATATAAATAAATGTAGCACTGTAATCACAAACACCACCGTGGAAGTAGTTGTGCCAGGTACCATTGTTCCTGCTATATATGGAGAGGATGGCGGATGTCTGATGCAAATTCGTGAGGTATGTAATTCATATTATGGTAATTTTTCTAGAGTAAAGTACACGGATGGTCCCTGTGATCTACCAAAATTTTGGATTTGGTCCCTAGCTTTTCGAAAGTACAAAAATGGTCCCTGTGATTTGCACTTTGTAATACATTTAGTGTCTAGATTTTTCCAGAAGACATGGATGATCCCTGTGGTTTGCACTTTGTAACGCATTTATTCCCCTACTTGGACATGCGAAAACCTTAATATTTGTTGGCTGGGACTAAACATCAGAACATCATCATACTCAGTAAATCCCACCTATAGCAAAGCTAAGGTAGGGTCTGAGGAGGGTAGATGTAGACAACCTTACCTCTACCCCGCAGGAATAGAGAGGCTGCTTCCAGTGAGACCCCCTGCTCGGTTGTAGTTGTGTATCAAGCCTTGGACCTAAGGCACATAACACTCAAACAATCGGGACAGAGAGACCGATTGGTCCATGTACCCCCGTATCTTTCAGCTATCAACGCCACCACATGATGCATGATTAACCATCCGCCGCTTTTAACGTTATTTTCACGAAATTAGTAAAATAACGTTAAAGTTAGTACCATTTCACTTTTGGCTTGGGACTAAATGCGTTACAAAATGACAGGGACCATCTGTGTACTTTTGGAAAGCTAGGGACCGAATCCAAAATTTCGGTAAACCACGGGGACTAGCCGTGTACTTTACTCTTTTTTTAATATTTCTTGCTGATGTATATTGCACATTAAATTGGACCTCCTGCATGTCGGTTTAGTCTCTTTTTATGTCTATACCAAAATAAGTGCTTGGGATTATTTACAATTTTTTATTGCTTGAAGTTAAAACCCTAATTCACAATACAATATAATAATACCCGGGGTGTAAACGAGCAGAGCTGAGCCCACACTTGTCTTGTTAACACAGTGAGTTATTTTCAGAATCGAGCTCGGCTTAGGCTGAGCTTGTTTGTTATTTCGTAATTTTATTTATATATCTTTACAGTTATTTTATAGATATTTATAATTATAACTTTATAGATAACATTATATTGTGTGAGGCTGTTCACTTGTATGTTGTCTGTTTTTGAGTGGAGGTCTCTCTGGAAGCAGCCCCTAACTGTGATTTATATATTCAAGCGTCATAATGTCTACAAAACCATAACTTATCTCTATATACATCATGGGAGTTGAGTTATTCTACAAAGAATTACAAAAATAAGAAGTGTAAGAAGGAACCATAGAGTGATAAGTGTCCATAATCTTGTCTATAAGAGAAAAATAACATGCACATGCAAAAACCTAAACCCCCCACCCCACCACCACCCAAAAACCTAACCCCCCCCCTTAAAAAAAAACTATACCTCACCAAAAGAACCCCCCAAAAACCTAAAAAAAACCTAAACCCCCCACCCCCAAAAACCTAATATACCCCCCCCCCCCCAACCCAAAAAAAAAAAAAAAAAAAACCTAAAAGTAGCGATTATTTTAATAGAATATTGAAAAAAAATTGTGTTTTTTAAGTAATTTTTATTGTGTTCACATTTGAGAATATTCCTAAAATATTCCTTCTTACAGTTAAAGTACTTTGTATTTGATCCTTTCTCTACATCATGGTATTTAGATTTTGTTTAAGATAAAGTTGTAGAACTCATTCACATAAAGTTAGTATATGATAGTGCCAAATATTAAAGCAATTAAAAAGGAAAGAATATCTTATGCTGTGATTTGGTTGTTCCAGATTTCCGATGCTAAAATCATTATAAATGACCCGAAACCCGGAGCAAAAGAAACGCTAATCATAATATCAGGTACACCCGAGCAGACTCATGCTGCACAGAGTCTCATTCAAGCGTTTGTGATTAGTGAGACTGAAGCTTCTTGATTAAATATGGCCGTGGTGTTTCGTTTATATTTATGTTAACGAAAAGGTTTTTTTTCCTCATATTTTGTTACCTGGGGTTGTTAGGTTCAGATTTTGTTAATTCTGGTATTTGGCATGTTAGTTAAGCTTATAAACTTTATGGGTTTTTTTTAGTTATTTATGTTTAGTATTTATGTCGGTTTTCTCGCATTCGATACATGTGACTAGAAATCTGAATAGTTTCATGAATCGTTTTGTCAAAAGTAACATTTTTTTAAGTTAAAACGCCAAGTTTAAAAACAAAAATAAAAATAATAATGCAATATTTTGCTTCTAAATTCAATGGAGTCTTTGTGTGAGGGGCTTAAATAGATATGGCTTAAGTGTGATTGTACGTCGGAGTTTTACTGTTTTACGGATCTTGGGGTTTTGTTTGACATAATGATTTGAACTGCGGGTTGAACGGGCACAACTACTGTTATCTTGAGTTGTGCAAATCGGATTTTTATTTTCAAAACCAGTTTTGGATATGGAATCAGTTTCGGGTATAGTCAAGAGAATCAAAACCCGGGTATGAATTGGGTTTTAAAGAGAAATTGACTGGGTTGTTTGGTTCTCGTTTTGATTATTTAGGTTTTTTAGGGTTTAATACCCGGTTTTTTGTCCACCTGTACCGTATTTCCTAAGAGTATGATTTGATCATAAGGCTTGCATATTGTGCCAGACACGACCTATTAAGACACGAACACGAAACAGTTAACACGGACATGATATGAAATCTTATCGTGTCAGTTTTTTTCAAACACGAAAACGAACCAGATGATAAACAGGTTACACGAACACGACCTGTTAAGACACGAGCGTGACCTGTTAAGACACGAACTCGCCCTGGAGGGGTGGTGTGTGGAGTCTAGGGCTCGCATATCGTGTCAGACACGACCTGTTAAGGCACAAACATAACCTGTTAAAACAAGAACACGATAAGACACGAACACGAAATAGGTAACACGACACGAAAACTAAAAGGTCTTATCATGTCGACCTGTTTAAGACACGAAACATGTTAAGGGTTTTCGTGTCCGTATCTGAAATTGCCAGCCCTATTTGATCCAAGATTCCAAGTCGAGCCCAAAACTACATTTTTTTTAAATAATAAATACTAGTATTTAGGACCCGCACGTTGCGGCGGGACCGTTAAACCAAACAAAAATATATGTAAAAACGTTGAACTGAAAATTAATACCAAAATGTAAAACAAAAAAATATTTCCACACGTTATAACAAAGACGTTGACAATATCAAAAAATCTTATGTAAAAAAGTGAAGCACGTTACGACAATACGGTTAAATCGAACAAAAGTTAGACATAAAGACGTTGAACCACACACACGTTGCAACATGTTAACTCGCAGCTCAATCGAGTTTGAACTAATAACAATATTATTATTATTAAAATAAATTTATAAAGTATATAGTTTAGTTAAATCAAAGGTAAACCATAAAGGTTATTTGGTATTTATACTAATACTCTAAGAAAAGATTTACTAATACTTTAAGGAAAGATTTTTACATTTAGTAATGTTCTAAGGGAAGAAAACATAAATATTTATATGCAATAGATACTTGTACGGATAGCTATAAGACTTGTACACGTAAATAAAAAAATTAGGGGATGACATATGACATTCACCTATTGGCCTACAAAATTTATCAACCAATCAATAACAATAAAAAAATGTATAGTAAAACACACTCATTTTAATATTTTGGTAAATTAAAGATGGGTAAATTCTTTTATAATAATCAATGAATAGATAAAATGCTTTTGAATTTGGTATATTTAGATTATCGAATTAATTTAACATTAACCTATTAAAAATAAATAGTCGTTTGTTTAAGAGTAGAAGTTAAAGCAAAATAATTCAAAAGAAGTATGGTTTCAGTATGTATTTACTTAACCGATGACGTTAAATATTTTGAATGGGTTTTTTTAAGCATTCTTTATTATTTTTATTATAATAATCTGAAAATAATAAATAAATAATTATTATTTTAAGCATGAAGTAAGCAAATCCGATTTGAGGATTGAGTAGAAATCTAAAATTTTGTTTAAAATTATTTATAGAAAAAGAAATATTTATTCTTATCTTTTTTTAATTATTATCGTTTATTATTTTGTTAATATTTAATAAAGAGATAAATAAAAAAATAATAAGAGAAAGCATCAGGGAGTGACACGTGTCCATAAAAGATTTTCATTTATTATAATAGAAAGATATACAAAACTACAATTTATAAACTTTTTAAATATTTTTTTTCGAATGGCAACTTTTTCATTAAAAACACCCAGCTACTAAGCAACTAGCTAAGTGCAAAACAACAAAACAAGAAAACAACAGGAAACACTAGAAAAATAGTCATCTAAACATCAAAAAGCTATCCATCTAGACAAATCCAACTGTGAGCCTTTGGACTGATTCTTGACCCATAAGTAGCTAAAAACTTTGATTTCCTGCAAATGTTATCGATCTTTATTTTTATTTTTATTATTTTTTTGAACAACAAATGTTATCGATCTTTATTGGAATGTCAGTGAACACCCAATTGTTTCTAGCTTCCAAAGGCACACATAGAAGGTCCCAACCGAATAATGCCACATGATAATGGATTGGACTAGCCTTCTCCTAACTCTCGAACCTCGAATAAGCTTGTGCAAGTCCACCGAGTCGAGAGAAGAAAAACAAAGCGCTGAATTCTGCACCAGGAAGCAATACTTTGCCACATTATCAAAGCAACAAAACACAATGTGAAGACACACTACACATATTCGTTTGATGAGCTGCACATAGCACACATAGAAGGCCCCAACCTGAATGCCCCGTTTAGCAAGGTTGTCCAAAGTGGGCAGCCGACCCTGAACCGTTCTCTAACCAAAGATGTTAGGGGGCCATTGTTGGGGACCTCAAAGCCTTTGAACGGATTTTTAGAACAAGCTTCCTTTATCAACACCGAGAATGATTCCATTGCAACTATAAACAAAAATGGCGATATTGGGTCTCCTTGTTTAATACTATGTGAACAGCTGAAATCAAAAGTTGGAGATCCGTTTACAAGCACAGAAAACCGGGCGGAAGAAATAATACCATAAATCAAAGTTCTCCATTTATGTTGAAGGTTCATTTTTTCCATCACCTCAAGTAAGAACCTCTAATTAAGTTGGCCATTAGGGTCCTCAAAATCGATTTTAAAAACTTCCAGAGGTTAACGTACAATATTGGTGATCGTGCGTTGCGTACACGAGTATCTCAGCCACACGATTGACCTACCCTAGGCCTTCAATTGAATGCCGATAGTAATTAACTTGACACAATTACACATGAGTTAGGTTGAACCCTAATCACGCACGTTATAATGCATAATTACACACGTTATAAAAAAAATCAAAACTCACATGCCATCATCAAACATGAAAATTACGCATGTTAAACTCAAAATTACGCATGGGTTGTTCCAAACCCTAATTACGCATGTTATATACATAACATGCACGTTATAAAATAATAAGGAATGACACGCATCTCAATCTCCTGCTTGCATACGCAACGCATGATAAGTAGCGCTATTGTATTTTACACTCTCTCTATATATACATATATAGAAAGAACTCAATAAGTACTAAAACAACTCCCCTGAGAATTTAGAAGTCATACAATTGCTAAGATGAATGTTAAAAATAGTAACTCTTGGTGCTACAAATAGTAGATAGATAAACTTTGTTACATTTTGATTCTTTGAAGTATATAAGTACTGCAAAGCGCGCCAACATACGCATAACAACAAATCATCCCAACCTTGCTTCTCTTCGAAGTACCTGCATCAAAGGCGGGAAAACAATTTCAATGCATTTACTTATGAACAAGTATTATGTTGTCTCTAACGGGTCAAAAGGGTAAAACAAAATAACTTATCTTAAAAAACACTTCTAAATTGTTTACAAATCATATTTCATACACAAAATACATTAATGCTACATCTACAGCTAAAAAAACCAACATATATCATGTCATATTACAAGTAAATATTCCATTCAAGTTAGAATGCAAATAATTAGTTGTGATGAACATCAATTAGCATGCACAATATATCCTGAGACAATATTTTGTATGTAATAATAATAATAATACTTGATAACTTGAAAAAATTAATTAGATTTTTTTGTACTATAATATTAAATAACATCATAGGAAATTTACAGTAGAATGACAGGTAAACGGCCATAGAGGTGAAACACTTATATGACAACTTATATGTTTTAGGCAGTCACTTTGAACTAAACGGTCATATAAGACTTGAATACTTAATACATATATGTTTTAAGCAGTCACTGTGCACTAGAGGTGAAACACGTGTATGCATAGTTGTCAATAGTGGCTATAGCGTGCTATCTGGGTCATAGCGCGTGAATAGCGACAGTGATGGGTTTTTTTATGTAAATAGCAGTTAGATATAGCTATAAAATAGTTGGATTTATAGGTTTTTGTTTAATATACACGTAAAATAGCATATATACTAGGGTATTTTGATATAATATACATATAAAAATCTTCAAAAAAAAAATTATAGTGTATCGCTATTTATAAAATAGCGGTCGCTATTCGCTATGTAGCATATAGGTCCCTTGTTGCTATTTGTCGCTATTCGCTATTAACAACTATGCTTTTATGACAGCTATGTCAATAGGGGTCAATCACAAGAACATTCAAATAAAAGAAAACATATGATTAACTACAATGGCAAATGGTATAGTATCTTACCTCCTCAGCAAACTTTATCAAAATAGTTGTTCGAGGTCGTTGTTGACCGTCCACCGGAACAAAATGAGCAGTCACAACAGCCGGGAATCCTGCATTGTCTAAAACACCCTACAAAAAGAAACAACGCAAGTCAGAACTTTATACGGCAATTGTGTAAATATAGCCGATTGAAGTTAAGCACATACCCTTACTATCCCGGCAACAAAAGCACCACAGTTGAACGACCCCATGTCTTTCGGTACTGAAATAAATCTGTGTTTGAAAAAAGAAGACAAACGCGTATGCAATTAGTGAAAATTAAATATCATAAAATCAGATAAAAGAAGCTTATAATATAAACCATAGTTGTTAATAGCGAATAGCGGACAACCGGACAATAGCGACAAGCAACCTATACCCTACGTAGCGATAGTGATGAAATAGCGGGCGCTATTTTATGTTTAACGATACACTAGAAGAAAATTTTATAAATATTTATATGTTTCTATACGTATATTTAACAAAAAAACTTAAAGTCCACCTGTTGTATAAGTATATTTTATCACTATTTATATTAAAACCAAAAAAAAACCCGAAATCCCGCTATTTACTCGCTATGGAGGCGCCAAAATCAGATAGCGATGAATGAGTGCTTTGCTACGCTATTCGCTATAGCGCTCACTATGAGCCTATTAACAACTATGATATAAACCATGGGTACCTGTTGACGAGAAGCTCCTTTTCACTAATCATATATTCATCTTCATGTTCCGTACCTTTCTCAAGTGAGTCGGCTACCTATTACATTATTGTAGTAAGATGGTCAAACTTGAAATGCAAATCCAGTGAAGGTCAAATGTCACTAATATCTTTATATCACTTAAGGAGAGAAATAAAAGTCAAAGTCTACAACTATTTAAAATACCAACTTCAGGATTACTATAGTAACAAACCTTTCCAAAAAGCACCTTCCATACGGTACTATGTACGAAGGACAAAATTCCCAACAAACGTGTCTCCCTTCTGTTACCCTAGCATAACAAATTAAAAAATTTATATATATTGTTATCAAGTAACAATAAACAAACAAACAACACTTGAGTGTAGTTTGATGACTGATCATGCAGAATGTGAAGGTGGCAATGTCGACCCATTAACTTGTAAATGGGTCGATTCGGTTATATTTTCTCTAACAGGTTAAACATGTAACGTCTAAAAAGTTAGCTTAGACAAAAACAGGTTAAGAGTCATCCAGACTAGTGTAATTTTAATGCGAGTAAATTGTCATTTTCGTCCCTGAGGTCTGGCCACTTTTGCGACTATCATCCAAAGGTTTGTTTTTCCGCATCTGTGTCCTCGTGGTTTCAAAATCTTGCCATTTTATTCCCTGGGGGCCAAACCTCGAGGGACGAATGTCGCAATAAATTGCAAAACCTCTGGGATGAAAATGGCAAGATTTTAAAACCACAACCCGATGCGGAAAAACAAACCTTTGGATGAACGTCGCAAAAGTAGCCAAACCTCAAGGACTAAAATGTCAATTTACTCTTTTAATGCATTAAACCTCCTACATCGTTTTCTAAAAAAAAAGCAGATTAGTATTATAATTAATCTAACGTTATAACTATATTTGACACATTTATTTTCATAAAAAATATATATATAATTTGTTTAGACAAAAGTGTTTCGTGCCAACCCATCATGAACGATTTCAACCCATCTTAACATATTATCCATTTAGACCCATTACACGACCCACAAACAACTCTGGTTCCACCTCTATAGAATATATCAAAAATAGCATGAATATACATATAAATGTTTGGATCATTAACCATACATGCTGTAAATTATAACAGGAAACAAAAAACCGAAGACAATATATACATGGTTCAGTCATTGTTAACATCTTGAGTTATTAGCATATGAAAACAAAGTAGTATGATTCATTTTATATCACGAATCCTTAGAAAAAAATACAGCAGAAATAAGTAACTTTTTATAACAGAAAAAGAACAACTTTTTAGCACCATGCATGCCTAACAATTAAAACACAAACCGTTTATAAAATTGATAATTTAATAATGATAAAGTGAACATTCGCCTATTAGATCATACCAAAATTCAAGTATGTGCCATGAAGATATATAGACAACATGGTACCTTTTCCCTGTGGCACAGTAATTCCAAAACTCGTACTCCAACAGCATAGCCGGCATCCTCCAATCTGATCAAACATAACCGTATTAGATGTGAATTCCAGTATGATACATTAAACACTCATTAGTTCATATCAAAGATTCACACATTCTTTTAAAAAGCATCAACAACCTCAACGTTCCCCGTTAACAATCAACCATCAACGTCTTTC
Source organism: Scalesia atractyloides (assembly GCA_947069175.1). Lineage (NCBI taxonomy): Eukaryota > Viridiplantae > Streptophyta > Magnoliopsida > Asterales > Asteraceae > Scalesia > Scalesia atractyloides. The sequence goes on along the minus strand of CAMTDV010001633.1, from coordinate 76,642,576 downwards.
TACTTGCAGCACTTGATATAATATTATAATGCTCAATATCCTAATCAAAACTTCCCTAATAACTAAATAATCCCCATCAAACTAAAAGTTGAAGTGCACTAAGGGGTTGTTTGGCAACTTCTGAATGGGCAAGTGTTGAACCAGCAAGAGGTCTGAACCATTAATTGTTGAACCGGTAAGAAGTCTGAACCATTAAGAGCCAGTATAATGCTTAGCCATTCAGAGGCAAATGTCTGAACAATTCAGATAAGAGGTCTTAACCATTCAGACTCTCGGTATAATGCTTAACCATTCAAGGCAAATGTCTGAATCATTCAGACATCTGGTTGCAAAACAAACAGTCTAAACCAGTGTTGAACCAGCAAGAGGTCTGAACCATTAAGAGCTAAACAAACAACCCCTTAATCGATAAAAGCCCACGAGTACTACATCATTTTGTTAATATAGCACATCAACAAAATCCAAATTTGATTTTATTTAAACACTTTTATTTTATTTTTTTTTTACCAAAAACAACAAATTGTTACCTCCTTTCTAGCTCCCCAATGTTGTCAACCTGAGTCTGATTATACTGAACTAGCTCTGAAAATAAGTAAGCAAATCCACTTAAACTCACCTGCAAATCAAAGATCAAACAGATTTACATTCAACAGCTTCAAATCAACACAATGCCTAAATCTTTGCAATCAAAAATCAAATCTTTCAAACAAAAAATAAAAACTACAGAAACAATTCACAAAACCCTAATCAATTTTGCATCTAACTATGACAAAACTTGATTCAAACTCCGAATTTTGATGAAATTTGGGTCGATATGAATCTGGGTCTTTTATGGGTGAAATTGAATAGTGGGATCTTGATGAAATTGGGTGGATCGATGAAATTTTTTATTTACCTCTTGTCTGCCTTTACTAAGGGGTTTATCGAGAACATTTGTGTATTGCTTCATCTTCCCTGCCCCGATCATCGTTTTCGAATGGCGATTTGCTTCTTCAAGTGAGAGCAACAAACCCTGACTAGTTTGTAGACTGATCTTGTTGATCTGGTTGTGAAAATATATGAAAAAGTTTTAGTAAATTAAAAGAATTGGGGATATTTATACCTTATATGTTTTAGATTGGATGGGAAAGCGAGACACGAACTTAACATAAAATTTACGGGTTTGAGTTTAGTGTAAGTGGATTCAGGTTAGTTTCGGGTTAAACTTGTGAACCTATTAGTTAACCCGGCCGGGTTTGAGTTGAACCTGACGAGTTGGTGGCTTGACCTATTTAACCTGTTTTCATACTGTAAATTATCAACCTTTTGTTGTTTTATGGTGTTGTATCTCATGTACGGATTTTTTTTTTAAATTGATTTTTTACTTTTTAACATATAGATTTCATCTTTGAGTAAATTGCACAAAACGTCCTTTAAGTTTTACCAATCTTGCTGGTTTCAGCCTTAATCTTTAAAAGTTATCAAAACCAGCCTTTAAGATTAAATTAGTTACGGGTTTCATCCTTTATCACTAACCCGGTTATTAATTCATGTTAAATGGCCTCACATGCATGGCATGTGAGGGTAAAACCGTCCTTTTCATACATGTCAGCTTATAAAACCCTATAAAAGACTGATTAAATCCCAAACGTCTTCAATACTCACAATTCGCATAGAACCCTCATCGAGCATTCATTGTTCCGATCAGGAACAGACACTATTCCGATCAAACACTATTCCGATCAACATTCACAATTCTCTTTAAACCAAAATTATTCCAAACCCCAAATGGCTAACAGATGAGGTGGATTTCATATATGCGGAGAAGATGATGATGTTTATGATGTCGATGAACTTCATGATAAAGTTCAAAGTTCAATTTTAACATATTTTACTTCGATCCTTTTCATGTATGTGTTTAAAGTTTAAATTTTTTATCTTTAAAATGCAGAACTTTATCCAATGTTCTTCTCAATCAACATGCATCATCGGGGATCATTTACAAACAATCCAGGTCGTATGTATGTAAATGGTTTGCTAAGTTTCATTGATTTGGTAGATGACGAGAAATTTAGGATTTATGAATTGGCCCTAATGACAAAAGAGTTAGGGTATGATCTTGATGTCCCTACCTTTTACCATTATGTTGAGCCTGGGGGTGATTTGGATTCTAGAATTCATCCATTGGCTGAAGATTCCCATGTCTTGCAGTTGTTAGAAATCATTCATGGGGGGAACAGGTTTATTGATATAGATATTAAGCATGGGATGTCTAATATTATCTTAGTGGAGATACCCTCACAATCAAGTGTGGTACTAGAAGAAGTCAGTGAACTTGAAGCTCAGATGATTGATAATAAAAGGAACAACCCAAAGGGACTTGCATTGACCTTGCATAAATCATCAAATGAAAACAATGGTGGTGTGGAATGTGGAACAAAGCACATTGAAGGTGATACTGAAGATGCAGCATACGTAGTAGATATTGGAAACTCTAGTATTGTTACTCCTCGGGCACTTAGTGTGGCAATTCATGATACTGGAATGACTAGTTCTGTTATGAATGCTTTTGACCCTTTCTTAGATGATAATGATAGGCATACTAATGAGGTTAATGATACTAAGAATGTTGATAACATTGTAAAATTGGTTAGCAATGAGGAGGTTGTTGATACTAATGAGGTTAATGATAGGGATACTAATGAGGTTAATGATAGGAATGATGATGAGAGTAATCAGGATGATAATGATATAGAAGAAGATAGTGACCAGGATGGTGATGATATGGTTGATGAGGAGAATGATATGGATGAAAGTGATATTGACATGAGAGATTATAAGTTCATGATTGATGATGAAAAGGAAGATGAAACTCACCATGAGGCAGGGGTTGATGATTTAGAGGTCTTGGACAATGAAAACTTTGATAGTGCTAGTGATATTGAGGATAATATAGGGAATGTTAGGAGGAGAACCTTAAAAGATATAAAAAGGGCACACGGTAATGATAACAAGGTCAAATGTTTGGAAATAAGGCTGAAGTTAAAAAGTTTAAAAAAACACACAGTGGAGACTAGAAGGTTGTTAAAAATAGTAAAGGATGATAAGGATAGGGTAAGGGTGGCATGTGCAGGTGATAATCCTGGTGTTGAAAAAGTGGAACCTATTAAGAGGCCAAAAAGAAAAAAAAAGTTAAAAAGAACCAGAAAGAAGGGGGAATTTCTGTTGAAGGAGTGACTGAAATTGAACATGATGGGAAAGGAGGGACTGAAATTGAACATGATAGGAATGAAGGAGGTCCAGAAAAAACACATTGGGGGAAGAGGTAAAAAGAAAAACCCTAAGCAGTTTGTATGTCCCTTTGTGTTGTTGGTGTCTAGGGATTCAGTGACAGAGAGTTGGATAGTTAAGACTCTAATAGATGAACACAAATGTTTAGAGAGCCGAAACATTTATCACTGTAGTTCAACTTTCTTAGCACAACAACTGATGGAACAAATTGAAGATAATCCCAACATCCCTGTCAAAGCAGTACAGGAACAGTTTCAGCGAAAATATGAAGTTTCAGTTTCTAAATGGACAACTTTTAGGGCCAAAGCTAAAGCTCAGAAGCAGCTACATGGTGACTATAGTTCACAGTATGGTCTACTTAGATAATACCTTGATGAATTGCTTAGGACAAATCCAGGAACCACTATCGAGTTAGATGTGGAACCACCAGCAGAGCCTAGTGAGCCTACAAGAAAATTCAAAAGAATCTAAATTTGTCTTGGTTCACTAAAGCAAGGATTCAATGCTATTGGGAGGGATTTGGTGGGGCTTGATGGTGCATTTATGAAAGGACATTTTCCTGGTTAGGTTCTCAAAGTTGTTGGAATTGACAATAACAACATGATTTATCCTCTTTCCTATGCAATTGTTGAAGCTGAGAACATTAACTCATGGACCTGGTTTCTTTATTGTCTTGGTGATGACTTACAACTTGCAAGAAATTCAAATTTCACATTCATGAGTGATAGACAAAAGGTACATGTTTTACATTATTAATCTGTTGGTTTATCATACTTATGCATTTTTGAATGTGTATCAGGGAATTCAGAATGCAGTCTCAAATTTGTTTCCAAATGCTGAGCACAGATTCTGTCTCAGACATATCCATGAGAACATGAGATTATCTTATAAAGGGAAGGAGTACAAAACATGCTTTGGAAAATAATAAGTACTACAACAGTTGTACAGTTTGAGACTTGTATGGATGAGCTAAAGGCTTTGAACTCGGATGCACATGTGTGGTTATCAAAGATCCCACCAAAACACTGGACCAGATCTCACTTTTCATGTAATACATTTGCAATTATTTAAAATATTAAATTCCATATTTAGACTATTACATTTGTAAGTTTTTGAATTTGTGCTACATATTTTGTGAACAGGCAGGGCACACTCTGATGTACTTCTAAACAACATGTGTGAGGTATTTAGTGCCAAAATAGTACAAGGGAGAGATAAGCCCATAATCATAGCTTTAGAATACATAAGGGAATACCTTATGAGAAGGATAGTTAATGTTTTACAAGTTATTGATAAAAGTGATGGCCTGTTGACACCATATGCTACCAATCGGTTGTCAAACATAAAGAAAGATGCTGCAAAGTATTCAGTTAGTTGGAATGGGGATGAAACTTTGAGGTATCTCATGGTATTGACCAATGTGTGGTTAATGCAGTTCAGAAAACATGTAGTTGCAGGAGGTGAGAGATTACAGGAATACCTTGCAAGCATGCAATAGTAGCAAATTGGAATATGGCCAGCCATGGCCAACATGTTGTCTTTATTTATATAACATGCATTTTGATTTGTTATTGAACAATGATGGTTGTATACAGGTTGATATACCAGAAAATTAGGTGCACTCACTGTACAAGTTGGAATCATGGAAGCATGTTTACAATTTCAAGATATTTCCTGTCAATTGCAGAACTTTATGGCCCAAATCCTAGGTGCCAACTACTATAACACCACCAAGTTGCCACAAGCAAGCCGGAAGGCCAAAAAAGAAAAGGAAAAGGTTTGTAAGTGAGATAGAAGATATGTCCAAAGGTGGAAAATTATCAAAGAAGGATGCTTTTGTAAAATGTGGAAAATTCAAGGGCGTTGGTCATAATAGCAGGACATGCAAGAATGTTGGAGGTTCTTTAGGTGTCAAGAAGGGTGCAGGCTCTAGTGGTGTCAAGAAGGTTGCAGGTTTTGGTGGTGTCAAGAAGGGTGCAGGATCTGGTGGTTTCAAGAATGTTGCAGGCTCCAGTGGTGTGAAGAAAGGTATAGGCTCCCGTGGTGTCAAGAATGGTGCAGGGGCAAAGGCAAAATCTCAGAACAAGTCGAAATGATTGTTTATGTTTGCTTTTGTTAGGATGTCTACATGGTTGTTCTTTTGGTCTTAAAAACCTATGTCATGTTTAATTGTCTTTCAAAACTACGTACACTTGGTGACTTTTGTTATGTTTTGTATTAGACAGTGTTTTCTTTATGGTATGTCATGTTTTTATTGTCTTTATATGATTTGAGGGTGTTATATGTTATATAGTCGTTTAATGATTTCAGTGTTACACCCTGACCCGCAGCGGAAGTGGTAGTCGGGGCATGATTGGGTTTTTTTTATCAAAGCTCATGACATTTACTATAAAGTTTCATATTTATTATTTCTATTTAAAGAAGAAATTACAATAAACATACAAGCACAACATGTTCAAATACATTTTTCATGACTTCTTTATTTTTCTTCTAAGGCAATTTCCTATGTGTTCCTTACTTCAACCTGTACACCTGTATCATGTGTAAAAATAGGGTTTTGGGTCAACAAAAGTTGGCGAGTGAATCTTATTTAAATATTTGAAAGAATTAGTTATATTGGTTATTTGAATAAAAATGTGCATAACCAAATATGAGTGTACGTATATGTAAATTAAACCACAAAACACATAATATCAATTAATGCACACACACACGTACCAAACGATGAACAATGAGATCAAGGCTCAATCAAACGGAGCCGATCTAATGAGGCACCTGATGCTCAACTCGTCTCCAACGAGGAACTGATGGGCCTAATGAATGATTTGCACGCAACTTGAAAAAAATATAAACTCGCAATACAACAAACAACATATACATCACACGATAGTTCATATAATGGTAATAGCACAAGGGTTTGAATAAACGAAATGTATAAATGACACATGATACACCCCAAAACATGAATAAAAAGGGGAATTTGTAAGAATTCACTCACAGTGGGTGCGTTCCTTGATGATGATGAATGCGCACGAATTGAGGATTTGATCGACAAACGAGTACTAACCTAAAATAATAACGCGATAAATTGATAAATATAAACCGATTAATATTTTGATTTAGTACTTTTTGTTAGATTTTTAGATTATTTTTGTGGTATTTATTGGAATTTTAAACCTCCAAAATCATGTTTTTTTTATTTAAGGGTTTTTAATTAATTTTTAAGTAAAATATACATATACAAAATTAAAAATAAAAAAAATAAAATACTAAAAAAACTTGTCAGACCTGACAAAGGGGGTCTGACCGGTTCGATGCATGTTATAGGCAGCGTGTGGTGAGGCTCGAACTCGTGACCTCTCGGTTACGTGCACGCAGCTCTTCCAACTGAGCTACGTGTCTAACCCGAAAGTATTCTGAATTCAATTATTCTTATACACTTACTGGTTTTAATCTAGAATTTAATTAATTAAAATATTTTTAAACGGTCGAACCGGTGAGGAGACTCCGAATCGAACCCGTGTTTAAGTGATGTTTTGCACCCAGCCCTACCAACTGGGCTGGGTGTCTAATCCGGTGGATTTAATATCTTAATTATTCTTATGTACATACTGGAGTGACTCATACCCGGATTAAAAAGTTTGCTTAATTTTGCGAAACCGGAACGTATATAGACTCGAACCCAAGACATATGTGTTGCGTTTGCACACAGTCCACCACTGGACTGTGTGTCTAACCTGTTTAAAACAACAATTTTGATTATACAAAAACACTAAATCAGTTCATCTTCTTCATGTATAAAACCCAGAAAGTATCACCCTCGACTGTTCATCCAAATTATTCCAGTTAGATTAACTGGTTTACGATTTCTAAACATAAAACGATATAGAATAAAAGAATCAAGAGTTTATACCGAAATTTGCAAACTCTCCGGTATGATTCCGGTAAAGCATGGTTTTTCGGCGAAGGGCACAGTTGCGCCGAAATGTTACTCCGAGAGTGTAGAGTGAGATTAAGAGAATGAGCGAGTATGGGTGTGGTGTTACGATCAATATTTATAGTGTGGAAGACAATTATTTTTTTCGGTTTCAAAGCTTAAATTTCGGGTCAAAGACTGACTCGGTTTTTATGTTAATTTGATTCCATATTTCAGTTACATTTGATGATAGGAATCAGTTATTCGTTTTCAGACAAAAATATCCGCGGATTGATTGCTAAATTCTTGATTTTGGCAGTTACCAGTAGATCGATGGAGTTGCAGGTTAAAGGTTAGCGAGCGTATAAAATTTACTTAATTTGAGTTTTAGTACATCAAGTATATGTAGCTCGGTGGTGAATACGGTGTGTGTATTAGGTAGGGACCCGGGTTCGACTCCCGGCTCCCCCCTTTTTGTTTGTTTTATATTTTAAAATCTTAAATATTGTTAATATATATTTTTTTTATTCTTTTATTTAATCAATATATTAATTATCTAATTTATTTATTAACTATGAAAATCACATTTTATAAAATGAAAAAATGCGTAACGAAACTTTTAATAAATTCTAAATTTTTAAACAGAGCGGGTTTTGGAACCCGTTTTATGACGAATGTTACATTCAGGGTGTTATATGCTATACAGTTAATGCAGGGTGTAGGGGGCAGGTTACAGTTTCTGCAGGTGGTTATGTTTGCAGATTGTGTGGGGGTTGCAGATTATCAATGGTTGCAAATTGTTTAAGGGTTGCAAGTTGTTAGGTAATGCAGGTTGTTAGGTGATGATAAGTGTCAAATGTCGGCGGACACTTATGCTTTCACTTTGTTATGTCTGCGGACACTTATGCGTGCACTTTGTTATGTCCGCGGACACTTATGCATTCACTGTGTTATGTCCGCGTACACTTATGCTTTCACTTTATTAGGTCCGCTAACACTTGTGCAATTAATTTTGTAGCCGCGGACACTTATGTTATTCGCTTGTTATGTCCGTGGCTATACAAACATGACATAAACAACAACTGCAACAATATCCATATGATCGAAATTTCCAAAATACATTCCATTAATAAAATCCAAAATATATAACCGCCTTAACATGATTCACAACTACAAAACACAATACATCAAGATCATACTATATTTCATTCCACTAACTAACTATTTTAGCAAAAACAACAATGAAAAGCATCATCCAACTAAGAATCATGTACTTTTTCCATTTTTTTGATTAAGCTCTGTTGTCTTTCAAATGTTCTTCAAGTTTCTTGTTTCTAGCATGAAGCTCCTGATTTGAATCCACAAGTTCACTGTTAGTCCTTAGTAATCCTGGAATGGTATATTGTGCTTCTTCATCAGCCTTTGGTTCAGCCCATCCAATGAAAGTCTTACAAATTGGTGATGCCTGTAAACAAAACAACATACACTAAACACTGATTTTCAAATTATGGTGAATTTGGGGAAAACTTACTTTGAAGGGACACGAGTGATACAGTCGTCCTGGATTTCGATCTAACCGAGAGGTTCGTAAGATTGCTTCATTCACACACAAACAATAAACAGATGACATTGGAGTTGGGATTAGAATCTAGGGTTTGCAAAGTGCAATTGCGTTAGGTGGAAGAACAAGAACACAAAGTGGGTCTGGGAATTTATTAGGGTTTTATAAGCTCACATGTATGAAAAAGACGGTTTTACCCTCACATGCCATGCATGTGAGGTCATTTAACATGAATTAATAACCGGGTTAGTGATAAGGATGAAACCCATAACTAATTTAATCTTAAAGGCTAGTTTTGGCAACTTTTAAAGATTAAGGCTGAAACCAACAAGATTGATGAAACTTAAAGGACGTTTTGTGAAATTTACTCTTCATCTTTTGCATTTTAACCTCTTTAGTTTGTTTACTGTTAACCCGAAGTTTTTCATCTTTTTCAGTTTAACCACAACACTTTATTATTTTAAACTTTGGTCCTTCGTACTTTTCATCTTTCGCAAGTTTTTTGTTTTACGTTTCGTTTTAAATTTTGCAAGTTAACCCGTCGCAACGTGCTTGTGGAATTCAACTTTTTTTCGTCTGTTTTGTCATGTTTAACGGGTTTGTCGAAACGTGCGAGTCCTAGATCGACTTAGTTATTTTTTTATGTTTTACGTTTCGGTCTAATTCTTCACATTAACGCGTCGCAATGGGCGTGCGTGGTTCGACAGTTTTACGCTTACTTTTCGTTCTGTGTTATTATTTCCTTTTTTATTTTATTTTTTGTTTTTACGAGTTTTGTCGGTGTTGGTTGTTGTTGGCATTGGTGTGACATTGGTGCATCACCCCACCCCCGCTGCAACGCCGGTTAAGAGGGGGGAGGGGAAGGGTTAATACTAGTTTATGTTATATTTTATATTGTTTGTCAAAGTGTGTTTTTATGTCATAAGTTAAATTGGTTGTTTATTTTAAGCAATAATTATATTAAAATAGAAATTGACAAAGACATAGTGTTATTTTTTATATACATTTGTATTTTAATAAAGTGTTATTTTTATATACATTTATAATTTTTTGATGTAAAATTGTATTTTCGGGTAACGAGTCACACGATTTTCAGGTTCAGGTTCATGCAAAATTTTCGGGTTCAAGTCGGTTTGGATCTGCTAACCCCCGAACACAACCCATTTAACATCCCTAGTTTTAGATTTATTATTGTTCCTTTGATTCTTTTCAAAGACAGTTTTGTATTATTTTTGGTTTTGATTAATCGAATGTTATACCATTAGATCATCATAGATGGTTAAGCATCGTAAAATGGTCTTACCATGCTAGTGATCATCATACACTTGTCGGTATTTTCTTAGGTATATTACAACTTTATTTTTTGGGTTTCCTTTAATGAGTACCGGTGCCGTAACAATCCAAAATAATATCAAACGAATTCTCGCCAGCATGTTAAAGAACACAAGTAATCCCACCGGTTGATGCTATTTAGCTTGACTCAAATTATCAATGCTATTTGGCTAGATTGATAATCAAGTTCATATTTTCTACCCCGTGTATTTTGAACCATTGATTTCTATCTTAAACTCCCATAACCGTCACGTATATGCTTACAAAAAGTCAATATGTGTTTTCTCGCTAGGGGTGTAAATAAGCTAGGCCAAGCCTAAATTTGCCCAAGCTTAAAGCTTTAGTTCTTAAGATTAAGCTCGACTCGTGAGTAATTTGTTCAAGCTCGAGCTCGAGCTTGGCTTGGATTCGATTCGTTTATTATTTACTAATTGATTTATATTCATTTTTTATTTTATATATGTGTGTATATATATATATATATAAATAATTGAAGAATTTGTATATAACATAAAATATGTACCATGAATCTCTGTCTATTCAGCGAAAGTAGAGAGTATAAACCCTTATATATTTTGGGAATATTGAAAGAATATGTATATTCTAACAGTAAAGTTTGTGTGATTTATCGCTAGCAATCATATTATTTTTTATTGGCATATTTATTTTGTAATAACGACGAGTTGAACTCCCATGTTACCAATGATTAATGGAATAAGTGTTGAACTTCATATACTTTTTGTTCAAAGACGAATTGCTTTTGTTGAAGACGATCACGAAACGTCTATAATTGATTGCAAAGCCAACGAATCAACGATGATGGGAGCAACGTTCATTTTTTGTATTTTGGTATGTGTTAATTCATCACAATCCAGCAAGTTATAATACTTTCAGCCCATTACAGTTGATTTTTGGTCAGTAATCAATTATTTCTCAACTATTGTTTTTTGGTTGTGCTACGTATATTTAAATTAAGGGAAAATCTCGGGAATAACCATGACTCGGTTAATAAATCAAAATTAGCCAAAGCAATTAGCCAAAGCTAACGTCTTGTTGAGACGCCACCTTTTTTTCCTGCTACTGCTGTTAAATATGTTCAAAGTTAATGGTTTCTGACCACTTATATTTTCAATCATGTAAAGGCATTGTCAGCAAATATTTTCAAAGTTAACCCCAAAACCTACCCCACTCCCACCCTATTCCCTATCTTCTTCTTCACCGAGCACCACCACCACCACCACCACCCTCCTGCAACTTAATAACTTAACAGTTTATATCAACACCTACAAGCACCACCACCGTAAACCACCATGGTCCACGGTCACGTACCAACCAACCAACCACCACCATCACCTACCAACAATCGTCACTCTCCGCCCACCACAACCACCACCCACCAAAAAAACCGTCACTAACCACAACCCCCACCACCGTCACCTACCACAACTTCAATTGAACCACACAACTTCAACTTTTTTCACAAACAATGGACACAAATCAACAATTAATGAGTTAATTCCGAGCCTCTTGAGGAGGATTGCTGGAGAGTATTGAAATCACTGACGACAAAACTTAATCGCCGGAGAGGATTGCCTTAAAAATGAAATCTTTGAAATGGGTTTTGCTCATAAATTGAAAAAAACAAAAAACACCCAACAAGATTCAAACAGTAAATGCATATGGAATTGATTGTAAACTGTAAAGAAAATTGAAATAAGAATAGGGTTACCTTAAAAATGCAATCTTTGAAATGGGTTTTGCTCATAAATTGAATCTGGGTGGTGGTGATGATAATGATTGAATGTTGTAAATCGTTTGATATTGAAAAGTCAACTGGGGTAGAGAGAGGGGGGATCAGGAGGAAGTTACAGAAAATGCTTTTTGTGTGCAAAAAAAAGAAAAAGAGGAACGGTTGTAGAGAGAGAAATAAACAGTGGATGACAGAAAGGGTATGGCAGAAGGAGTATGCAGACAGAGTAGCAGGCTTTAACACAGCAGTAGCCACGTGGCAAGATGTCGTTGGTCAGATCTTGAGACGCTATGGAAAAAAGGTGACGTCTCAACAAGACGCTAGCTTTGGCTAATTTTCATTTGTTAATTCGATCGTGGCTATTCCTGAGATTTCCCTTAAATTAATCCATCGCAACACACAAAGATGAAACTTAAAAGGTAGTTGAAAATATATGTTCGATGGATATAAATTAGTTAGAATGAATTATCATTATCTCATCTAGATTCTTAAACTAAAAAGTGTGAATCAAAGTTCAGATGATAACTTATACACAATCAAAATAACTTATGTCATAAAAACACACTTTAAAAAGTAAAATATAATATACATGGGTTAAATAGCTCAACCTGTCGGGTTCAATACGCACCCAACCTGGTTTGCTAGACGGGTTTACGAATTCAAACTAAAACTGACCCAAACCCGATTAGATTAAACTGACACCTCGTGTTTTCAGATCGTATAAAAAATTCGCACCCTTATTAAAGCCTTGAGATATATTATATAAAGCTGACAAGTTTTATATATTGACTTTTAGTAGTAATGTCGTATACAATTGATTGAAGTGATTATCTTGGAAAAATATATAATTATTTATTGAATGGATGATTCCATTCCATTGGCCAACCAAACATCTTTTTCTTTATTCTCTCGTGATGGTCCATTTCATTTCGCCTCCCATTCCTGCATACTAAACACTATCTTAAGGTGTCCATGTGTTTATATTAAACATAAAAATCTCAAGATTATAGTTATTACAACTTACGATATACGTAGATGTTGTCATCATATCTCCCAAATTGCAGGGCCAGCCTTAAGGATGGTTGACCGCCCAAGACTCAAATTTTTAAATTTATTTTTATAGATTATATATATACATGGTTGTCCCCGAGAATCTTCGAAATGTTTTGGGGCAAGCGGGGACTTATAAAATTCAACTTTCAATTTTCAAACATCAATAATTCAAGTTTCAACTTTCAATTATCAAACATCAATACTTGAAATAAAAAAAAATATATATATATTAAAAGTAAATAAAATATATCATATACAATAGGGGTGAGCATGGTGTGGTTCTGTTCGGTCATTGCCTATAACTGAAACCATAACCGCACACTTCGGTTATAAAAAAACCATAACCGTTCTGTTTTGGTTAATGCGGTTTTGGTTAATCGGTTATGTGCGGTTAATGCGGTTTCGGTATGGTTATAGGTCGGTTATTTTATAAAGTTAGGCTTTAAATGTGTGGGTTATGCAAAATTCATGCGCAAAAAATAAGTATACACAGTTAAAGGTTGCAAAATTATCAATTATATTTTACTTCCACATGCATACTAAATTCCAAAAATAAAAGTAACTCGTGTTATGTGGAAGCATACATACGAACACAAAGTGCTTAGAGTTTTAAATTCAATGAGTTGGGTCATGGTTAAAAGACTTAAACACTTCACCAAAAAAAACATATGGATTGGGCCATGGCTAAACACTTAAACACTAACTTAAAAACCTATGGTCTTGCGGATTCGGACATGTTTAAAACATTCGGTTCGGTTATTTGCGGTTTTGAAATTAATACTAACCATAACCGAACCGCAACATGCGGTTATTAAACATATAAATAACCGACCCTTCGGTTATTTCGATTCGATTTTTTCGGTTACGGTTTGATTAATTCAGTTTTGTGCTCACTCCTAATATACAGTTAGATTTTATATAAAAATATTAGATATTTGTCATTTTAAATAAAGCATATGATAAATTCAAATCATATATTAAAATTAAATAAAATAAAAGCAACAAAACAAACAATTTTAAATACATGGAAAATAAGAAACAAAAGAAAAGTTGGTTCTCTTCCTTAAATGCATTTTATATTTATATAAAAATTATATGATAGAAGTGGGACTCGAACCCAAATTCTCTACCTTGAAATGCTTATTACATGCCAACTAAGAGAAGGCAAGATAAGTCTTAGATGAATATCATACATCATTGCACAACAACAACATCAATATTTGCATATCAAGGGATCAAGTGAAAGATCATTGACAACAAAGTTTTGAACAATTTTTACAGAAGATTAACACTAGTAGTAACTTAAAGGATGCATACTAAAACGATGAGGAGTTTTATACAAGGTCAAGTCTTTGCCCTTCCACTAAGTTTTAACCCATTAGATTTCTTAATAAGTATTTTAATGGGAAGTATTAAGGAGAGACAATATACACTACACTCTTTTATCATAGCTATGATTTTGGGTTTTACTGATAAGGTTTTTAATGAGGCAACGTTTTAAAACATATTTAAGTTAATAATCAAAGGGGAATACACATGGTTATAAAGAATTGTATAAATAAACATTATCTTTTATTTATCATGTTATTAAGATAATTGTTAGAATTATAGAGTAGTTAAGGTTTCTCTCCTATATAAACCTCTATTGTATTTCATTGTGTTACAAAATTGATTAATAACACATTTTAAATCCATTTATCTTTATATTTATTCTTATTACGGATGTGTACAGTTTAACTCGGTTGTTATTCTCTGAAATCGAAAGCAAAGTCATCGGTTAATCTATTTTGTTAACCAATTGGTTTTCAATTAATCGATTCAATTTATTTTGTTGGTTGTCGGATTTTTGTTCAGTTCAATTAATAACCAAAACCAACCTTGAGCTAAGATATTTTATTAGAAATACATAAAATGAAGGTATAAGGGGGTAGAAATATATGAAAATATAAATGGTTTGATTCGGTTCGATTCAGATAACTTCGGTTAATTGAGTACAAAAAAAACTAATTTCCAATTAATTCGGTTTTGAGTTAACTTCGGTTCCAATTTTAATTAACGATCTGATTATTGCTCACCTGTGTTTAACAAAAAAAATTCATTTACATTCTTTTGTTTAGGGATGAGTTCGATACCGACCGATACCGGTATTTAAGGGTAAAAACCGGTACCGAAAATATAAAAAGTTAGTGCCGAATCAGTATCAAAAATATACTCGGTTTGATAAATTTGATACCCGTACTAGTCTCAGTAACTATACCGATTCGAGACCGATACCGGGTACCATTTGCTCGTCTTGTTCACACTATACAAAACTGAAAGCTACACAGACATACCGTGAATCCTACGCAAAACAACGGTTACCTTCTTCCTCCCTCCCTCTAGGGTTTACACCTGCAACCAACAACCATCAATGGAGGGCTGGGATCCAACCACCAAGTCAACCCTAACCCAAATCCCTCTCCTAACCGTCAAAGCCGGCCCTCGCGACGGCGCCGCCTGGACGCAGCGCCTCAAGGAGGAGTACAAAGCGTTGATCGCCTACACTTCGATGAACAAATCCAAAGACAACGACTGGTTTCGAATCTCCGCCGCCAATCCGGAAGGTACACGGTGGACTGGAAAGTGCTGGTACGTGCATAATCTCCTCAAGTATGAGTTTGATCTCCAGTTTGATATTCCGGTGACGTATCCGGCCACTGCTCCCGAACTTGAGTTGCCGGAGCTTGATGGAAAGACTCATAAGGTTTGTTGTTGTGGATTGTTTGGAATTGAACTGAAATTGATGTGAAATTGATGTTTTTTGGTTTAGGTTTTGGTTGATTTGAGGGTTTTAGATGTTGTTAGGTGTTTGTGATTGAATAGGAGGAGCTTGATTGTTAGTTTTTGTATGATTGATATCAGATTGTGGTTTTTGATTGGTTGAATTGATGCTTCATGTGGTTGCTTGCTGAGTTTATGGTTCACTTATGGATTCGGAATTGACACTTCATGCATGCGTCATTTACCCAATATTTAGACACAAATAAGCTTTATACATGATTTAATATATACAACAATAACAACGGTACCCTGTATATCCCAGACATAGCGAGGCTATAGGTAGGGTCAGAGAAGGGTGGGATGTAGGCAAACGGCAAACCTTACCTCTATCCGGGGGATAGAGAAGCTGCTTTCATAGAGACTCCCGACTCAGAACACAATATAGCATGCAAACCAACCATTCGAACACTATAGAGACATAAATCCACCAACTAACATAATGAGTGGAAGAGCAACCTATTAAGATAGTAACAGAGACAGGCAGACAGCGATAACAATCACATAGCATATAAGCATATAGACAGCGATAACAATCACATAAAAGCATATAGACATATGGACACATAGAGTCATAGACAACGATGCATATAATTATAGACAATAACCTGCAAAGAACACTTAAGTGTAGGAAAAGATATGCCCTAAAAAACAAAGCTACACATAAGTATCATCCCCTAAAAGTCCTTAATCTGAATCCTACGTCTCTATGAACTCCTATTCTGGACCATGTCCTTAAAGAGGTGCAAATCTATCAAAACATGTACAACTTGAAAAGCATGTTGTACAACATCTTGCTGCACAAAATCCCAGAAAAGCGCGCCTTTTTGGCGCTTCTTGTAATTACTCTAGGCGCTGAGCGAAAAAGCCCCACGGTGTGCGCCTCACGCTTAAGTGCGCCTCAGGCGCGCTTTTTAAAACCAAGATAAGTACTTGATTACTCATCGTACTAGTATTTCATGATTTTGTTTTTGTTGACCGATCTATAAACTCTGGTACATTTTAATGGGAAAACAATGCACCATTTATTTATCTTTTTGTCCAACTTTCAGTTATTTTGAGTTTCTTTAAAGTTAGGCTAAGAGCTCATAGCTACAATAAATGACAGTCTTGCTACTCATAAGATTCGTGTTTTTGAAAAACTTATGAAGTGTATCTTTAGTTGATTTATATCCTATCCAGTATCCACTACATACCGAATGGAGTTATCACCTGCCATTCACTAAATGATTGTTTGTTTTCTGCATATAGATGTACAGAGGGGGAAAGATTTGCTTGACGGTGCATTTCAAGCCACTTTGGGCCAAAAACTCGTAAGAAAGTTCTCGTTACTTTCACCTCTTTCAAAATTTTACATGATAGATTTATTATGTTATAGACAAAGTATCTGTTATTCATATATAGAATTCATTTTCAATAAGAAGTTGATCTCCAAACTGAACCGGAATAAGTACTTTTTAATTCAAAACAAAAAAATTCAAAACAAAAAAGCTTAGTCAAACCTTCAAGGGCTATGCAGTTGACTTCCCTTTAGGCTCTAGCAGAGGTCTAAGTTGGAGTATAACACTAGTTTTCTGTCTCAAGTCTTAACCCCTTTAAGGATACGTGTCCAGCGTAAGCTGCGCTTTACCTGGTCAGTTGAGTTCGACTAATTAGCAGGGTATTGGTGGGACCTGTGAGTTTTCCCTAATGGCGTAGCGATCCCAAAGGCAGTCTGGAGGCTGAGGCACACACCTCATGTGATCTGGCTTCGATTGCTAAAATCAACCGGCTGGCGTCTGAAATCAGGACGCTCTTCTTCTTTTTCTTTAAGAGTTCCATTCTACTTTCTACCTTCTACTACTACAGTTATATCGGACACTACTGGTGTTCATAATCCAAACTCAAAATCAGTCAAAATTCTGATTCAGACAGTTTGTCTCTCTCAGCTCACAGTCACGATGTCACATGCATGTATTAAGGGTTTCATTGCTTGAATTTATTTATATGATTTGTTGAATACTTGATTTCTGTTTTAGTGCTTTATACAGTTCATGATCCCTTGAATTATGATTTGTTGACTGCTCTAAAATAGATCTGTTGAATACTTGATTCAGCTTGTGATTCTATATAGTACCCTTGTTGAATACTTGATTTGTTGATTTCCTTCGAATACTTGATTTCTGTACTTTGGTTGAAGTATATTTAAGTGTGTTATAACATTTTAAGTAGGTTTTTTTTGTTCAAGTATATTTAAGTGTGTTATAACATTATAAGTATGTTTTTTTGTTCAAGTATATTTAAGTGTGTTCTAACATTATAAGTATGTTTTTTTGTTCAAGTATATTTAAGTGTGTTATAACATTATAAGTATTAAAAGGTATATATCGTCGTGTATTTTTAATTTATTGGTTTTTTTTAGTTATCATTTTATCTAGAATTGTTTCCTGGCACAAATAATTAATGCCCCTTTTCAGTTATTTTGTGATGTTGCAAACCAACTGAAGAAAAACTAGGTAGTTAAAGCTCATTGCCTGCTAGGAGTGGCTCAAGTCTAAAAAATGTTTTATAGCGTGTCATGTATTCTCGAGTTTGCCCTTTTGGAATTTGAAAGGACATCAAAATAGAAACAAATCTACAGTTAAGTTTAGGGGTGTAAACGAGCCGGGCTGAGCTTGACTAGGCTCGAGCTCGGCTCGTCATGTGTTTATGAAGCATGAGCTCGAGCTTGGCTCCAATTCGAGTCTACTTGTTTGAGCTCAAGCTCGGCTCACGAGTAAAACTCAAAGCTCGAGCTCGCTTCTATATCGCTTAAACGAGCCAAAGCTCGGCTCGAGCTCGACTCACCAATGTTATTAGTTTAAATCATATGGGCCTAAGTTGAAACCGACTTGGGCTTTTTTAGGATTGGGTTATAATCATCAATATCATTATAATACATATAAAAAAACTAAAATTTTGTTTGGGCTCGTTTAGGCTTGCGAGTCTAAACTAGCTTTGTATTTAAGGCTCGAGCTTTGTCTCGATAACTAAACAAGCTGTATATCAGGCTCGAGCTCGGGCCTGTTAAGGCTCGGTTCCTTCGAGCTTTTGACCAAGGCTATCCCGAGTAGCTCTCGAGCCTTTGGAGTCTGGGCTTGTTTACACCCCTAGTCAAGTTTATAAATATTCTGGTTTTTCGGACAAAAAGCGTTTTAGGTCAACTGATAGGACTCAAATAGAAAATAAAATAAAATGAAATCAAACCATAGATGACAGTTAAGGTATTCTAGAGTTAATCCAACTTTCAATCATTCACTCTGTTACGAAAACAGTATATATATTATCTAGTTAATAGTTAACCTTAAATGTCATAGCATGGGCCGGGCGTATGCTCAGGTCTAACATCAACCCAACCGTATAAAATTGCTTGTTCCATTTAAAGGTTCCTGTGTTGCTCATTTTAATTCGTGTTTTAATTAATAAACATTTTTTAATTTTATCTTCCTGTATTTCAGCCCTAGGTTTGGTATAGCACATGCTCTTTGTTTGGGTCTTGCACCATGGCTCGCAGCAGAAATACCGATTCTTGTGGATTCTGGCATGATCAAGCACAAAGACGACGCAGTCTCAACCAGTGAATCGTAGGATGTTTCTTATCGTTAACGGTTTGATAACATTACAGTTTCCTGTTCGGAGTTGTCGTTTGGCTGAACAAAAAATAATATATTGTGACCAACTGTTTAATACAATAATTATATGAAAAACAAGTTTCATAGTTATAATGTAATGATGAAATATGGAGGGACATAAATATAGTGTGTTAAATGATAGTTGGATTGGATAATTTGGTCAATGATCAAATACAAAGTGTCCTAAAAATAGAAAGAGTATCAAACGGACGATGATTGAACTCATTCTAACGGCATTGGGACTGTCTCGTCAAACTCTACGATATTAGATTTTAGGTTTTCGCTTTTGGATTTTTAGTTTGTAGATTTTAGATTGAAGATATATAGTTTCATCATTCGCTGGAATCGACATATCTGCGAGACCGGGGTCACAATTTATATCGATTAAACAAATTGTTGGAATTCCCAATGTGATACATTCTTGAAGGGATGTATATTCTTCGTGCTGATCAACGATGATTACAATATCGGATAACCCTGTCATATATTTAATCCCGCCCAGATATGTTTGCAAATGAGATAATTGTCTTTTCAACATAGCCGCATCTCTTTACGGAAGATGGTTGAGTCCCCTTGTTTTTTGTTCAGTTCTCAAGTCTCTAAACTTATGAAGTATCGTTTCTGTAGTGGACCAATTCGTTAACATACCACCGAGCCATTTTTTATTAACAGAATGACACCGAGCCCTTATTGCAACATGGGAGGCTCATTACTTCAATTAGTCCCCGTGTTCTTGGAATGGATCTCTTAGTTGTTGAGAAGGTTGCCCAAAAACGGTAATTTTTGTTTAAATCATTGTGTCTTTTTTTAGCATTGTGTCTTTTTTCTATTTTTGTAATTGTATCTTTTTATTCTTTGGCGTTCTGTTATATTTCTCGGCATTCTGTTATATTTTACGATCTATTGTCTTTGTATCCTTCCTAGATTTAGAAGACTTTGTAAGATAACTTTATTTATTAACGTACATATAATTATAACAAAACCACTAAATTTGGTTATGCAATTTATTTGATTGCTTAATTCAGTTGTTATTCTTTTTTTCTTCCTCTCAACTATAAGTATGCTGATTTGTTAGGCAATTACACTTGATCAAATTAGATGGATTTTTATCAACTTAGATGGATTTTTATTTCAAATAGTAGATAGATCTTACAACTGAAAAAAAGAGTAAACCTTACAGATAGATCTTCAAAATATCATTTAGAGAAAAATGCTCGGATAGTCCCTGTGGTTTGTCCTTTTTTCACCTTTAGTCCCCAACATTATAAAATTACAGCTATAGTTCCTAACTTTTGTAATTTCGTTCCCGGATAGTCCCTAGAGTTGATAGGGGTTAGTTTTTGATGTTAAGCAGGTGTGAAAGGACTAAAATACCCATCGTTAAAAAATAACAATTAAAACATAAAACAAAATAGTTAATTAAATATGTTTAAGGTGGGGGGCCATGTTTTTATTTAAATAATAATACCAGTCAAAGTCAACATTCCCATCCCCATCCCTTAGACTTCTACCTGAGTGGGCCGTTCTGCCATCAGTACCTCCATATTGCGTTGCGCTGAGTAGAATTTGACAATGGGTTTGAGTCAGTGATTGGAAATTTTCGGTGCTAGTTATCCAGTTACAGAAGCGACCCCATAGGCTTTCGCTTTCGCGTCTCTCTAAAATTGCAGTCATGGTAAAATCTTGGTTTATTTAATTATCAGGGACTCCCAAGCGCACGAAGTTTCAAATGGAAAACCAAAGGCTTGTTATTTAACAGTATAACATGACTTATATGCGCGTGTCAACCAACACTATCTGGGTATATTTCAATTTTTTGTAAAGAAAAAACGGTTTGCAAAAATTTCTATACACTATAATATAATAGATAATAGAATTCAAAAATATAACATCTAATAGAATTAAACTATGACAATGGGTTGCCCGGGATTCGAACCCGGAACTAGTCGGATGGAGTAGATAATTTCTTTGTTAAATAAGTAAAAATCCCTCCAATCACCATAACCATCCCTCTACCATCAGGCTATAAAATATCATAAGTTGAGATTACCTTAAGTGAGCTAAATGAGTGACCGACGAGCGTAGACTCAGCTAATTTACAAACCTAGTCAGTTTTAAACAAACTTTTTTAAACAAATTACTATTTAAAACCTAAATGGGATAAACAAACTACTATCTTTTTTTAATAACAAACCAGTAATGTTGCCCGTCTAACTTCTGTTTTGATGTAACTTAGCAGGTTTTTATGAATTATTAACCGAAAATGTCGTAATAACATTACTAAAACTACTATCTGAAACCTAAATGGGATAAACATATAAGCGAGCTAAATGAGTGACTAACAAGCGTAAACTCAACTAATTTACAAATCGAGTCGATGTAAAACAAACTACTGTTTTTTTTTTTCTTTTTTTTTTTTAACGATATGGGTCAATAATTATTATGGATTTTAGCTGTCACCTCTGCTTGAAAACATAATTTGCAGATGCACACATAAAACAAAACTCAAGTCTCAAATCTGTGAGCCCACTTTAAAATGTCCATCTCTTTCCAGAGCAAGAATGACTAAACCCAGAAAAGTGTACAAACTTTACTCCACAAAATACAAGTCTAAACAACTTAACTGCTTTGAACTTTGTCATTCTTGCTCTGGGAAAATTACCCTGAAAAACAGAAATCTAGAAAACATATATACCCCACCTCTTCTGGATGGAAACAACCAGGTTTCAGTTTACTTTTCTGTCTTTTTATTAATAAATTGTTTTTAAAACATTTGACTATATTTATTTTTTCAACAACTATTTCTATTTATTTGATTTGATAGATTCATTAGAAGTTTAGAACATTGATTTCTTTTAAGCTAAAGAAAAAAATTAACTTTCTCACTAAGGTGAAAATCAGTGTTCGGGTTTACGGGTTGAAATCACGTGATACAAACACGATTTGTTGAGTTTAGCGAGATGATGCATTGATTGACGGGGCAGTGCCGCCGTTACACTCATCCTATTGGAGGCGGCACCAGTTGCCATTTTCCTCGGATCCTACCACTACACACACACACACACACACATATATATATATTGTTTTACTAATACCAGTTGTAGTATTTTAAGTTTTATACGGAGTATCATCCACATGTATAGAATTTAGTTATAAACATTTTGTTACATTTAAAACTAATTAATAAATCCTAGTATTTTGCTTCTTGTGGGATTTACTAAGTATAGTTGTTGTATTGTTTAATAATTTAATAAACAAAGTAGTTGATAAAAATGTAACTAATTATAAAGATAGAATTAGGCCACTGGGGCGTATTCGAGCACCAGTATCAGGTACCACCTACCCGATCAGAAAAACCTCCAACGACGCTTCAAGTAGGGAGCCTCGGGTAGAGAAGTCGGGTTATGTTTACGGATGGGAAATGGGTTATATTCGAACGTTTGTTTTTTAATAGTAGTTTGACTGTTGTTTAAATAAATCTTTTGTTTTATATGAAGTATCATGTAGAAGTCATATGTATGGTATTTAGTTACAAACAATGTGTTACATTTTAAATTAACCATTAATTCTTTTGTTTATTAATTAAAAAAACAAAAAAAATTGATAAAATTGTTAAAAACTTAGAATTATGGTTTTTAACTTTTTTATATTACCCTATCAAACATAAGATCCAAAAGTTTGGTGTATGGTTCATGACTCATGACCTCTTCCATTATTGTAGACAATTATTCTGATTTGCAGTTCTATTATGGAAGCTCTGCCATTCATTTCAGCCCTTAGAATCAGAAACTTTGACCAAAGTCAACCTGCTACAAACAAAATCACAACCCGACCAACTTTACAAAGATGATAGTAATCATTGTTGTACAATTTGATAAATTAAAATTTTATATTTTTTTACATCAAACATATTAACTGTCTATATATTTTTTTAAAAATATATGGAAGAAAAGTGTTTAAGACTTATTTTGACCCAAAACCCATCTTGGATCATTATATCAAGGTAATTTGTACGCGGTAAAAATTGATTTTTTCCATAGTTTTAACATGCTACGCGATAAAAATTCGCTTTTTTATATACTAGGTAATTTGTACGCGGTAAAAATTCATTTTTTTCACATTTTTAACATGTTACGCGATGAAAATTTGTTTTTTTTTTTACAGTTTAACTCGCTTTTTTCACAGTTTTAACATGTTACGTGATGAAAAATAGACCGTTACGCGATGTTTTTCACATTTTTAACATGTTACGCGATGAAAATTTGCTTTTTTACAGTTTAACTTGCTTCTTTTTCACAGTTTTAACATGTTACACGATGAAAAATGAGACCGGTACGCAATGTAAAAACTCGCTTTTTTCCACAGTTTTAACATGTTACCTGATGAAAAATGAGACCGGTAGACGCGTAACATGTTAAACTCACGTCTACCGGTCTATTTTGTCTAAACCACCACTACTAGATGTTAAAGTGAAAAGAAAAATACAAGAAACAACAAACAAGACATAAGTTTTCGAATGTTTTCTTAAGAAATAATGTCAAGAAGTTAGCAGTTTCTAACGTTAAAATACTAAACAACAAACTAAACGCCACAAGAGCCGCATAGCGAATGAAAACGGTAAATTACACTCATGATTGGTGACCCGTTCTGGTTTTCTGTTAAGCGTTGTTAACGGTGTTGGATGTACAACAATGATCATGTGCATAAAGACTTCACTAGCTCCCATTACTGCTAAGGTCCACAGCCCTTGGAGCTGCATAAAAGAACAAATATATACATATTACATATATGTTAAAAGGATGCTCGGATGAGCGTTTTGAAACTATCCGACATTCGTTAATAAAATTTGGACAATTAGTTGCGGTAAACATGCTTTCAAGAGATGAATTATAAAATCACTTTATAAAGTTTTTAACAAATTTTTAATATTAAATGACCAAAAATGACATTCTTATATATTGTTTTCGTATTTAAAACAAACATATGATGGATAATATTTTCAACTATAAATATGTTTTGATATAACTATATCTCAACATATTTTTTATAGACTATCCTTCATATAAACATCATTTTTTTTTCTAGATAGTGTTATTATCAATAAAAAATGTAGAAGAAAAGTCTATAAAATGTGGTAAAAAAAATTGATCCCAATGTCACTCACCTAGACCAATGGCATCACAACTTCATGATCCGGAGCCGTTTGCAGGTGCTGATAAACATCCTGCATGCATATATCAACTTAGACATAATCATCCAAAGCCAATTACTATTAGAAACAGAGTTGTGATTTTTAACCCGCTTATATGATAACATGTCAACTTGCGTGGTTTTTATTCCTAGCGGGTCAAACGGGTAAAACAAGAGAAAAACTTGGGTCTAAAAGAGGTTAAAGAACGGGTCGAAATGACTCAAGTGTTTACAACCTCCAAAATCGTTTTATCTTTAAAAAAGATACAATTATTGTAGTCATATTTTTGTTGTAATTATATTCAAAACATTATGATTGAATTAAAAAAAATGAACAATCCAACTATGTCATATCTAGTAGAAAAAACATAATTAGAAAAAAGGTTAGCGCTTACTCCCAAGGAACGTCCCAACAAGCATCCAGTCACCATCTTTGTCCTCGTACGTAAGAACATATTCCGATCCGGGGGCAATAAGTCCTTCAGTTTTGACTCGCTCAGCTTCTCGTTGCCATGAGATCCATATTGACCTCAACATCGCAACACAAGGTACATTTGACTTTTAAATGTCAACCAAGTCTTTACAACTTCAATTTATACAAAAATTTACAAGATTTATCATTGCTTAGTAAAAATTTGATAACCGCAAAAGGCTAGTTTTGACTTCAAGATACGCGCAAACTAACCTATTGTGAAACAGCTGAACATCTTCTCGAGTGCAGAAGACAGTTCTTGATATACAGAATACACGCTCAAGTCAACTTTCCTGAGATAAGGTGCACCGTCCATGCTCACCTTAACAAAAAGTGCACACGCCCCTGCTTTTCGCTCTACCTCATTACCCTTCTTTGATGCGATCGTAGCCGTAGAGTTCTTCCTAAATGACGATCTTATAGGCGGCCAACCCACAACCTGCGCCCTGGCATACACAATAAAAAGTCAATCTTTAAATCTTTTAATAATCAAGTTTCAATATTTTTTCATTCTTTAGAACTTACTTGGGGGTACGGGCAGTATTGATGTTATTTGCAGCATTTGTTTGGTTTTTATTGGCGTTGTTAGCAACACACGAGCTTTCTTGAATTGAAAGAGGCTCGGGGTTTGACCGATGTGTTCCCTACACGCATCAACAAGATTATAATAACAATTAACAAATCACCTTAAAACGATTTAGAAGGTTTTACGCATTGAAAGTACATTGTGCCAACTTCCGACACAATTTACTTGGTCGATCCATTTAACTCGTTTTCTTTTTATTAGACCATATTATTAGTGTGAGCCCACGGGCCCAACTTATTAGACCATATTATTAGTGTGAGCCCACGGGCCCAACTTAGGTTTCTAGGGTTTCATATATTCTCTATATAATGTAATCCTATTGAATCAATAAAGCATTCAGTCTTTCATTGTCTTACATGGTATCAGACCCAACCTAGGCTCTATATCGTTTCCGCCGCGTCACACACAAATAACCAAACCCTAGCTGTCTCCACTTGAGAAAAACCCTAGACAGGGCTGTGTGCCGCCACTGCCGCCGCCGCCTTGTCCAGCTGCGGTTTTTGTTCTTTCCCAGTTTATATTTTCTTATTTTCCGTTTAAATAAAGTCTCGGCTTCGATTCAAGATTTCAGCCATCTCACACGTGAGAATTTATTATTCCAATCGCTACCACACATATGATGCTACGGCCTCATCTTGTTGATTCCGCTTCTCCGTCAAGCTGCTCCTCGCCGTCGCGCTGCAGCCGCTTAATGGACTACGGTCCCTCGCCGCGCCGCCTGCAGGACTACGGTCCGCCGCGCCGCCGCTATTTGCCGCCGCCGCCCGCCGCATTGGATGCCTCTTTTAGGATTACAGGATCATTCTAAACTGTGGAGTCTCTTGAAGATTATGGATCGCAAGGTTACAGAATTTTGGCAGAAGTTTTGACCGAATCTCAAGACCACTCTTTTTTTATCAGTCATAGCTTTCGGTTTCCTTCCGCTTTGACTGCGGGGGAGTATTAGACCATACTATTAGTGTGAGCCCACGGGCCCAACTTAGGTTTCTAGGGTTTCATATATTCTCTATATAATGTAATCCTATTGAATCAATAAAGCATTCAGTCTTTCATTGTCTTACACTTTTAACATAGTAAATGGGTCAAAAATGGCACCACCAGTCATTATCAATGTTTTCAGGACCGGACCAGACGTCGAACCATCTCGTTAATGGTACACTGGTCGGGCCAGTTGAACCGGTTGGATCGGATGTAAGAACCATGTTATGCCGTAAATATTATAAAATTAAATAGGGTAAAATTTAAAAAAAAAACCAAAATCCGGTCCAGTTTTCAAAACATTGATCATCATACAAAAACCAAACCTCTCAACAAAACCTACAAATCAAGAAAGAAAGAAACAAAAACCTCGGCGAAAGAATCAACGGTATCAGAAAACCCTCTTTTGCTTCGGGAAACAACAGATTTGGGGGAAAACAATGGAAAAAGCGGTTTCTCATCGAGTTTTGGCGACTTAAGTAACCCAACTTCACGGTCTCTCTCGGGTGATCTTGATCCGGGAAGCCCAAGTCTAAGTTCAGTAGCTTTCAAATTCAAAGTCAAATTCACATCCTCTAAAGATGGTGACAATGCAGAGCTGCCCACCGAAGAACAATCGGATAATCCCATGTAGTTTCGTTCTCGGAGATCACACACACCATCTGTCAATGGTGAAGAAGTCAACAAGTTGACTTTGCTTTGACCCTTTTCCTCTTCATCAACAAGTGGTGAAGACATGCTAATCAAAGATCAGATCAAACACCTTTCTTTCTTTAGCTTTGTTTTCCTATAAACAACATTTACTAATAATTACCAAACAACCCTTTTCTTAAAAACCTCAAGATTCTTCATAACTTTAAGAAACATACATACAGACATACATATAAACAAATAAACAAAACCCCTAATTGTATCTAAAGTTATAAAACCCTAAACTAAGAGATTAAAGAACCAACAAAACTAGCCACTACAAGTGTAATATACTAAATATATACTAAATAACTCAAACCCATGATGAAAAATCAAGACTTTATCACAATGTAGCAACAACTGGATAGATCTATGAACTCAAACTGCATAATAATAGTAATAGTAATAGTAATAGTAATAGTAATAGTAATAGTAATAATAATAATAATAATAATAATAATAATAATAATAATAATGTGTAAATATTAAAGAAACTTTTTTAAAGATTCCCTGTGAATACAAACATGGTGGTCCAAGAAATAGCATACAAACAAATGGGAAAGACAATGTGGGAAACAAAACAATGAAAAGGTTAAAACCCATGATAAAAATTGAGGATTTGAAAAGAAAAAAACAATAAAAATTGTTTAATGCTGGAAGATTGAGAATTACCTGAAGAAGAAGATCTGTTAAGTGGGTGTGGTTGAGGTGGAGAGAGTGAGTTATTTGGATTTGCAGTGAGGGGAGAAAGAAGGGAGAAATCTGTGTTTTAAAATAGAATCATGAATGTAAGTAAATAAAATAAATATTTTTTTGGGACAATAGCCACATGTAATGTATGGATAGTTAGAGCATATATACTTGTATGATACTTAGGAGAGAGACAGGATCCAGAGGTTGTTGGGTTTGGACTGATTAGGGTGGAAGGAGGTGGGGAAAAATCCGGTTAATTAATCGAAACCGGTTATTAACTGGTATAAAATTAACCAGTTAGTGGTTAATTTTAACCGTCAGTTAGTAAATGGTTATAAGGCCACCCAGGGCGCTACGTGATGGCCATTTTTCACGCGTTTTGGAATGTGAAACACCGTCGCCACCTCTGTTGTCAAGGCTCACCCAGGCGCGCGTCTAGGCCCACTTTTTAGGCTCATCCCAGCCTTCTCGCTTCGCTTCAAAAGCCCCACTTTTAAGCCCGCATGCGCATTTTCAGGCCAAATTCCAACGAAATTCCGGTCAAAAATCAATTGAACATGTTTGAAACAAATATAAGAACCCTAAACAAACCTGAAAAAAACCTAAAACAACTTAAACTAGCTCTAAAGAAGTCTAAAACATGTCTAAAATCCCTAAAAACTGTATTTTATACTAAACAACTCGCTAAAAAAGCCCTCACTTTTTAAGCGCCTTTCATTGAGACCCAAGGTACATCCTTTACGCCTTAAGTGCGCCTTGTGCCTTTGACAACTATGGTCACCATACCTTTGTTCGCACGTGGAATAGATGACACGTGCTCGTCATCACGCGTTGACTTTCAATTTTTTAACCGTTGAAATGACTTTGGGTTGATAATATGACCGTTTGGATGGATGATTTTGCTATATATATATATACACAATACATTTTTTTAAAATACCAAACAATACAATCATTCCAACACGAAAAATTACAATCTTTCAAACTACACAAAAATTCAATTCAACCCAAAACGAAAGGTTCAAGCAAACAAGGTTCAGGTTCGAAGAAAAAACCCGTACGACCAAAGGTTCGAGCTTATCTCGGCGAGCCGGTGAGATTTCGCTTGCAAGACGAACCCAACCCAACTTCCACCATTTCCAAACCCAACCGTTTCCCAACCAACCATTTCAAACCCAACAATTTCCATCATTTCAAACCCAACCATATCAAAACCAATCTTTCATTCCACCATTTCATCCTCAAAAATATCAAACACAACCGTTTCAAACCCATCATTTCAACCTCGATCCACTAGAAGATAACAATCTAATCCACCAATTCGCCCGTGCATACCGCGAACCACAACAACAACTTGATGACGATAACTATAGTGAATCGACTCAAGAAGAAGAAGAAGGTCAAGAAGTTGAAATCGTCCCAACATCTTGGAGGAGCGAGGAGAAGGTCGCCTTGGTCAAGACATACTTGCACATCTAAAACAAAACATTCGAATGAACAAAAAAGAGACTTGTTTTGGAGATGAGTTATATCTCATTTTGCCAAACTTCCCGGTTCGACCGAACAACAAATGACTTCGAAGTGGATGTCACACCCCAACCGATGGCGGAAACATCGGGATGAGACGAACAAATCGTCCATAGCATCATAATACTAGTTGTGGCAATATAAACTAAATCCAATTTCATAAATGACTAAAATTCGTACATTGTCTCAAACATCAATAAAATGTAACAAACATAAAATAAAACTTTGTTTATTCTAGAGTGTGTTTCTAAGTCCACCCTAGCTTGTTTTATTCACTAGCATCAACGTTCAACCTGCAACATGTATTAAAATAACATCAACAAAAGGTGACGAGCATACAGGTTCGATACATAGTATAATATGAATAAAGTTGTTTAAAATCATACTCGAAACATGTAAACAATAAGCAAGTTAACTAATATGTTGAAACGGTGTAACTATGTGTTCAAACCCAAGTTTCCAAAGCAAAGTGCCTTTCCCTAAGTCTAACGGGAGGTTAATATGTTTAACTTAGCAATACCCCAAGTCTCAAGGGCGGTGCGTTACTCCTATAGCGCTATAATTGTTAAGGTAGGCTATGAAAAGTTAACGAATCACATAGACACGAAATGTTTACATAGCATAAAGTATCACAAGATCACATCGTTCCATGTCTAAAAGTGGGTAGATTGTGAATATTAAAGTTTCAAGTGTCGATTTTAATATAGAATACATGTTGCACCCAAAAGTGATAAAACAAAAAGGGTCACGTATACTCACCTTTGTTTGCGTATAAATTTCTTGAAATTCGCACAAGTAAAGTTGAAAGATCAACGAAAATGTGTTCAACCTAGAATGAATTCGTTATAGTTCCTGGATTACGTTATTGGATGGTATAGATTTTAGGAATCGTGTTAATTATACGTTTGTATGATTACGATTAAGTTGGCATTTTAATAAAGTGTACTATAATATTTGTAATGAACATAATTTAACAATGTTTCGAAAATAATAATTAGATTAATAATTGTAATGATAATGTTAATAATAATACTAGGAATAATAATTAATAATAATAATATTAATAATAACAATAATTTAATCATATAAATTAAGTATATTAATCTTTATTTTATTTTATTTTTTTTGCTCGATTAAATTTTGTTTTTTTTTTTAGATCAAAGTACATTTTATTAATATAAAAACTGGCCGAGTTACATCAAAATCGCAGGTAAGCGAGCAACAAGCTGCGCCGCTACCCCCTTTCTGAATAGCAAACCCTAGCCTAATAAGGACAAAGGCATGTTGATCATCAGCATAAGCTTTAGTGTGTTTATCCACCTTTTTGATTCCGCTTTCCTTATAGCTTGTCCTGCTATAAACCCACTATCCCTTAAACCCACTATCCCTTATTTATAATATGTCTTGTTTTTTATAACAAGCTGAAATGGGTTTTCTGGCCCACAAGAAATGCAGGTTTGACCCAAAAAATAATATATAACTGGTCCTAAGTAAAAGAAAAAAAATGACCCAAGTGGGCCGGCCCAATCAACAGCGCTCAACACCACTGGACTAAGTCCAGTTTGGCTTGGTTCGGTTTTAACTTTGAATGTTCAGTTTTGGTTTTCAATATTCAAAAACCGTTACTAACGGTTTGGCTCACGGTTTGACCTATAAACCATCAAAACCGGACTATGAACACCTCTAACCGTTCTGGTAACAAAGGGTTATGTGGTGTACGTCTTTACCCGACTGTCCCTTACAGTAGCCTAACACATGCTGGTAAAGTTGTAGTAAGTATATCACGTGGTGTTGTGTTTTTATCGGTGTTCATAGTTATATTTATCTATAAAAGAAGACAATGTAGCGATTAGAACTTTGCTCTCCCGCACAAGTTAGTGTCTTAAGTTGAATTTCTTCTACTCTCATGGGTTCTCTATTTGAAAAATGGTCTCTTTAAACATGTATTTTTTTCAGCTCTTGCTGCAGAGAAAAAATATTTGACACGAAAGTCGTTAATGTCTCTTGAAATGGAGAGCCAACAAGCCACCGAGTTCACTCCCGAGTTATAGTTCACATTAACTTATCCCTTTTAGTCGAAGAAAGAAGTGCAGGTTGCGAGTCTAGCCAACAAGTGACTCTGAAGCTAATCATCAATAGAATGCTAGGTAGTATCATTTCTCTACATAAGCATTTTTTTTTGCATCCATATATACTAAATGCATGTTTCATTTCTAGAAATTAATTAATTGTTGAATCACTTTTTTTTCGAAACATGAACTTTATGCAAGATTAAACTGACCTGACTATTAAGTAATTCATTCGTTTAAAGGGACTAGGGTTATCGACATTTTAAGTCCATTGTTCTAAAAATCAATATTAGATTTTATAACCTCACACATATGACCAAAATCTTGGAAAGGGGTTGAAATAAAATGATAACTCACCACATGTTATCTTATTCATTATATAATTCGCTCTTGATATTATAAGTTTTCCCCTCCTAATTTCCGCCTTTATTCACACATGCCTCAAGCGCTTTGTAACTTCAGTTATATTTATCTACAATATTCAACAATTTAATATACAATATTAATATACATATGTTTTTATGTTATTGTAGTGTATTCCAATCGATATTGTTAGGTTGGCTGGAGTTGAGGATTTACTAATTTTGGTTATCAAAATAGCTGAACGAGAGGTTAAGTGGCAGATCGGTGTCCGTGTTAAATGTTCTAACTCACACAATAGGTATTTTTTGCTATCAAGTTTGACCACAAAATTTATATATTTTTAGTCTATATTATTATATTTTAATGCATGAAAGACAATACGTTTTTGTCCTTAAAAGTGATTGTGTGTTTGTTTGACTCTCTGGTCAAGCGAACCACTTTATAAAATCAAAAATTGGTTTATAAAATTAATGAATAAAGCTTCAAAAATATCTTATTTATTCATTACTTATCTTTTTTTTTTATAAATCTCTATATCCTTTATATTGTTATAGATATAGCTTTCATATTTTTTTATATTGTCATGCTATCTATACTTGGTAAAAATAAATATATAATTTGTTTTATATGGAATTTTGAATTGGGAGTCTTATGTATACATTTTATAGTGATATTGAGTTGTTTTTATTGATTGAGGTATCCGCATGAAGTTGGACTGAGAAGATATAATTTTGTGGCATCTGAATGTTCCTCTATATAGACGGTACGTTTCTCCAAGCTATTGGCCATGGTGGTACTGTTCAATGCATGAGGTCATCTTTAATTTTTTTGTTTTTTTTAAATCATTACAAATTTATATATATATTTGGATAACTTATATTTTAGTTTTGTTTCTTTTTCTGGGTTGTAGAAAAGAAATGGAAAGGCTCAAGAGGAAATACTCACCAAAAGGTATATTATTTAAAGAATTCCATAGGATGACTTACTTTTCTCTTTGTACATATATTTCTAGAAAATGTTGGATATATTATTTGATGGAGATTTGGTGTTCTCTTAAGCATCGTAATCATGAGCTTTACCTTCTCTTTATAAGAATGATTTAAGTTACTTCAAGGTCGGTGTGGTCTTGAATTGGTATGCAGACCACACTCAAAATGGGTTCTGTAACTTTTTGATATATCCCAAAGAGAACCAAACACAACCATATAAAGGAAAATCCAAAACCCTATACATGGAAACTAATAAATTGATTACAAAGGAAAAAGGAATGAAGATCCTCATTTACGGAGGACCATAAAAGACCCACCATTCACTCCATAATTTGTGTTCTCTATTTTTGACCAAATATTTTAACACTCCCCCTCAAGTTGGTTAGTGGGGTCTTCAATACCCAACTTGAATAAAACTGATTCAAAAACTCTTGCTGCAACCGCTTTCGTTAGAATATCTGCAAGTTGGTCTTCAGACCTGACAAACGGGAGTTCGACGGTACCATCCTCAATTTTTTCTTTTATGAAATGGCGATCAATTTCAACGTGCTTGGTCCTGTCATGTTTTACCGGATTTTCTGAGATTTTAATTGCGGCTTTATTATCACACATTAGCTGAGTTGGGTGATTAAGAGGGAACCCAATTTCTTTCATTATCTTCTTTAACCAAAGGATCTCCGTGATTCCTCTAACAATACCTCTGAATTCTGATTCTGCACTCGATAATGACACAACTTTCTGCTTCTTACTCCTCCACGTTACCAAGTTTCCTCCAAGAAGAGTAAAGTAACCGGCGGTTGATCGTTTGTCATTAGGATTTCCACCCCAATCAGCATCTGTGAACACTTCAGCGTCTAGGTGGCCATTCTTCTTGAAAACTATACCTCTCCCTGACGTACCTTTAAGGTATTTGACTATCCTCATCAAAGCATCCATATGATCTTCTTGAGGATTGTGCATGAATTGGCTTACAACTCCTACCGCATAGGCAATGTCCGGCCGAGTGTGAGCCAGGTAAATTAATTTTCCCACTAGCCGTTGATACCTCTCCCGATCTACTGGTTTGGCTCCGTCAACTATTCTTAGTTTGTGATTTACGGCCATAGGAGTATCATTTGGTTTGCAATCCAGCATACCAACTTCCGCAAGCAAATCCAAGATATATTTCCGTTGAGATATAAAGATTCCTTCTTTTGACCTTAGCACCTCGATCCCTAGGAAATATTTTAATCCCCCAAGATCTTTCATCTCGAACTCTGTGAAGAGGTTTTCACGAAGGGAGTTGATTTCTTCTTTATCACTTCCTATTATGATCATGTCATCGACATATATTATAAGGCACGTAACCAGTTCCCCTCTCCTTTTGTAGAATAGAGTGTGATCTGCATTGCTTTGTTTATATCCATACCATTTCATTGCCATTGTAAACTTACAAAACCATGCACGCGGAGATTGCTTGAGCCCGTATAAAGCCTTTTTAAGTCTACATACCTCATTTTCTTGAAAATCATCTGAGAAGCCAGGAGGGGGTTCCATATACACCTCTTCTTTCAAGTCCCCATGAAGGAAGGCGTTTTTAACATCAAATTGATGGAGAGGCCAGTCTCTATTTGCGGCTACTGAAAAAAGAACTCTAATAGTGTCGATCTTGGCAACCGGGGAAAAAGTTTCAGAGTAGTCAATACCATATGTTTGAGTATATCCTTTGGCAACTAATCTAGCTTTGTGCCGTTCAATCGTGCCATCCGATTTATATTTGATATTGAATACCCATTTACAACCAACCGGTTTTTTTCCTTGTGGTAAGATACATCTTTCCCACGTGACATTTTTCTTGAGAGCTTCCATTTCTGCGTTCATAGCCTCTTTCCATTCAGCCGTTTGTTCCGCTTCCTGGGCTGTATTTGGAATCTTTTCTAAAAACAGAGTAGCCGCGAAAGCCCTGGCAATTTTAGCGACTTTGTTTCTGCTAGTTTGTAATGGGTACTTAGAGGCACAAGAGACATGTCCAGGGGAGTACCGATTAGGTGGGACCCCTCTATTTCTTCTTGGAGGGAGTACATGAGTGCTTGATTGTTCCTCTTGTTCCAAATCTGGAGTACCTGAACTGTCATGACTTGAACCATGCATAGAACTGTTATGATATGGACTCTCAGAATTGTTTACTTCATTTACCTCATTCTCATTTACCTCATTGTTTTCCTCTGGTTGATCATCATTTGATTCCACGTCGGTGTTTGCCTCTTGTTGGACATTGTCCTCAGAAGATATATCAGTTGTGTGAACTGACTTGGCATCCTCTTCTATATTGGTAGGGGCATGTTCGGTGGCGCCATCTACCAACTCTGTTAGAACCTCCTGAGAGCAACTTTGATATAGCAACCAATCGAGGGAATCACTTACATTCTCCCCCTGAGCACGAGATTGGGGTTCGAAGAAATAATCAGATTCAATGAAGTCGCAGTCCATGGTGACATGGACTCGACGGGTGACCGGGTTGTAGCAACGATAGCCTTTTTGATTAACACCGTACCCAACAAAAACACATTTTTCGGCACACGGACTCAGTTTGTTCCGATTAGCCTTGTGTATATGAATAAATACGGAGCAACCAAAAACACGGGGTGGTAAGGTCATAATAGAGGGAACTCGGACTTGAGTGACTAGGACCTGTAATGGGGTTTTATTACCAAGAATTTGAGTTGGGAGTCGATTTATAAGGTATGTGGATGTTGCAAGAGCTTCTGGCCAGTAGGACTGTGGAACCCGAGATTCAATCATAATAGCACGAGTTTTTTCAAGAAGGGTACGATTTTTCCGTTCAGTGGTACCGTTCTGTTGAGGAGTATTAGGACATGTAGTTTGGTGAATAAGGCCATTTTATTGAAAGAAAGTTTTCATTGTTTTGTTCACAAATTCTGTTCCATTGTCAGAACGGAGGATCTGGATGTTTTTTCCGAATTGAGTTTGAATCATTTTATAAAACATAAAAAAGATTCTAGGAACTTCTGATTTATGTTTCATAAAGTATATCCAACTCATTCGTGAAAAATCATCCACAAATAACACAAAGTATTTTAACCGGCTGTTGGTGCTGTTAGGAGCCGGACCCCACACATCAGAATGGATTAAAGAAAAAACAGAATCAACTCTAGTATTACTTTGATTAAAAGAAACCCTATGATTTTTTGCTAAAATGCAAGTTTCACATTTCTCTTGAATGGAATTGTTAACAAAAAGACTCGGAAATAAAGTTTTGAGATAGCTAAAGGAAGGATGACCAAGACGTCGGTGCCATAACCAAAGTTGTCTCTCGGTAGTTCCATGAGCCAGCATGGCATGTCCCCTGTGAACAACCTCATCAACATAGTAGAGACCTCCTCGTTCAGTACCACGCCCAACTATCTCCTTCGTACGAATGTCCTGCAAGACACAAAAAGTAGGATACATAAGTACCACACAATTGAGTTGCTTTGTAACTTGGCTAATAGATAATAACTTTGAGGATAAGGAAGGGATATATAAACAGTTGTTTATTTTCATTTTATCAGAAAAAATAATAGACCCTCCCCCTTTGACATTAACAATCTCTCCACTTGCAGTTTCAATATGGGACCTAGATGGAGAAGATAGGTTGCAAAAATCTTTAGGATCATATGACATGGTATCCGTAGCCCCACAGTCAAAGATCCAATTTTTAGAAGTCATCGATTGGGATTGAGAAGTGGTTTGAACATGATAGGCTTTGATTTTTCCATCTAGTGTATTTGGATCCCTTTGTTCACAGAAAGAAACATTAGGACCATATATAAAATTGTGAGTAGAGAAGGGGTCTGAGACATAATCCTCAAACCCTTTACCTATGGAATCACCATCGGAGGTTATGGCTATTCCCCCAAAACCTGTGTTGTTTTCTTTTTTTCCTTTCTGACTTTGATCATCTTCCACACTAGCCCCCGAGGAACCCTTTTCCCGTTGGTTGCTCTTTTGTTTATGGCCGTCATCCCACCACTCCGGGTAGCCGACGAGTTTGAAACATTGCTCTTTTGTGTGTCGCTTCATCTGACAATGGGTGCAAAATAATTTGGATTTATCTTCTTTTTCCTTGGGTCGGAATTTTGCTTTCTGCATCGAGGCTTTGGCCGCCAAACCTGTTCCGAGTTCCGTCGACTCACTGTCAGAGATACCCGACTTCAGTATATTTATTCGGGCAACTTCCCTACGTATAGTGGCGTACGCCGTCTCTACCGTTGGAAGCGGATCCTTCTTTAAAATGTCTCTCTTGATTGGTTCCATCTTTTCATCAATTGCTGTGAGTAACTGATAAAGTCTTTGTTCTTGTGTCTTCTTATTGTAGATCTGAATGTCTTCTGGATCTTTCATTGGGTTCGGATCTCTCCGATCGATAGACATCCAGATGCTTTGTAGTTTATTCCACAGATCTTCCAGTGAATCTGAACCTTGTCGGATTGAATTAGCCCTTTTATGAAGATCGAAAACCTGCAACGAGTCCGTTCCAGATCCATATGTAGTTGCTAGCCCGTCCCACAATGCCTTAGTGGTTGGATACTGTGAGACAGTGTTCACCAAATTGGATTCAAGGTTTTGAATAATCCAAGTAAACACACACTGGTCATCTTGTTCCCATCTTGCATACTTGTCATCAGTTTTAAAGGGAGGTGAGGGTTCCCCTGTAATGTGAGCACTCCTCCCCCTACCTCCAATAGCTTTCTTCATTAGGGTTGCCCATAGGGCATAGTTGTCGCCACCGAGTTTAATCCCAATGGACAGATTTTCGGAATTAGTTGCTGTTTGTTGTGCTCCG
The DNA here is from genome assembly GCA_947069175.1 of Scalesia atractyloides. Lineage (NCBI taxonomy): Eukaryota > Viridiplantae > Streptophyta > Magnoliopsida > Asterales > Asteraceae > Scalesia > Scalesia atractyloides. Next base: position 76,604,845 of record CAMTDV010001633.1, on the reverse strand, counting down.
AGACCATTCCGCAGGAGTGCAGCGATTTGCATTGTTAACTCATCGGGAATTTGGTTGGTATTGGCTACGGTATCGGCCATTTTGAAGGTATGTAAGAGATCCCAAGATTAAACCCGCTCTGATACCATCTTGAATTGGTATGCAGACCACGCTCAAAATGGGTTCTGTAACTTTTTGATATATCCCAAAGAGAACCAAACACAACCATATAAAGGAAAATCCAAAACCCTATACATGGAAACTAATAAATTGATTACAAAGGAAAAAGGAATGAAGATCCTCATTTACGGAGGACCATAAAAGACCCACCATTCACTCCATAATTTGTGTTCTCTATTTTTGACCAAATATTTTAACATGTGGTCTGGTCTGGTCAAGTGTAGGAACCGGATACATTGGCTCGGCAACATGCATGTTATAACCCCAAACAATAGGATCACGTTCCATATTGGTAACGTTTTAGTTTTTAATACATCTATAAACTATAGGATCACTCCTCAATCGACCATTTTCATTTTAAAAATTTGTTCCATGTAGGTCCAGTCACTACCATTTGGAATTCTTGGAATCTTTACATTTTATACTTTATATCACCATTTGGAATTCTTTGAATCTTTACATGTATCTTCAAGAAAAGAATTATCACACATATGTACCTTCTGGGTTTGGTTATGCATTCTATTTGTTCATACTATCTTCATTTTGTTTTTCTATCCTAGGATGGGCAAGAATAAGGAGTTTGAAGATAATATATCATATGATGTGATTGTATACTATATGTAGTCTTTTAATGTTTTTAAAATGTTTTAAGTGTTTATTAGTTATTTCACAACGTATTATTTAGTCCGTCCCATGAAGTTCACAGGAATTAGCACTAACCAATATTTGGAAAAAAGATGTATTTCAAATTAATAGTTATTCATTAAGAAAAAGATGTACATCATGGTCAAAGCTTCATCAAGATTATACTTTATATTTAAATTTTGAACTATAAAAAAGTAATTTCATCCACTTATCTTTTCGTTTATTTATATCACGTTGGTTGTTTTATTTCTTGAGACTTCCATAATAATTTCATTCGAATTTTTCGATATGATCATCATAAATGTATAATGTTCTTTGTCAATATATTGCTAATATAATTCTTTGCATATAATTTGTTTACAATAGGTACAGTGTTGTTGGATGGCATGATATAATTCAAGTCGAACATATTTTGCTAGGTGATGATCGTTTTTTCAATTGGTCAAAAACAAATTCGAGGTTATTGATTACGAAACTCCAACAAGCAGAAGTATTAGAGTTATAGGCTTTCAATTTATATTCAAACCAGAAAAATGTATTTCCTTTATTTACTTATCTTTTCGGCTATTTTAGATCTATAGTACGTTGATTCGTTGTATTAGCATCTTTAACTTCAGATTTACATAATAATTCTATGCATACAGTTTCATTATGATAAGTGTAAACGTAATTTTTTTTCAAACAATAAAAACATATCATTTCTCAACACCGCGAAATTCGCGGGTATTAGCACTAGTATATATATAATCTTTATACATATATACAGACTCTTAGCGACCAATATGATTTTCGATCTGAAAAGAAACCATGAACACAAGTATTGGAGGTTAGGGGGGTTTATACCAAATCAAAGGGGCGGCTCGTTGGACTTCTGGCGAGATTCCGTCTTCTCCGGCCAGGTTTGCGGTTTTCCGGCGATGTATAAACGAACAGAGGGATGGAGTATGTGTGATCTTCATGAGCGAGAGAGGTGAGCGAGTGGTGTGTGAGGGTGAAACGAGAATTCGATTTCGGTATATATAGATGTTCTAGGAAGTGAATCGAGCCAAGGTTTGGGTTATGTTCATGATTGGCAACTAGAAAGGCAACTGGGTATTCGAAAAATCAGCGGCCAAATAGATGGAAACATACAGCTGTGTTCGTCAACGATATGGTTTTGGCGGCATTTTGAAATCATGTTTAAATTTAACTATCCTGTATATATATATATATATAGGGAGATGATCAAATAGGAAGTATATTTTGAGTAGGAATGATAGAAAGTAATCTTAGCCGTCCATCTGGAAAGTAGAAATACAAGTGAGAATGGTATTTTAGTCAATCTTCTTTTATCTATTCTTTCTATTTCCATTCTCTGTATCTTCAAAACCCAGATGTTCAAAACCCACCATCTTCAACATTTCATTCCTTTTCTCTCTCTAGAATTATACATCACGGTGCAATTTTTCTTCATCAATGAATGGTTCGAACACTCAATCAACGTGTTCTTCGATTTCTTTGAAGAAAACCCAGTTTATGATTCTATAATTTCTCGTTTTTTTCAATTTAACATGATGCGATATAACATGAAATTTCTGTTAAAACAGGTACTCCTCTTCTCAAATTTCTCAAACATTTTTGAATTCAAAGTGAAGATATCTCTGATTCTACTCTTTCTCTTGATGTCTTCATGTGTTTGGGCAACATCATTAGTTCCAATTTCATTAAGAAATCATTAATAAAAGGTTGCACACCCGGTGTTTGACAAAATGTCTAAAAAAAATCGCAAAATACCTTTCAGTTTAGACTTTAATTTAAAATTGTGTTTTACAAAAGAATGAAAAAACACACTTTTTGGGTGTTTATTGGTCTATTGCGTTTTATAAAATAATGAAAAAACACAGGTTTTTATCCCATTGCGTTTTACAAAAGAATGAAAAACACACTTTTTGGGTGTTTTTTGTCCATTGCGTTTTACAAAATAATGAAAAAAAACTGTTTTTTATACATTGCGTTTTACACATGAGACTTAAGTAAACAATAAAATTTAAGCAACAAACATTTTATTTTTTTATTTTTTCGACCCATATGATTTCTAAACCTACCTCTACATATGAATGGAACTTAAATTTTGGGTGACGATATAATAGGAATATATGTTAATGTAATGAGTGTAGAAAGCACTCTTGACCACTAATTTAGGTAATCAAGGGCTTCTTGATCACTAATTTTGGTAATCAAGGGCTTATATTAAAGTGAGAGAATTCATTACAAATTGGAGTCGCATGAGGTAAGATAATAGTTCCTCTCTCATCCATTTCCTCTTTTTTTTAACATTAATGACTATTTAAAAAAACGCACCATAAAATGATTGTTTTTTTAATCTTTAAAATAATAATACTATTGCTACACTTTTGAAAAAAAAATCGAAAACTCAGATGCTTAAAACACAATGGACGTCACAACATACTATAACACAATAAAGCATCAAATTCAAAAACGCAATGGACTAAAACACAATAAAACTCTGTTGTATCATTGTGTTATAGAAAGCAATGGACTAAAACATAAAATAAAAATGTGTTTATTCATTGTGCTGTAAAACACAACGTGCCAAACAAGTTGAAAGTTTGTTTCAACGCCTGCCAAAAAAATTGATCGTTTTAGCCAAACCTGCGCGAATGTACGGGTATCAACCAACGTTTGTGGTGCATAGAAGCTTTGAGCATTGGGCTATTAAATCAAAGGTACATTGCTTAGTGGTAAAAGCACCTGCTATATAATATTTGGTCAAGGGTTCTAGGCTCTGGTTATGGTCTTTTTGTTTCTATTAATGTTTAAGTACAAGGCTAAAAACGTTTGCAATGCTATTATAATGAGGTTTAAAGAGGATCTTATAATGGATTTTGATAAGTATGGTCCAAGTGGTTCTTATTTTTTGTTGAGAATCTAGGAGGATATTACAATTAGGAGCTAATCATAGATCATGGAACTGCTTATGCCAAAAAATTGATTGGTGTTATATGCAATTGGATAACATGTGTACGTGTACCATGTAATACATATGAAGTATTCTATGCTTATGCTTTCGTTACTAGGCTTTAAGATTAAGATTGAACTTTTGGTAAGGGTGGATTCGAGTGTAGGGGTTCATAATAATAAAATGTTAAAAAGGGTCCCAATTTTAGAGTTTGTTTTGGGCCTTCAACGAAGTTGAGCTAGCCTTGACCTAAAGTGTATCTGAATTATTAAAAATAGGAGTGAAAATTTCGACCCACAAATATGGAGTAGGTTATATTTTATGACAAATGGCTTGAATAAAAAAAGGTTGCATAAAAGGAGAAAAGGTAATACCGGTAGCTAATACATAATCTGTTTTAAGACGTACAATGTCCTGAGGTGTTTTATCCAAAGATTTAATTCTTAAAGCAGGTCAAAAAATTTTGTGGGATCCTTTTTTTAATCAAGGTAGGCGTGTGTAAAGCTTATCAAGCATGAAGATGTCTAAGATCTTGAAGTGTTTATGTTTTTTTTTGTATTTGGTTTCTCTATCTATGATAGGAACAGACCTGAACAACACCGGTTCAAATCAAGTGATAAATAGTATGGATGGTTTTACGGTTTGTTTGGATACACATTCACCACCAAAACAAACGATAGGGCTACCACATCCAACCGAAGATAAGATACACCCGTATGGTTAGTGAGTCGTATTTTATAACACCTCCCAACACGCCACACTTGAGCTAGCTACACAATATTGTGTTTTACTTTACAAGGAATTGTGCCTTTACAAAGGCATTTTTTTTATAACATTGTGTAATTTCATTGTGTTTCGAAATAACATTGTGTTTTTTTTGTAACATTAAGTTATTGGCATTGTGTTGTTATATGATACTGTTTTTTTGTAGTTGTTTGTGTTTTATGTATAACATTGTGCTCAGCATTGTTTTTTTAAACATTGTGTTTTTGAAGAGATATTGTGTTTTTAATATGACATGATATCTTTTATTTGTATTTTTTTACAACATACAATGTATTAGTGATTTATTATTCAGGTTACATTGTTTTTGTAGCTGTCGACCATGTTTTCCTACAAAAGTGATAACATCAATTGTTGTGTTAATAGTTAATTAAAACTTTTCTCTCATGATAAATAAATAACCTCCCCACCCTTCACTAACTCCAATTTTCTTTAGAAGGGTAGTTAACTTGAGTCGTTATTATTTACATGAGGCATTTAGGTAAATATATACATTAACTACATAGTCTTATTTTTTTTTACAAAGAATTATGTTTTTACAAATGTAAGGAATTGTGTTTTTACAAAGACATTTGTTTTTTGTATAAAATTGTGTTATTGCCATTATGTTTTTTTTTATGTAATATTGTGTTATTGCCATTGTGTTTTCATATGACAATGTTTTTTATAGTTGTTTGTGTTATATATATAACAATGTGCTCTACTGTAGCATTGTGTTTCTGAATAAACTTTGTGTTTTTATAGAACATTGTGTGTGCAGAGAATGAGTTTCTTTGCTACCAACGCATAATTTTACTATGATGTATTCTACCTTGCATTTATTTTACACATTTTTATTTTCTTTGTTGTATGCATTTGTAATTGAAATCTGTCACTATAAAGCAATTCCGTTATTGTTTGTTTTTTCCTTAAAAATTTTCGGGTTATATAAAATGAAGCAAATGTTATATGTTTGATTCTCATTGGTAGTTTTTATTATTCTTACTATTTTCATAGACCTGTAATATCTATAAATCACTTTTTTGTTAATTTATGGTGATAGCAACTCACACGTTAATAAACTTACAAATAATTAGTTAAAGATATTAAATTGTGCCAATTAAATAACAAACTTTGAGTTAACATGTATGATAATTGAACAACTGCTACACCTACTAATCCCAGTTATTTGACAAAAATAACTGATTTTGAATTGATCTGAGCCGTCCAATCTTGACAGTTATTTATAAGGTTTAATCTTGACCGGAATAACCCCAAAAATTTGAAAAATATTGTTTGTCTTGAGCAGTTTAGAAGTTATGCCCTTTTCTCGCAACTTTCCCACCACTTCGACTTGAATTCATTCTTTCAATATCACTGTAAGTTCGATCTAATCTCATCTCATCAATCGATTAATCCTTTTTCTTCAATATCAACATGGTAAATTGATACAATGATTTGAGTTGTTTTGTTTTATATTGTAAAAATTAGGGTTTGCAAATCGTTTGACGCTCATCAATCTGCACCGTTTGATCTGCAATAAAATGCCAAGATTAGACGCTCACCTTTCTCCAAATGTTATATACGATCTAGGAATTGCGAAGCAAACGAGACTACAATTCTCCCTCCCTTTGGTGCGTTCTTCATCTCTTTTTTCAACGATTTTGTTTTAAAACCTAATAATATTGTTGTTTTAGGAAGCAAAGGGGGCAGATTTCCTAAGCTTTTTGGTACTTTTGGGGTTACCGACAATCACAAGTGGAGGTTTGAAGTTTGTTTAATTATTTATGTTGGAAGTAATCTGAATTGGTTTAGGAAGAGAAAAGAAGCTTGTTCACAAGTGAAGAAAGACGAGATGAGAATGAAGATTTTAAATTTAAATAGTTTATTTTGTGCTATTTGTATATGTTTATTTGTTGTTTTTGTTTGAGTAGTTAGAGTTATGGTAGGCTTTTAATTTATGTAGTTTAAATACAGAATCTTTGTTCATAGAGTACATGGTCGACTTCTTTAAGGTTTAATAAGAGAGTTTGAACTTGGTGTTTGGTTCCAAAATCTGTTTTATTTTTTGTTCCTTCATATTTGCTGCTACTGTGCCTTGAAGTATTAGAATCACATTGAAGGTTTTATTTGTCGCTTCTTATATGCTCTTAACCACGATATGGATATGGCTGCTATAGAAGGCGAGATGAAGTTTGGATGCCTTGAGGTTCTTAGTATCCATACAAAGAACATTAAGCTTTGTGCCTTGAAGTATCAGAATCACATTGAAGGTTTCATTTGTCGCTTCTTATATGCTCTTAAAAGGCAACATGAAGTTTGGACGCACCCCAAGCCGTGGACGGGCGCACCCCTTGAAAAAAAAAGTTTCGGTGTTATTTTACGTCGAAAATCCTGATCGCCCCCCCTTAAAATTTTATCGCCCCCTTGAGTTTGAACCTCATGATAAAGAAGAAAGAGAAAGAAGGGGGTTTTGTTCTTTTTAATATGGCCCACTCAAAAATTATTTTATTTAGGTTAAAACACGTGTATCATGTGAGTAAAACGTAAAAGACAACATTGTGAGTGGTCCTCTTACACCAAAATTGTTGGTGTAACTACACCTATATTTTAAACTTTAAATATCTTTATTTTATTTATCATATATAAATTTAATTTAATAATTGTGTATGAGTTTTGCTTCTATTTTTATTTTAAGGCTTTCAAATATCTTTGTTATGTCTGACTTAATTTATTTATTATTAATTTACTTGATTAAGTTGAATTATTTATATAGTTATTCGTCACAACTTTAATTGTCTTTGTCATAAATAAACATGTTTCAAAAGTTATATATGTAAAAAAGCGTTTTAATCCGATGTTTCTTACAATCATTAGACATCAATAACACTTCAAGAAAGTTGAGTATAAGAATGACATTGTGGTTTCCTATGATCAAACCAATAAATTATTATTTGTTTAGTGGTTTCCTATGATCAAACCAATAAATTATTATTTGTTTAGTATTTGAGAGGATTGGAAAAATGTTTTAAAAGTTATATATGTAAAAACATTTTAATCAGATGTTTCATACAATCGTTAAATAAAAATGGCACTTCAGTAAAGTTTAGTATAAGAATGAGATTGTTGTTTCCTATGATCAAACCAATAAATTATTAATTATTATTATTATTATTATTATTATTATTATTATTATTATTATTATTATTATTATTATTATTATTATTATTATTATTATTATTATTATTATTATTATTTATTTGTTTAGTATTCGAGAGGATTGGAAGTGAGGTGAAAATACATAAAGGAACGTTTTTACAACTACTAAAATGAAGTTGTTTTACAAAAAAAATCATGATATGTTAAATACTTAAATTTAAAGTGAATATGTGATAATGTGATGTGATATGTTATTGAGTTATTGACTTGAATGAGAACCCGTCTCCGATCCGACCCGAACCGAAAAAATATTATATACCAATAGACAGAAGACCCTTTAAAATTTCCGCACCCCATGAGAAAAATTTCTGGGTCCGCCACTGTGGACGGCTTGAGGTTCTTGGTATCCATACGAAGAACATGAAGCTTTCTAATGATGTAAGTATGAACTACAGTTTTAAACTATAAATGTTAATTTTATCGATCACTAACAAGTTATTATACACTTTTTGTAGGTTGATTTGGTTATTTTTAAGCGTTCGGAGGATAAATCTTGCTCGTCTACACTAAGCGATTAACTGTGAGATGATCTCACCAGTAATATGATGGTTATTTTTTTTAGCATAGCAGTTTCTACAGAAGGCAGTTTTACCTCTTTTTTCACTCTCTTACCACCATCAAATTTCTTCATTCTTATCATCAAATCACTTTCATCAAATCACTTTGCTGTTTTGGTAAGTATTGGAAGTCCTAAATGGGATGCTAAGTACCACTGTTATAGAATATTTCTGTCACGTATCAGTACCTTAATTCAATAAAAAAAATTGTGGTATAAGTTTTTGATTTAAGAGTTAACCTTTTGGTAGAACATTTCGTGAAAGGCTATTAAAGCGCTAGCTGGTGTATTGATGATGTTAATGATTGTTGTAGTTCTGCTCAATTTTGGTATTTTACCACGAATATAATCCTTTCAGAAATAATTATATTTGGTTACATGTATTTGCCTTTTTTTTTTACAAGTCTTATTAATATTGGTTTCTTTTTTTTCTGTTTTCTTTTTTGTACAGGTGCATAGTGGAAAGGCAGATGATGAAAGACTATGCATCACTGGTGGCTCTGCTGTAGAGAGAACAACCTTGGCTGCGTTTGCATTTAGAAAACTTGTAACATTGGGGCATCTTTATTGGTGTAAGTGCTCATGTATTTATGATAAATTATGAGAATTTTTTGTTCTTCAACAAGTAAGCTTCATGCTCAAACCATTGTAATGCTTTATTTTCTGTGTCAAAAGACTTGTAATGGTACACGTATGCGCCCACTTACATATACTTTTTTAGGGAAATTTACGAAAATAGCCAAGACCAGAGTTGATTTACGAAATTGGCCACCTCATGTGTCCTTGGAGCGGCGCATCACGGATTCAAATGCGCGGGATGCGTCTTTGGAGCGAAACCCAATAAAAAATGGACATGTGGCGACAGACTCCTCCAAGGTTCTTGACTCCTTAGAGGAGTCTGCCGCCATGTGTCCATTTTTTATTGGGTTTCGCTCCAAAGACGCATCCCAAGGTTGAAAGACGCATCCCACGCATTTGAATCTGTGATGCGCCCCTCCAAGGACGCATGAGGTAGCCAATTTCGCAAAATCAACTCTGGTCTTGACTATTTTCGTAAATTTCCCTTTTTTCATTCTCAATAGGGAACTTACGATAGTCAAAGTGAGAAGGCTTCTGGCTAGATCACCTTCGATGAAATATGATATACCACTTCGATGGATTCGACTTCTGTAGTCAAGAGGTAATTAAGTTTGATAGCCTTCAAAGGCTTTACCTATATTTAATATACCTTGAATTTTCTACTATACATAATACAAATGTTAATTTATGTACAAAATATTTTGAACAATCTACTGAAATTTCTTCATTGGTTGTGAATATGTTTTCCAATTTTTCATTATATATAGAGAATTTGATTGTTTTTAGGTCTTAAAAGATGGTGTACTTGACCTTGGGACTACTATTGTGTCTATATCTTCATCACCCATGCTTTACGCTGGTCCCACCGAAGTACGTACAATGGCATGCTAAGGCAAGAATAAATGTTGGTGCTTATTCCAACATCATGGGTCATGATCCGGCTGGGATGGGTCATCCTACTGAGAGACAAGGCTTATAGAATCCCGACCATGGTAAAACGGCTTGATTTTTTGCGGGTTGGGTTCACCAGAGACACTTTTGTGGCTATTTAAAACAAAAAATTAGGTTTAAATTGGTGATTTGTGTTTCAGGGATCTGATCTCACAACTTTGTCTACAACAACGCCCGTTGATTTAAATGCATACATACTGAATGTGTGAATTAGAAACCATTTTGTGCATATATGTATTTCTAGAGTGGGTATAGTATTTTTAATGTTTTCACAGATTGAACTTGACACATCTTTCTTGGCAACTGTTGTTGCAGAAAGTAGTCATGCTTTACACTTTGCTTGAGCTTCGGAATCAGGAAAGAAGGCCATGGACATTGTAGTTTCGGGACAAAGAGAATGGACATACTTGCTGAGATGGTTCTTATTAGAATTATAAACTTAATTATTATCGTATATTTGTATTTATTAGGATATTTTAGTTTATTACGTAACTAATTATCGAACCGAGATGACTATTAACGAATTGGTGGCACTGTTGTTTCATATAACTGTTATTCCCGCCAATTCCTACAACCGTCATCCTCGTATGTATATATATGTATTAACCGACAAACTAATTTCGGTATCAAGACAATTTCGTTTCTATAATCAAATTGTCCATACAATTTCGTTTCATATTCTGTTCTTGTGTATTCCTTATATTCATCATGCAAAACAATTCGAACCAACGTGAATGTAGGATGAATTCCACTTCCGCTGTGTTAAACTCTGATCTCCAACAGTTCTTAATGGAAATGGAGACAAAAGGCAATACACGTAGTCATCCTAATCACATGCTGGCAGATCGGGAGAAGTCGGAATGATTTAATTTTTTTCTGGGAAATGGATCGTATTGGATCTGTGAAAATCAAGTCGACAGCTTACTTTTGGATTAAAAATTGGGTGAAAAAGTTCAACGTAGAGTGGGAGCTATGACTCACTTTTAATATTTAGTCTATATGAGTAACTGTTAAAGGGGCATAACTATCGTTGGGTGAGTTTTTGTATGCAGGCTGCATTCCAGCAGCTAGCTGGAAACATATGTAATTTTTGGTGTCTTTATAATGAAATTTGTCTTCCAAAAATACTTTATTAGACCTTATTTAAACATTTTGGGTTTTATTTCACTGCTGAATTGCATGTACATATGGGGAAGGGTTTAAACAACAAATTCAATATTAATGTTTCTTTGTTCATAGATGATGCAATTCAGATTTGAAGATTGTCAGTAACACACGTATAAGATGTGGGGTGTTTTATTTTATTATTTTTTTAAAATATAACTAACAGTAATATTTATTTGATTGTGTATATTTAAATACAAATGAAGTGTATATTAAATAATACACAACAACAATTACATAACATGAAAGAAACCATTTAGAAGTCGACTAACTAAAGTACTAAACCCACTTTTGTGCCACCAGTTATATGTTAACTAAACTTAACTGCTTCAATTAAATAATTAATACATTGAATTAAATAATTAATACATTGAAAATGAAGTGTATAAAAAAATAAAATCGATTAATCTTACGGTCCGGTTTTATACGGTTGGATTTAGAGGATTGAGATTAGTTTTAGAGAAAAAAACTAATGGAAGGCATAAAGAAAATATCATGCGTTTATCGACTTTCCCTCTCCTCATGCAAAACACATATCAATTCCCTCCATCATTTTAAAATTTCCATAACTTTTTTTCATAGGATATTTAAAAAAAATCACCATAATCTTTGATATGACTATGATATTGCTATACAACAAAAATTCATTATTTAGTGGGTTTCTTTGCAATGTATTAAAGGTTCCGGTAATTGTGTTTTTAACTAGGTTTTGATCATTACGTTTTTTACAAGGGTTTCTATACATTGTGTTATTATCAAATTCTATAACACAATGTTAATTTGAGTTCTTTTGTGTTTTATCCTATAACACAATGAAAATAAAAAAAGAAGTATATAACTGAATAACTTGTATTTTGGATCTTGAAACATGGTTTAGGAGATTCCATCATGTATGTGTTATTCCATCATTTAATTTGTTTAATTATATATTTTGTTGATGTCAAGTTAATGTTTGTTTGGTTCGCATATCATTCTTATAATATGAGGTTCTTTCAAAGTCTTCGATTAAGTAACACATTATTCATCTGGTTAAAATCGAACGATTCAAACTCTAGATCTTTTTATCCAGGTCTGAGACTATGTTTAGATTTCTTATTCTAATAATAAAAATCTTTTGAAGGTCCGTGATCAGGCGGTTCTAGACGGAAGTTAGTGCGTAAACGTAACCGATTCGGTAGAATGTTATTACAGAATGGAGTAGAAGTAGAGTGTAGCGGAAGTCATGTCACACCCCGACCCGCAGCGGAATAAGAGTCGGGGCATAATTGGGTTATCACCAAAGCTCATGATATTTACTAATATGTTTCATATTTATTTAAGTCAAAATTACATTCTCAATAATCCAAACATGTTCATACAAATACAAAGAAAAATAATCAACTAAACAATCCAAGCTCTAAACCAGTTTATTCTTCTAAGCCAATCCTATGTGTTTCTTGCTGCAGCTGGATCACCTGTATCATGTGTAAAAATGGGGGTTTTTGGGTCAACATAAGTTGGCGAGTAAATCTTGTTAGATAAACATTTATTGTTGATTTCTTGTTATCATTATCATGGAAAAATTGTGCAATAGTCATATGTGAGCAAATGTAAATAATCAAACAATAACAATAACAATAACAACCACAAACAATAACATACAATAACATATCAACTTGCATGAATATATAACATGAATGAAACTGTATATGTTGGCAACGGCACGTTCACGCTCATAATGTAATGGGGAACGGACGGCCTATGATGAATGTCTGTGCGATCAAGGCTCAATCAAACGGAGCCTATCGTATGTTGGCAACGCCCGGTTCACGCTCATAATGTAATGGGGAACAGCTCAACGCTCATAATGTAATGGGGAGCGGCGGCCTATGATAATGTATGTACTGAAAATGATAAATTAAATCTAAACAATAATCACACAAACAGTTGATACAAGTTGAATACACATTTGTTCATGATATGATGTATGCACAATGATTTAAATATAATAAATGGTAAGACACATGATACACCCCAAAAACGTGATTAAAACGGGGAATTTGTAGAGATTCACTCACATTGGGTGCGTTCGGTTGAAGATGATGAAATGCGCACGAGTTTGGAGGATTGATCGAGGAGACTTAACTAACCTAAATAATAACGGGAAGTATGGTAAATGAATGGATTTTATTAATAATTTTAATAAGATTTTATATATATTTTTGTGAGTTTAAGGCTATTTTCTATCTTTAAAAACATTATTTTTAAGTATTTTTAATTGATTTTTAAATTAAATAAATAAATAAAAATATAAAAAATGTTGACTTTTTGCGTTGACCATTGACCGTTGACCGGGACTGTTGACTGTTTGACCGGTTCGCTAAAGTGTAAGTGTGTGCCGGGTGAGGCTCGAACCCGAGACCTCCTGTACGCGTGCACGCAGCTCTACCAACTGAGCTACGTGTCTAACCCGAAATAATTCTGTTTTTAATTTTATTTATATACTGTTTTAGTTTATTCAAAATTCTTTTATTTTCAAAAAGGGTTTTAATCGTTGAACCGGAGTGTGCAACAGGTCTCGAACCCGGGACCTGTGGGTTAGCATTGCACACAGTCCACCGCTGGACTGTGTGTCTAACCTGGTTAATATACCGATTTTTATTATACTTAACATCTTCCGTGAGTTAATCCGGTTTAGTTAGAAAAATAAAATATCTTTATTACAGAGCATACGTGTGTGTCAAGGATCGAACTCGCGGTGTGTGATATATGTGCGCACACAGTCCACTGCTGGACTGTGTGTCTAACCCGAGATAATATCCAAATTATATTAAACTTATAAACAACCTAACTTCATCTTCTTCGTTACAATATCACAGACTACGATTACTCTACTGTTTCTTGTTTAATTCGATTGACAAACATTCAAATGACTAAAATGAAATGGCAGAGAAGATTTCGGAAGTAAACATACCGGAGAAACGATCTATCTCAGAATTCCAGCGAAGTCGTCGGCTATGTTTTTACGGATTTCGTCTGAGTGGACAGATTAACAATTTTGATTAGCTAAATGCGGAATTGAAGCACTGAACAAGAATTACCAGAAGGTTTAAAAGGCTATACCGTTTCACAGCGAGAATTGGGAACTTTCAGAAGTTTTCCGGCGAGAGTTAATTATCCGATATCGTCGTCTGAAACTGATTCTGATTGAAGGGTTTGAGTTAGCAAAAGCTTAACAACTGATAGACGATGAAAGAATTGAGAGACTTACTGATTTGATGGAAGACACGGTTTTCCGACGAAAGTCCGGCGAGTTCAAAAAGCAATTCCGACGATCAGAAACGAGAGTAAACGCGAGAATAGAAGTTCTGGGAATGTAATTGAGTCGCGAAATGAAGCTTTTGTTGAAGTAATTCCAGAAGTGAATGTTTTCGGTTATAAAAACCAAACATCACTTGAATTCAAGTCCATTCATGACTGAATTGATTAAAATCGTCGGTTTATCGGTTATAATCAGAATTCCGTGAACTCAAACGTCCAGGACGTTTGGAAGCCGATAACGGTTTCAGTTAGCGTAAACAGATCGATTCATGGTTGAACATAAGATTTAATTGATTCCTAGAACTAACAGAAAACATCAAGTGGCGGAGTGGTTATAAGCGTGCGTGTTAAGTCTTTAGAGTCACCCGGCTGACCCGGGTTCGAATCCCGGCAGCCGGTTTTCTTTTTTTTTATTTATTTTCTTTTCACTTTTTATTAAATATAGTTTTTAAATTCTAATTTGTTAATTAATTATGCATCGTTTAAAATTAAAATAAACATAATTACGCAACGAAAAATTTATATCTTGATATTCGATTACAAACGAAGCGGGTTTGGAAAAACCCGTTTTTGACAAATGTTACAAGTCATATCTTCATTCATACCGAAAGAGTATTCATATTGTCCAGCTGCCGGAGTTCCTGGAGAGAATCCGGCAGCACCTCCCCGTAGGGATTACAAAAACTTAAACAAAAAATGAACACACACCTTTATATAGACCAACAAGTTCGCCCGGAATGTGGATAGTCAAGTTCGAGCGAACTTGTCTATCACATGACAAGTTCGGGCGAACTTGTTCCCATTTTCACTATACGCTTCGTATTTTGGTCGTGTGTTCGATTCTAACCTATACAATATTCAACACACGCTCAATCCAGCCTATTCGACAACTGACGAACACAAAATGCATCAACAGATTACCCCTTGTTCGTTACTGTCGAAGCTTGATCTTGATCTTCAAATCTCTGAGCCGTGTTTGAAAATTCTGCAACTTCAATCAAGGTGTCTGCCATGTCGTCGAAACGCGTCAACAGATTCCCCCTTAATTGATGATCCGGGCTTGAATTATCAACATTCAATTCCCGCTAAAAACTCCAGTTCAGATATTTGGTTGCATGGTTTCCGACCTCCTCTGATTTACTTGACCGACAAATTTTCTCGAATAACCACAAACTCGAAGCTAATCAACGCAACAGCTTCCGCACACTCCTACAATATCAAAAACACAACCGACAATTGATAGAAATTTCGAATCACCGCACCAAAAACTTCAAATCAACGAATACTGTAACATTTGTCAAAAACGGGTTTCCAAAACCCGCTCCGTTTTGTAATCGAATATCAAGTTATAAATGTCACGTTGTGTATTTATGGTTATTTTGGTTTTTAATGATACATAATTAATAAACAAACTAAACTATAAAAATTATATTTGATAAAAAGTGAAAACAAAATAAATAAAAAAGAAATGCTGCTGCCGGGACTCGAACCCGGGTCAGCCGGAACTGAATCCAAAGACTTAGCACACACACACATCACCACTCCGCCACTTGTTGTTTTCTGTTATCTCTAGGAAACAAATATCATTTATACGCAAACTCGGTTAAACCGGTTGCGCCAACTGAGAAACGGAAATCGGCAATTCAATCGTCAAATCGTTTGATTAATCGCTCATTCACGTCTATAACCGATGAAGCGATGATTTTAATCAATTCAGAAGTGATTGAACATCAATTTTCATTACTATCGGTTTTTAAAACCGAAAAGAATCAAGTCCAGATTACTTCAACTCCAGACCCCTTTCGCGACTCAGAAACGTCATACCAACATTCCATTTCACTTTCGACACATTTTCAGACCATCAGAACGTCTAAATCAACTCGCCGGAATTTTCTGCAAAATTCGCCAGAAAACCGTATTCATCCTCAAACGGTAAATCTTTCAATATCATTGTAGTTCAACAATTGTTAGGCTATTTCTAACTTAAACCTCTCAATTGAAATCGAATTCAGGCACTGTATTCAGCTAATTTCAGTTCGCCGGAAAGATTCTGAAAATCTCTATATTCATCTGAGAATCGGTAAGGGCATTCAAACCCTCTGTTAACATTTGCTGATCACTTCAATTTCACGATTAGCTAATAAAAACGGTTAATTGTCTTGTTCAGTTGAAGAGCATAAAAACAGGGACCGACACATTGCCGGAATTCTGAAATAAACCGTTCATCGGTATGTTCACCCCTAATTACCGTCTCTGCCATTTCATTTTAGCATTAAGAATGTTTGTTAATCATAAAAACAAGAAACGGATTAGTGAATCAGTTGACTGTAATCTGAATGTAGAAGACGAAGTTAGTTAAGTTGTAAGTTTATTTAAAACCAGTAAAATGAACGGGTTAGACACACAGTCCAGCGGTGGACTGTGTGCAAATTATACACGCACGTCACAAGTTCGATCCCTGATACACGCACTCCTTACGTAATAAAATGCCTTTTTGTTTAAAACTAAACCGGGTTAATCCTGTTAGTTGTTAAGTATAATAAAAAACGAGATGTTAACCAGGTTAGACACACAGTCCAGCGGTGGACTGTGTGCAACACTGAATCGCACGTCACGAGCTCGAAACCTGATACTGGCACCGGTTCGTTGAATTAAAATGTTTTTGAAATTAAATGAATTTTGGTTAAACCGAATTAGTATATAAATATAATTAAAAACAAGATTATTTCGGGTTAGACACGTAGCTCAGTTGGTAGAGCTGCGTGCACGCGTACGGGAGGTCTCGGGTTCGAGCCTCACCTGGCGCAAACAATTCCACTGACGAACCGGTCAACAAGTCAACAAGTCAACGGTCAACGGTCAACGCAAAATAAACAATTTTTTTATATTTTTATTTATTTAATTTAATTTAAAAATCAATTAAAAATACTTAGAAATAACATTTTTAAAGATAGAAAATAGCCTTAAACTCACAAAGATATATCTAAAAATTTCATTAAAATCCTTAATAAAATCCACTCATTTAATATATTTTTCCGTTATTATTTAGGTTAGTATTTCTCGTTGTTCCGCTCGTCTAATTCATGCGCATCTCACCATCTCCAATCCAACGCACCCAATGTGAGTGAATCTTTACAAATTCCCGGTTTTAATCACGTTTTGGGGTGTATCATGTGTCTTGATATATATATATATATTTAAACCATTGTGCATACATCATATCGTGAACATGTGTATTCAGTATGTTTCAATTGTTGTGTGGTTATTGTTGGATGCAAATTATTATTTTCAGTACATGCAATTTCATAGGCCGCCGCTCCCCATTACATTATGAGCGTTGAGCATGTTCCCCATTTCATTATGAGGTTGAACCTGGCGTGCCCACATACGATCGGCTCCGTTTGATTGAGCCTTGATCGCACAGACATTTTTCATTTTCAGTACATGCAATACGATCGGCTCCGTTTGATTGAGCCTTGATCGCACAGTTCATTTTATGTTATTTATCGTATGTTGTTGGTATGTTTATGTATGCTATCGTATGTTATTGATTGTTATAGTTGTGATTGCTATTTGCCACTGTCTGATTATTTACATTTGCTTATTTATGATTATGCACAATTTTTCATTGATAAACTAACAAGTAAATCAATAATAAATGTTTATCTAACAAGGTTCACTCGCCAACTTATGTTGACCCAAAAACCCCCATTTTTACACATGATACAGGTGAACCAGCAGCAGCTAGGAACACATAGGATTGGACTAGAAGAATAAAACGATTTAGAGTTTGGGATTGTTATGTTTGGTTTATTTTCTTTGTATTGTATGGACATGTTTGGATATTTGGAAATGTAACTTTGACTTTAATAAATATGAAACATATTAGTAAATATCATGAGCTTTGGTGATAACCCAATTATGCCCCGACTCTTATTCCGCTGCGGGTCGGGGTGTGACAAATACCCTCGAAAATCTGAAATCCTGATTTTTGTAATCGCAGTTACGCATACTCCTGAAAGATTGATTAGAAAATCGGTAATTTGCTCAATCAGCAAATCTTTATAAAAAAACAGACAATCTGGTAACGCATTGAATTTGAGAAACGCATGTCCGTAATCAGAATCACATTCTTCTTCTTCAGTCACAATGCCAGATATATAGCTATCTCCGATAGACCAACGCAACTTAATCAACAAACATCGTCATCCAACGGCAGTTAGTCCAAAGAGAAGAATGATTCATCTGCTTGAAGACTAAAAATAATGGCCACCAAAGGCTATCATCAGTTATATATTGAATAACTTCATATCTCCTTGGTAATTTTGAAACTATCCGATCCACGGCGCTAGTCATTAATTCCTAAGATCATCACTGAACGTTTTGAACGTCCTCAGTTCCTCACTGGTACTAATGACTGCTAATCCTGCTAACTACCCCTTCACCGGAAATCAGGACTCTAACCCTTAAGTATCAATCTGTATCATGATCTAAAAAATCTAAACTTCCTGTGATCACAGAATCCCAAATATATAGTTTCTTTCGTCAGCAACTGGTACACAACTTTGTCTGAAAAACCCATTATATCATCTCCCTTAATCATGGTACCCGCGTACAACCCGGGCAACTAAAACTACAGAGCATCCTTACCTCCTGGCAGTTAGTCCAGTCAATAATTCACGTGCAAAGCAGAGTTAAAAATAGGCAGTCGTATGTGCTTCCAAACCATACGCGCGACTCAGGTGTCAATCCACAACGACCGCAGAATCTGAAAAACAACTCCTCCAAACTCAGTTATGTAACCACCCGCTTTCAAACTAGACATCAATTTGAAATACCCAATGAATCTCAATCCTCTGCATTTCCCGATAATCCGCAATCGGTAACTACCCGGATACTGTTGCAGCAGTCACAATTTTCAAAAATGCCGGATCTTCATATATCTTAAAATTTTTATTCCACTTCATTTTTGCAAATTCTAACCATACTGAAATTTTCACTGAAATTCCCCCTCAAATCCGGAATTTTCAGTATTCATCAAATTCGAATTTAACGTTTAGGCCCATTACTAGTCACGACACCATATGATCAACGTTATGCATCGGTATCAATGACTCTCCCGTCATTTTCAAAATTTTGTGACCGTATCACCAAATCTGTACTCTGAATCTCCAGACTGTGTCCCCGAACATCCCAGCTCGGTCATCGAAAACTCGTAAAAATTTCTGTCGCCAAATTTTTTCTGGACACTCATCCCATCAATACGATCAACAAAATTTTTCCATGCCTCTGGACAAGTTCGGGCGAACTTGGTCACTATGTGACAAGTTCGGGCGAACTTGGTCAAGTTCGAGCGAACTTGGTCCCTCAAAAACCAGCCTTTTCACATTTTTCGATCCAAAATCATTATTTCTTCGAATTTCGAGATGATTCCACCATAGTTCTGGTCGAAAATGGTTTTCTAACAATCTTATCCGTTCAATTTTACTTTTTGTCCGTGGATTGTCCTTTATTTTGATGATTTACGTCTAAAACCCTTCCTAATGTCCATAAATGTCCAAATTCATGAACGTAGGTGATAACCGTTGCTCTGATACCAATTGAAGGTCCGTGATTAGGCGGTTCTAAACGAAAGTTAGTGCGTAAAAGTAACCGATTCGGTAGAATGTTATTACAGAATGGAGTAGAAGTAGAGTGCAGCGGAAGTCATATCTTCATTTATACTGAAAGAGTATACATATTGTCCAGCTGCCGGAGTTCCTGGAGAGAATCTGGTAGCACCTCCCCGTAGGGATTGCAAAAACTTAAATAATAAATGAACACACACCTTTATATAGACCAACGCCCGGAATGTGGATGATCAAGTTCGGGCGAACTTGTCCATCACATGACAAGTTCGGGCGAACTTATCCATCCCATGACTATTTCGGGCGAACTTGTTCCCATTTTCACTATACGCTTTGTATTTTGGTCGTGTGTTTGATTCTAATCTATACAATATTCAACACACGCTCAATCTAGCCTATTCGACAAGTGACGAACACAAAATGCATCAACATCTTTGGTTTATCTTGGATATCAATTCCAATACGAAAAAAAACATAGGTTTAACTTCGGTTTAACTCTCGATCTCGATCTTTTTATCTAGGGCTGATCATTTCATCTTTGCTGATAGTTTAAACTTATTCCAACTTTTCAGGAAGTTTTGTTTTCAAATCTTTTTCAGCATTGCAATTAGCAGCATTGAAACGAGTCGTTTGTTATCATTGTCTCATTCAAGTCTCCATTTTTGATAATTCTATGGCTATTCGTGATGGGAGAATTATCCACATCGCAAACTATTCGTTTGTTTAGGTGGTGGGAATGCAATTTATATATAAGACATATATTTGAATCATCAATAGTTTACTTTTTTTTGGCTTTTTAAGCAGGTTAGGGAATTCACTATTATTGTTCTTGGTTGAGCTAATTGATCATCTTATTTCAAACTCTATTTGTACCATACTGATAATAGTCTTTTGTGTTACTATATATGCAGATACTGAAAATAAGAAAAAGGTCAAGCCAAACAACTTTCAAGTGTCCATATCCATCTTAATATCTATTCTTGAGATGGTAAATTTTGAATGTTTTACCTATCATAAGCCTATGGATAATTTATAAATAATTTTGAAGAATTGTTTTTTTTATGAAATGCATCTTTTCCCTTAACATCGGACTAGGGACGAGCAAATGGTATCGGGTACCAGTACTGAATTTCCTGAATTAAATATTTTCCATATCGACTTGGTACTGACATTTCCGGTATCGGTTCGGTACCGGTTTTTACCTTCAAATATCGGTACGTACCATACCAGTACCGAACCGTACCGGGTATTTTCGGTACAGGTACCGGTGCCCATTTTTAGGGATTTTGGTATCGGTTGGTACTGAGCTCATCCGTACATAGGCCTATGGATAAATTATAAAGAATTTCGAATTTGTTTTTTTTTATCTTGACTTTGGTTGATGCTCATGACCTTACCAAAGTTTAAGTTGGTAAGTACATATAAAAGGAAATTCAGGTGACATGAAAAAACCTACGTCTAATTTAAAATCTTGAATGAATATATAGATGGTTATCTGAAGGGATGGTGCAAGATATTATGAATATGGTCTAGACCTACATTCAAAAGGTTAATACTAAATTTTGTTGATAAAACAATGAGTACATAATTACGGGTTTCGTTTGATTAATGGGATTTTTTTTGATGTAGCCAAACTGCCGTATCTTGGCATGTGATTAAAATGTCCCGTGAGGTGGACCCCACAGGTACCCAAATACAATTCTACTATGTGCAAATTCTCAAACATAGTTACCCAAATACAATTCTACTATGTGCAAATTCTCAAACATAGTTAAGTTATTATAAAATTTATGGTTATAAGCTTGAAATGTATCTTGAGGAGAAAGAAATATTGTTGTGTTTACCAAAATTGACTTGATGGATAAGAGTACATATGTAGTTGATGTAAGTAGGGTATCCTTTGGGGTATTTTATCGGGTTTCGGGTATAGCGGGTCGCGTTGTTCATGTTTCGGAAGTTTAATATTTAACCCAAGAACTGACCCATATGTTTATCAGTTAATTGGGTTCAGGTTGTTCAGTATTTGGTTTAAATAGATCGCGTTGTTCAGGTTTCGGAAGTTTAATATTTAACCCAAGAATCATAGTCTTTAACCATGGAGCTCGCCAGGTAGATTATGTTCATGCCACCATTTTTGTTCTGGAAGAGGTGCTTATCATCACTTAATGAATATATAAAAGTATAAAACACAAAATCAACATTTTTTTTGCTGAAGTTTATGTTTGCAGGTGGTAGATGCAATTTAAGTAAGAGTACCGGTTCTGCGTGACAGAGGAATAAGGCGAGGAACAGATATTTTCAAAGCTTTAGCTGTCGGTGCACACGCACTTATGGTTATTCACATGCAATTGGAAATATAAAATCTCAAAATTTCTTACTATGAATTTATGATATCATATAACATTCTAGATTGAGAGACCAATTGTATATGGGTTGTCATGTAGTAAAATTTGAGAGAGAATTAACTAATTTGTAGGAGCCAAAAGATAAGAGAAAAATAATTAATTAACGAATTAGTATGGTTATTGGTGGACGTGAATGGGAAATAACAATCAATACACATGAAGCTTTATTTCTATAAGGTATTTGGTTTTTTGAAGTATACAACAATTTTTTTTAATATACAACCTTCTATGTAATATTTTAAATACCTTTAGGTATAATGTCATCGATTGGAATTATTTGATGAGAGACGATAACACAAAGATTGGTGATTCTTGTGTTTTTAAATCATTAAAGAGTAAAGGAAAGTTATTAGTTGCAAAACCTACAAAAGATGTAGTAGCAGATTAAATTATGTTTAGCGTCTCTATGTTTTCATTCGTTTATTCACTTACTTTAGTATCATATTGTTTTGAAATCTTTTAAACATTTGAACATCGTTTTTTGTGTTTGATACTTTAACTAATTTTTCAATTGTTTTTTTAATCACTAAATATACAATATAAGGTAAATTATAAACAAGAATAATAACCATTCAAAAAGTTTACAAGTACGCGTACAATTTGACAATCCGTGATTAAGTTTACCATAATCCTTATAACTTTAATTATAGTCAACATCTTAATATGCCATACATTTTGTATCATTTTAAGTATGTATTAATCATAAGCAATAGTATGTTAGTTACTTTCTTTAGTTCGGGAAGCTCTCCCGGGTGATAACCTAGTATCTAATAAAGAAATATATCACATTGAATTATTAGTTCTGTGGATCTAAATAATGAATCAACGAATATGAGAAGGCATTTGATCCTCAAGAATACATCTTCACATGAAAGTAGAATCAATCTAAAAAATAATGGTAACTAACATAACTTTGTCATCTATCAAAACTGGAAATAAATAAATAAGAAAAAGCCTAGTCGTGTAAAAAACAAAGCAATGTATTTAGAGTTTTTTTTAAATAAGTAAATTTTATTATTACTTTAAAATAAGTAATTTTATCATTATTTAAAAATAAGTAATTTTATTATTTTGAGTTTGTTATATTAATGTGTGTGTATACATACACACATATATATATATAATATTATTAATGTATACTAAGTAATTGAATTTTATTATTTTATTTAATGTTAAGTTCTTTTAGATAAATAATATTATTAAATAAATAGGTTTGAGTTAGTTATATTTATTTTTATTTAGTTTTAAAAATAAGTTGTGACATATGAAGCGTACAAAGGGTGCTACATTTTCTGTGACTTGGCAAGTTGTGTCAAGTAAAAGAAGCTATTGTGACGCTAATATGAAAAGAGATGAGTTGAGGCAAAAGTGACAAGCACTCCTTGCACCTTACTAATAATATAATAAAGGCAGGTTGGTCATTGCCATTGACCGCACGTCCTATGCACGACTTAAGATTTTAGGTACGTTCGGAAAAACTTTGGTTTAATTAATCGTTAGGGTTATGGTATTGGTGTAGTGGTTAATGTGTTTGTTATATAGCGCGTAGAGCTATTATCTGATCTCTGCATCTCCGGTTGTTATTGTTTTCCATTTTTCCTTTAAAAAAACTCTAAAAAACATGTGTGTTCTTACAACAATGTAATGGATGCATGTTGGGCTTATATTAGATAAACGTTATAGATTCAAAGCTGTAAGTTGCACATCCTAGATGCCACATTTAACAAATTCTTGAGAATTTTTGTAATATTGATTGGTTTATCAGGTTTGGATAGCATATAAGTAATCAAGTTGGACGAGTGCTTTGTTTTGGATCGTTTTACTTGCATCCTTCATGGGGTAAGCAACAAAGGGCACCATAGATCTTTTTGTCAACCACAATGAGTATATATGAGGCATGCTATGGATTATAGATTGCTAAAACAACTTCAAAATGATTTATCATCTTTTTTTACAGCTCTATTACTCTATTACGTGTTGCTTTATGCGCATATATTTTTTTGAATGACAAATGTTACGCACTAATAATTCTTAACTACTTTATCCAGTTTTATGCGCATATATGATGTGGGAATTGTCTTATCTCTCACCTAACAGCCAACACTACCAACAGGCAAGTACTTCAATTCTCTCATTTAATTCTTATCCAGAGACATACATTACCAATATGCAAAGTGAGAAACGCATGGTCTAGACCCCCCCCCCCCCCCCCCCCCCCCCCCAAAAAAAAAAAAAAAAACCAACAACATAACAAAATATAGAGCTTTGAAGAAAATAAAAGTTTAGAAAACGGTTGCAAAACCACGATCTAACCAATATATCCACATAAAGGCTATACAAGCTTCAGAAGATAAAATTATATAAAAACTAATTAGATTGTGTTGTAAAGCTTGTTTAGTCATAAGGGTCGTCCCTAAGAATTTAAATGCCGCGTATGAGCAGGAAAAAAGACCCTTAGACCAAAC
This sequence comes from Scalesia atractyloides, assembly GCA_947069175.1. Classification (NCBI taxonomy): domain Eukaryota; kingdom Viridiplantae; phylum Streptophyta; class Magnoliopsida; order Asterales; family Asteraceae; genus Scalesia; species Scalesia atractyloides. The sequence goes on along the minus strand of CAMTDV010001633.1, from coordinate 76,580,054 downwards.
GAATTATATAAACTGTTTTTAATAAATGGCGATTAACATCATATAAAAAGATCTTGAGGATGTAAGTCCCTTATTTGCAGGTCTACATTTGAAATTAATGATAAAACTACAAACCTATAACTACTTCTAAAAATAATAACATGATACAAAAAAATAATTAAAAACAAATTAACAAAAAAGTAAGAAAGAAAACGAAAAGTGGAGTGAAAAACAACAAAAACGAGGGAATGTTAAAAAGTATGAATGAAAACCAAAACTAGAATGGAAAACAATGAAACGGTAAAACTGAGAACCACTTGGGACTAGAACCCAAAACAAACAAGCAGGGAAGCAACTATACAACGGACTTAACCACTAGACCAAATCATATTTTCTTTGTAATTAATATTCTATATATCTATATACAAAATGTATAAAAGAAAAAAAATCAAAATTTAGGCACGTTAGAAAAACGAGCCTCGACCGAGGGTGCGGCTCGCCCACCCCATAGGGCCGGCCCAGTTAGTCACCTAAGTCCCACAAAGATTTAGTTCTACTATTGTCTTGCATCCGATAACCATTTCAATAAATTAAACTTAACGAATACATTGGAAAAATGGATGAAAATAAGTGAATTTTGATCACGTGGAAGTGTGTATTTTTCTTAAATTTTGGATAAATATATGTATATTATACTTCGGTTAATATAAGTACTATTGTATGGGTTTGTTATCTATGTAGTAAGGGCTTTACAATGAACCACACCACATCCAAATCGGAGCTAAGATGAATAAGATATCGTTGCTCAAAGTTGGGACTCGAACTAAAGAAAGCTGAGAAAAAAAGAATGGAAGAACTTGTCTCACATAGGAAGAGGAAAGGAAATGAACTAGCTAATATATGAAAGCCTCATTTCCTTATTATTCCCTAGCACCTCACACTAGTGGATCCATGAAGGTGTAGAGCACCCTAACTCCCACTCGCGTGGCGTGGAAGCAACGTGGCGCTTGATGGCACACTTTGCACTTCACATCATCGTGAGCCACCTTGCATTTTTTAACCGCATGTGCTTTGTCCAATACATAGATGGTGAGGAGCAAGTAGTGGGTCCATGTGTATGCGGATGATGTGGCATGGCGTCAATGGTAGATTGGTTGGTGCATGACCAGATGGCGCACTCGTCTGCGTGGCGGGTTCTAGATAGCACATTAATGGTGTGCGCGTGGCGCATTAAGAAAACTCCATATGGCGCGCGTGCGTAAGCAAGGCTTGCGGATGACATGTGTGTGGTGCACTTGTGTGGCGGATGGCGTGGACCAGCAGGTTCAACTCCTTCGTGGCATGCAGACTGGCGAACCAGTTCTGACGCGCACAAGTTCTCAGTAGATTCGAGTGTACAACAGCAAAATAGTTTCAAGTCTGTATGTTGAAACTGACCAGCTAAACAATTACAAAATCGAATTCAAAGACAAAACAATGAACATTGAAGACATTCAATGCAATTTGTTTTTCACCTCCAGTTCAATCAAATATGTTTCAACTCAGTTTCACTATAAAACCAAGGAGAGGCCTTAGTTGAAGAGACACCGTAAACACTTTTCTTACACGTTATGCCTCAAACAATCTGTGCATCTTTCTTAATACTTATCTGCAAGGTATATCTTCATATTAAAAGTTTTCCTCGATAGTAGCAATTGCTTAGGTTGTTGTACCTTGGGAAACAAACGAGTTCTGCTGAGAGACTTAGAATTTACTATAAGGGACCCGTGTTCAACATAATACTCAGCCATTTCATTTCTGTTTTACTTTTCTATCATATAATTTATATATTTTGTTGTAACTGTACATATAATTTACTGCTTTCATGTACTTTTCTATATTGTAAATCTTAATAAAATTGTTTCATTTATTTTATATATGAACAGTACTTACAATCTTAAAGCAAAATTTTTTAAGGACCGTTCATGTTTGACAAAATCTTTCTGTTTTTTGTTCGAACCAGTTTTGTTGTGGACAATTTGTTTTTAAAAACAGTTTTATTTTCTATTTTGATTCAAAGGAGCACTTTGTCAAAACAAATTTTGATTACTTTAGTTCTGTCTTAAAAACACAAGGTTTTGATTTTCAAAGTTCGACCTATTGCTGGATTTTGTTTATTTCCTCAAAAAAATTCTAGTACACCTTGGTTGTTTGCATTAGACCTAACCTTCGGGTTATTTTTGATTTATTCAAACCTGATTATTTAAAAATAAGTTTGCAAAACCATTGAAAGTGATATTCTGTAAAAGTTAATTATATGTTTTGCATGAAAGATTAAGAGACTAATAAATTGAAATTTTATTGACTAAACAATTAACTTGGACTGTTAATTATTTTCAGAAAAAATTTAAACTGAGAATAACAACATCGTTTTCAGAACCCCTTTAAATGCCAACTTAGTGGGAGCGTCCACTTTGGCCAATCATGCTAAAAAGACCTGAGAAGTTCTCTGGGTTGAACTTTAAAAAGTGGCAACATAAAATGTTTTTCTACTTGAACACCTTGAACCTTGCAATGTTTTTGACTGAAAACGGCTCCCCAAATGGCGGAAGGGGAGAGTGACACTCAAGCTTTGAGTTCGGTAGATGCTTGGAAGCATTTAGATATCTATTGTCTCAAAATATGTGCTTAACGGACTCGTGGATCTATTGTATAATGTGTTCTATAATAAAAAGACTGCCAAAGAATTATGGGAGTCTTTAGATCGCTAGTACAAAACAGAGGATGTAGGAACAAAGAAATTTGTTGTGGCCTGTTTCTTGGACCACAAAATGGTTGATAACAAGACTCTGACGAACCAAGTCTAAGAGTTACATACTATACTTCACAATATCCACACCGAGGGTATGACACCTAGTGAGACATTCCAAGTTGCAGCCATGACTGAAAAGTTGCCTCCTTTTTAGGTAATATTCAAAAACTACCTCAAGCATAAGCGAAAGGAGATGATTGTGGAGGAACTTGTGGCTCGTCTTTAGAAAGAAGAGGATACAAAATAGCTCAAAAGGCACCACTTTGCAAGTTGTGGCTAAGAAAAATGGTGGAATGTGGGTAATCCCCATGAGGCAACAAAGTCAAAGGTGGAAAGAAGGATAATGGGAAAACAAAAGTTTACGACCTTGGACTAAAAAACGGGGTTGTGAAAAGGAAGTCCTCACCTTTCCATGTTACTTGTTACAACTATAACGAGACGGCACATCAGGCTAACCAATGCAAGGCACGGAAGCGTGATCTGTCGCTCTCGGTGGATGAGGATGGAATGCCTTTAGTGGCAATGATTTCTGACCTAACCACCAAGATGGAAGAGGTCAAATTTGTGACTAACACTCCAAAAGGATGGTGGATTGATATGGGTGCAACCCGTCATATTGCCTAGAAAGACCATCTTTGGTACATTTAAAGAGGTTGCGGGAGACTTAGAACAGTATATGTGAAATGTAACAACTGTTGATATCAAGGGTGAAGGCAATGTGATATTAAAGTGGACATCGGGGAAGGAGCTCACCCTAAGCAACATGCTTCATGTCCTGACCTTCTCAAGAGACTCGTGTTGGTATGGTTGCTTAGTAAATTGGTTTTCATTTAGTTTTTAAGTCTGATAAGTTTTTACTTACTAAACGTTGGAATATATGTTGGTAAGGGCTATGCCCTCAATGGTATGTTTAAGCTAAATGTAATGGATGTCAAGAATGAAACGAATAAAAACGTTACTACTTTTATTTGATTAATGGAGTCTTCAAATTTTTGGCATAATAGACTAGGACATGTAAACTTTGATTCTATGAGATGTTTGGTGAAGATAAAAAGGATACCAAAATTCCACATTAATTCAAATTCTAAATGCGAGACGTGTGTTTAATACCAACTTACAAGATCATCATTCAAATTTGTTGAACGAATAACAAAACCCCTTGATTTAATATACACTGATGTGTGTGACTTAAATGTAGTTCCCACAAGAGGTGCAAACAAGTTGTTCATCATGTTTATTGATGATTGTACTAGAAATTACTATGTATACTTACTTAAAAGTAAGGATGAAGCAATTGACAAGTTCATCTTCTACCAAAGCGAAGTTGAGAATCAACTTAAAAGGAATTTAAAAGCCATGAGAAACGATTGAGGAGGTGAATAATATGTTTCATCATTTATGGATTTATGCGCACAAAGTTAGATAATACACTAGTGTACCGCTCCATATTCTCCAAAATCAAATGGTGTGGTTGAACAAAAGAATCGTACATTGAAATAACTGATGAATGCCATGTTGATTAGTGCCGAGGTGAGCCGAAACAAGTAGGGGAAGCCATTCGTGGGCGGACTGACTCGATTTGCAGCTTTTGTTTCTTTCTCTCTATGTTGCTCTCTTCTCTCTCAATCGACATTATCTCTCTTTCTCTCTAGATATATGTATGCAATGGGCAGATTGCGGGGTAAGATTGGGGGGTGGTTGAGTTAAAGAAGATGAGGATGATGTTATGGTGGTGGACTGGTTATTGTATGGTGGCGGTGGAGGTGTTATGGTGGTGGTGGAATTGTGTGGAGGTCGTTGGGGACAAGGCAAAAGAGAGATAAGGGGAGAGGGGGTAGGGGTAGGAAAAAGGTGGGGCCCATTTTTGTTACATCTTTACGAAAAACTATTTATATTTTCCACTTTCAAGAATGTTAAAATTTTGTATATATATCTTTTCGGAACGTAAAATATTTTTGGAATATATTTTTTGGAAAACGGTTCGTAAATCGTCTAGCATGTTTTTGTGAGAATTGAGGATTGTCGAACGATTATTGCTCATTATGTACATATTATCATGTTAATTGTGAAATGTGTTTATTTGGCTAAGTGTGAAATATATGTGATTAAGATGGTCTCCATGAGCTGCATAGGTTGCATGTTTAACAAACTAGTTAAGTACTGTGTAATGGGAATATATATGTGTATATATATACATATGTTTTGGTATGTTAGCGGGTTTTGAGGAACGTTGACGCGATGTATATGTTACGTATGCATGTATGTCATATGTGCTAAATATTCATTATAGAGTCGGATATATGTGATATGTGTTGAACGTGTTCACGAGGAAAGTTGTATGTTTGTAGTATATATAATGAACGTTGACTAATAAGTGCTCGTTGTATGTGAACGAATGTATCTATGTATTTATATGTATATAACATTGACGAGCAAATTGTTCACATCGACGAACAACATTTCGATATATATGGTCGAGTTTGACTTACACATTTTTGTGGACGTCGTTCATGGGATAAATATATTACCTTAGTAGAAAATATATTTTTATTGGACGGTTTACTTCATGCGTTGGCACGGGATTCTACTTGTGGTTTTGGGACTAGATCCCGGTATTTTTTGATATGTGTGTTATTGTATAAAATATTTGTGATAATATATATATATATATGTGTGTGTGTGTGTGTGTATAAACACTTGGATAATCACCTACCAATGAGTCGCAATGTTTAATTCTTTTTATAAAACTTTAACATCTCGGTTTGTCTAAACAAGTTTGGTGAACGACTTTCGGGTAGACACATGTTTAGACCTAGTGTCTTCTACGATTTAGGATACGTATAGGCTGGGGTTTATTGTCCAAAAACTTTGGGATTTTGTTAGCATGCATGGAGAACGTAGGTGAGTTTCACAACCCCTTTTGTTTTAAAATGTTTATATAAATTTGGGGGAAATTCATGTTTGGTAGTTGGGGATGAAATCCATCGGTCGGTCTATTATGTGCACATAAGTTTGGTTGGTTTGAGCTCGGGAAGCCCTCGTATTGGTATTATTTAGTAACCATTATTCATCGTATGACCGTGGAACAGTCGAATAGATCTGTTGGGTTTAACAAGGCCCAATTTTGGTCGGTCGTGCCCTTATGGGAGTGCAATTGTGTCCTACTATTGTGGGTCGCCTTTATTGGTGGCGTAGCGAGGTAACATTATTATGGTTTGGTTACGGGTTTATGTTAGCACATACTCATTTTTTGCAAGACAATGATTTGATCTATATGTTTTCATTAGACTATGCATACTAATTTTTATCAAATGATTTCTATCATTTGTGTCATTTGAACATGTGAACTCACCAACATTATGTTGACATTTAAGCATGTTTTTCAAGTATGTGACGGTTCACAGTTTTTGGGGGTCTTGTATACAACACGGACGATACCATTTTGCAGGTCTTGTCCAGTATTTCACATTGCATATAAGATATAGTTGGCAAATACTTTTTTTGGGTAAAGGGTTACCCCGGAGATTCTATATATTGACAACCGAATAAAACAAGTAGTGAGGAAACACCCCCACTAGTTCAAACATGAGACATGCCCCATGAATGTAAGTCAAAAGACGAAACCAGACACAAAACAAACACCACTAGACTACAACCTAGAAAAGCATAAAATATGAAAGCAACGAGTTAATTAGCCCCCATCATCAGAAATGCAAGCCCCAGTGATCTCCCAAGCTCCTAGCAGCCTCCTAACATTTGCGCAATTCTTGAACTTAACTCCCATCAGCTTGGACCGAATAATTGGTAAATCCTTTATTTCATAAACAATATTTCTTTTGGTTGGATGTTTGTTAACTTGATGTTTAATTTGGGAAATGTAATCCTAAACAAGTTTTTATGTTTTGTAACTCCTAAACTATTGGTATCGTTGATGTTTCATATTCAATGTTTTCTTATCAGATGCTTGAAACCTTTCGTGTCATGCTTCGTTTTTCCGCCTCTGGCAGGGTGTGCCATCCAAAAGCTATGTGATCAATTCACCCAATTTCTCACCTAACACACTACCACCATGACTCAGTTGGAGGCTTGTGCCATTACTCAATTAGAAGCGATCCAAGCTTCATTCAAATAACAAGCAGACATGGCCAACCAGTTACTTATCTTCCTTACCAATGACACCGATAAAACCCAAACCTTTGTTTAAACCATCATTATCCCATGAAAATCTACTAAATCTTTCTCCATCGTCCAAAGAAAACCAATCTTCCCATGTTGACGGGTCAAACCCATTAGATTGGATCTTTGAAACCAAAAACTACTTCATATATTATCCATGTTGACCGGCACATTTCATTGTCCGTTTTCTATTTCACCAGTGAAGCGTTAAGTTGGTATAAGTATCTCCACAACACTAGTTTGTTGGGGACTTGGCAGGAATTTTCATGGACCCTTGACCGCTAATTTGGTCCCTTTGATTACGAAAATCATCAAGCAAACTTTGTAGTTGTATCATTAGGTTATCCAATGAAGCACTTCCGAATTGCTACTCATTCGGAATTAAAAACAATATTCAAGCCGACCTAGCCATCATCAAACCAACCAAACTTCACTGAGCGCACAATTTATCCAAACGTACTGAAGATAAGCTAAATCTTCATAAGCCCAAAACCTTTCAACCGAGAACCTACACTTCATCCCCTGTCACACACCCTCATCCTTCAACCACAACACCCGCCTCTTCGACGACCATAATCACCACTACACCAAAAGCGGAAACCCACCACTACCAACCAACCAAAAAACAAGCCATGTCAAACATAATTGGCGATGTTCTTTGGTCTGTCATCTCCCCAAGGCCCCACCTAGTAACAATCAACTAGTTCGGAGGTCGAATGATTTCAGGAGTACGCACAATATTGTCCAAACAAGAATAGTATCTCTTTTGAAGCGTCCAAAACAGAATGTTCCCGATTTTTCGGTGATGCTTGCCAATGGCGATAATCATAAATACAATGACATCTGCACATCCGTTAATAGCACACTTCAAGAAGCATCATTCACAATTATGCTCTTCATTCTACTAGTCGAAGGCAAATATATCATCAAAGGGGTTAGCATGGCTAAGGACGTTGGGCTCGGTTTTAGCAGATTTCTCCATTCCTCAACTCACCTTCAATGTAGGGCCAAAAGCTACAACCTTACATGGAGAAAAGCACTCGGCCTAGGTAACATCCGTGCCCTTACAACCCTAATATCTAAAAATAACGTCGCCTCCTGGCATGCATTATAATTTTATGTTGTAGCTCCCACATAAGCCTGACCACCAATCACCATCGTCCAACATGACCCAACCATCCAACAACTGCCTCTTACCCACGACCACATATCTAAAAATTTATGTTGTAACATCCACGTCCATACAACCCTAATATATAAAAATAACGTCGCCTCCTGGCATGCATTATAATTTTATGTTGTAGCTCTCACATAAGCCTGACCACCAGTCACCATCGTCCAACATGACCCAACCATCCAACAACTGCCCCTTACCCACGACCACATATTTCAACCAGCAACTCAACTACCTCAAAATCGCAAACAAGATCACCACATCCCAACCCTTCCCATGTCAAAACCGATCAACGTGAGACCCTGTTGATACCCGCAATACTAGAACTAAGTTATGTCAAACCTAATTGCTTAGATGTTGTGGGATGGCAAATAATCAAACCAAGCCAAAGTCTATTTTCCTCAATGATACTTTTAGGTCGAAAAAAGATAGTTCATGGAGATTTTTTGTAGATTATCGTACACTAAATTCAATCACCATCGAGGATCATTTTCCAATTCTAGCTATATATGAGCTTCTCAATGAATTACAAGGAACAATAGTATTTTCTATGATTGATTTAACGGTAGGAGAGTGGCTAGTGAAGATACCCACAAGATCGCATTTAAAACAATCGATGGGCACTATGAATTTCTTGTTATGCTATTTGACTTAACAAACGCCTTGTTAACCTTCCATGCCACAATGGATGACCTTTTTCGCATTGTATGGCATCTCAATTTACTGTCAATCCACATAGTAGCATTATTTCCATTTGTAACAAGTGTTTGAGACACTTTCTCAACACATTTTTTTTGCAAAACCTTTGAAGTGCATATTTACAGTTCCCTTTGTCGACTACATAGGTCACATCTTATCAACGAAAGGAGTGGAAGCTAACCCGAAACAATTCGCAGCGATTCAATCATGGCCGACCCTATAAGCTTGATAACCTTGCGGGGATTCTTAGGGTTAATGGTATATTATCGACGTTTTGTCCGCAATTATACACACATTATCACAACATTAATAGATATCCTCAAACAACCTCCATTTTAAATGGTATAACCAAAGTGAGGCAGCCTTCAAAGAACTAAATGCGACTATGGTTTCTCTAGTAACACTCACACTTCCAAACTTGTTTCAATTGTTTGATGTTACGACCAATGTTTCTAACATGGCAATTGACGACGTCCTGTCCAAGCAGACCGCCCAATTGCATTCTTTAGTAAAACTATGTGCCCAAGGATGCAGGTCTCTACAACCTATGCTCGTGAACTGTCACCCTTATTGAGGAGGTTAAAATGGAGGCAATACTTGCTTGGAAGGAAGTTCATTATCTTCACAAGCTAGAGATGTCTATATACATTTGTTATCATAGGTTGTTCAGACCCTCGGGCAATACAAATGTGCAATGAAACTAATCGGGTTTGATTTCGAGATTCACTATAAATCGGGGAAAGGAAATTGTGTGGCCGATGCTCTTAGCCGCTTACATAACACTTAGTAACTAATCCTAAGTGGGTGATTGATTTATAAAGCTTTTATGTGTCCACGGAAGTGATGGCTTTAGGTGAGACATGCATGTCAAGGGCTACAATCACACAATATATCACAACAACAAAAAAATTAATTCCCTTTCAACAACAACTTCGGTTGGTGTCGATGAAGGAATTTCACGCGTCACGCGCGGGTGGTTGCTTGGGCATTCAGGTTACGGTAAAACGTTTAGCCGCAAATTTCTCTTGGCCCAAATTAGAAACCTATGTTATTTGTTTTATATGCCAATGCCAAGTTTGCCAACGAGTGAAATATCTAACCCACATACCTTACGAATTCCTTCAACCCTTACCAATTCCATCAAACGTTTCGTAGACGTGCCGATGGACTTCGTCACTAACCTACCCCTCTCTCACAAGAAATCCGTGATTTGGATGGTAGTAGACCATTTTTCCAAGTTTTCCCATTTCATTTCCCTACCACCACATTATGGAGTTGTGATGTTAGCCACCATTTACATGGTTACTGGCCAAGATTCAATTTTTCTTAGCAAATTTCGAAAAGAACTCTATAAGCAAATTAGATCAATGCTCAAGTTTTCAGCAACTTATCATCCTCAATCAGACGGTCAAACAAAGTTGTTAACGGGTGTTTGCAAAATACTTGTATTTGGTAGAGTATTGGTATAACCCTTCACATCATTCATCCATCAATATAAGCCCCTTTCAAGCATTGTGCGACCAAGCTATTCCAGATGTGGTTCAATACAAACTCGGATCGTCCCACAAAACCTTTCATAGACTTTACTCTCAACGAGCTTCAACACGTTCTATCGGTATTGAAACAAAAATTAAAAAGATCGCAACAACATTTGATGACTTTAGAAAACGAACATCGTATGGACAAAAAGTTTAAGGTAGGAGATATAGTTTTTTAGGCTACAAGACTATCAACTAAGATCGGTGGAACATGAAAGTACCAAGAAGCTATGCAAAAGGTTTTATGGGCCATTCAAAGTGATTGAACAAATCAGAGCAGTGGCTGTTCAACTAGCCCCGGAGGCTAAGGTACATCCAGTATTTGATGTTTCTTTGTTACAAGAACCAAGTTAAGGATGGATCAACATTGCAAGCTAGGGAAGAATTTGAAGAATTTTGCAATAGACCAACCAAGCTCTTCGACTAGCCCATGAAATTAATTTTTCTTTTGCATTATTCTTCCATGCAATAATATATATATATATATATATAGGATTCGGTTCAAGAGAGAACCAATCCCAGTTGCGAGAACCATGAGAACTCCTATCATCCAATAGCATATTTACACATCACCCATAACCGAATTAAATCAAAAGGTATTTTAGTCTTTTACTTCCCATGTCACATCTTTTCTCACTATTCTATTTAAAAGTCAACATGTCACATCTTTTCTCTCTTCTATTTAAAATTCATCATAGACACTATTGAGTCGTTATTTTTGGGTGAGTTTGTTTGGTAAGATCCTCAAATATTGTAAACCAAAAATCGGGGTGTTGGGGGCGTAAAAAGATGTTTGGCGTAAAAAAATTGTAATTTTTTTTGTAAAAATAAAATATTTTTGCTTGGCGTAAAATATTTTTTGTAAAGTTTAAACCCACGCGTAAAAAAAGTTTAAACCCGCGCGTAAAAAAAGTTTAAAATCGGCGCGTAAAAAAAGTTTAAAACCGCGCGTAAAAAAAGTTTTATACTGGCGCGTAAAAAAATTTAAAACCGCGCGTAAAAAGTTTAAAACCGGCGCGTAAAAAAGTTCTAAACCAGCCCGTAAAAAAAGTTTTATACCATCGCGTAAAAAAAGTTTAAAACCGCATGTAAAAAAGTTGAAAACCGACGAGTAAAAAAAGTTTAAAACCGCGCGTAATTTTTTTTCTAAAACGGCACGTAAAAAAAGTTTAAAACCACGCGTAAATTTTTTTTCTAAAACGGCACGTAAAAAAAGTTTAAAACCGGTGCGCAAAGAGAAGTTCTAAACCGGCACATAAAAAAAGTTCTAAACCGGCACGTAAAAAAAGTTTAAAACCGGCGCGAAAAAAAATTTAAAACCGCGCGTAAAAAAAGTTTAAAACCGGCGCGTAAAAAAAGTTCTAAACCATAGCGTATAAAAAGTTTAAAACCGCGGGTAAAAAAAGTTTAAAACAGGCGTGTAAAAAAAGTTTAAAACAGGCGTGTAAAAAAAGTTTAAAACCGTGCGTAAAAAAAGTTTAAAACCGTGCGTAAAAAAGTTTCTAAAATGACGCGTAAAAAAAGTTTGAACCCGCGCGTAAAAAAGTTTACAACCGGCGCGCAAAGAGATGTTCTAAACCGACGCATAAAAAGTTCTAAACCGGCGCTTAAAAAAAGTTTAAAATCGCGCGTAAAAAAAGTTTAAAACCGACGCGTAAAAAAAATTTAAAAAACCAGCGCGTAAAAAAGTTTAAAACCGCGAGTAAAAAAATTTAAAACCGGCGCATAAATTTTTTTTTAAAATTGGGCGTAAAAAAAGTTTGAACCTACACGTAAAATAGTCTGAACCCGCACGTAAAAATATTTAAAACTGACGCTCAAAAAAAGTTTGAACCCCTACATAAAATAATTTTCTTACTGCATGATTCAAAAATAAATTAATTAAATCATATTAATTAAATCACAAACATTTCTTAAAGCACAATGATTACAAATTTAATTACCTATCATTATAGAACTTAGTAAAATACCAATTAACCTTATCACACTAAAAACAAAAACTCATTAATTAAAACACAATGATTACAATTACTTTATTGTCTTTTAATGTTATCCATTAAAACACTTTTGATCAATAGCTTATATTGGTTCTTATGGTTCTCACAACTGAATGTGGTTCTCATTTTATCCCACCCTTGTATATATATTGTTCTTTTAGTTAATTGTTACTTTTTTGAGTTAGTCAATTTAGCACATGGTTTACATGTTAGGAGATTGTGGTGAATGCATGGTGGACATGTAGTCACATCCATATTTAAAACTCTATCTCATGTATGTTTAATTGTTGTAATCTGGAATATATGTTTAATTGTTGTAATCTGGAATATAAAGAAGGCAAATTGGAAATAAATAATCTCATTTAACTCAATTTGGTCGATAATAATCAAAAATCAGTTATTGGAAATAAATAATTCGAACTGGTCATTTTTTTTTGGAAAATAGCCCGCCGTTAAAATAACTTAACGGAGTTAAGCTTTTTTCCGAATTACAAACTGATGTTAGGGTTTTTGATCAGAACGAGGATACGAGTCGATTGATGTAAAACTTACCTCAAAATTGTGCTCAAAATGTCTTGATTTTGTTAATTGGAAGTTTTATATCAATCGACTCTTATCCTCACATGCATATTTCGAGGTAAGTTTTATATCAATCGACTCTTATCCTCATTCTGATCAAAAGCCCTAAAACATCGTTTTGTAATTCGGAAAAAAAAACTTAACTCCATTAAGCTATTTTAACGGCGGACTATTTTCCAAAAAAAATTGACCAGTTGGGATTATTTATTTCTAATAACTGACTTGGAATTATTATCAGCCAAATTAAGTTAGGTGAGACTATTATTTCCAATTAATTGCTCCAATTGTTCTCTCTTTCATCTCTAAATTCTTGGAGTATAGCTACTCAGAGCATTCACAATGAAATCTTTAAAAACATGTGAGGGGATTTAGTTATATTATAAGGAATTGTTGGTAGTGTTTTTGAGTGGTTGTGAGTAGAGGAGAGAGAAAATATATGGGAAAGTTACTGTTCATCTGTAAATATATGAGAAAAAAATTTCTGGAAAGAGAAATCTGTATAAATTTTTTAATATTTTTAAAAATGGTTGTGAGTGAATGAGAGAGAAAAGGTAATGATAAAGGTATAAAAATATTATTTAATTGAAAAGAAGAGAGAAAAATAATTGTTTTTAATAGAAATATATAGATATATATGTATAAATACAGGGATTTGATTGTTAATGCTATCACAAACACCATCACCGTACCAACACAAGACAATCTTTCGTCACAACCTAGGTAGTACTTCCGGAAACAACAATAGGTGATCTTATAATATATTCATTGTCTTCTCATTTTGACTTTTGTCGCACTTACTTGATTTATTATCATAACCATGTGTCTAGTTAACTTTCCACAAAAAATTAAATGCACATCCGCACATCCTATTATATTTTATCGTCTAAATAACAAAAACAGCAAGGTTAATTAGGCAAAGTTTCTCCACACACAAACGTCCGTGCAATAATGGTGACGGCTGCATCCATTGGAGTCTCAGTGAAGACGTTGTTTATTGTATTGTTTTTAGTGCTCACAGCTTCATTTGCTCACTTGTTCATCTTCGGTGACTACATTTCTTGTTTTCATGTACATTCCAGGTAGCTTATTCCATTAAAAATTTTCTCAAAAACATAGAATTTTTTTAATTAAATTACCATTTGCGATATGTTAATTTCGTTCTCCCACAAAACTTTGTAAAGGTTCATATTTGATATCTTTGGTTATTATACGTTCAACTAATTGTCTCTATAAGTCTCACACGTTCAGTCTCTTTATGAAATTTTAGTTCTCATATATTTTCTTTGATAATCAATTAGTTTAAGCTTTGTGTTACGAGGTACAGATGTATATGCTTATTGTGATACATGCATATAGAAAACTTGAAGATTAATTAGGGCTTAAATTATATAAAAAAATAATAATAAAAATACCAAGATAATTTCTGGTTTTTGAAGAAAATAAATTTAACATAATTTTAGCATAAAAAATTCCTCATATATATAAAATTAACACGGAAAACGCACTTAACACAATTTAGGAGTACAAAATCAGTTCTAATATATGTACTTATGAAAAGAATATATAAAAAAAACATGATCATTAGCTCTTAAGTTTGTAAAAAATAATGATATAATTTATTTATGAAAAAAAGTTTGAATGTCATGTCATCAATTTTGACAAAGAGGTAACGTGTCATTTACAGAAGATTTTAGTATGTCAATAATATGAGACTTTTTCATGATAAAATAGAAAATATATTGGTTTTTATGATATTAACCCTAATAATTAGTTTAAGTATCTATGATTTTGTCTTTCCATCAAGAAAACAAGTTTGATCAGCTATACTGAATATATATTCTCAAACTGTTGCAGGTGGCTCATACTAATAGCGGCAGATTTTACATCATATGCTGTTGTTATAGGGGTATGATAAGTATATATCTCGACTTTGTTTCTTTTCAATCTGTTATTCATTTTTAGAAAAGGACCCTGCAATAAATCGTAGATGGATTGATCATCTTCACTACAAATCACCACCGTTGATCTTTTGGTGATGAAAGTTAGTTTTCTCGTATTGCTTTAGAAGCAACCCATCTTATTTCTCATATAGATGATTTTTTTATAAATCCTCAAGGTCGTATGCTTAGCTTCCTATAACTTACTATTATAGGAATCCAAAATAGGCAGCTTCTTAACTCCCTCAAATAACCTCTCTACTTTATACAATTACCCCAAAGATAACCTCTCTACTTTATACAACTATACAAGTATGTGTTATGAACTAAAGTGTAGCCCAACTAATATATACCACAAGTGACCCAACTAGGCGGCCCATATCCAGATTATTTTAAGGCCCTGGTAGGAGTATTAGGTGCTGCACAATATAAAGAGATTAGGGAGAATATTTGGGTATGATATGATTATGTTGAATGTGTTGGTTCTGGCTTCCCACCTTCAATTCTCTCCATAATTCCCATCCCCTTTTTTATTTGAATCAATAAATCTGTGCTGACCGCCTCTGTAATCAATTCCAGTTATGGCTTGTTTTTGATTCGGTGCTTTCATTGATCCTTAGCATAGATGGCTTTGGAAAAACTCATACAAGACCATCCGCGATTACCTTGTTTCACTAGGTCTAATCTCTCCCTAAGGATTTCTCAAGCCGAACGATTTTTTCCATTTTATGCTATCTATGATGACGAGCGCTTTCCCTATGTCAATTAAGCGTTTGATGATGAACAATTCTGGTGGTTCAATGGTTGGTATCGGAGTTCAGACTTCATCACCTAGATTGATTTCACTACCGAAATGATTATTCAATTCCATGCTAATTTCGGCGATCCAATTGCCATTGAGGCATGCTCGATTTACCAAACACAAGTTGTTATTGATCCAGTTCAGGAACCATATCTTATTGATTCCAAGTTTGATGCTGCCAATTTCATTGTCGTTCATTCGTTAACATTTGGTTTGACTGACTCTGTTATTACTGCTCTCCATGTGTTTGATGAAATGCTAGATAGTATTGCTACTGATATTGACAGTGCAGACAATCAAACCATCGATTTTGCGGTATTATCTATCCAAATTGAAACAATAGTATTGTCAATGAGTCATATGGGGTCAAGGATGCTTTAGAAAAATTCTTACCATCGCCCTAATGATCCAGAGAAAACAACACCAAAAGAAGCGGCCGGGAGAAATGTGTATGGCGAAAGAAGACTTGTAGAAGATCTAGAAACACTAGTAGCAAATAACGATCAAGTATAACTAAAAAGTTGCACTTTAGCCCTTCTTCATATCATGCTTCCATAGCAACCTCAACCTTCCAGATTTGACATACACTACAAGAAATTGGAGCATAAAGGGCAGGGGACACCAATAATGGCAACATGGAGCAATGGTAGTGTTCCCCCTAATGCTCGATGTGCTCCTGACCATCGATGAAAGAATGATCCAAGGGTCATCTTCTCCTCCTTCTCAAACAGACACACACCCCATCTTGTCCTCCTAAAACACACAACAATCTTCTCAAACACCACCATCAACCTTCACCACCCTCCACCATTGCCCACATCATTACCCGCGACTTGTTGTCGCTAATACCTTTAGCGGCGATAAAGGTAAAATAGACCAAAACCATAGTAATGTAAAACAAACCAAAACCATATCTAAAAGAAGTCATGGATGTGATAGAAACTGAAATTGAAAGCAAACCAAATCAATATGCGTTATTAAACGCGAAAAAAATGGTAGGATCTTTAATCCTCAAGCTTCTAGACCTCTGGATCTTCAAATCTATTCCTAAATAACCTTCTCACCCTCCAAACCGTGTCCCCTAGGGTTTCCACCCGTCTTGGGCTTAAGTAGGCTCAAATTAGGGTTTTTGCATTGACGTTACGACTCGTGCCCTAATAAAGGGAGTACGAACCGTACCTATATTAAGCCTAAAGCCCATTAATAAGGTTACGAGCGTGTTGTAAGTTTTTTAGGGAGTACGACATGCACCTCACTTAAATGAACTGCCCATACCCATATAAGCTCCAAACCCCATATTTGGATTTCTTTCGTCAAAACAATAATGATTCATATGTTATGGTCCACGTAACTCATTTTTTTAACTTAAGATATGCCCATTTGAATTCCATATTCTTCTTTGTCACACTGTTTTGCTCGGCTAACCCTTTAAATTCACAATATTATAAACAAGTACCCTAACCTTATATGATTTTCAATATAAACCCATTAATTACATATATTAGAACCCATGTTAAGTCTCCTGTATATTGCGAACTGGGGTGGCAAATTGTACCAAGCAGCACCAATGACACACCACCTTAAGCAAGCACCAACACTAGAAAAGCTCATAGGATAAACAATAAAAACATTGAAACACCACACCGGTTGCGGCGTGTTAATGTGAAAAATTTAGACCCAAACGTAAAAAATAAAAAATAACTAAGTCGATCTAGGATCCACATGACGGCTTCTTAAACAAGAAAAATAATAAATGTAAAAACGTTGAACCACAGATTGTGGTGAGATAACTCACAAATTTTAGACTGGCATGTAAAAAGAACAATTGTAAAAGATGATAAGAATATAACACCAAAGTTAAAGGTGAAAAGTGTTCTGTTAAATTGTAAAACATAAAAAATATTAGGGTTAAAAGTAAAAGAAAAAAAAATAAAGAAAACATCAAACCGTAATACGGAGAGCTTACTTATTATTCAGGCTTACAAAAGTTATACAATAAATTTGGTAATTAATGTTTGGGTGTATATATATAATGAGTTAAAATGAGAACCATCTGGAGTTGTGAGAATCGTAAGAACTAGGTCATCTAAAAGGTTTTTCTGAAATTTATTTTCTCAGACGTCATAAAAAAATCACTTGTTTCAGCAAAAAAAATAAAAATAAAAAATGCCGCATACTCACTTTACATGAGGCGTAAAAAAATATTTAGCTAAGTACCAAATTTACATTAGCGCGTAAAAAATATTTAGCTAAGTAATTTAGCTAAGTACAAAATTTACATTAGCGCGTAAAAAACTTGTATCAGTCAAAACTACTGACTCGACAATTAGTTTTTTTTTACTTTTTTACAGATGTTTTATCATATTTTCATCTACGTTTATGCAAAAAAATAAAAATTGGCCCAACTTGCGCTGGAACAAAAAGTTTCCACAGTTCTCACAACTCATCTTGGTTCTCATGTGAACCGAGCCCTATATATATATATATATATATATATATATATATATGGGAGGATCAAATGAGAAGAAAACTATTGAAAGAAGAAAAAGAAGAAAGGACATATTGGTAAAATACTAATTCATTTATAACTCATCTAATTAATTTTTTTCTCTTTAATTAATTAGCCAACTAATCATTAATTATCCTACATATAATCTACAAAACCTACACATATCATAACTCTCCTACATACACCCTAAACATTATAGAATTTTATCCTACACACGTCGAAATTTATCCTACACACTTCGAAATATATCCTACACAACTCGTAATTTATCCTACACACCTAATAATAAATTCTACATTTTAAATTAATTTGTTTTTTAATTTGAAAAAAAATATTTTTTGAAAAGAAGTTACAAATTTAATTTACTTAGTTATTAAAGAGGAAGAATACAATTTAATGATCTATGTAAATTTACCTATATACCCTTATATTAAAATTAAAAGCAAATATTAAATGAAGTAAAATAAAGAATTCTTATTGGTTGAAACTTTTTTTTTTCTTCTTATAAAAAAGTTTCTTCTCATTTGAACCCTCCACTATATATATGGGTTAAAATGTAAACCAATACGAGTAGCGAGAACCACGAGAACTTTTGATCCGGGACGAGTTGGGCCAATTTTTTTTTGCATAAACGTAGATGAATATATTATAAATACATCTGTAAAAAAATTTAAAAATTTGTCGAGTCGGTAGTTTTGACTGATGCAAATTTTTTCTGCCTGGCGTAAAATTAAATTTAAAATTTACGTCTGGCATAAAAAAACTTGTGGTGGTCAAAATTACTGACTCGACAATTTTTTAAAACTTTTTTTACATATGTGTTTATAATATTTTCATCTACGTTTGTGCAAAAAAATTTGGCCCAATTCGCCCCAGATTAAAAGTTCTCACGTTCTTGCAACTCATGGTGGTTTTCATTTGAACCGAATCATATATATATAAGAAGCTTTATATTTCATATATTTAATTGTTTAATTTAATTACTAAACTTATTATTATTGTTTAATAAAAGAGAAAGAGATTAATAGGTGAGAGAGACGAAAACTATTTTTAGATTGCATCAAAAGTTGCCATGTGACCCTAATTTTTTTAATCACATTGTACTTTTGGTTAGGTAATACAACCTATATATATATATATATATATATATATATAGGGTTAGGTTCAAGAGTGAATATCATCCTTGTTTGTGAACCTAGTGAATTAATCTTAACCATTGATTTACTTTTTAGATGAAAATGGTAGGATTGTAATTATGTATATAAACTTAATATCGTAGTTATTATTAATATTAATTAAGATGTTATTAATCATATAACTTAATGTTTTTATTTAATTATAAATGAATTTTAATTGAGATTTATCAAAATCAGTTACCAACATGGTAACTTACCCCTATTTTTTGTGAATCAAATTATTGATCCAATAATCAATAATTCAAATCCATTATTCAAACAAAATTGAAGTTCACGATTTCCTTTTTCTTTCAATTGATTGGACAAGCATCATATTTCTTTTACAAAATTTCTACACATCTAATGATTTTGTAATTTGCTTAACCACTTTTATATCATATATCCGGTTATTAAATTCTACATTTAACAGAAACAATATGATTTCCGTCAATACACATATGTATAATTGGATGATACACAGATGTATAACGCAGGTTCTAATATATGGTGTTCGAAACAAGCCAAGAGGACATAAGCCAATTATAACTCATTAGTATATGGTTAATACACCGATGTATAATTTCAGGGGTTTGAATATATATATTTATACATACTTTACATGTGTCATGTTCCAGCAAATGCTTATTATACATACAAAAACATTTACAAAAAGTTACTGTATAATTTTTACACCTCGTCTAAACAATGATTTTTTTTAGCAATATACAAGTGCCTAATTAAATGATATACATGTGTATAAAGATAGTTTTAATATACGGTGTTTGATGAAAGCCAGGAGGACAACCAAAGAATCAATACAAAAAAACAAATGAGAGAGAAGATTACATATGGAGACCTAGAAACTTTGTAGAATATGTGTATAAAAAGGATATGCATATGTGTATAAAACAGTTTGGCTAATTAGAAATTGTGTATAAAATATACACAAACGGAACTAATAATAAATGGTTTATATCCATATGTACTTGTGTTGAATACTCAAAGTACACATATTTATTATTCAAATTACATATGGACGCATGTGTATAAAACGGATATACGTATGTGTATAAAATAGTTTGGTTGAATAGTTACTGTGTTTATTTTTAAATTAATAAATTAGTTAATTGGTGAGAGAACATGAAGAGAGAGAATGTACTTAAATATTTAATTGGAAACAGAATTAGTTAACAATTTACCTTTATACTCCTTTAATTTATTTTCTACACATAAATAATAAGAAAATTATCATTATTATTAATTTCAAGATCTCCTAAATCAATGGACAAGATTTGTTCATTTTGTTCACAAAAACAATATGGTTCACTCTTGAACCCTACCCTATATATATATATATATATATAAAAACAATCAAATTATTTGTTTATTACTATTATTTCATGTACACAAGTGATAAAGTAACAATCATCATTATATTAATACATTCTTCCTTTGATTTCAAAACTTGATAAAATAATTAAGAATTAAGTTTTATCATAGTTTTCTGAATTGATTTATCCCGATGTATGTGTATAAGGGAAGATTCTTTTCGGAACCAATTTGATTTATCCTCATGTGTGTACAACAGAAGATTCTTTTCGGAATCAATTTTATGTTAACAACTATAAAAATATCATAAAACACTTATATATAATACACCGATGAATTAATGAGATATTATGATAGGCGGTTATATAACCACTTTCGATAACACACCTAATAAAGAAATGTATATTCTATTATGGGTTCTAAAAATAAATTTGGTTATGACATAAACGGCCCATTACGTATATAAAATATCCAGTTATGCTAAAAAGCCCAAAAAGCATAAGTATGAGAATCATATTGAGAGTGACCAATAACATTTTAATGCTTTTTACCATAAAAACACGTGCACAAAACACACATATATATGTGTATATACACACAAATGTAGGTATGTAGTTAAGGATTTCTCTACAAAGGTAAATTTTCCTATAAAGTGTGAGAAGTCTATGTAAGTATTGTGTTTTAAATTTCTAGCATGATGTTTTAGTTTTTTTTGGCAGCTTTTATATATAAAAGTAACACAAATGTAACACTTTAAAATACACTGAAATGTATTATAGGCATGAAGTCTAAAACATCATGCCAAGAAAGTTAATCAGTGTATTTTATATTTGATACCTAGAATACATATAATTGTGTTTTATATTGTTACATTTGAGATTTTTCTGCATTCTATAATACTAAAAGAATCTAAAATATCATGCGTAAAATTCAAAATATAACGCATATATAGAATTCTCACATTTTATAAGAAGAATGTCCTTTGCATACTAAACCTACCCTACACATACACACACACACACACACACACACACACACAATATATATATATATATATATATATATATATATATATATATAT
Source organism: Scalesia atractyloides (assembly GCA_947069175.1). Classification (NCBI taxonomy): domain Eukaryota; kingdom Viridiplantae; phylum Streptophyta; class Magnoliopsida; order Asterales; family Asteraceae; genus Scalesia; species Scalesia atractyloides. Next base: position 76,558,288 of record CAMTDV010001633.1, on the reverse strand, counting down.
ATATATATAATATGTAGTGATGGATTCAAATAAAAATAGAAAAAAATATGTTTAAACTAATAAAAATGACCAGTTTGATATTTGTATTTAATATTATTATAAGGGAATAGGAGTAAATTTACATAAATGATTAATTTACTATATTCTTTTAAATTATCTAACTAAATTAAACTAAAAATTGGATATTTCTTAAAATATACACTTTCAAAACAAACCTAACTTATGGTTAAAAGAAAAATTTGGATATGTGTAAGATATAGTTTTGATATATGTAAGATATGATGTGTATGATATAAGTAGGCTAAATTTAAATATTTGTGGTATAGATTGTTTTAATTTATTAATTATTAAGAGAATAGTAATAGGAGGATAGATAAACTATATAATTCTATTATGGTATTTTTTTTTCTCTTTTTACATTGAAGATTTTTTCTCAAACAAATCATTTCTAGATGATTAAGATTATAGAACATTTGTCTTAAAACACAACCTCTCACTTTTATGTTTTCTTAAAATACAACAAAAAAAATTTAAAAAAATCTAGCATAAATACAACACAATTTTAGTATCTTTTTAATGATTTTTTTAATATAGCAACATACTCAAACTAAAAAAAGCTCAGTTATATGGTATGGTGAACTTTTATTGTAAAAATAATGTCGTAAAAAAGTGGTGGAATTTGAAATAAATCAACAAAATAATCAAAATTGATATTCCAATAATAACTTTTATTCTTTTTTTATCTAAACTTTGATCTCAATCATTGAGTAGAATTTTGAAAGCTAAGATGACTTATTAGATTACTTAGACAAAATTAACCTTTTATTTAGTCCTCCCTATGTATATAGTGGGTGTTCATTCGGGAACTAAAAAAAGTAGGTAACTGAGAAATCATGAGTTTTACATGCAAAAAAATAAAAAAAATAAAAAAATAATTTTTAAGAACATTAAAAAAAGCTTATTTTTTATAAAAAAGTATAATAACTCTTTTTTAACTGTTTTTTTCAACTTTTTATAATTATTAAAACAAATTCTAAATGTGTTTTTAGGCAAAAACTCTGAGCAAACTATGAAAAATTTAGATTTTACATGTAAAACATATATTTCTCTAATGAACTTACCTCTATGTGTGTGCTGGCATGCATGTGTTTATATACCCTTATTGAGGCCCCAATATTACAAGCTTTTTACATGTAAAACCCATGAAATTTTTACAAGTTTTTTACTTGGTACATTCGTTTATATACATAAAATATCTACTATGAGGCATCCATTATTAATAGAGTTAATTACATAGTTAGTCCCTGTAGTTTGCATAAAATAACATACTTAGGTACTAATAGTTTAAAATCATCTTCTAGGGTATTTTTTTTTCGTTCAACACTTTTACCAAAAAAAATAAAAAAACAAAAGTTTAAATGTAGTACTTAAGTTATTAAACTGAGAGTTCTTATTAGCCACTTCTATCAAAAAATAAAAAAACCAAGCAATTTATGTTAGTAAAGATTTAAACCCATGTCCATTTGTTTAAAACCTACAAACTCTTCCACTACATTAGTCTTCCTACTTGAAATATACTTTGTCTACAAGCATTTATATAGTATACAACAGTGGAAAAAAAATATTTTAATGGCTGGCCCACCGCACTAACCACCCTTCCTCACCAATTGCTGCCGTTTACTATTGCCGCCGCTCCTATAAATATTGAAAATAAATAAATAATATATATATATAAATATATTATAATATAATATAGTCCAAGTTTAATGAATCTTATTTCAAAACTACATGATACTAAAATATTAATAAAGGAAATATTCTAGAATTATTATTATTATATATCTAACACTTTAGGGACCATTTGTGCCGAAACTACGTGATCCTAGAATATTATTATTATTGTAGTTTATAAAGGAAATATTCTAGAATTATTATTATTATTATTATTATTATTATTATTATTATTATCTAACACTTTAGGGACCATTTTATTCTAGAATATTATTATTACTAGGTTAGAACCCTGTGTATTACACGGGTTGTATATGTGTAATTTTATATAATAACTGTTTGGATCTTAAACCGACTTACTCCGGTTGTTTCAACGATTTGGTCCGTTTCAACGAACAACCCTAATCAAAACCCAGCCTGACACAAACTAATGAATTATACATTCATGAAGCCCCAAATTTCAATTCCAGCCCGAAAACGAAAGAGATGAAATTATTATTCCAATTTCTTTGAGTTCCACTGAATTCCACGAACCAAACACATTCTAAAAATCATACGCCCACACACTCCAATATTCAATAAAAATGTAACAAAAAATATTCAGTAAAAAATGTAACAAAAAAATTACAATCACACACTTACGTAAAGTAAATGAAATAAATAAATAATAAAAAAGCTATATCTTTATAAAAAACTGGTTTATCCTTATCTAAGAAAAAATTAAATAAATAATTGTATGTAGGTAATTTTATGATAATATAAATAAACAAATGTTGTTTAAATTATTTATAGAAAAATAAATATAAATTTTTTTTAAATTATTTATAGAAAAATAAATATTTGTTCTTGTCTAATTTGTGTTTAAAATCGTTATCCTTTATTATTTTATTATTTAATATAAGAGATAAATAGAAAAAAATTATGAAAGCACAAGAAAGTGACACGTGTCCAAAAGAATTTTATTTTTTGGTATAGTAAGATTGTAAAGGAAATATTCTAGAATTATATATATATATATATTATATAACACTTCAGGGACCATTTGTGCCATAAAGTAAAAGTTTTTAAGAAAACAGAATAAAGAAACAACCAACTCTCGCTTAGGGGTGCAAACGAGCCGAGCTACTCGCGAGCCACTCAAGATCGACTAGAAAAAAAACTTGAACGAGATAAGCATAAACGAGCTCGAGCCTGAGCCCGAGCCTAAAAACAAGCTCGTTTAATAAATGAGCCCGAGCCTCGTTTATCGATCCCGAGCCGGCTTACGAGCCTAAAAAACAAGTCACGCGTGTTGCGGTAGGTATTAGGTCGATATCGGTTTGATTTATATGATATTAGTATGGTATCGGCACTCGATATATCACCGAAATATAAAACCCTAAAAATAAAGTTATGTTATGACCAAAATGACATCAACACGTGTTTACTTCGATCGAAAAACCATCAAAAGAAATATTAATAAAGGTTTCGATAGTACATGTACACCGATGTTGTTCGGAACCGATAGGCCATCAATGTTACTAGACGATATCAATTTGGTTTGTCACTATCCAACACTCTCTATAGCTTCAAGTATATAAAATTTTCTCTATATTATTATCAAAGTTGTTCGTACGATATTGGTTCGATTCGTCACAACAAAGAACCAAAAATCAATTATATTTGACCCGTCTGATTTGAACAAAACTTTTACTGAAGCGTAGTTAAAAGTAAACACGTCATCATGCTATATTTGTAATTTTAGAAAACACAACACTACAGTATTAGGATAACGAAAAGGTAAAACGATGTTGATTTAAAAAAAAGAAAACCAAAAGTGATGTAGTTTTGATAACACTTACGTTCGTACTTAGGTTACTTGTACGTTAACACTCACAACTCATTTTAAACATTTTTTTTGTCCAGAAGTGGATAAAAATAGACATGTTTAAAATAATATATGTTTAAAATTTACTAATATAATAAAACAAAAGTTACGATAGAAAATCAAAAAACTTATAAAATACAATATCATAAAATAAAATAAAACAAAACTTAAAAGCAAAAAAAAAAAAACAAATATCTACTTACTATTCATCGTCAATATATACAAATAAATACTCAATTTTTAATACAATTTCATTTTCAACAAAACTTATACTTAAGTTTTTTAAATAAATTAATGAAGATAAGTTATTAAAAAATATCAAATTAATTGATAAAGGAGGTATGATAGAAAAAAAGAATTATAAAAGGAAAAAAATAAATGAGAAAAAGAATATGATTTTAAAAACAATAAAACATAACAATTAAAAACTATTAAAACATTAAATAATAAAATTTTCAGAAAGTTATATATTATTATAAAAACATAGTTACTATTCATGTTCATTTGTCAACAATAAATATATATATATATATATATATATATATATATATAAATTAACGAACATAAGTTATTAAAAAAATATTAAATTAATTGATAAAGGAAATATGATAGAAAAAAATTATTAAACCAAAAAATAAATGAGAAAGAGAATATGATTTTAAAAACAATAAAATATAACAACTAAAAACTATTAAAACATAAAATAATAAATTTTTAAAAAGTTATATATTATTATAAAAACAAAGTTACTAGTACATTCGTCAACAATATATATAGGTAGAGGATTCTGTAAAAAAGGTCCAAAGTGTGAGAAGAGTAAGAAAGAATCTAAATTATTAGATATTTAAATCTAATGGTTGAGATCTTGATGGCAATCTTTAAATAGTATAACAATTAAAATAATTAATTTTCTAGATTAAGGGTATAAAGGTAAAATTAACATTTTTAATTTTAGAAAGTCACATGCAATCCACTTGCAAGTTCCCCTTTTATTTTTTAAACGCTAATAACTTTTTACACGTAACTCGTTTTTTTAAAAAAATTACACCATAATAACGAGTGTTTTCTAATCTTTAATATGAGTACCATATTACTATACTTATATACAGAAAAAATTACATTCAATCGAATGTTTCAGTTGATGGTTTTTTATTTCAGTTCATGGTGTTATATAATTATTGAATGGTGTTATATACTTATTGAATAGTGTTATATATGTATTGAATGGTGTTTATAATTATTGAATGGTGTTACATACTTATTGAATGATGTTATATAATTATTGAATGTTGTTATATATGCGCTGACTGATTGTTGCAGTGGTATTCATAGTGTTTTTATAGAGATCTTTAAAATGGTGTTATATACTTATTGAAGGGTGTTATATAATTATTGAATGGTGTTATATACGTGCTGAATGATGTTTGTAGTGTTATTCGGTCTTCCTATAAATTAGGGTGGCGGTTTATGGAAGGTTTGAATTAATTAAATCAATAATAAAATTACTTGATTACTCTTTTCAATTAATTTAGATTTAATGGCTGAGCTTCTTTCTTACCTTTCTCACACTTTTGGTCTTTTTTACAATAACCTTACCCTATATATATAATGTAACGCTTAATATTTATAAATTTAAGAAAAAAATACTAAATTATATATATTATAATAATTATAAATTAGAATATGATAAACGAGCTGGGCGCGAGCCGAGCTCGAGCTTTAGAAACAAAGCTCGAACCGGGCTCGGCTTGTTTGCACCTCTAGTCCCGCTTATCTCTTCCGGCGTAAACCTATATATGAATCCGGCGAGAATACCGACGAATCTGACGACCTTATCTATTCGTTTTCATTCGTTTTCCTTGCGCGATAATCTTATCTCCATCGTAACTAACTTATATCTTGAATATTACCCGTAAATAACTGAAATTCATCTCCATCCAATAACCTATTTAACTTTGAAATTTCAACTCTCATCTCGAACTTGTTATCTGCTAATGCAGTATAAATACGTGACGCTCATGTCTCATAGGAACTCGTCCCAATCCATATTACTCTCAATTTTTCTCGGATCTATCTCTCTCTACTTGCCAGAAAATTTTAGCTTCAGTTACCATCATCTATTCCGGTCAACCGAGCTCCTTAGGTACAATTCGTGTATGCTTTTGTTCTGTTTTTTTTTAATTTTTATTAGATTTTATTATTTATTTATGTGTTAGTATTATTTGATAGGTGTTCGCAAAAATGGAGCTAAAAAGATCAATTTATGTAAAATTGTAACAATGCTAAAGTTGGTTTTACTGAAATAGTTGATATAAAAAATTTCAAGTGATACAAAAAAATTCAAGTGAGAAAAGAATTGGCAAGTCTAAATTAATTGCAGATTGATTTGAACTCAAGGTTATTTAGGACTATGAATATCTCTTAAATTTAAAGATTATGATATACGTATCATGGATGAAAACGGATATTCTCTTAAATGGAATAATATTGACTTTTGATGGCTAGTATTTCGTTGACCACTAACATAAATTGGTAAACTGACCACTAATATAAATTGGTAAACTAACAACTTTTGTTTATTTATTATAGAGTAAACTTTTGTTCTACTTATGTATGGTTATATACTTGTTTTAATGGTTTTGTTTCAATCATTTAAAAAAAGAACATTTTCCTTCCTGATGTTTCGATTTTGTCGCCGGTTTGCTCCACGGCTCTAACCCAATTAAAATTTTAAGTTAGAGGTGAGGGCATTTCGATAATTTTACATATGAGCATTTAAATTTTACTTATTATGAACTCCAAAAATCCATTTCTATGTATATACTCCCTCTCATCCCTTTCTCCCGCTAAAAATAAATCTCTGCCCATCACCATCACATCAGCAACCCATACCACCACCCATCAACAACCTCCACCGTCATCACCATCATCAGCTACACCACCACCATCATGTTCTATTAGCAACCACCTGCCACATCGTCACTTCCTGCCACCACTGCCATTGTTCTTTCTCTCTTTCCCTCTCTCTTTCTTTTTCTCTCTCTCTCTCTCACACACACAAAAGCACAACCATCTCAACCAGATCTGACGAGTGATTAGTGTTTAAACTCAACTCAAACCAAATCCAACGATATCACCACTCACTACTACTAACCTGCTCTGCCCGAAAGTCTGATCGTCACCGACGTACCACAGGGCTTCCATGGAAAGGGTATGTTTAAGGAGGCAGTTGTTCCACGACATCTGGGTTTGCGATGGTCTAAGACTAGGGTCAGATTAGTGATGGTTTGGGTTTGCAATTGAAGTTATATGCGAGCAGAAGTTTAGGGATAAACAGGTTGTCTATTTGGGGGTTATGGTATGAAAATTGGGTGTGCGATGGTCTGAAGTTTACGGATAAGCGGGTTGTTTATATGGAGGTTATGGTATGAAGATTGAATACCAAAAATGTGGTGGTGGGTGATGTCGGCTGGTGGTGGTTAGTGGGGTGGTGGGCAGGTGGTGGTTAGCGGTGGTCGGTAGATAATGGTTGTGGTGGTGCGGGATGGTTGTGAGGTTGTTGATGGTGGTGTCTGGTTTTGGAGGAGAGAGAGAGCATGTAGAGAGAGAAAATAGAGAGAAACGAGATTATTATATATAATAATAAAATATCTTTTTAGGTTGGATACGAAAAGACTAAAATGTCCATCATGTGAGGGGTACGTGACTGATTTTAATGTTGCTAATGGATGTCGTTTGGGGCGTGGAATGAAATAGAGATGAGCTTCATTGATAAGGTAGGGCATCAACTACATCAAAAGCAAAAGATTGGGCCATATATCTTATTAATTGAAGATGGGTTTTGGGGCTATATTTTTAATGATGGGCTGATGGATGAGGGGGATGGGAAGCAGCCTTGGAGCAGTTTGCATACCATACATAATTAGGCAGTTGGGAATTTTTCGGTGCACGCAAATCAATACACAAAGTTATGGAGTTATTGGGTTTGAACACGATGACCATGTGTGACTAATTCTTTGTGGCTTCCTCCAGGAGAACAGTTCGTAATTGTTTTACACTTTGTTTGGTTAGTTATGTTTTGGATCTGATCTTGTTCTGACAAAACTTTATGAATCAAATTGATATAGTTAATTGAAACAATTTATCTATATTTTGAGTTTTTCTTTATAATTGCATTCAGTTGATGAGAAAACCCAAAAGATGGTTGTGTGACTAAAGAGGGTTGACTTTATTGATATAGGTAGATTGGGTAATTAAATTATATGGCTTGATGATAAAAACTATTTGATTGCCACGTTAACAAATTGAAAACTATGTCTATATGGTGTCCAAATATCTAGCTAATCTTGTGTAAACCTAGAACCTGAAACGTGGAGGAGGTTACGTTTTCCAAAATCTGATCATTTTTCGTATTATTATTATTTTTACAATTTCCTTCAAATCAATCAAAACCGCCAAATCTAGATTAATATTAGTTAATTTAATTAATTAGTTAAAAACTAACCACATATTCCATGTGGAGACAACCTTACTTACCCATACAATTATAGGTATTTAATGACAAAATACTTGTTTCTAAAATGAAATTAGCCCTAAATTGTAGTTCTTGTAGAGTCTTTGTACAATGAGTCGGTTTAACATGGGAGTGTTTGAGCTTTATGTTGCAGATTTTAATCGCCCCGTCTATACTCAATCTCCATTTGGGCGAGGATCATTCGAGCATGTTTTGAGAAGAGCACCCTGCATCTTTGATGCGACCGCGAATGAAATGCTATACGGTCTCTGTGGAACATTCACGAGGATCCTACTCCTTTAACTAGGGGAGTCTGTTCCAGTCTTTTGTTTATTATATTTTAGTTTTTTTTTACTTTGAGTCGTAGTTTCCTTCCACATTGGGGACAATGTAAATTTTAAGTGTGGGGAGGGTGTACATGGTCGAACACCGGCTTTTAATCGTATTTAACTTTATGTTTTTACATGACTTTTGGTTTTGAATGACCTAATTTTGATTAGAATTGTGTTCAGCAGGACTAACAGAGTTCAAGGAGCTATTCGGATGCTTTACGAAAAATCGAGGAGCGAACGCGATCAACTGGGAGCACGAAATAAAGAAAACAGAAAACGAGAATTAGGCAAGCCGTCGCCGACGCCCTCTTGGGTCGTCGCCGATGTCACACCCTGACCCGCAGCGGAATAAAAGTCGGGGCATGATTGGGTTTTCATCAAAGCTCATGACATTTACTATAAAGTTTCATATTTATTATTTCTTTTTAAAGAAGAACATTACAATAAACATACAAGTACAACATGTTCTACACATTTTTCAAGACTTCATTATTTTTCTTCTAAGGCAATTTCCTACGTGTTCCTTGCTTCAACCTGTCCACCTGTATCATGTGTAAAAATAGGGTTTTGGGTCAACAAAAAGTAGGCGAGTGAATCCTATGAAAACATTTGAACGTGTTTATTGTATCGATTATAAAAAGGTGCATAACCACATATGAGTAAACGTAAATGTAAATTTAATCATAATATACATAATATCAATTAATGCACACGCACACACCAAATGATGAACAATGAGATCAAAGCTCAATCAAACGGAGCCGATCTAATGAGGCACCTGATGCTCAACTCGTCTCCAACGAGGAACTGATGGGCCTAATGAATGATTTGCACGCAACTTGACAAAAATATAAACACACATCACAACAAACAACATAATCACATAATCTCAATTAATGCACAAGCACACACCAAATGATGAACAATGAGGCACCTGATGCTCAACCCGTCTCCAACGAGAAACTGATGGGCCTAATGAATGATTTGCATGCAACTTGACAAAATGTAAAACACACATCACAACAAACAATATTTACATCTCGAGTTTAGATCATGTAATGGTAATAGCACTAGTTTGAATAAATGAAATAATTAAAGCGACACATGATACACCCCAAAACATGAATAAAAAGGGAAATTTGTAAGAGTTCACTCACAGTGGGTGCGTTCCTTGATAATGATGAATGCGCACGAATTTGTGATTCGACCGACGAGGAAAACTAACCTAAATAATAATGTAATAATTCGATAAATAAATAAAGTTCAGTTGAAATTAATATTTTTAATTAGTGCTCTTAATAAGATTTTTAGATTTATTTTTGTGAATTTAATGCAAGTTTTTAGGTTTTAAAACCTTATTTTGAGGTATTTTTAATTGATTTTTCAATTAAATAAATAAATAAAAGAAAAATAAAAAGTTGACTTTTTGACCGTTGACCATTGACCGTTGACCGTTGACCGGTCGGACTGTGTTTAATTATGCGCTGAGTGAGGTTCGAACTCGGGACCTCTCGTATACGTGCACGCAACTCTACCAACTGAGCTACGTGTCTAACCCGAAATATTTCTGATTTTAATTATATATATATACAAGTTAGATTAATTCATATTTTGTTTTTATTTAAAAAGCTTTGATAATTGTCAAAACCGGTTACAGAAGCAGGATTCGAACTCGGGACCTACGGTTCGTGTGCACACAGCCTGACCATTTGGGCTGTGTGTCTAACCCGAAGAATACAAGATTTTAATTAATCTTATATACTAACTGAGTTGTTTTATATATATGTTATAAAAATGTTTGTGATGTGTAGGGAAATCGGAATGTGTTTAAGACTCGAACCCGGGACCATATGTTTCAAGTGCACACAGTCCACCACTGGACTGTGTGTCTAACCCGGTATAATTTCCGATTTCAAATCCATTTAAGCATTGGTCTCAGTTCATCTTCTTCATTTAACCCAAAACCCAATTCATAACCCGCCTGAAATCGATTTTTAAACAATTCTAGGTGATTGTTCAAAGATTCGAACATACAGAATGATAGATAGAGGAGTTCAAAAATATACCAACTCGAAGTAGAATTCGGTTTTCCGGTGCTAATCTCCGGCGAGTGCACCAGATTTCCGGCGATGTATAACTTGCGACAGAGGCTCTACAGGGAGTTTGAGGTGAGTGTGGGTGACTTCTGTCTAAGCTCTAGAAGCCCTATTTATAGAGTAAGGTAATAAGGGAATGGATTCTTCGGTTTTCCGGCGAGAGTTTCCGGTGAACAGAAAAAATGAAAATCCGGCTACTGAACTAGTTTTCTCGATTGAGCAGCTTCTGAATATCAGTTGGGAGTTTGAGTGAGCTTGGGAATGATGTGCATACGGTATTTATAAGCAGTGAGGTCTTCAATCACGTTTAATGTTCTCGGTTATGGTTTTGAAAGTTTAAGATAGGTATGATTGAAATCTTCGGTGATATCTGACATGAAACATCAGTTACATCCGTTTAAGATTGAGAGTGGACGAAAAAATCACGAATTTGGTCTTGACTGGTGATCCGAAACGGAAACTTTCCCTGTGTTGCAGGTTCACTCAATAACTCGGCTATAAGAATTATTTGTTCTAGAATTATAACACCAAGGTGTGTGTAGTGTAGTGGTGTTTTAGGTGTTTAGATTGGGTGGAGACCCGGGTTCGAAACCCATGGTCTACACTTATTGAATATTTTAGATCTTAAATATTTCTATTATTTTTATTCTTTTATTTAATCAATATATTAATTATTTGTTTATAAATTATAAAAATTACATAAAATAAAAAAAATGCGTAACGAAACTGAAATAAATCCTAAAATTTTTAAACAGAGCGGGTTTTGGAATCCGTTTTTTCGACGAATGTTACAGCCGACGCCCCTCAAATATACTCGTCGGGTGTTTTGGCTCGTAGACAACTTTTAGGAAGTTGGGAGAATTCTGGCAAACCACAGGCCGTCGCCGAAGCCTTCCACTGATGCCAAACGTGAAATTTGCATTTTGAACATTTGGGGACGGGTTATATCACTAGTTTTCGGGGTCTTTGAGGGAGTTACGCATTTTGGGAGTTTTGAACAACACTTTGGAGCTAAGATCATCATCCTCACCATCTCCAATCCATCTCAATCCACACCATCATCCACATTCATCCTCCAATCATCATCATACTAGCCCTAATCCTCAATCACCATCATCATTCCACCAATCCATTCACCATCACAATCCACCACAAACCCTAACCCTCATCACATTCATCATCAAGGCTTCAAGATGTTCATGCTCGATATCCGGAGATCGTGTTCCGCTCATCAGAGCGGCTAGTCCTCTTGGGTTTCACCCCCGTGTAGACTTTTGTAAGGATTTTTACGGTTTATTACATGTTTAGTATCTGATTTTGTGATAAATTGAATTGCATTTGAATTGATAGATAATTGTCTTGCATTTGTATTGAATCTATAAACTATCAGGTGAGTTATGAAATTTTACTTTATGGAATGAATATGTACACGTATGCCTTATCATTTGATAGGATTTACTTGTCCGAGGTAACAAAGTGCATTGCAGTCCGTCTTGGACGTTTATAGTAAATGGCACCTAAGACTCGTGATTCTAAACCATTAATGAATTAATTCAATTAAATCAAGTTAAAAACGTGTCACAACCCTAGGTCTTGCAATTGTCGAACCGGGTGTGAACCTTGTTCCCAATTATTGTTTTAACCAAGCAATCAAGTTTTCATATAGTTTTGCATAATCATAGTTAAGTAATTTAGTACAAATTCATCAGGTTCAACCCGATACTCTTTCTAAACAAACAAACATTCAAATTAACCAAATTGCAAGCTTCATAACAGTGACAAACCAATATAATCAATCTGGTCTATACGCAAACCACAAACTCTTCGTGGATCGACCCCGTAATACCGCTAACACACTGTTAAGGTAATTGGGCTTATAAATATTATCTTTGACCGGGTGCGACACTCCGATCAGAGGGGAAACTAGCGTTTAGTTAGTATTATAGATATTGTTTAGTCGTTTTCATTTAAAAAAACAAAATATAAAAAATCGATTTTTTTTTGAAAATGTCTCGTAAAAGTTTTGCAAACAAAATGGAAAATGATAGGTGTAATCAATTTGTTGGTTTTCAATTACTATATATATATATATATATATATATATATATATATATATATATATATATATATATGAGTTAATGAAACGGTCGAAAACACATCTAACTTAGGATATGTGGGTATGCCCAGCCAATTGAAAGGTTCATTAGTATTGATAATGCACTTAATTATTATGAGTTTGTGGGTTTTCGCCATGAAGCTATAGCAAAACCGAAACCATTAAGAGTATAAGAGGTGTCGTTATAAATAAAAATCTATAAGTATTTTGGTTAAATGACAAACCTTTTCTTTTTTATGAAAATAAATTCGAAACTAGTGGCGTCCGAAAAAAATATTCCATTCATCCACTAGATGAGCTAGATGTGTAAGGTATTGCTCACTTGGTTGGTGACTCGAGTGGTACATACCCTCTATGTCACATCCCGAATTTCCAACACAATCCCGGTGGGCCCAGGTGGGGGTATCGTGACGTAAGATTGATATCATCATAGTCAAACAACACAGCACAACGGAAGTCTTGGATTTAAAATACTATTACAAATTACAATCGTTCGAGTGTTCAAATTAATATACTGACGGATAGCTTTATGAAAGGATTCACAGGCGGATCGAATAATACAAAATGAAATAACAGACTATAGGCTTCTATGCAAAGGAGTTGCAAATTCCTCCTAAGCATTACCGAGCATTTCCAGCCTTTTCGTAACCTTGCAACATGCGCTTAGCCTTTTGAAAATACGTCAGTATTCACTGGTAAATACAAATAACCGACACATTTTGAAAACATTTCAAAACATTTTATATACACAATGGTACATGTATTTTATAAATAACTCGGGATAATTTATTTTTCATGTTATCAGTTTTACATGCTTATTAAGACTCGGAATCTATGCCGAGAACATGAATAATCGATACGCCACTCTAATACCTTTATTAGGCTTACCCGTATTGGGTTGTTAGAAAAAATACTTTAATAAAGCATTAGCATCTGTCAGGTGTATGCCTATACCCCGTGCTTTAAGTCGTGGCCATTTACAATTAAATGAGCCGTGGATATCTAGGACACAGTCACATTAACCCCCAATGTTTAATCTTAAGCAATACAAATTAAAACAAATTATTTGGATTCCTGACACATTGTCTTTGATCCCATAGCCGAACATGCGGTAATAATTTACTGTATCCCAAGCCCATATAGGAAAATAGGTTAAGAGTATTTACCTGGCTTAAACAAGTCTTATAATGCAAGTAAATATAATAAGCACAGCCGTAATCAAATTAGCTAACTTGGTTGCAATCTATCGGAAGGCACTAGTCTGGGATGAATGGTATTAATAACCAATTAGAATGTTAACGGGCCTTATTCATGTCATAGACTTGGGCCGGTTAACTTAAATTAACGGAAACGGTACGATACGCTAGATTAAGTGGTGACCGGAATAGAATGTAGTTTAAACCCATCAAGTACTAAGACTTGTATAATAAGGGTAAACAATATACATTCTGGAATTAGAGGTTAAAATGATACAGTTTAACCCGTTTTGGTAAACTTAGGTAAAGGGATTACATAAGTTTAACCGTACGCATAAATGCGATAACGTGAAACCAGATGAGTCATAAACAAGTTCCATATGCCAATATACTTTAAATAAGTTGTAATATCAGTAGGATATCAACTTATATGCCCGTTAAGGTTTTAAGATCAAACTATACCTCATAGGGGCGTTTTAGTCATTATGTGACGTATTAAAGAACTTGCATAAGGCTCTAAGATATGATTGATTACCTAATGTAAAAATATTATAATTATGTTATGAAATTAGTAGGTTAGTGAGTTTTTGATTGATAGTTATGGTTAAAAACCATACTATACGCCAAAAGGGCATTTTAGCCATAATATGACATAATTTGCGATGATTTATCAAAACTCAGGTTATGATTAGATTCATAACTTCAAAATAAATTTATTATTCTAACATATCAGTAGGTAATAATTTTGCAATTTCATCTTTGATTAAAACCATGTTTTATGTAAAAAGGGCATTTTGGTCAAAGTTGGCAATTATATAGAGACTTGTGTATAAACTCAGAATCTAATTATGATCCTTTAGTATAACCTCAGAGGGTTATACTACATTATACTCGAATCATAATTCAACTTAGTATCAGTTGCTAAAGTTGCTAAATCGGATCATAATCGAAAGTCAGAGGAGAAGTCAAACTTCGCGATTTTTGGTTGCGAACCGACCTTAAAACTGGAAATGACAGGCTGAACAAGTTCATACATCTTCTAATATTATTTACCAACTTATATAAGTGTCAAAACATGGGTTATAACATTTATAAGTTTATTTTATAAGTTTTCCGAAAAATGGCATTTTGACTTTCATTTAGGCATAACTTTGACCCGTCATTTGACCAACTTAACGTGATTTCCAGGAGGTGCCCTTTTTAAGGGATTAACACATACCTAATTATGATCACGTGGCCATATTCATCTCGAACAATGGCTGGACCATAATGGTCTAAACCGAAAGTCAAAGCGTTTATCGAAAACGCTTGACTTTTGGCTATTAAAAGCCTATAAAATGAAAAGACAAGGGATTGAACACTTACAAGTGATCCAAGAGAAATGTTAGAACTCAAAGGGATGCTTCTATGTGACCAGGAACTTAGAAGAGTGTGTTTGAGAGAAGAAAGATGAATGAGCAAGGAATGGAGGTGCACAATGGTTCTACTTATAGTGCAAGAGGATGAACAAGAAGGTGCCATGTGTTAGGGACTGATCTAGGATGCCTCCACGTGGTTTTGAGGTGTCATGAACTGAGCAAGAGTGGCAAGGATGCGAGAAAGTTGACAACATGGTAGAGTTTCTTGGCTTCCAAACAAAACTGCCACTAGCAGTCCCTTACGGACCGTAAGGGTGTAGTCTTATGGTCTGTAAGGACCATTGGCAGATTTGAATTTTGTTACAGTCTGTAAGCACTAAGTCTTACGGTCTGTAACCGACCCTCAGGGACTAAAGTCACCAATGCCTTATGGTCCGTAAGGCATATACCTTGCGGTGCGTAAGGGTCACTCAAAGGCCAAAGTTTTGGCATGTTGACATGTTTAGTCCCTCTATTATCATAGTTTCATAAATTTACAAATTAGTCCCTCTCGTCCAATTTATTAGGTATATTTGAGAGTGGACACGCGTCGGTATATTATCGGACACGTAAATTTTGAGGTGTTACACTCTAGGTTAAGTTAGAAAAAAAATATAAATATGTTGAAGCTTATGGTATTGCCATTGGATGGTGACTCGAGTGATCTACACCCTCTAAGTTAAGCATAAGTAAAACCATTTTAAAGCTCATAACCATCATCAATTATCCATCAAATTTAATTGGAATTACATACAAGTTTTTATATAAATCGGTAGATAAATAATCTTTTAACCTTAAAAACCGGTAGATAAACAATCTTTTAACTTTATAAGCTCGAAGTGGGATTAGGAAAGGTTGTGGATTTTTGAGTGTGAGACCCATTGATAAATAATTCACCTGAACTTAACGGATCATGAGTGAGAGTTTGGAAATTGACGATTGGGTTTAAGTGGACAATATAAATGCAATCCTAGGTAATGTGTGATTATATATGTTAATAAGTAATTGAATAAATTGAAGCCAATTATTTGATTGCGATTCCATTGCAAATAATTTTTTAGGACGAAAAACGATAAGTGTGGGGATGTGATGTGCTGGTAATGGTACTGCACTTTATTGTGTAATTGTACTTATTTTGTATAAATTTTATTATTTTTTATGTGTTAGTATTATTTGATAGGTGTTCGCAAAAATGGAGCTAAAAAGATCAATTATAAAACTATAAATAAGCAATATCTCTATGCTTAAGGTTGTTGTATCCTTGGTTTTGGGAGTTCTTAAAAAAGTTAGAATTTTCCTTTCTAACTCTAAAGTTTCAATCTTTAGTAACCCCTTAAGTTAATCTGATTTTTCATTTCTAATTCAAAAGTTCCATTCATTTGCAATTTAACCCCTTTGATTTTTTTGCTTTTAACCCCAAGCTTTTCGTCTTTTATAATTTAACCCCAACATTTTTTTACTTTCAGTTTTGATCCCTTAGACTTTTCATCTTTCGCAAATTTTTCGTTTACAACTTCGTTCTAAATTTTCCGAGTTAACACGCCGCAACGTGCGTGTGGGGTTCAACGTTTTTTCATCTACTTTTCTCGTTTCATAGGCCCATTGTAGCGTATCTATTTTTCTCGTTTGATAGGTTTGTCGCAACACTCAGGTCAGAGATCGACTTAGTTATTTTTTTCTATGTTTTACACACACGCTCGCGGTCATGTAAGAAACATTTCCATTTCATCTAAGCTAACATGGTATATAACTAACGAATTTCCGTCGCATTGCGGTGGGTGGTAATTCTAGTTTATGTAAAATTGTAACACTGCTAAAGTTGTTTTAGTAAAGTAGTTAATATAAAAATTTCAAGTAAGAAACGAATTGGCAAGTCTAAATTATTTGCAGATTGAATACGTTATTTAGGATTATGAATATCTCTTAATTTTAAAGATTATCATATACGTATCATAGATGAAAAGGGATATTCTCTTAAATCAAATAATATTGAATTTTGATGGCTAATATTTCGTTGACCACTAACATAAATTGGTAAACTATTTTGTTTATTGAAGATTGTTTTTTGGGGCTATACATTTATTGATGGGTTGACGGATGAGGGGATGGGACGCAGCCTTTGAGCTGTTTTCACAACATACCTGATTAGGCGGTTGGGAATTTTTCGATGCACCCAAATCAATACACAAAGATCATGTAGTTGCCGGGTTTGAATGTGATGACCATGTGCGGCTGATTCTCGGTGGCTTTCTCTAGATGAACGGTTCGTATTAGTTTTACACTTTGGTTAGCTATGTTTTGGATCTGATCTTGTTCTGATAAAACTTTATGTATCCGAATGATGTATTAGTTAACTTAAACCAATTTATCTATGTTTTGAGATTTTTTTTCTATACAATTCCGTTCCGTTGATGAGAAAAGCCAGAGGCTCGTTGTGTGACTAAAGAGAGTTGACTTAATTGATATAGGTAGATTGGGTAACTAAATTATATGGTTTGATCATAAAAACGTATTTGATTGCCACATTAACTTATTTTCCAATACCATGTCTATGTGGTGTCCAAATAACTAGCTAATCTTGTGTAAATCTAGAACCCGAAACTTTGAGGAGGTTACATTTTCCAAAATCTGATTACTTTTCTTATTATTAGAACCCGAACCTGTTGGGTAAACCCGAAACCCGACACATTTGGGACGAGTTTGGGGTCGGTTAATCAGGTTTGGGAACAATTTTTATTTTTTTCGCGAGTTTGGGACGGGTTTGGGATTTAGTGATATACCCGTTTATCCGACCCAATTACCCGATATAATTTCTTTTATTTTATTAAATATGTATATATATGATACATCCATTTTTACCCATATAGGTATTCTATTCCGTATACATTGTAGTTATTTGATATATATTTTTATAATGACAATACAAAATGAAACCGGTTAGTAGTTACCCGACAAAATACCTAATGGGTTTTGAGATGAGTATACCCAACGAATAATCTTTATAAATTAACGGGTTTACCCGAAACCCACGGGTATACCCGATACTCGATGGGTATTTACCCGCTAGAAACCCGACGGGTTTTGGGACGGGTTTGGGACAAGTTTATCTAACCGGGTTTGGGTTTGGGATTACCTAAACCCGTCATAAACCCGACCCATTGACATCCCTACTTATTATTATTTTTACAATCTTCTTCAAATCAATCAAAACCGCCAAATCTAGATTAGTATTAGTTAATTTAGTTAATTAGTTAAACACTAACCACATATTCCCTGTGTAGATGACTTTACTTTCCCATACTATTATAGGTATTTAAGTCACAAAGTACTTGTTTTTTATTAGGCCACGACTGCTACATCAATAAATTAAATATTAGGAGCTACCGTTGGATACATAGTACAATCATTAACTTCGATCAAGCCAACTATAGTAAATTATAGCGCTATAGATCTGACAAACCCATCCAACATTCGATTTCCCAGTATGATTGATTGATACAACATACATACAAACTTTTGGGTTTTTCAAATTGATTCAGTCACTAGGTTTTATTGTATACACCATTTGTTTCAGAGTGTTAGTTTTCACAAGTTAGTTTTAGATACTTGACATGATACTTACATATTTTCGCAAACCTATGTATGCTCACCAATTTCTTTGAATTTGACGCATTATGTTTCACCTTTTTCAGGTAATAGAGTTTGATGATGTTTACAAGATTTACTATTCACATAGGAAGCTTATCGGGACTTAGATAAATTTAGTACGAATTATTTAGTAATACTTGTTTTCTTGATGTATTGTATGATTCAAATTTATAAATAAATATTTAAATTTTAGTTCCATGTGCTTTTGAACAATCGACCATGTGATGCCCTGATGTTTCCACCATCGGTTGGAGTGTTAAAGATTGGTATTAGAGCCATGGTTATAAGGAATTAGGTTATTAGATTATCTTAAATCTAGACTATAACCCTAGGATTGTCTTTATCTTTTTGTGTTATGGTATCCTAAACATCATCTTTATTCCTATCTTAGCTTTGTAGTTAGACTTTTTCATCTCATCTATACACCTGGTTTTCATAATCTATCCCCAGATTTTAGGAAACATTCTCAGGGCTTGCCTAAAAAAGACCATTTATAAAATCTCGTCAAAGTCTTAGGATTTCATAATGCTTAAGAACACCTGCAATCTAGAAGGGTGGATGCCTGTACATTGGGTTTTCTGGCTAGAAAAACATTTTGAATAAATTTGAATTAACCGACGGACTAGTCATGCTTCCCTTGGAATTCTCGGAGTGAGTGTCCACTTATAGGCTAAACCATGTTTTCCCGAACATTATCTGAACTTAATTACTTTGATTAGTCAATGTTTTCATTTACTTGAATAAATGATTACCGGCCTTTGTTCTATATTTCATTTTCGAATACTACCCTGTCTACATTTGGTGAATCTTAATGTTCCTTCTTCTTTCTTTTCATAAATGCCTCCACGACATGAACTTCAAAACAACAATAACAACCAAAACCAAGAGATTGCTGCTCTCATTGCTCAACAAATGGCTGTTATCCTCCCCAATTTGTTAACCAACTCAACAATGCTTCTAACAGGAATGGGAAAACTCCCAACACCTACAAACATTTCAACTCCTATAATCCAGTCAAGTTCACTGGTAGGGAAGGAGCCACTAGACTCTTACAGTGGTTTGAAAGTATGGAAAATACCTTTGTGAACAGTAATTGTCCCGATAACCTTAAGGTTCAATATGCCACATGTGTCCTCCCACAACGGGCTCTTACGTGGTAGAATAATGAAAAGCAAACTTGTGGTCCTGTAGCTGCCTTAGCCTTGTCCTGGAATGATCTTAAGAATCTGATGAGAGAGGAGTTTTTCCCTAGAAACAAAATGAAGAAACTTGAAGATTAGTTCTGGAATCTTGTTCAAGATAGCAGAGAAAACCTTGCTTATACCACTCGATTTCAGAAATGGAGTATTCTTGTGCCCAACATGGTGACCCATGTGTCTAGAGCCATCGAAAAGTACATAGGTGGTTTGCCTATGCAGATCCAAGACGTTGTATTGGGATGCAAACTTGCTACTGTCGAATAAGCCATTTATCTAGCTGCTACCCTTACTAATAACCATGTTAAGGCAGGAAACCTCACTAGGAAGAGTGATAAGATGGGAAACATCAATGCCATTACCGAAACAACCAAAGGTTCAAAAGCTGAAACCTCTTGAAAGAGTAAGAAGTGTAAAACCACTCAGGACATCCTAACAACTCCCATAACCCAAGTAGCCACCATAGCTCAACCAACACCTACAACCCATGTAGCCCTTGCTTACACCAAAAGGCCATATGTAGGAAAGTTACAAGCCATATGTAGGAAAGTTACCACTATGCAACACCCGTAGGTATCACCACACTGCCCATATACTTTGTCGCCCGTGCACAGATGTGGTAAGTTTGGACACCTAGCGAATACTTGTCGTGTGACTCTTGGACCTAATACCAACCGACCAGCCTCACTAGGTCGGCCTATTTTTGCTCCTGCCCAAAACGCTAGATTTAATACTGGTCAGTGCTTCGAGTGTGGTGATCCAAACCATTATCGTAATCCATGCCCAAGCCTTGCCATTTTGAACCAGTGTGGCTGAAACATCAGTACAACTGAAGCTCAAGCTAACAACAATGTAGTAAAACAATTAGTAGAACCTAGTATTTTTCAGTGGTGTTTTATTCCATTTATTTTCTCTTGTACTTGTACTTTCATTCAATCAGTAAGACAATTGGGTATTTCTTTTATAAACTTGTTTATCTTTGAAACATGATTTGTTTATTTGATCATGATACATTAAATCACTTGTTGAGTTGTCTATAATTTAGGATTTGTGTGTCCCTTTGACCCGCACTCAACGGGACGACCTATGTGGACTATGCGATGAATCAAGTAATTAGGGATGCACACGTAATTATAAAATTCGTCGCATGAAAATCATATTAAGTTATGTCTTGTTCCATGTTACCTATCATGATTTGGAATAACAAAACGAATGTGATATGATAAGGACTTGGTGGATACGCTGCTAGTACTTCCTATATATAAGCTTCCTTGTCATATTGACAATTGTAGCGCTGTTCCTTTTACACAAATAGTCCCTTGATATAATTTATTTACTTAATAGTCCCTAGGAAGGTGAAATGACAAGAGTTTCTCTTTTATTTTCCACATGAATATTCTAATTAATAGTAGGCTAAGTGCTTTATTAGTAGATTCTAATTAATAGTAGGCTTTTGTAACCATCTTAGGAATTTTAAAAACTTTAAAACCCGCTCTTTTCGCTAATAAAACTCTAACTTATGAGGTTCATACTCCCGAAATAACTTGTCACACGATAATACATGTTATGTACATAATACATAACATCTATTAACCTAATATATAACATTAAATAAAAAAAATAAGAAAAAATAAAAAAAATGGCAACCCCTATTTTTCAACTTTGGGCTGGGTTTAGTGGACTAGTTTCAAGTCTAAACTCCCCCAAATCTTGTCCAAAGCCCAACCCACTTAAACCCTAATCCCTTCCTTATATAATAAACACTTCCCCACTCCTTATTCCACTTTTGCAAGCCTCCAAACACTTCAAAAACTCTCCCAAACTCAGCTGAGTTTCAGCCACGTTTTTTAGAGTTCCAGCCATAAAAAGTGAGTTTTAACTCACTTCTACTTCAATTTTCTTCTTGTTTCTTCTTCTATAACACTTGTACAACCTCTAGGAAGATTCTCACAAGTTTTCTTGGGCAAAATAAGGTGAAACCTCACCATTTTTGAGGTCCAAAGTGCACCTAAAATTCTGCTCATTTTCATCTTTTTGATTCTTTATGTTTTGGAAGAAAACTCATGTTTTCTTCATACATTCCTATGTCCTAATGCTCATAATCACTTGTATGGTTAGTTGGGCTTAAAAACAAGGGTGTGACATTCAAATTTAGAGGATTTATCCTCATAAACTTTCCGTTTTCATAGAGCTTTAAGCTCACAAGTGATGCAAGTCTTGAACTTGTTCATGTGTGTCCACCTTGGTTAGCTTGGGCTATCCTAACTTCTCGACCACACATCACTTGATAATTTTCATAATTAGTTACTTTTATTTTATTCTTTACTTGTAAGTTCATGACCCTCCTTGTGTCTATGACACTCGTGTAGTGGTGAATCCTAACGAGGTCCAAAGTGGATGGTAAATCCTCCCACCTCCTACTTGACTTATGTGACTTCAAGAGGTCTTAAGTGGATGGTTAATCCTCCCACCTCCTACATGACTAAATAACTACTCTATACTATATAATATAAATCTTAAAACCGAACCCTTGATGACAACCTATGGTTATTCATCAAGTTACTAAGTTATATTACTAGTGTGTTAGTTTCCTCGTTGCGATTCTTATAGGTTTAACCTATGAAACCACGTGAAACCCTATGGGTTCTAAGACGTGTCAAAATGAGTGCTAGACCAT
Organism: Scalesia atractyloides; assembly: GCA_947069175.1. Taxonomy (NCBI): domain Eukaryota; kingdom Viridiplantae; phylum Streptophyta; class Magnoliopsida; order Asterales; family Asteraceae; genus Scalesia; species Scalesia atractyloides. The sequence goes on along the minus strand of CAMTDV010001633.1, from coordinate 76,535,519 downwards.
AGTAATTATTTTCGTATAACATACTTTGTCATGCTTTGAATCTCCATTCCGAATGTTCTATCATCATCCTTAATACTCATACGCCTTTGTTTTCCTCTTGTAGGATAACTCGGCGTTCATCCCATCGAACCAACTACCTTCACGGACTTGCCAACTTTGAAGAACTAGCAAAACCACGAGTACACTCGACCCACTTTTGTTTATAACACTTTTGGGTGTAACATGTTTTACTTATACAAAAATCACGAACACTTAAACTTTATGAAACACACAAACAATCTTATACACATGAATACTTGAATCTCATACTTGATGCTTGTCTTGGATATTCGTTATGCTATGCTTTAGTCATTAACTATTTTTACCCTTCGTTTGACATGCTTAGCGCTATAGGAATTCACGCATCCACCTCCATCGTGTTATTCATGAGATCATGTTAAAACATCGTGATTGCGTTAAGGGTTTGATTATTAGTATTTCATGCCTTGATATTGCTCTTGTATAGATTTAGTTGCCATGAGGATTGTTTAAACTTATTCGTATACGTATGCTATGCCTAAACTTGTGTACTCGCCTTTGCTTTTGCATTGACATTATTTTAAAACATGTTACAAGTTGAAGGAGATGATGCTATGAAAACAATATAGCAAGGACTAGATACACACAAATTAGACGTTAGGTTTAATGTTGATGTATCAATTTGGTTATGACTTTGCAAATGTTATGTTGTTTCTTTGTTTTGTTACATTGATGTATTTGACAATTTTTATGAAATGAAATATGGTTTAATTAATTATTGTCACTTATTAATGTTGTGAGCAATGAGCAATCTCGTTTTCGTCTCATCCCGATGTTTCCGCCATCGGTTGGGGTGTGACACCTAGTTCCTACAAACTTAAAACAGATTTCATGAGATTGTTGCTACAATCTTAAAACCTTATTTATAAGGATTTTGGGTTCACGAAAAGTTTTATAATAAATTTTTTTAGAGATTATGATCTTCTAAATATTTTTTTTTTGAGAAATATGTATGTAGTACAACTTGTTGTGTTTGGATTGATTGAGATTGAGATACAATCTAAAATCATATACCATGGTACAAAACGAATAGTATTGGTTTAACCGTTTGGTTTTTGAAACAATGAAATCGTTAATTTTTCTAACCTGCATGTTAGATCGGTAAACCATACGTTTTTGTAAATGTTAAATTCTCTAACTTGTGCGTTAGACCGACTTTATTTTTATAAACAATATGTTTTTGCAAACGTTTTATGTTCTAAAATGCTTGTTAGAAATGATTATATTATTTATGTAATATGATTTAAAGAATGAGTGTTAAAAATAAATTTATTTTATATAAACTAATATGACTTATAATGATTTTTTTAATCATTTGTATTCTAACATGTGTGTTAGAAACGTTCATAGAAAGCGTTAGTTTGGAAGCAATTTTTTAATTGTGTATTTTCTAACGTGTGTATTGGAAATGACTTTTATTTGAACCATATATGTGTTTATAGCAAGTCGAATTAACATTTTGTGGAAATGTTAATATTTCTTACGTGCGCGTTAGAATTTCTTTCATTTTAACCAGATTGTTAAAATGGTTAAAACACAAATGCTTTGAAATGTTTTACGTAAACATTTTATATAAGTAATTTGTTGTAGCATTGATTTTAATGAATATAAACACTTATATGATGCTTTGTATGATTTAGAAATAGAAGGTCATACATTGAAGTTGATTGGCTTCAAGAATTAAATCACCATAAAGGGATGGTGTTATTATTTATATGAATTTAATGAAATTATAATCATTTACTAGACTCTTCATATGGAAGTTAAACTCCGAAGTAGAGTTTTATGTCAATTTATTAGTTTTTATTAGAGTGTATGTCTCTAATCAAATCTCTAATTAAGTGAGAATATTCTCAACCCCATGTCTCTTGTATTAAAAGTAGACTATGTGTCTAACTTGATGAGATTGGAAAACTACAAGAGTAAGAATTAAATCACAATAAAGTGATGGTGTAGTTGTGTGAGATTTATCACCAACTTTAATTTGTGATTTCTAAATCCAAATGGTTATGTTTATATATATAAAATGACTTCAATTTTCTAACACGTGTGTTAGAAAATGTGTATCACAAATACAATGTTAGAGATTGTACACTGTATAAGCCATAATGAATGGAAATATTTTATGTAAATATTTAATTGCCTATGTGTGCATTAAAAAAAGATGAGAAATGGTTTATTTTATAAACTTTATCATTGGAAAACGTTTTATGTAAACGTTCGATTCTATAACGTGCCCGTTATAACATATAATTTTTTTTCTAACATGCGTGTTAGAAAATGTTTAATACATGTGTACTAAGACTAAACAATATAAAACCGTTTGATATTTGAGTTTTGATTTATGTTATCATAAACTGTAATTGATATTATTAATATTGTACATTGCAAAACTAAGTAAATACTTTAAAATGATTTTTTTTTAAAAAAGTTTTACATATTTTTTAGAATTCAAATGGTTCTTGCTAGAAGTAGCATTTGTTGAACAAAGTTATAATCACGTGGATATTATCTGATGGAAAACAACTTAGTGTTGTTGTGAACAAATTTAATTGTTCAAGTTTACTACTTAAATGTAGCCTTTATAACAACTTGGTGTTGTTTTGAGCATAATTGTCCAAGTTTAAAGTTTCAAGATGAAATGGGGAACTTGTACTTACAAGTGCATGGAGTCTTATGGAGGGTGTACCGCAAGACATGCCATGGGACGATATCGTTGGGAAGATTTCAGTCAGAATATAAAGTGTTGAAGATAAAAGCACTTTGATATTTGATCTCTACATATCGTCCATGCTTCCGTTTAAATTTCAAAAGTGTTTGCCACTTATTATTTAGTTTCCAATGTATTTTATTGTTTTAACACATGCAATTTTTTTTACAAAGAAATAAATCACTAATGTTTGTGACGTATAAATTATTTTTGTGGAAAGTAATTATAACGTCAACTATACATTGTCTAAAAGAATATGGTTTTAAACGTATAGTACATGAAAATATTTGGACATAAATAACTTGAGAGTTGTTGCATTGACTAAAAGTCAAACACGAGACATCAAATGTGTAACCACATCACGAGGGAGTAGTGAGTGTATTGAGATGAAATACACAAACGAGATTCATGTTGAAGTACTTTGTTAGAAGTCATTGGAAAATTCACAAGTGCGGAATTCTAACACATGAAAGAAAAAGTACTATATGTTATTGTATACCTTTGATAAATCTTGCGAGATTTGTTCCAAGTGATCTATACGTAGATACGTCTACCAACTGTATGGAAATTTTATATTATTTGGGAGGGCATCCTAAATATACATATCTCCTACTGAATAACAATAGATGTGTACAAATCACTTATGACAAAATTATGAATGCCATGTTGTTGAGTGTCGATCTAGTTGACTCTTTCTCACACATAATAGTGATTGTAGACGAGAAACATTCATCTTGTCAGTGATGAATGTGTTCGCCAAGCGACTTGGATTAAGACTTATGTTTAAGTCCTTATGAGTCAATGGTAAAGCGATGGAGATCAAAGGTAAACAAGTTATGTTCCTTAATTAAATGATAAATTTTAGCTATGTGCTATATACAATAATTTGTGAGACTTTCCTAAATATTGATGTTTTAGGATTATGAATAAGTCTCATTATTTTGTCTTAACAAGGGATGGATGTTGCAAAGTGATATTATGATATCCTTGGGGTTGTGAAGAATCAGAATGATGCGTCTTCTGTTCACATGCTAAAGTATTGTAGTCTAAAGCATGCTAGACTAGTACTTGGTTAATTATGGGTCTTGACGGAGACTAGTTAACTCTAAACATTCAAGTGTGTATGAACAGAATAAGAATTTGTGTATAGATAAAGTTGAGGAAGAATTTTCATTCATTATAAGGAAAAGACATGTAACTTTTGAAGAGTTTGTTCGTAAAGCTAATGATGAGAACTCATTGTCTAGGCTTATTCAGTATGTTAAATTAGAATTATTCTAAGTTTGTGACAAACTTATGACAATGAGATGTGTTGCTTTGGTCAGCTCGGAAGCTTATGTAAGCTAATGCAATATGAGTTGAATTCACTGATACAATGAGCTTGATCTTGTTCAATCATATGTTTATATGTCGTCATAAGTGAAGTTACAAAAATATGTTGATCAAATGGCAAGAAATGTGGGGGAGGATCCATTTAGAAACAACCCAATAAGGGTATATAGAAATAGTTTTCATTACCCCATCTGATGATATCCTTTAACACTTAAATGTGGGGGTGTCTTGCATTTGTATCATAAAATTTTAGCAATAAGGATTTTGTAATCCAGTCTAACATTACCAACAGACGACTAAGTGGAGGACACAAAGGTCGTAGTGCATAATGGAGATGCGTTTGCCTTAAATGATACATGTATCTTAGAAAGACATATATTATAACCAGATTCCGATGGCCACTGAGGTTATAGTATTAGAAGTTGACAATAGGCAAAATTAACTTGCGAGTTAAGAACACATCATGACAACTGATCTCAAATAAGTAAAGTTATTTGTAGTGACTAGACAAAGTCAAAGATAATGTTATGGATCCAACATCCTGAGGGTTTATTAGAGATCCAAAGAAACAAGTTCAATAGGACAACTAACTCATATGCCTAAGGGTGGTCACTTCAGGGGCATAAATGATATGCATAAGTTAGTACATATGGTTGTTATGGGTGAAATTCCGAGCTCATATCTTGACTTATATCTTGACTAATTAATGTCTGTTTGCGACCAGGATACCACGGCAGGATGTTGGTAACATCCTGAGGGAGTATCCTAATAGCCACTAATATTTTTCGTGCAGAAAATGGCTATAGGACTTGCAACGTATACGAAGACCTTTTCTCCTAAAGACTCGCTCCATTCAGTTGCAATATGGACGTTGAAGCCGCCAAGATCGGGTCTACAACGTTCAAAATGGAATATTCCGGAGCACCCCAAGATTATAGGAGAATTTGTTTATTTCTTGTAACTATATAAAGGATGAGCCAGATCATAGGACACACATCAATCATTCACACTTCACTGTCTGCTCTCTTACTCTCACTCATTTCTAACGCATTCACACACAAACACTTTACACTAGCAATCTTTGTACCACTTAGTAGCGATCTGAGCATTATCCTGCACTGTATCTTGAATATTCAAGCAATAAGAAGAACAAGGCAGCGATGTTTGTCAGCTCCCGAGGTTTTATGCCGGAGATCTAGATTGATCAAGGGCTTTCCTCGTATATCCTGTGTCCACTTTTACTTTTACTGCTCATTGTTTGATCATTGATATAGTTTCATATCCTGAGGCTATATCCTGAAACTGTTTTTATAAGCAAATAAACCAACATATTTTTCACGAGTACTACTAGCACACTACCTCACAAAACTAATTTGATCACTAAATTGCTTCGGTAATTTTTGACCAAAACAATGGTTATACATACCCCCAAAGTATAAAAGGGTGTTTAAATACGTCCTAGTCTATTCCTATGATATTCAGTGACAAAGAGTAAGGCTAAGCATAATATGAGGTAAATGATTTGGATAAATCATGATAACCACAATGCTTTTAATGATATAAGAAGAATCACCTATGTTAGAGAGAAGTGGGGTCGCTTCGAATGGAATTGAGGGCACAATTCCTAGAGCTCTCGCAGAACTAGGAAAGTGTTCCACGACCATTATTGGACACGACTATGCGGAGATGACCCGGCTAAGAAGAGTCTTGTATGAAGTGTATTGTCGTCTACACAAACGGCAGATGAGTTCAAAGACATCGAGTTCTACTCAGAGCTAGTGGGCTAAGTGCATTTCATGAGCGAAGGTTCAAAGGGTAACACCTACCTATCGTATGCAAAACTCAACTGTTGAGGTTCCATTGGAAATTTTATATGTTTTGAACGATCTCCATTCATGTGGGGGATTGTTGGAAATTTGGTGAATGGATATTAATATATTTATAATTTAATGAAATTATAAATATTAGTTATAATCTTTATGTGGTAAATAAAAGAGAAACTCTTGAGTAGAGCTTCTTGATGACATTTAATTAGTTTTATTAGAGTTTTTAAGTCTCTAATTAAGTGACTAATTAAGTGAAACTTTTCACTAATCCTTAACCCTTGTACAAATAGTAGGCTAAGTGCTTCTTTTGTGACAATAAGAATATGGTATTGCTTGATACATGAAGAATACTAGAATGAGGATGAACACTTGAAGACCAACTAGAGTTAGGAGTACTCTCTACTTGTTTTTCACCACATGAGTTAAAACACTACAATTACCCGATGTAACCTTGGGCACGTGAGCCATCTCCGGCAGTACAGCCTGCTTCGGCTGTTGTACCATGGGAGACCGACGCGTCGTCTTTAGTAGAGGCGTGAAATCTGTTTTAAGGGAAGCGTGTTGAACACGTGCCTCAACCAAAATCGTCAACGTTTTAGTGTGCTCTTTGTTGCAGTCAAGTAGTATCTTTCAAGACTCAAGATGATGAATACTCGAGTCTAGGATGCTATCAAATGCGCGTGAAAGACCCATCAGAGATGTGACTTGAATCAAGATTGGTATATATAATTATATTTTATGTTCCTATATTTAGTTATTGTAACCGGTATTGTACTATGATATTTCCTATAAATAATGAGAGTCTTGTTATTATATATTTTGTAATTATATTTTATAAAATGTGAAGTTAGTTCCTAAAAAAAATATATAAATAAGGGGCTGGTAAGTTTTGTTTTTTTTGAAAGGTTTGAAAGTCTAAACATATATAATACAAATTTGATTTGAAAGGTTTCAAAGTCAAACACATATAATTCAAATTTGCAAATCCCATTATATTGATCAGACCTTGAGTATATTTTGATTAAATATTTGCGATTCTAACAACAATTTCATTCATTCGACCAGGGCAACTCATGTGTTGCCAATAATGTGCAGCTCAATTGGTAGGGGGATTTGAGTTCTTCTGTGAAGACTTAAGTTCAATTCTCACTTTATGCTAGAATTTAGTTGATTACAATGTAGGATCGTTTAAAAACCAATATAATACATATACCGACCAATTTATTTGGCAACATAAGCTCATACAGTTAACTAATTGATATGTCTTGAATTACACATATATTACGTGTCGAATTCCCTGCATTTTGAGTTGTTTATATACGGTTTCCCGCGATTTTGGTACTTAATTGGTAATTTTGTGTATTTGTAGGAATCAGGGATGAAACCAGCAGTTTGGCGGTGAAAACGAAGAAAAAGAAGTTGCCACGGAAGGAGCACGGAAAGACGTGTCGGAAGAAAAAGAAAAAAATCAAAAGCTGCTGTTCAGGAGTCTTTACGGACCGTAAGGTACTAGTCCTTGCGGTCCGTAAGCATTAAACACGCGCAAATATTCTCTTAAGCTTACGGACCGTAAGCCTGAGGCCCTTACGGTCCGTAAGGGAGTCGGTTTTCGAGAAAAATGTTATAAAAACCTAGCAGCCGCTAGGGTTGGGGGTATCTCGTAACTCAGGCGACTTGGGAGTACTTTGGGACGATTTGGAGGATTGTGAAGCTGCTTTGAAGTCTTGGAAGCTTTTTGATCATCTTACAAGCGTTTTGGGTTCGTTAAACATTAGTTTTTCGGTTTCTTTTCGACTTGAATCATGTTTGCACTTGTTTTCAGACCTTGTTCAGTTGTGTTTATGAATATTATGAGTAGCTAGGTTGAGATGAACTAGTGATTGTTACGTTGTTTTGACATGATTATGGCTATTTGATGTGATTTACATAACTTTACCTTGTGATTGATCTTGATATTGCATGTTGGTGTGTTTTGATTGATTTTTAGTTGATGAATTCGGCGGTTTAGGCATACAGAAATATCCCCTAGACTTAGAGTTTATTTTGAATCGTTAATCTTAGGGTTTTCGGTTTAGATATTGAGTTGAGAAATTGACAATTCAACTAATAATCAAAATCAAAATATTAAAACGTGCATCCTCATTTGATGACTCGAGAGACGGTTTAGGTGAGCTAGGTTATTAGCTAATCATTGGTGGGTAGATTGGGTGACCGATAGCTCGGGCTCGTTTATTGCATCGTGGTTAAGGTTTCCTAGGATTTCAAGTATCAAAGTTTGGTTTGGTTTGCTTTGCGTTTTGAGGGTTCTGGGAGTCATAGATACTTTCTTTGCTTGATTCTCGTAGGATTTGGTATTAATAAGTCGAGCCGGTTCGTTCTATCACTTCACATTTAGTCTTTATCTTTCGTTTGGTACATCTCTAGCAGGGGGTCATTCGAGAGAGTAGGATATTTAGCCATTGTCACTGTCAGATTAGCGTTGCATGATTCTAGGGATTCGACACCTAGGTAGTCCTTTTCTCATATATATTTGATCACATTTTGCTCTCGTGTTCGTGTTTGTTTTACGCTGCTTGTCGTGTTTGCCATCTTATTAATCATTTAGGTTATTAGTTAAATACCAAAATTCAAATCAATTTTGACTTTGTATTTGATAGAGGTTTAGTATCTAAAGTTTGCATATAGTGTCCACGGATTGATACTCTGTCTTGCTATCTACACTGCGCTGCGGCCGATACACTTGCCGATTGTGTGTGGTCTAGGTTGTGATTCCTTTTTAAACTTGTTTGATTTTTACATACACATTTCACACATCAAGTTTTTGACGCCGTTGCCGGGGACACTAGCACTTTAGAGAACGATCCGAGTCGTCTATTTAGTTGTTTACTTGCTTTCCTAGATTTTCATTGCCTTTAGGTGCCTTTTTGCTTGCAATTTGTGCCTTTAGGGTTAGATCGTCTTTAGTTTAACTTAGTTTTCTCACCATTGTATGTGCCATACTCGTTCACAGGGGCCACCTTCGTTTGATGCTTTTTCTGAGCCCGAGCGAGATTTCCACGAGCGACTTCGCACCATCCGAGCTAGTCAGGTACACGTTCCATCTCCTGCTTTTACCATGGGTGACAATGAAGCCCCCGTTAGGAGAGTCGTCGCAGACTACGCCAGGCCGAGCGCGGCCAATGCTCGATCTAGTATCACCCGTCCAGCTATCAGTGTTAACAGTTGGCGGATTCAGCCTCAGATCATCACTATGATCACTAACACTTGTCTGTTTCATGGTTGCCTTCTGAGGACCCGAATTTCCACATCTCTCATTTCTGCGCTATCTGCGATACATTTCAGGAGCAAGATTCTCACTCACTGACCGAGCCCACTCTTGGTTAGAATCTCTTCCTGCTTGATCTATCACTACCTGGGCCGGGATGCGTGATAAATTCTTAGGTAAATATTTTCCGCCCGCTAAGAATGCTCGTCTGAGGAGCATGATACAGGAGTTCTGACAGAAGGAGGGGAAGTTGTTCTACGAGACAAGGGAGCGTTTCAAAGATTTGCTGGTTAAGTGTCCTCATCATGGGTTCGAGAATTGGGCATTAGATGAGAAGTTCTATCATGGAGTGATGCCCACCACGAGGAATATGCTGAACACTACTGCTGGTGGTAATCTGATGACCGCCAAGACACCAGAGGAGTGTAAAGACATGTTTGAGGACATAGCGATGAGTAGCTATGAGTTTCCTGAGTGTAGAGATGCTGCACACAGAGGTGTGCACAAGATTGATGATACGGCTGCTATGCAGACACAGATGATGCGTTGACGAAGCAGATGAAGGATATGCAGGCGAAGAAGGAGCAAGTGTGCGAGATATGCATGGGGAGGCATGACACGACCACGTGTCTTATTGCCCCTGAGGAGTTACAGTCGGTGCAGGTGGAGTTTGTGGGGAATCAAAATCAGAATAGTTTCAGAGGTGGTTACAACTCGAATTGGAAGAACCATCTGAATTTTAGCTAGAAGAACAACAACCCACCAGGGTTTCAGCCGCGTCAGAGTTTGTTTAAGGACGCAGGAGCTACAGGAGGAGGATCAAGTTCGGGTGCGACTAACCCGACGATCGAGGATATGCTGAAGCAGAATCAGGAGACGTTGGCTAAGTAGACGCAGTTGCTTACACAGTTCATTACACGAGAGGACACTCGACATCAGGAGACACAGTCGAGATTCATGGAGCACGAGACTTTCATGAAGAGTCAGAGCACAACACTCCAGAACCTGGAGAGGACAGTAGGTTCATTGGCCGATCAGCTGAAGCAGAGACCTCAGGGTGGTCTCCCTAGTAGCACTGAAGGAAACCTGAACGCCACCGTGGAGGCTGTTATGATGAGAAGTGGTAGAGGAGCTGTTGAGGTCGAACCGGTAGTTGATGAGGAGCCGGTCGACGAGGAGATCGAGATGGAGACGCCTGCTGGCAAAGTGCACGATAGGCTACGCCCAGCAAGTACAGCACAGTCCAGCGGGTCATCAAGAGAGAAGAAGGAGGCAGAGAAGGAGCCGTTGAGGGTGTATAAGCCTACACCCCCTTACCCAGGTTGATTGGTGAAAGGTAATGATGCTGAGCAGTACCGCAAGTTCCTCGAGATGCTGAAGAAGCTGCACGTGAACATTCCATTCGTAGAGGCTCTATCAAAGATGCCAAAGTACACGAAGTTTCTGAAGGATCTGCTCATGAACAAGAAGAAGTTGGAGGATCTTGCTACTGTTACATTGAGTGAGGAGTGTTCTGCTATCTTGCAGAACAAGCTTCCGAAGACGATGTCTGATCCCGGTAGCTTCAGTATTTTGTGTCTAATCAGAAATCTTGCCGTCAGTAATGCGTTGGTAGACTTAGGAGCTAGCATAAACCTGATGCCATACTCGATATTTTCTATGCTCAATTTAGGAGAACCGTCGCCTACGCGCATGAGTCTGCAGTTGGCGGATAGATCGGTGAAGTTTCCTTGAGGGATAGTAGAGAATATGCTGGTTAAGGTCGACAAGTTTGTGTTTCTAGTCGACTTCGTCATCCTCGATATAACTCAGAGGGCCCATTGATTTTAGGACGTCCATTTCTTGCCACTGCTCGTGCGCTCATCGACGTGCACGACGGCAAGCTGACGCTTCGAGTTGATCAGGACGAGGTTACATTCGACATCCAGCGCTCTATGAGACACACCGCCCAACATGATGACACTTTATATTTCATCGACACATTGATGTCACATGTGGGTGGTATTTTAGCGATATATGTGGGAGAGATGTGTCTGATGCGCATGTTGAGAGTGCAGATGATCAGGGGAGTGGGGCCACTAAGTTGTATGTTGAGCAGGACCCTTTGCCACAGGCTACCGAGCCTTCCCTAGATTTGAGGTGTTTGAGGTTATCGGCGAGGAGGAGATGCCAAAGGAGAGGCCGTCTGTTGAGGTGCCCCCGCCCTTAGAGTTGAAGGAGTTGCCGTCTCATATGGAGTACGCATTTCTGGGCGAGAGGTCCCAATTGCCCGTCATCATTTCTGCTGGATTGACGGAGGAGGAGAAGAAGACGTTGATGAGTGTTTTGAGAGAGCACAGACAGGCGATCGCGTGGAAGCTAATGGATATCAAGGGTATTAACCCTTCGTTTTGCACACATAGGATTTTGATGGAAGAGGAGTTTAAGCCGGTGGTTCAGCCTCAGAGAATGCTAAACCCTAATATGCAGGACGTCGTGAAGAAAGAGGTGATTAAGCTGTTGGATGCAAGACTGATTTACCCAATTTCGGACTCTGCATGGGTGAGTCCCGTCCAGGTGGTCCCCAAGAAGGAGGGGGTATGACAATGGTCGTCAACGAGAAAAATGAGTTGTTACCCACCCGACCGTCACCGACTGGCGAGTTTGCATAGATTATCGCAGACTCAATGATGCCACGCGCAAGGATCACTTTCCTTTGCCTTTTATCGATCAGATGCTGGAGCGATTGTCGGGACAGCAGTTCTACTGCTTTCTTGATGGATTCTCAGGTTATTTCCAGATCCCCATTGCATCGAAGGATCAGGAAAAGACCATCTTTACGTACCCTTTCGGCACCTTTGCGTATCGACGCTTGCCGTTTGGGTTATGTAACGCTCCAGCCACATTTCAGCGCTGTATGGTGGCGATTTTTCATGAGTTGATCGAGGACTCCATGGAGGTGTTCATGGATGATTTTTCTGTGTTTGGGAGTTCATTCGATCATTGTCTGCGTAATCTAGAGCGTGCGTTGACTAGATGTGAGGAGACGAACCTGATGCTTAACTGGGAGAAGTGTCATTTCATGGTTCACGAGGGTATTGTGCTAGGGCACAAGATTTCACAGGCGGGGCTTGAGGTTGATCAGGCCAAAGTTCATATTATTTCCAAGCTCCCGCCGCCTACTTCTATGAAATCTATTAGGAGTTTCTTGGGTCATGCGGGATTCTACCACCGTTACATTTGCAATTTTTCGAAGATTGCTCGCCCGATGACCCAGTTGTTAGAGAAAGATAGGCCATTCGTGTTTGACGATGAGTGTTTGAGGGCTTTTGAGTTGATTTCAGAGAGACTAGTGAGTGCGCCTATTCTGATTGCTTCTAATTGGAGCCTCCCTTTCGAGATTATGTGTGACGCCAGTGACGCCGTAGGGGCCGTTTTAGGGTAGCGTAGGGAGAAACACTTTCATCCCATTTACTACACTAGCCAGACCTTAAACGACGCCCATGAGAACTATACGACGGCGGAGAAGGAGTTGTTGGCTGTGGTTTTCGAGTGTGATAAGTTTAGGTCATATTTAGTGCTTTCTAAGACTATTATCTTTATGGACCACGCAACCCTTAGGTACTTGTTTGCGAAGAAGGATGTGAAGCGGAGGCTGATTCGGTGGATTTTGCTGCTCCAGGAGTTTGATCTGGAGATTAGGGATAAGAAGGACGTTGAGAACGTGGCTGCTGACCACTTATCGAGATTGGAGAGCTCCGTGATCAAGAGGACTCGGGAGGATAGGATTGGGGATGAGTTTCCCCATGAGGTGTTGATGTTCTTGAAAGCCAACGAGGAAGGCTTTCCCTGGTTCGCTGATCTAGCGAACTACTTGTCCATAGGTGACCTTGTTGAGGGCACGACGTACCAGAAAGAAGAAATTCTTTGCGGACGTTAAGCACTACATTTGGGAGGATCCATACTTGTTTAGGATTGGAGCGGACCAGGTGACTAGGAGATGTGTGTTTGGGTCTGAGTGTCGCAGCATTTTGCGACATTGTCATGACGGACCGACTGGTGGTCACTATGGTGCAGCTTACACCGCCAAACACGTGTTTGATGCGGGAATTTGTTGGCCGACCATCTTTAGAGACGCACACGAGTTTGTGAGGAGTTGTGAGGCCTGTCAGAGGACATGAAATATCTCATCTCGGAATGAGATGCCCCAGAACCCTATTCAGGTTGTGGAAGTGTTTGATATTTTGGGCATTGATTTCATGGGTCCGTTCCCTATGTCGAGAGGGAACCGATACATCCTCATTGCAGTTAACTATGTTTCTAAGTGGGTAGAGGCGGAGGCCTTGCCCACAAACGACGCGAGGGTTGTTGTGAGGTTTTTGCGTAGGTTGTTTGCTAGGTTTGGGACACCGATGTCCTTGATCTCGGATCAGGGGACCCAATTTTGCAATGCAAAGATGGAGAGAGTCTTAAAACGCTATGGGGTCACCCATACTAGTGGGCAGGTGGAGAATTCCAATAGGGGAATTCAGAGAATCTTGGAGAAAACTGTCGGAAATAGTCGCATTGACTGGTCCGACTAGTTAGATGACGCGCTTTGGGCGTTTAGGACAGCTTATAGGACACCTATTGGGACTACTCCCTTTAGGATGGTTTATGGAAAAGCATGTCATCTGCTGGTTGAGCTTGAGCACAGGGCCTATTGGGCGTTGAGGGTAGTCAGTCTTGACTTGCCAGCTACTGGAAAGAAACAGTTTCTACAGATTCATGAGTTAGAGGAGCTACGCGATGAGGCGTACGAGAGGTCATGGGCGTATAAGGAGCGCACCAAGAAGTTGCACGATAAACACTTGAAGCTGGTGAAAGAGTTCAAGGGTGGGGAGAAGGTGCTGCTATATAATTCCCGGTTGAAGTTGTTCCCGGGAATGTTGAGATCGCGTTGGCATGGGTTGTATGTAGTTACGTAGGTATTCCCATACGGGACGATTGAGGTGGAGAATGAGGACGGTCAGAGATTTAAGGTGAATGGACATCGTTTGAAACACTTTATCGAGGGACCGACCGAGGAGAGAGAGGAGGAGGTGATAGACCTCCCGTTGATGAACACGTGAGAGTTTGCCTTGCACACTCGGGATTTTCCCGAGTTGTATAGTTTGTACCATGAGTCTTTTCGTTTCATCTTATTTTGTGTATTGAGTCTATTGTTGCTTAATTATTATCGAAGGTACTGATCGGTTTGTTGAGATTGCGCAGTTTACAGGTTAAATTAAACGGATTCGGGAAATCGGGCGTTTCGATAAGCGTAAGTTTGTATTGTTGTAAATTGTGTAGTATAATAATAATTTAATTTAATTCTATAATGATAATAATTAATTAATTATAAAAAAATGGAAATTAACTGCCTTACGGACTGTATGGCCTCACAGCTTACGGTCCGCAAGGGGCCTCAGGGATTGAAAAAATATAACAGTTACGGACCGCAAGGTTTTAATCCTTACGGTGAGTAAGGATGTGACAAAGGCGAAAATAAAAACCCCCAATTGGGGGTTATCTTCTTCATTCATCACAAACACCCCCGACCTCCATCACCACCACCCCAACTCCACCGCTCCACCTTGCTCGCCGCCCCCTACATACCACCCATCTCTCCGCCATCTTTCACCACCAATCACCACCACTTCCACCCGACCACCGCACCCTCACCTCAGCCACCCAACCACGTCACCAGCCGCCAAACCCACCATTCCACCTCCGCTGTCACCACCGTTACCTCCACCGCTCACCACCACAGCCCCACCGCCATTATCGCCATCATTTCTCCGACCACCCACCGATTCACCTCCACTTCCACCGTCACACCACCGCCGCGATTCACCGACCACCACTTCCACTATTTGTGACCAGAATCGACAAGACACCACCAGGCGCATAGCCGTGATATTTGTGTCGCTTATCGACCTCAGGTTTGTGTCCGGTTCAATCTTACTACTACTTCTTGGATATGGGCAGTGGTTTGGTTCTACCGAGTCGGAATGAGTCGTATCATAATAAGTGTTGCGGAATGGGTTTGGCGTGTCAATAGTGTACTATTTTATGTACTCGGGGGTAGTAGGTCGTTGAATGATTAAGTATTGTATATATGTGCATTACTTGTTTGTTGTGTAGTGTGCATTTCTAAGTTTTGCCTTCCTTTGTGTTAGAATTAGATGTTGAGAGCCTTGCGAACATGCTGAATCGACTTGTTATAAACTATGAATGCGCGAGTGTTCTTTTTGGTTTCATTGTCGTTGCGTAGCATGTTGAGGGGATCTTATGTTGTTGCGTGTCTAGGGTGTCGAGTCGCAGTTTGGAATTGTATATTTATTCGAGTTTATGTTGTGTCTTTGTGATCTCTTTTTAGGGTAGAATTTAGTCGTTTTAGTTAGGATTCTTGTCAATACCCTCGCGTCGACTCGATTTGAAATGTTATAACTTGAATGTCGCAGTTTGTATGTTGTTGTAGTGTGTTGTTATAGTAGCGTGTCATAATTATATTTTTGTTGTGTTGATGTTGTAAATAATCTTCGGATGCCAAAAATACGTGACTTTGCGCTTTGTTTGATAAACATTTATTGTCGTTTTTGGGTAGTGCGTGTTGTTTTGCAGGTTTTGATCTCCTCACTCGTACTCAATCTCCATTCGAGCGAGGAAGGTCGATTCTTGTAAATGCGCCGAAGGCATGCCGAAATTTGTATTTTTGTTGTATAATTATTTGTTGTGGCCGCGAACGAAATGCTACACGCCCGCAACCGCCGCTCCTAATACACCAAAAACACGGTTTTCATTATTGTTATTATTATATTAACAAAAAATAAAATAAAAATAAAAGTAAAAAAAATAAAAAAAATAAAAAAATAAAATAATAAAAAATAAAAATTATAAATGCATCGAAAAACGTGTTTAGGGGTGGCACCTTGTATTTGTATGTGTGTTTTTCTCATTATTGTATACGAGTGCAGGTATGGCATCGTCATCGTCACAGCCGTCCCACAAGCGGAGACGACCATCATCACAGCGCACGCCACCTCCGCAGCCACCTCCGGAGCGACCCGCTCGTGTGATACATTACTCAGAGGACGCGCATCTACCAGATCAGCTAGCACCAGTACCAGCCGACCTTCCACAGGTGGAGGAACATACGACACTACAGTTTCGACCAGACACAGATGAGTATGCAACTCTTCAGCGGTATCTCGGTTTGCGTTTTCAAAGAGCTAGGGTTATTGACTAGGATTTGATGGAGCGTAAGGCCGCACGAGCTAGGTTAGAGGGTTTGATCACACCTCGCCGGAGGAGGTTACTGGACGAGAGACGAGCGTTTCATCATGAGCTAGTGCTGGAATTCCATTCTACCTTCTACCTTCATCACATTCGTCTCACCGATGCAGCTGCAGTCAGTTTTGCCCTTGAACGACAGACACATACCTTGTCTTTAGCTTAGTTCTGTCACACCCCGACCCGCAGCGGAATAAGAGTCGGGGTATAATTGGGTTATCATCAAAGCTCATGATGTTTACTAAAATGTTTCATATTTATTAAATTCAAATTACAACTTAAATATCCAAACAAAATTCATACAATTACAAGAAAATGAAACTACATAATTATTCCAAAACTTAAACTTGTTTATTCTTCTAGGCCTTCCTATGTGTTTCTTGTCTCAGCTGGATCACCTGTATCATGTGTAAAACGGGGGATATTTTGGGTCAACAAAAGTTGGCGAGTGAACCTTGATAAAACATTGTTACTAATTTCCTATTTTATTTAATAAGGAAAATTTGTGCAATAATCACATGTGAGAAAACATATATAGATAAACCAACACAAACCACTTTGAATGAGTATATGATATGAATGATGATGTATGTGAGATCAAGGCTCAATCAAACGGAGCCGATCTAATGAGGCACCTGATGCTCAACCCGTCTCCCATGGGGAACTGATGGGCCTAATGAAATGCGTGCACTGAAAATGATAAAACCAATCTACATATAATCTACACAACAATTGATACACATTTGATACACATTTGATCACGGATATGATGTATGCACAAGTGTTTATATATATATAATAAAAGAATTATGCGACACATGATACACCCCAAAACATGATTAAAACGGGGAATTGATAGAGATTCACTCACAATGGGTGCGTTCTTTGATGACGATGAGTGCGCACGAATTTATGATTCAATCGACGAGGGAAGAACTAACATAGATAATAACAATACGATTCGATAAATAATTAAATTTTATTTGAGATTAATATTTTTAGTTAGTGCCTTAAATGGGATTTTTAGATTTATTTTTGTGAGTTTAAGGAAATTTTCTAACTTTAATAATCTTATTTTTAAGTATTTTTAAATAATTTTTCATTTAAATAAATAAATAAAAAGAAATAAAAAGTTGACTTTTTGACCGTTGACCGTTGACCGGGTCTTGACCGGTCAGACTGTTTTCTTTTATGCGCTGAGTGAGGTTCGAACTCGGGACCTCTCGTATACGTGCACGTAGCTCTACCAACTGAGCTACATGTCTAACCTGAAATATTCTCTGTTTTAATTATATTTATATACTAATTAACTTTTAACTTATTTGGTTTTTATTAAAAATGATTTATATGGCCGAACCGGTTGCAGAGACCCAGAGTCGAACTCGGGTCCTTCGGTTCGAGTGCGCACAGCCCAAGCCCAACCAGTTGGGCTGTGTGTCTAATCTGTTTAACTAATGGATTATATTACTCTTATAAACATTCTGTGACTTGATTAAGTTCTAAAAATGTTGGTTTTATTTCTGAAAGTCGGTAACGTGTGCGATTCGAACACGGGACGTGTGTATTGTTTGTGCACACAGTCCACCGCTGGACTGTGTGTCTAACCCGTTTGAATATCTGATTTTAATTATATAAATACACGTTTGCATCTTCGTCTTCTTTGCTTAAAAATTACAGAACAGTGAAATCCGACTGTTCTGGTTAATCGATCATAACTTATACTTGTTTGAAATGGAAAGAAGATTAAGTGATAGGGTATACCAAGACGGAACGTTTTCTTCAGATTTCCGGCAGTGTTCGTCGGCTCTGATTTTTGCAATTTCTGGCTGTATGAACTGTTTTAACAGTTTTGATTATTGGTTTGAACGATTAAAGTATAAATTAAGAGATAGCAGAGAAGTTTAGACAGTTATACCGACTGATGAATGAATACGGTTTTCTGACTAGTGATTCCGGCAGGATTCCCGCGAAAATGAAAATCTCCGGCGACGTGCTCTGGAAGAATCAAAGCTTCGAAAAAGTGTGCGGTTCTGAGCGAAAGGATTTCCAGAAGATTGAGTGGGTATTTCTAGGGAAGAACTGGATGAATTGTGTCCGATTTTGAGTCTTGATTCGCGGTCAAAGGTTTTCCGGCGGTTATGACCGAAATTGACGGTTAGACATCGGTTATAACTGATGTCGGAATCAGTTTACGCATTCCAGTCAAAGAGGATAGCCAAAATAGCGAAATCGTCGGTTTTTCCGGTGAGTGCGAGTTCTGGGCGCGCTGATTGCAGATTTGACTTTTGGTTTTATTATAAGTGTTATTTGTTTCCGTGTTTATCACAAAAACAGTGTGTGACGGAGCGGTGTGTTGTGTGTTTGGGTTTGTGGGTGACCCGGGTTCGAAACCCGGCGTCTCCAATTTATTTTTTATTCACTATTTATTATTAATTATAAATTATGATTTTTAAATTCTAATATATTTATTAATTATGTATTGTTTAAAATTAATATGAACCATAAATACGCAATGAAACTTATAACTGATTATTTGTTTGATAAACGGAGCGGGTTTGGAAACCCGTTTTTCGACGAATGTTACAGTATCCCCTACTTTTAGGAATTTCGTCCCGAAATTTAAGTAGTAGTGGTAACAGGAAAAAGATGAGGGTATTTTTCGCGCATTGAGTCTTCACGTTCCCAAGTTACTCGGGTCCTCGTTTTGACTCCCAACGTACCCTGACAATTGGAATACGACTTCGTCTTAAACGCTTCTCTCCTAAGTCCATAATTTCTACTGGTCTTTCCCTGAAGTGCTTAGATTCATCGACTTGAATGTCTTCTAGAGGAATATGGAGATTTTCATCGGCGAGGCACTTCTTCAAGTTTGATACGTGGAATGTGGGATGAATTCTATTGAGCTCTTCTGGTAGGTCAAGCTTGTATGCTACAGGACCTACTCTTTTGAGTATCTTGAAAGGTCCTACGTAGCGTGGTGCTAGCTTTCCCTTTTGGCCAAAACGAACCACTCCCTTCCACGGTGATACTTTTAAAAGTACTTGATCACCAATGTCGAACTCCAAGGGCTTTCGTCGTTTGTCTGCATAACTCTTTTGACGACTTTGAGCCGCTAGAAGATTGTTTCGAATTTGAATGACCTTGTCGGTTGTTTCTTGAATTAATTCTGGACCGGTGATTTGTGATTCCCCAATTTCATGCCGACATATTGGAGATCGGCACTTACGACCATATAAAGCTTCGAAAGGAGCCATGCCGATACTTGAATGATAGCTATTGTTGTACGAAAATTCAACTAATGGTAGATGAGCGTCCCAATTCCCTTTGAAATCTATGACGCATGCTCGCAGCATGTCTTCAAGGATTTGGATGGTGCGTTCAGATTGACCATCAGTTTGAGGATGAAAAGCGGTACTGAGGTCTAATCGTGTACCCAAGGCGGTTTGTACGGCTCGCCATGTTCGTGAAGTGAAACGACCATCACGGTCAGAAATGATACTTAATGGTACGCCATGACGGCTTACGATCTCGCTGATGTAGATACGAGCTAACTTCTCGTTCTTGAAGTCCTCGCGAATCGGAATGAAGTGAGATGACTTTGTAAGACGATCGATTATTACCCATATAGTGTCATACCCATTGGAGGTGTGTGGTAACCCGGTAATGAAATCCATGGTTATGTTTTCCCACTTCCATACATGTATTTCGGGTTGGACTAGAAGTCCTGAAGGTCTTTGGTGTTCAGAAAATGGTCCGGAAAATGGTCTTTGGGATATCTTCTTCATGTACTCTGAGCTGATGATAACCAGAACGAAGGTCGATTTTTGAAAAGCAGGAGGCGCCTTGAAGTTGGTCTAGGAGGTCATCGATGCGAGGTAGTGGATAGCGAATTTTCATCGTTAGCTTGTTGAGTTCTCTATAATCAATGCACAAGCGAAACGTTCCATCTTTCTTCTTCACAAAGAGAACAGGTGCACCCCAAGGCGATGAGCTAGGACGTATGAATCCTTTGTCAGTTAGCTCTTGCATTTGACTGGCCAGCTCTTGCATTTCGGATGGGGCTAACCTATAAGGAGATTTTGCGACTGGTGTAGCGCCAGGTACAAGATCGATGCGGAATTCGACTTCTCTCACAGGAGGAAGTCCTGAAATGTCGCCGGGAAAGATTTGTGGAATTCTTTCACAACTGGAATATCTTCGAGTTTCCTTTCCTTGTTTCCCTTTTTGACGACGTGAGTTAGGAATGCGACATAGTTCTTGCGGAGATATTTTCGGCCTTTAAGGCAGGACATTAATTTGAGTCCTTTCGAAGGGGTTTCTCCAAAAATACGTAGGGTCTGACCGTCTGCAAGAGGAATGCGAATGAACTTTTCACGGCACACTACTTCAGCGTGATGCTGGCTGAGCCAGTCCATACCGATTATAACATCGAAACTTCCCAACTTCATAGGAATGAGGTCAACTGGAAAATCGTGATCGTTTAGAGTGAGGGTACAATCGCGTATAACAGAATTTAATGAAACGGGTTTTCCGTCAGCAACTTCCACCGTTAGAGATTCCATGAGATTAACACGAGTTTGGTTGAGGATAGGTTCAAATTCTAAGGACACAAAACTCTTATCCGCGCCAGTATCGAATAACATGGATGTATAACTACCATTGATGAGAAATGTACCGTTAACCATGTTGTTGTCAGCCCTAGTTTGGTTGGCATTGATGTTGAAAGCTCTTCCTCTGGCAGGTGGAAGAGCTTGGTTTACTAGGTTTGCTTGAGCTTGGGCATGGATGATGTTCACCAAGCGTGGAAAAGTGTTCCTGAAGTGGTTTGGGTCCCCACAGTTGTAACAAGCTCGCATGGGTTGCATCATAGGGTAGTTGGGTTGGTAGTAAGTTTGGGCTGCGTGTGGTGCAGGTGGTAGAAGTAAGGGTTGTTGGGCTTGACCCACTATCTGATGGTGGGTTTGGGTTGGGGGTTGATTGCGGTTCATTCGTTGTAGAGTGCGACAAGTTTGAATGGTGTGACCCGCACGGCCACAGCTGGTGCAATGTTGGCAAAGAGTTTCGGGAGGGTGATGGTATTGACAACGGTTGCATTTTAGGTGTGGGCCGGTGTATGGCTGGTGCAGTCGAAGGAGCAATTTGGGTGATTGGTGCAGCAGTGATAGGAGGGTTGGTTTGAGTGACAGCAAAATTCTTGCTGTTTCGTTTCCTCTTACCAGCAAACTTTGAGGAGGAGACTGAGTGGTTTGTAGTTGAGGTCTCTATGGGTGTTTTCTTCTTCTCATCTTTAAATTTGCCGTTTCGGATGCGATTCTCAGTGAATTCTGTAGCTAATTCCATTGCGGCTTCAAGTGTTGCAGGCGAAGTGCTTAGAACCGAGTCTTGAATTTTCGAGGGAAGACCTCGAATGTAGTGTTCAACCAAGCGGTACAGGGGGGTGAACAAATTAGGGATCATCTGATTTAGCTCGAGAAATCTCTTATTATAGGAAGTGTGATCTCCTTCCTTTTATTTTAGTGAGTGGAATTCGTCTTCCAGCTTTTTGATTTCGCTTCTTGGACAGAAGCGTCTTGTCATGAGTTCCCTTAACTCTTCCCATGTTAAGGCCATGGCATCTTCAACTCCTCGTTTACCCTTTTCTGTGTTCCACCAGGTAAGGGCTACCCCAAACAGTCTTCCAGTTGCATAACGTACCTTGCGATCCTCGGGACAATCGCAATTGAGGAAAGTGTTTTCCATTTCTTCAAACCAGTGAAGGAGGGTGGTAACACCTTCGGTCCCTTCATATTTTGGGGGATCGCAAGACTTGAAGTGTTTGTAGGAGCACTTTTTTGAAGGAGGGTTGGCGACGCTCTGGTCTTCTTGATTGGGAGGATTGATGGGATTTGCGGTGAGAGCTTGTTGAACTTGAATCAAGATGTCAGGAAGCACTGCGGCCATTTGTTTAGCAATTTGTGTGGCCAAGCGTTCATTTGATCATCCTGACTTTCTACCTCCACGTAGTTGCCTAGCCGACATCTACAGGAACATACATAGGAAGATTGTGAGTTTAAGAAGTTTCTAGGTGTCATGTGTCGTAAAAAGAATGAAAAATAACATAACTGACAATAATTCAACTACATCCATAGGATGTCTTGGGTTTGCTCATGTTTGGGCCTCCAATGTCCCCCATACCATCGCCTGTGTAGTCACGTGGGCCCCCATGACTATTGGGCTTGGTAGGATTCACATTGGTGTTGGCGGATTAACACTCGCACCACCCGAATGAAAATCGGAAAATATAATTGCGAGATGTATGGTAGGAGGGTGTCCAGGTGTAGACACAATGACAACTCAAAGTGGGGTTAGCTCACACGACGTTTGGTATAGCATGCTTTGGCCTAATAGGTCCTTCGTACTCTCATCGTTAGTCTCCAGGTAGGCAAACTGGTCCTTTATTTTGGATTTATACGAATGCCAAGCCTAGACAGGACGTTCCGACTACCGGTACTCGTACCCTTCCAGTTACTACATGCCCGTCATGAGAACTCACTTTGATGTGATTTGAAAATACAAAAATCATTGCAAAAATCATGGTAATCGTGAGGTGTGTGCTCTCATGGATATGATATGTTATGAGGATATGATTCATGATGAGCATTGTATAATCTCATGTATTTGTGAGCATGCTTGCATAACATTGAGTGTAACAATAAACATAAAGCATATAAACATCATGAATTTTGTATGTAACGCCTAAGCAATTTAAAATTTTAATCAACTATAGTATAGGCTCTAAGGGTCTAATAACCTATCCTATATCCCTATAGTCATGGCTCTGATACCAATCTGTCACACCCCGACCCGCAGCGGAATAAGAGTCGGGGCATAATTGGGTTATCACCAAAGCTCATGATGTTTACTAAAATGTTTCATATTTATTAAATTCAAATTACAACTTAAATATCCAAACAAAATTCATACAATTACAAGAAAATGAAACTACATAATTATTCCAAAACTTAAACTTGTTTATTCTTCTAGGCCTTCCTATGTGTTTCTTGTCTCAGCTGGATCACCTGTATCATGTGTAAAACGGGGGATATTTTGGGTCAACAAAAGTTTGCAAATGAACCTTGATAAAACATTGTTACTAATTTCCTGTTTTATTTAATAAGGAAAATTTGTGCAATAATCATATGTGAGAAAACATATATAGATAAACCAACACAAACCACTTTGAATGAGTATATGATATGAATGATGATGTATGTGAGATCAAGGCTCAATCAAACGGAGCCGATCTACTGAGGCACCTGATGCTCAACCCGTCTCCCATGGGGAACTGATGGGCCTAATGAAATGCGTGCACTGAAAATGATAAAACCAATCTACATATAATCTACACAACAATTGATACACATTTGATACACATTTGATCACGGATATGATGTATGCACAAGTGTTTATATATATATAATAAAAGAATTATGCGACACATGATACACCCCAAAACATGATTAAAACGGGGAATTGATAGAGATTCACTCACAATGGGTGCGTTCTTTGATGACGATGAGTGCGCACGAATTTATGATTCAATCGACGAGGTAAGAACTAACCTAGATAATAACAATACGATTCGATAAATAATTAAATTTAATTTGAGATTAATATTTTTAGTTAGTGCCTTAAATGGGATTTTTAGATTTATTTTTGTGAGTTTAAGGAAATTTTCTAACTTTAATAATCTTATTTTTAAGTATTTTTAAATAATTTTTCATTTAAATAAATAAATAAAAAGAAATAAAAAGTTGACTTTTTGACCGTTGACCGTTGACCGGGTCTTGACCGGTCAGACTGTTTTCTTTTATGCGCTGAGCGAGGTTCGAACTCGGGACCTCTCGTATACGTGCACGTAGCTCTACCAACTGAGCTACATGTCTAACCTGAAATATTCTCTGTTTTAATTATATTTATATACTAATTAACTTTTAACTTATTTGGTTTTTATTAAAAATGATTTATATGGCCGAACCGGTTGCAGAGACCCAGAGTCGATCTGGAGATTAGGGATAAGAAGGACGTTGAGAACGTGGCTGCTGACCACTTATCGAGATTGGAGAGCTCCGTGATCAAGAGGACTCGGGAGGATAGGATTGGGGATGAGTTTCCCCATGAGGTGTTGATGTTCTTGAAAGCCAACAAGGAAGGCTTTCCCTGGTTCGCTGATCTAGCGAACTACTTGTCCATAGGTGACCTTGTTGAGGGCACGACGTACCAGAAAGAAGAAATTCTTTGCGGACGTTAAGCACTACATTTGGGAGGATCCATACTTGTTTAGGATTGGAGCGGACCAGGTGACTAGGAGATGTGTGTTTGGGTCTGAGTGTCGCAGCATTTTGCGACATTGTCATGACGGACCGACTGGTGGTCACTATGGTGCAGCTTACACCGCCAAACACGTGTTTGATGCGGGAATTTGTTGGCCGACCATCTTTAGAGACGCACACGAGTTTGTGAGGAGTTGTGAGGCCTGTCAGAGGACATGAAATATCTCATCTCGGAATGAGATGCCCAGAACCCTATTCAGGTTGTGGAAGTGTTTGATATTTTGGGCATTGATTTCATGGGTCCGTTCCCTATGTCGAGAGGGAACCGATACATCCTCATTGCAGTTAACTATGTTTCTAAGTGGGTAGAGGCGGAGGCCTTGCCCACAAACGACGCGAGGGTTGTTGTGAGGTTTTTGCGTAGGTTGTTTGCTAGGTTTGGGACACCGATGTCCTTGATCTCGGATCGGGGGACCCACTTTTGCAATGCAAAGATGGAGAGAGTCTTAAAACGCTATGGGGTCACCCATACTAGTGGGCAGGTGGAGAATTCCAATAGGGGAATTCAGAGAATCTTGGAGAAAACTGTCGGAAATAGTCGCATTGACTGGTCCGACTAGTTAGATGACGCGCTTTGGGCGTTTAGGACAGCTTATAGGACACCTATTGGGACTACTCCCTTTAGGATGGTTTATGGAAAAGCATGTCATCTGCTGGTTGAGCTTGAGCACAGGGCCTATTGGGCGTTGAGGGTAGTCAGTCTTGACTTGCCAGCTACTGGAAAGAAACAGTTTCTACAGATTCATGAGTTAGAGGAGCTACGCGATGAGGCGTACGAGAGGTCATGGGCGTATAAGGAGCGCACCAAGAAGTTGCACGATAAACACTTGAAGCTGGTGAAAGAGTTCAAGGGTGGGGAGAAGGTGCTGCTATATAATTCCCGGTTGAAGTTGTTCCCGGGAATGTTGAGATCGCGTTGGCATGGGTCGTATGTAGTTACGTAGGTATTCCCATACGGGACGATTGAGGTGGAGAATGAGGACGGTCAGAGATTTAAGGTGAATGGACATCGTTTGAAACACTTTATCGAGGGACCGACCGAGGAGAGAGAGGAGGAGGTGATAGACCTCCCGTTGATGAACACGTGAGAGTTTGCCTTGCACACTCGGGATTTTCCCGAGTTGTATAGTTTGTACCATGAGTCTTTTCGTTTCATCTTATTTTGTGTATTGAGTCTATTGTTGCTTAATTATTATCGAAGGTACTGATCGGTTTGTTGAGATTGCGCAGTTTACAGGTTAAATTAAACGGATTCGGGAAATCGGGCGTTTCGATAAGCGTAAGTTTGTATTGTTGTAAATTGTGTAGTATAATAATAATTTAATTTAATTCTATAATGATAATAATTAATTAATTATAAAAAAATGGAAATTAACTGCCTTACGGACTGTATGGCCTCACAGCTTACGGTCCGCAAGGGGCCTCAGGGATTGAAAAAATATAACAGTTACGGACCGCAAGGTTTTAATCCTTACGGTGAGTAAGGATGTGACAAAGGCGAAAATAAAAACCCCAATTGGGGGTTATCTTCTTCATTCATCACAAACACCCCCGACCTCCATCACCACCACCCCAACTCCACCGCTCCACCTTGCTCGCCGCCCCCTACATACCACCCATCTCTCCGCCATCTTTCACCACCAATCACCACCACTTCCACCCGACCACCGCACCCTCACCTCAGCCACCCAACCACGTCACCAGCCGCCAAACCCACCATTCCACCTCCGCTGTCACCACCGTTACCTCCACCGCTCACCACCACAGCCCCACCGCCATTATCGCCATCATTTCTCCGACCACCCACCGATTCACCTCCACTTCCACCGTCACACCACCGCCGCGATTCACCGACCACCACTTCCACTATTTGTGACCAGAATCGACAAGACACCACCAGGCGCATAGCCGTGATATTTGTGTCGCTTATCGACCTCAGGTTTGTGTCCGGTTCAATCTTACTACTACTTCTTGGATATGGGCAGTGGTTTGGTTCTACCGAGTCGGAATGAGTCGTATCATAATAAGTGTTGCGGAATGGGTTTGGCGTGTCAATAGTGTACTATTTTATGTACTCGGGGGTAGTAGGTCGTTGAATGATTAAGTATTGTATATATGTGCATTACTTGTTTGTTGTGTAGTGTGCATTTCTAAGTTTTGCCTTCCTTTGTGTTAGAATTAGATGTTGAGAGCCTTGCGGACATGCTGAATCGACTTGTTATAAACTATGAATGCGCGAGTGTTCTTTTTGGTTTCATTGTCGTTGCGTAGCATGTTGAGGGGATCTTATGTTGTTGCGTGTCTAGGGTGTCGAGTCGCAGTTTGGAATTGTATATTTATTCGAGTTTATGTTGTGTCTTTGTGATCTCTTTTTAGGGTAGAATTTAGTCGTTTTAGTTAGGATTCTTGTCAATACCCTCGCGTCGACTCGATTTGAAATGTTATAACTTGAATGTCGCAGTTTGTATGTTGTTGTAGTGTGTTGTTATAGTAGCGTGTCATAATTATATTTTTGTTGTGTTGATGTTGTAAATAATCTTCGGATGCCAAAAATACGTGACTTTACGCTTTGTTTGATAAACATTTATTGTCGTTTTTGGGTAGTGCGTGTTGTTTTGCAGGTTTTGATCTCCTCACTCGTACTCAATCTCCATTCGAGCGAGGAAGGTCGATTCTTGTAAATGCGCCGAAGGCATGCCGAAATTTGTATTTTTGTTGTATAATTATTTGTTGTGGCCGCGAACGAAATGCTACACGCCCGCAACCGCCGCTCCTAATACACCAAAAACACGGTTTTCATTATTGTTATTATTATATTAACAAAAAATAAAATAAAAATAAAAGTAAAAAAAATAAAAAAAATAAAAAAATAAAATAATAAAAAATAAAAATTATAAATGCATCGAAAAACGTGTTTAGGGGTGGCACCTTGTATTTGTATGTGTGTTTTTCTCATTATTGTATACGAGTGCAGGTATGGCATCGTCATCGTCACAGCCGTCCCACAAGCGGAGACGACCATCATCACAGCGCACGCCACCTCCGCAGCCACCTCCGGAGCGACCCGCTCGTGTGATACATTACTCAGAGGACGCGCATCTACCAGATCAGCTAGCACCAGTACCAGCCGACCTTCCACAGGTGGAGGAACATACGACACTACAGTTTCGACCAGACACAGATGAGTATGCAACTCTTCAGCGGTATCTCGGTTTGCGTTTTCAAAGAGCTAGGGTTATTGACTAGGATTTGATGGAGCGTATGGCCGCACGAGCTAGGTTAGAGGGTTTGATCACACCTCGCCGGAGGAGGTTACTGGACGAGAGACGAGCGTTTCATCATGAGCTAGTGCTGGAATTCCATTCTACCTTCTACCTTCATCACATTCGTCTCACCGATGCAGCTGCAGTCAGTTTTGCCCTTGAACGACAGACACATACCTTGTCTTTAGCTTAGTTCTGTCACACCCCGACCCGCAGCGGAATAAGAGTCGGGGTATAATTGGGTTATCATCAAAGCTCATGATGTTTACTAAAATGTTTCATATTTATTAAATTCAAATTACAACTTAAATATCCAAACAAAATTCATACAATTACAAGAAAATGAAACTACATAATTATTCCAAAACTTAAACTTGTTTATTCTTCTAGGCCTTCCTATGTGTTTCTTGTCTCAGCTGGATCACCTGTATCATGTGTAAAACGGGGGATATTTTGGGTCAACAAAAGTTGGCGAGTGAACCTTGATAAAACATTGTTACTAATTTCCTATTTTATTTAATAAGGAAAATTTGTGCAATAATCACATGTGAGAAAACATATATAGATAAACCAACACAAACCACTTTGAATGAGTATATGATATGAATGATGATGTATGTGAGATCAAGGCTCAATCAAACGGAGCCGATCTAATGAGGCACCTGATGCTCAACCCGTCTCCCATGGGGAACTGATGGGCCTAATGAAATGCGTGCACTGAAAATGATAAAACCAATCTACATATAATCTACACAACAATTGATACACATTTGATACACATTTGATCACGGATATGATGTATGCACAAGTGTTTATATATATATAATAAAAGAATTATGCGACACATGATACACCCCAAAACATGATTAAAACGGGGAATTGATAGAGATTCACTCACAATGGGTGCGTTCTTTGATGACGATGAGTGCGCACGAATTTATGATTCAATCGACGAGGGAAGAACTAACATAGATAATAACAATACGATTCGATAAATAATTAAATTTTATTTGAGATTAATATTTTTAGTTAGTGCCTTAAATGGGATTTTTAGATTTATTTTTGTGAGTTTAAGGAAATTTTCTAACTTTAATAATCTTATTTTTAAGTATTTTTAAATAATTTTTCATTTAAATAAATAAATAAAAAGAAAT
This sequence comes from Scalesia atractyloides, assembly GCA_947069175.1. NCBI lineage: Eukaryota > Viridiplantae > Streptophyta > Magnoliopsida > Asterales > Asteraceae > Scalesia > Scalesia atractyloides. The sequence goes on along the minus strand of CAMTDV010001633.1, from coordinate 76,506,226 downwards.
AAAAAGTTGACTTTTTGACCGTTGACCGTTGACCGGGTCTTGACCGGTCAGACTGTTTTCTTTTATGCGCTGAGTGAGGTTCGAACTCGGGACCTCTCGTATACGTGCACGTAGCTCTACCAACTGAGCTACATGTCTAACCTGAAATATTCTCTGTTTTAATTATATTTATATACTAATTAACTTTTAACTTATTTGGTTTTTATTAAAAATGATTTATATGGCCGAACCGGTTGCAGAGACCCAGAGTCGAACTCGGGTCCTTCGGTTCGAGTGCGCACAGCCCAAGCCCAACCAGTTGGGCTGTGTGTCTAATCTGTTTAACTAATGGATTATATTACTCTTATAAACATTCTGTGACTTGATTAAGTTCTAAAAATGTTGGTTTTATTTCTGAAAGTCGGTAACGTGTGCGATTCGAACACGGGACGTGTGTATTGTTTGTGCACACAGTCCACCGCTGGACTGTGTGTCTAACCCGTTTGAATATCTGATTTTAATTATATAAATACACGTTTGCATCTTCGTCTTCTTTGCTTAAAAATTACAGAACAGTGAAATCCGACTGTTCTGGTTAATCGATCATAACTTATACTTGTTTGAAATGGAAAGAAGATTAAGTGATAGGGTATACCAAGACGGAACGTTTTCTTCAGATTTCCGGCAGTGTTCGTCGGCTCTGATTTTTGCAATTTCTGGCTGTATGAACTGTTTTAACAGTTTTGATTATTGGTTTGAACGATTAAAGTATAAATTAAGAGATAGCAGAGAAGTTTAGACAGTTATACCGACTGATGAATGAATACGGTTTTCTGACTAGTGATTCCGGCAGGATTCCCGCGAAAATGAAAATCTCCGGCGACGTGCTCTGGAAGAATCAAAGCTTCGAAAAAGTGTGCGGTTCTGAGCGAAAGGATTTCCAGAAGATTGAGTGGGTATTTCTAGGGAAGAACTGGATGAATTGTGTCCGATTTTGAGTCTTGATTCGCGGTCAAAGGTTTTCCGGCGGTTATGACCGAAATTGACGGTTAGACATCGGTTATAACTGATGTCGGAATCAGTTTACGCATTCCAGTCAAAGAGGATAGCCAAAATAGCGAAATCGTCGGTTTTTCGGTGAGTGCGAGTTCTGGGCGCGCTGATTGCAGATTTGACTTTTGGTTTTATTATAAGTGTTATTTGTTTCCGTGTTTATCACAAAAACAGTGTGTGACGGAGCGGTGTGTTGTGTGTTTGGGTTTGTGGGTGACCCGGGTTCGAAACCCGGCGTCTCCAATTTATTTTTTATTCACTATTTATTATTAATTATAAATTATGATTTTTAAATTCTAATATATTTATTAATTATGTATTGTTTAAAATTAATATGAACCATAAATACGCAATGAAACTTATAACTGATTATTTGTTTGATAAACGGAGCGGGTTTGGAAACCCGTTTTTCGACGAATGTTACAGTATCCCCTACTTTTAGGAATTTCGTCCCGAAATTTAAGTAGTAGTGGTAACAGGAAAAAGATGAGGGTATTTTTCGCGCATTGAGTCTTCACGTTCCCAAGTTACTCGGGTCCTCGTTTTGACTCCCAACGTACCCTGACAATTGGAATACGACTTCGTCTTAAACGCTTCTCTCCTAAGTCCATAATTTCTACTGGTCTTTCCCTGAAGTGCTTAGATTCATCGACTTGAATGTCTTCTAGAGGAATATGGAGATTTTCATCGGCGAGGCACTTCTTCAAGTTTGATACGTGGAATGTGGGATGAATTCTATTGAGCTCTTCTGGTAGGTCAAGCTTGTATGCTACAGGACCTACTCTTTTGAGTATCTTGAAAGGTCCTACGTAGCGTGGTGCTAGCTTTCCCTTTTGGCCAAAACGAACCACTCCCTTCCACGGTGATACTTTTAAAAGTACTTGATCACCAATGTCGAACTCCAAGGGCTTTCGTCGTTTGTCTGCATAACTCTTTTGACGACTTTGAGCCGCTAGAAGATTGTTTCGAATTTGAATGACCTTGTCGGTTGTTTCTTGAATTAATTCTGGACCGGTGATTTGTGATTCCCCAATTTCATGCCGACATATTGGAGATCGGCACTTACGACCATATAAAGCTTCGAAAGGAGCCATGCCGATACTTGAATGATAGCTATTGTTGTACGAAAATTCAACTAATGGTAGATGAGCGTCCCAATTCCCTTTGAAATCTATGACGCATGCTCGCAGCATGTCTTCAAGGATTTGGATGGTGCGTTCAGATTGACCATCAGTTTGAGGATGAAAAGCGGTACTGAGGTCTAATCGTGTACCCAAGGCGGTTTGTACGGCTCGCCATGTTCGTGAAGTGAAACGACCATCACGGTCAGAAATGATACTTAATGGTACGCCATGACGGCTTACGATCTCGCTGATGTAGATACGAGCTAACTTCTCGTTCTTGAAGTCCTCGCGAATCGGAATGAAGTGAGATGACTTTGTAAGACGATCGATTATTACCCATATAGTGTCATACCCATTGGAGGTGTGTGGTAACCCGGTAATGAAATCCATGGTTATGTTTTCCCACTTCCATACATGTATTTCGGGTTGGACTAGAAGTCCTGAAGGTCTTTGGTGTTCAGAAAATGGTCCGGAAAATGGTCTTTGGGATATCTTCTTCATGTACTCTGAGCTGATGATAACCAGAACGAAGGTCGATTTTTGAAAAGCAGGAGGCGCCTTGAAGTTGGTCTAGGAGGTCATCGATGCGAGGTAGTGGATAGCGAATTTTCATCGTTAGCTTGTTGAGTTCTCTATAATCAATGCACAAGCGAAACGTTCCATCTTTCTTCTTCACAAAGAGAACAGGTGCACCCCAAGGCGATGAGCTAGGACGTATGAATCCTTTGTCAGTTAGCTCTTGCATTTGACTGGCCAGCTCTTGCATTTCGGATGGGGCTAACCTATAAGGAGATTTTGCGACTGGTGTAGCGCCAGGTACAAGATCGATGCGGAATTCGACTTCTCTCACAGGAGGAAGTCCTGAAATGTCGCCGGGAAAGATTTGTGGAATTCTTTCACAACTGGAATATCTTCGAGTTTCCTTTCCTTGTTTCCCTTTTTGACGACGTGAGTTAGGAATGCGACATAGTTCTTGCGGAGATATTTTCGGCCTTTAAGGCAGGACATTAATTTGAGTCCTTTCGAAGGGGTTTCTCCAAAAATACGTAGGGTCTGACCGTCTGCAAGAGGAATGCGAATGAACTTTTCACGGCACACTACTTCAGCGTGATGCTGGCTGAGCCAGTCCATACCGATTATAACATCGAAACTTCCCAACTTCATAGGAATGAGGTCAACTGGAAAATCGTGATCGTTTAGAGTGAGGGTACAATCGCGTATAACAGAATTTAATGAAACGGGTTTTCCGTCAGCAACTTCCACCGTTAGAGATTCCATGAGATTAACACGAGTTTGGTTGAGGATAGGTTCAAATTCTAAGGACACAAAACTCTTATCCGCGCCAGTATCGAATAACATGGATGTATAACTACCATTGATGAGAAATGTACCGTTAACCATGTTGTTGTCAGCCCTAGTTTGGTTGGCATTGATGTTGAAAGCTCTTCCTCTGGCAGGTGGAAGAGCTTGGTTTACTAGGTTTGCTTGAGCTTGGGCATGGATGATGTTCACCAAGCGTGGAAAAGTGTTCCTGAAGTGGTTTGGGTCCCCACAGTTGTAACAAGCTCGCATGGGTTGCATCATAGGGTAGTTGGGTTGGTAGTAAGTTTGGGCTGCGTGTGGTGCAGGTGGTAGAAGTAAGGGTTGTTGGGCTTGACCCACTATCTGATGGTGGGTTTGGGTTGGGGGTTGATTGCGGTTCATTCGTTGTAGAGTGCGACAAGTTTGAATGGTGTGACCCGCACGGCCACAGCTGGTGCAATGTTGGCAAAGAGTTTCGGGAGGGTGATGGTATTGACAACGGTTGCATTTTAGGTGTGGGCCGGTGTATGGCTGGTGCAGTCGAAGGAGCAATTTGGGTGATTGGTGCAGCAGTGATAGGAGGGTTGGTTTGAGTGACAGCAAAATTCTTGCTGTTTCGTTTCCTCTTACCAGCAAACTTTGAGGAGGAGACTGAGTGGTTTGTAGTTGAGGTCTCTATGGGTGTTTTCTTCTTCTCATCTTTAAATTTGCCGTTTCGGATGCGATTCTCAGTGAATTCTGTAGCTAATTCCATTGCGGCTTCAAGTGTTGCAGGCGAAGTGCTTAGAACCGAGTCTTGAATTTTCGAGGGAAGACCTCGAATGTAGTGTTCAACCAAGCGGTACAGGGGGGTGAACAAATTAGGGATCATCTGATTTAGCTCGAGAAATCTCTTATTATAGGAAGTGTGATCTCCTTCCTTTTATTTTAGTGAGTGGAATTCGTCTTCCAGCTTTTTGATTTCGCTTCTTGGACAGAAGCGTCTTGTCATGAGTTCCCTTAACTCTTCCCATGTTAAGGCCATGGCATCTTCAACTCCTCGTTTACCCTTTTCTGTGTTCCACCAGGTAAGGGCTACCCCAAACAGTCTTCCAGTTGCATAACGTACCTTGCGATCCTCGGGACAATCGCAATTGAGGAAAGTGTTTTCCATTTCTTCAAACCAGTGAAGGAGGGTGGTAACACCTTCGGTCCCTTCATATTTTGGGGGATCGCAAGACTTGAAGTGTTTGTAGGAGCACTTTTTTGAAGGAGGGTTGGCGACGCTCTGGTCTTCTTGATTGGGAGGATTGATGGGATTTGCGGTGAGAGCTTGTTGAACTTGAATCAAGATGTCAGGAAGCACTGCGGCCATTTGTTTAGCAATTTGTGTGGCCAAGCGTTCATTTGATCATCCTGACTTTCTACCTCCACGTAGTTGCCTAGCCGACATCTACAGGAACATACATAGGAAGATTGTGAGTTTAAGAAGTTTCTAGGTGTCATGTGTCGTAAAAAGAATGAAAAATAACATAACTGACAATAATTCAACTACATCCATAGGATGTCTTGGGTTTGCTCATGTTTGGGCCTCCAATGTCCCCCATACCATCGCCTGTGTAGTCACGTGGGCCCCCATGACTATTGGGCTTGGTAGGATTCACATTGGTGTTGGCGGATTAACACTCGCACCACCCGAATGAAAATCGGAAAATATAATTGCGAGATGTATGGTAGGAGGGTGTCCAGGTGTAGACACAATGACAACTCAAAGTGGGGTTAGCTCACACGACGTTTGGTATAGCATGCTTTGGCCTAATAGGTCCTTCGTACTCTCATCGTTAGTCTCCAGGTAGGCAAACTGGTCCTTTATTTTGGATTTATACGAATGCCAAGCCTAGACAGGACGTTCCGACTACCGGTACTCGTACCCTTCCAGTTACTACATGCCCGTCATGAGAACTCACTTTGATGTGATTTGAAAATACAAAAATCATTGCAAAAATCATGGTAATCGTGAGGTGTGTGCTCTCATGGATATGATATGTTATGAGGATATGATTCATGATGAGCATTGTATAATCTCATGTATTTGTGAGCATGCTTGCATAACATTGAGTGTAACAATAAACATAAAGCATATAAACATCATGAATTTTGTATGTAACGCCTAAGCAATTTAAAATTTTAATCAACTATAGTATAGGCTCTAAGGGTCTAATAACCTATCCTATATCCCTATAGTCATGGCTCTGATACCAATCTGTCACACCCCGACCCGCAGCGGAATAAGAGTCGGGGCATAATTGGGTTATCACCAAAGCTCATGATGTTTACTAAAATGTTTCATATTTATTAAATTCAAATTACAACTTAAATATCCAAACAAAATTCATACAATTACAAGAAAATGAAACTACATAATTATTCCAAAACTTAAACTTGTTTATTCTTCTAGGCCTTCCTATGTGTTTCTTGTCTCAGCTGGATCACCTGTATCATGTGTAAAACGGGGGATATTTTGGGTCAACAAAAGTTTGCAAATGAACCTTGATAAAACATTGTTACTAATTTCCTGTTTTATTTAATAAGGAAAATTTGTGCAATAATCATATGTGAGAAAACATATATAGATAAACCAACACAAACCACTTTGAATGAGTATATGATATGAATGATGATGTATGTGAGATCAAGGCTCAATCAAACGGAGCCGATCTACTGAGGCACCTGATGCTCAACCCGTCTCCCATGGGGAACTGATGGGCCTAATGAAATGCGTGCACTGAAAATGATAAAACCAATCTACATATAATCTACACAACAATTGATACACATTTGATACACATTTGATCACGGATATGATGTATGCACAAGTGTTTATATATATATAATAAAAGAATTATGCGACACATGATACACCCCAAAACATGATTAAAACGGGGAATTGATAGAGATTCACTCACAATGGGTGCGTTCTTTGATGACGATGAGTGCGCACGAATTTATGATTCAATCGACGAGGTAAGAACTAACCTAGATAATAACAATACGATTCGATAAATAATTAAATTTAATTTGAGATTAATATTTTTAGTTAGTGCCTTAAATGGGATTTTTAGATTTATTTTTGTGAGTTTAAGGAAATTTTCTAACTTTAATAATCTTATTTTTAAGTATTTTTAAATAATTTTTCATTTAAATAAATAAATAAAAAGAAATAAAAAGTTGACTTTTTGACCGTTGACCGTTGACCGGGTCTTGACCGGTCAGACTGTTTTCTTTTATGCGCTGAGCGAGGTTCGAACTCGGGACCTCTCGTATACGTGCACGTAGCTCTACCAACTGAGCTACATGTCTAACCTGAAATATTCTCTGTTTTAATTATATTTATATACTAATTAACTTTTAACTTATTTGGTTTTTATTAAAAATGATTTATATGGCCGAACCGGTTGCAGAGACCCAGAGTCGATCTGGAGATTAGGGATAAGAAGGACGTTGAGAACGTGGCTGCTGACCACTTATCGAGATTGGAGAGCTCCGTGATCAAGAGGACTCGGGAGGATAGGATTGGGGATGAGTTTCCCCATGAGGTGTTGATGTTCTTGAAAGCCAACAAGGAAGGCTTTCCCTGGTTCGCTGATCTAGCGAACTACTTGTCCATAGGTGACCTTGTTGAGGGCACGACGTACCAGAAAGAAGAAATTCTTTGCGGACGTTAAGCACTACATTTGGGAGGATCCATACTTGTTTAGGATTGGAGCGGACCAGGTGACTAGGAGATGTGTGTTTGGGTCTGAGTGTCGCAGCATTTTGCGACATTGTCATGACGGACCGACTGGTGGTCACTATGGTGCAGCTTACACCGCCAAACACGTGTTTGATGCGGGAATTTGTTGGCCGACCATCTTTAGAGACGCCAACGAGTTTGTGAGGAGTTGTGAGGCCTGTCAGAGGACATGAAATATCTCATCTCGGAATGAGATGCCCCAGAACCCTATTCAGGTTGTGGAAGTGTTTGATATTTTGGGCATTGATTTCATGGGTCCGTTCCCTATGTCGAGAGGGAACCGATACATCCTCATTGCAGTTAACTATGTTTCTAAGTGGGTAGAGGCGGAGGCCTTGCCCACAAACGACGCGAGGGTTGTTGTGAGGTTTTTGCGTAGGTTGTTTGCTAGGTTTGGGACACCGATGTCCTTGATCTCGGATCGGGGGACCCACTTTTGCAATGCAAAGATGGAGAGAGTCTTAAAACGCTATGGGGTCACCCATACTAGTGGGCAGGTGGAGAATTCCAATAGGGGAATTCAGAGAATCTTGGAGAAAACTGTCGGAAATAGTCGCATTGACTGGTCCGACTAGTTAGATGACGCGCTTTGGGCGTTTAGGACAGCTTATAGGACACCTATTGGGACTACTCCCTTTAGGATGGTTTATGGAAAAGCATGTCATCTGCTGGTTGAGCTTGAGCACAGGGCCTATTGGGCGTTGAGGGTAGTCAGTCTTGACTTGCCAGCTACTGGAAAGAAACAGTTTCTACAGATTCATGAGTTAGAGGAGCTACGCGATGAGGCGTACGAGAGGTCATGGGCGTATAAGGAGCGCACCAAGAAGTTGCACGATAAACACTTGAAGCTGGTGAAAGAGTTCAAGGGTGGGGAGAAGGTGCTGCTATATAATTCCCGGTTGAAGTTGTTCCCGGGAATGTTGAGATCGCGTTGGCATGGGTCGTATGTAGTTACGTAGGTATTCCCATACGGGACGATTGAGGTGGAGAATGAGGACGGTCAGAGATTTAAGGTGAATGGACATCGTTTGAAACACTTTATCGAGGGACCGACCGAGGAGAGAGAGGAGGAGGTGATAGACCTCCCGTTGATGAACACGTGAGAGTTTGCCTTGCACACTCGGGATTTTCCCGAGTTGTATAGTTTGTACCATGAGTCTTTTCGTTTCATCTTATTTTGTGTATTGAGTCTATTGTTGCTTAATTATTATCGAAGGTACTGATCGGTTTGTTGAGATTGCGCAGTTTACAGGTTAAATTAAACGGATTCGGGAAATCGGGCGTTTCGATAAGCGTAAGTTTGTATTGTTGTAAATTGTGTAGTATAATAATAATTTAATTTAATTCTATAATGATAATAATTAATTAATTATAAAAAAATGGAAATTAACTGCCTTACGGACTGTATGGCCTCACAGCTTACGGTCCGCAAGGGGCCTCAGGGATTGAAAAAATATAACAGTTACGGACCGCAAGGTTTTAATCCTTACGGTGAGTAAGGATGTGACAAAGGCGAAAATAAAAACCCCCAATTGGGGGTTATCTTCTTCATTCATCACAAACACCCCCGACCTCCATCACCACCACCCCAACTCCACCGCTCCACCTTGCTCGCCGCCCCCTACATACCACCCATCTCTCCGCCATCTTTCACCACCAATCACCACCACTTCCACCCGACCACCGCACCCTCACCTCAGCCACCCAACCACGTCACCAGCCGCCAAACCCACCATTCCACCTCCGCTGTCACCACCGTTACCTCCACCGCTCACCACCACAGCCCCACCGCCATTATCGCCATCATTTCTCCGACCACCCACCGATTCACCTCCACTTCCACCGTCACACCACCGCCGCGATTCACCGACCACCACTTCCACTATTTGTGACCAGAATCGACAAGACACCACCAGGCGCATAGCCGTGATATTTGTGTCGCTTATCGACCTCAGGTTTGTGTCCGGTTCAATCTTACTACTACTTCTTGGATATGGGCAGTGGTTTGGTTCTACCGAGTCGGAATGAGTCGTATCATAATAAGTGTTGCGGAATGGGTTTGGCGTGTCAATAGTGTACTATTTTATGTACTCGGGGGTAGTAGGTCGTTGAATGATTAAGTATTGTATATATGTGCATTACTTGTTTGTTGTGTAGTGTGCATTTCTAAGTTTTGCCTTCCTTTGTGTTAGAATTAGATGTTGAGAGCCTTGCGGACATGCTGAATCGACTTGTTATAAACTATGAATGCGCGAGTGTTCTTTTTGGTTTCATTGTCGTTGCGTAGCATGTTGAGGGGATCTTATGTTGTTGCGTGTCTAGGGTGTCGAGTCGCAGTTGAATTGTATATTATTTTGTTTTTTATTTTTTATTTGTTTTGTTCTGTAATACTGGTAATTGAATGTTATAAATGAATGTCTTATGTGTTTATGTGTTGTGTCTATAGTACCTTTTAGGGAAATTTATTTTTTGTGGTTGTTGTAAATACCCTCGGTCGTCGATTGAAATAATAACTTGAATGTCGCTTTGTTTGATAATTTGTTGTAGTTGTTTGGTTAGTAGCGTGTCTAATTTGAGTTTTTGTCTCTTCACTGTATAAATTCTTCGAGCAAAATACGATTTCGCTTGTAATGGAAACATTTAGTCGAATTTTGGTATCTTTTGTTTTATTTTTGTTTTGCCTCACCGATAATCTCCACGAGCGAAGTCCGTTCTAAGTAACCAAAAGGCAGCCGATTTTATTTTTTGTTAATTATTTTTTACCAACGAAATAAAGAAACTCATAATAAAAAAATAAAATAAAAAAAATAAATAAAAATAAATAAAAAATAAATAAAAAAATATAAAAAATAAAATTATAAATGCATCGAAAAACGTGTTTAGGGGTGGCACCTTGTATTTGTATGTGTGTTTTTCTCATTATTGTATACGAGTGCAGGTATGGCATCGTCATCGTCACAGCCGTCCCACAAGCGGAGACGACCATCATCACAGCGCACGCCACCTCCGCAGCCACCTCCGGAGCGACCCGCTCGTGTGATACATTACTCAGAGGACGCGCATCTACCAGATCAGCTAGCACCAGTACCAGCCGACCTTCCACAGGTGGAGGAACATACGACACTACAGTTTCGACCAGACACAGATGAGTATGCAACTCTTCAGCGGTATCTCGGTTTGCGTTTTCAAAGAGCTAGGGTTATTGACTAGGATTTGATGGAGCGTATGGCCGCACGAGCTAGGTTAGAGGGTTTGATCACACCTCGCCGGAGGAGGTTACTGGACGAGAGACGAGCGTTTCATCATGAGCTAGTGCTGGAATTCCATTCTACCTTCTACCTTCATCACATTCGTCTCACCGATGCAGCTGCAGTCAGTTTTGCCCTTGAACGACAGACACATACCTTGTCTTTAGCTTAGTTCTGTCACACCCCGACCCGCAGCGGAATAAGAGTCGGGGTATAATTGGGTTATCATCAAAGCTCATGATGTTTACTAAAATGTTTCATATTTATTAAATTCAAATTACAACTTAAATATCCAAACAAAATTCATACAATTACAAGAAAATGAAACTACATAATTATTCCAAAACTTAAACTTGTTTATTCTTCTAGGCCTTCCTATGTGTTTCTTGTCTCAGCTGGATCACCTGTATCATGTGTAAAACGGGGGATATTTTGGGTCAACAAAAGTTGGCGAGTGAACCTTGATAAAACATTGTTACTAATTTCCTATTTTATTTAATAAGGAAAATTTGTGCAATAATCACATGTGAGAAAACATATATAGATAAACCAACACAAACCACTTTGAATGAGTATATGATATGAATGATGATGTATGTGAGATCAAGGCTCAATCAAACGGAGCCGATCTAATGAGGCACCTGATGCTCAACCCGTCTCCCATGGGGAACTGATGGGCCTAATGAAATGCGTGCACTGAAAATGATAAAACCAATCTACATATAATCTACACAACAATTGATACACATTTGATACACATTTGATCACGGATATGATGTATGCACAAGTGTTTTATATATATAATAAAAGAATTATGCGACACATGATACACCCCAAAACATGATTAAAACGGGGAATTGATAGAGATTCACTCACAATGGGTGCGTTCTTTGATGACGATGAGTGCGCACGAATTTATGATTCAATCGACGAGGGAAGAACTAACATAGATAATAACAATACGATTCGATAAATAATTAAATTTTATTTGAGATTAATATTTTTAGTTAGTGCCTTAAATGGGATTTTTAGATTTATTTTTGTGAGTTTAAGGAAATTTTCTAACTTTAATAATCTTATTTTTAAGTATTTTTAAATAATTTTTCATTTAAATAAATAAATAAAAAGAAATAAAAAGTTGACTTTTTGACCGTTGACCGTTGACCGGGTCTTGACCGGTCAGACTGTTTTCTTTTATGCGCTGAGTGAGGTTCGAACTCGGGACCTCTCGTATACGTGCACGTAGCTCTACCAACTGAGCTACATGTCTAACCTGAAATATTCTCTGTTTTAATTATATTTATATACTAATTAACTTTTAACTTATTTGGTTTTTATTAAAAATGATTTATATGGCCGAACCGGTTGCAGAGACCCAGAGTCGAACTCGGGTCCTTCGGTTCGAGTGCGCACAGCCCAAGCCCAACCAGTTGGGCTGTGTGTCTAATCTGTTTAACTAATGGATTATATTACTCTTATAAACATTCTGTGACTTGATTAAGTTCTAAAAATGTTGGTTTTATTTCTGAAAGTCGGTAACGTGTGCGATTCGAACACGGGACGTGTGTATTGTTTGTGCACACAGTCCACCGCTGGATTGTGTGTCTAACCCGTTTGAATATCTGATTTTAATTATATAAATACACGTTTGCATCTTCGTCTTCTTTGCTTAAAAATTACAGAACAGTGAAATCCGACTGTTCTGGTTAATCGATCATAACTTATACTTGTTTGAAATGGAAAGAAGATTAAGTGATAGGGTATACCAAGACGGAACGTTTTCTTCAGATTTCCGGCAGTGTTCGTCGGCTCTGATTTTTGCAATTTCTGGCTGTATGAACTGTTTTAACAGTTTTGATTATTGGTTTGAACGATTAAAGTATAAATTAAGAGATAGCAGAGAAGTTTAGACAGTTATACCGACTGATGAATGAATACGGTTTTCTGACTAGCGATTCCGGCAGGATTCCGGCGAAAATGAAAATCTCCGGCGACGTGCTCTGGAAGAATCAAAGCTTCGAAAAAGTGTGCGGTTCTGAGCGAAAGTGTCACACCCCGACCCGCAGCGGAAAAGGTGATCGGCGCATGATTGGGTTTTCATCAAAGCTCATGACATTTATTATAATGTTTCATATTTATTATTACAATTTAAAGGAGATCATACAATCAAATCATACAAATACAACATGTTCTATACATCTTTCTAAACTTCATTATTTTTCTTCTAAGGCACTTTCCTATGTGTTCCTTGCTTCATCCTGTCCACCTGTATCATGTGTAAAATGGTTTTTGGATCAACAAAAGTTGGCGAGTGAACCTTGTTAGAAAACATTTATTATTTATTTCTTGTTGTATTTAATATGGAAAAATTGTTCAATAATCATATATGAACAAACGTAAATAAAACATACAATAACAAACAAATAGAATACAATAACAAACCAATAGCATAAAATAACACACCACCTTGCATGAATATGTAATATGAATGACAATGTAAATGTTGGCAACGTCTCGTTCACGCTCATAGGTAATGGGGAACGGCTCACGCTCATAGGTAATGGGGAGCAGACGGCCTATGATGAAATGTATGTGCGATCAAGGCTCAATCAAACGGAGCCGATCGTATGTTGGCAACGCCTCGTTCACGCTCATAGGTAATGGGGAACAGCTCAACGCTCATAGGTAATGGGGAGCGGCGGCCTATGATAATGTATGTACTGAAAATGATAAATTTAATCTAAACAATAATCACACAAACAGATGATACATGTTGAATATACATTTAATCATGAATATGATGGGTGCACAATAGTTTAAAGGTAATAAATAAAGACACATGATACACCCAAAAAACGTGATTAAAACGCGGAATTTGTAGAGATTCACTCACCTTGGGTGCGTTCGGTGAATGATGTTGAATGCGCACGAGTTTAGAGGATTGATCGATGAGGAATAACTAACCTAATTAATAACGAAAAGGTACGGTAAATAAGTGAATTTTATTAACAATTTAGATAGGATTTTTGGATATATTTTTGTGAGTTTAAGGCTTTTTTCTAACTTTAAAAACGTTATTTTTTAAGTATTTTTAATTGATTTTTAAATTAAATAAATAAATAAAAATAATAAAAAAACGTTGACTGTTGACCGTTGACCACGACTGTTGACCGTTGACCGGTTCGATTGTGAATATTATTGCACTGAGTGAGACTCGAACCCGTGACCTCCCGTACGCGTGCACGCAGCTCTACCAACTGAGCTACGTGTCTAACCCGAAATATTTCTGTTTTTAATTATATTTATATACTATTTAATTTACTCCGAAAATCATTTATTTTTAAAAAGGATTTTAATTGCTTTGAACCGGTGCCGTCAACCAGTCTCGAACCCGGGACGTATGAGTTAGTGTTGCACACAGTCCATCGCTGGACTGTGTGTCTAACCTGGTTAATAATCCGGTTTTTATTATACTTAACATGATTCTGTGAGTTATCCTGGTTCGGTTAAAATGAGCATTTTTATTTAAGAGAGTAAGGTTGTGATAGGAATCGAACTCGCGACGTGTATGTATTTGTTTGCACACAGTCCACCACTGGATTGTGTGTCTAACCCGTTCATAATACTGATTTTAATTAATCTTATAACATAAACAAACTTCGTCTTCTTCGCTCAAGAACACAGATAATGATAATTCAACTGTTTCATGTCCAATTCGATTAACAAGCATTATAAGCAATTGAAAGGTAATGAACGGAGAGGGTTTGGGGAAAGGATGTACCGATCAGTGTCTTTCACAGAACTCCGGCAAGGATTCGTTGGCTCTGTTTTGTGAACTTCGGCTGTAAGGATCAATTAACAGTTTGGATGGATTAGATGTGAAATTGAACTACTGAGCAACGATTATCAGTAGGTTTAAATGATCATACCGGTTAACAGCGAGATTCTGGAAATTCCAAAAGTTTTCCGGCGAAAACAGAAAATCCGGCAACGTCGTCTGGGGTTGATTCTGGGTGATGGAGTGATGTTAGAATTGGTCTCACAATGGAATGAAATAGAAAAAAGTCGAGGTATTTACCGTGTTGATGAAAGTCTCGGTTTTCCGACGACTTGTAGAAAATTCTGGCGAGATAAATTGATTCGAGAATCGGTGCGATTTTGAGCGAAAAGTTTACCAGAGGCTAGGGTGTGCATTTATAGAGAAGAATATCGATGAATTGGGTCTGATTACCGTCTTGATTCGTTGGTCAATAAATCTCCGGCGGTTATGACTGATGTCGCGGTCTGGACATCGGTTATAACCGATGTAAGAGTTATTATACACGTTAAGTCACAAGAAACCGACAGTAAATGGCGAAATCATCGGGATTTCCGACGACTGCGAATTGGACGCGTCGGTTGATTGATTTGAAATCGAGGTTTGATATTTGAATTAATTGTTTTGATATATTACTAAAGAACACAAGTGGCGGAGTGGTTTGGTGAGTGAGGGTTAAGACTTGTGGTTCCCGACTGACCCGAGTTCGAATCCCGGCAGCCTTGTTTTATTTTTAATTCTCTTATTTTCACTTTTTAACAATTTTTGCTTTTAAATCCTAATTTGTTTATTAATTATGTATTGTTTAAAATTAAAATTAATCATAAATAAACAACAAAAATTTAAAACTGATTGTTTGATTAATAAACGAATCGGGTTTTGTTAATCCGGATTTTGATGGATGTTACAGTATCCCCTACTTTTATAAATTTCGTCCCGAAATTTAAGTAGTGGCATGTTTGACCAAACGGATGGTGTTTAATTTGACAGTTACATACTTAGAAGAGAGTAAGAGTTTAAATTTTGTTTGAGGCGGTAACGTTCCTTGTAAGGGTTGAGTACCCTGCTACAGGAATCGTTTTTTGATGCCTATGATAATGAATATTGATAAACAGAGTTGATTGACTAAATATGATTTCATGCGCAAGAGTTTTGATATGTTTGGAAAGATAAGGTTATATCCTAAAACAAAACTTCTAATACTAAAACCTACATGGAACTTCTCATAACCGCCTGACAATGCCTCTGATCCTTTGGCAAGAATACTTATATATAGGAAGTACCAGCGGCGTATCCACCATATTCTTGTCAAATTTTCATTGGTTTTATCAGTAAGTTATGATTGGTTCTATGATGTGACTCTAGAACATAAATAAACACAACAACCAATGTCTGAGTCCTAATTCTGATAGTATACATGTTTGAATGGTGACACAATCCAATTTCTTTAAATGATGAGATGATATGAATGCTAAATCAGTGAGTGTAAAACAAATTTCAACCAAGACATTACTAAATCCTACATGGAACTTCTCATAACCGCCTGACAATGCCTCTGATCCTTTGACAAAAATACTTATATATAGGAAGTACCAGCGGCGTATCCACCATATTCTTGTCAAATTTTCATTGGCTTTATCCGTAAGTTATGATTAGTTCTATGTGACTCTAGAACATAAACAAACACAATCAACCAAAGCTTGAGTCTTAATTCTGATAGTATACATGTTTGAATGATGACGGTACCTCTCTCGTTTGTTATGATGGAGAGGTTAGTCTATGTAGAAGTGAGACACAGCCCAACTTCTTTGCATGATGAGATTGAAATACGTTGAGATGTATGATGATATGAATGTTAAATCAACGAGTATAAAACAAAACTGAAATAGTAATTCGCATTAAGATCCTTGGATAAATTTCCAATTTATAATTGAGATACGTGAAAATTGAGATAACATAAAGAAAAACATAAAAACGAAGCGTTTGGAGTTGAATCTTGATTTTTGGTGAAGGAGACTAGTTAGGTGGTTCGTTTGGGCCGTCATTATCTTCAATAGGATTGGAGTTGATGTTGAAAACTCTTCCTCTTGCTGGTGGCCTAATGGTTGGGTTTTCTTGATTTGATTGGTTAACTGGGTTTGCTTGAGCTTGGGCGTTTATGATGTTAACCAATCGAGGACACGTGTTTCTAAAGTGAGTAGGGTCGCCACAATTAAAAAAAGCTCGAACATAAGGAAACACCGGGTATTGGGGTTGTTGATATGTTTGGATCATGTTTTGAGTAGGGGGTGAGGTTTGGTTTTGAGAGGTGCGGCAAACCTTGCTCAAATGACCATAGCGTCGAATATAATGCTCGTTTAAGCGGTAAACCGGGGTGAACAAGTTAGGGACCATTTGGTTCAACTCTAAGAACCTCTTGTTGTAGGAAGTATGATCACCCTCCTTTTGCTTCAAAGAATGAAATTCGTCCTCTAACTTTTTAATCTCACTTCTAGGACAGAATCGCCTCGTCATGATTTCCCTTAACTCCTCCCACGTTAAGGCCATAGCATCTTCGATTCCCCTCTTACCCTTTTCAGTATTCCACCAGGTAAGAGCTATCCCAAATAGTCTCCCGGTTGCGTATCGTACCTTGCGATCCTCGGGACAATCGCAGTTGAGGAAGGTGTTTTCTATTTCCTCAAACCAGTGGAGGAGAGCAGTGACACCTTCGGTCCCTTCAAATTTAGGAGGATCGCAAGACTTGAAATGTTTATATGAGCACTTGCTGGTAGGAGGGTTGCTGATGTTCTGGTCATCTTGCTGGGGAGGATTAGTGGGATTTGTGGCGAGAGCTTGTTGTACTTGAACCACAATGTCAGGAAGCACCGCAGCCATTTGTTTCGCGATTTGTGTGGCCAAGCGTTCGTGAGACCTTCCTGATCTTTTACCCCTCGTTGTTGTCTAGCCGACATCTACAGGAACATACATAAGAAAATTGTGAGTTTATGGAGTCTTTTTAGGTGTCATGTGTCTTAAAGAAAATGAAAATAACATAAATATCAATAATGCAACTACATGCATAGGATGTCTTGGGTTTGCTCATGTTGGGCCTCAAATGTCCCCCATACCTTCACCTGTATAGTCATGTGGGCCCCCATGACTATTGGCTTGGTAGGATTCACATTAGTATTGGCGATTTAACACTCGCATGACCCGAATGAAAACCACAAAATATGTTTCCGAGATGTATGGTCGGAATGTGTCCAGGTCTAGACACAATGACAACTCAAAGTGGGGTTAGCTCACACGACGTTTGGTCTAGCATGCTTTGGCCTAATAGGTACTTCGTACTCTCATCGTTAGTCCCCAGGTAGGCAAACTGGTCCTTTATTTTGGATTTTTACGAATGCCAAGCCTAGACAGGACGTTCCGACTACCGGTACTTGTACCCTTCCAGTTACTACATGCCCGTCATGAGAACTCACTTTGATGAGATTTGAAAATACAAAAATCATTGTAAAAAACAATCATGAAAATGATGTGATGTGTGCTTTCATGGATATGATATGTTATGAGAATATGATTCATGATAGGCATTATATGATAATATATACTTATGAACATGCTTGCATAACATTGAATGTAACATTTAACATAAAACATATAAAAATCATGAAATTTGGCATGTAACACACAAAAATGTTAAAAATTTCTAATCAACTATAGTATAGGCTCTAAGGGTCTAATAACCTATCCTATATCCCTATAGTCATGGCTCTGATACCAATCTATCACACCCAACCCGCAGCGGAATAAGAGTCGGGGCATAATTGGGTTATCACCAAAGCTCATGATATTTACTAATATGTTTCATATTTATTAAAGTCAAAATTACATTCTCAATAATCCAAACATGTCCATACAAATACAAAGAAAATAACCAACTAAACAATCCAAGCTCTAAACCAGTTTATTCTTCTAAGCCAATCCTATGTGTTTCTTGCTACCGCTGGTTCACCTGTATCATGTTTAAAAATGGGGGTTTTTGGGTCAACATAAGTTGGCGAGTGAACCTTGTTAGTTAAACATTTATTATTGATTTCTTGTTATTTTTATCATGGAAAAATTGTGCAATAGTCATATGCGAGCAAATGTAAATAATTCAACAATAACAATAACATTCCACAAACAATAACATACTATAACATACAATAACATATGAACTTGCATGAATATATAACATGAATGAAACTGTATATGTTGGCAACGTC
Organism: Scalesia atractyloides; assembly: GCA_947069175.1. NCBI lineage: Eukaryota > Viridiplantae > Streptophyta > Magnoliopsida > Asterales > Asteraceae > Scalesia > Scalesia atractyloides. Next base: position 76,487,678 of record CAMTDV010001633.1, on the reverse strand, counting down.
ACGTTCACGCTCATAATGTAATGGGGAACGGACGGCCTATGATGAATGTCTGTGCGATCAAGGCTCAATCAAACGGAGCCGGTCGTATGTTGGCACGCCAGGTTCACGCTCATAATGTAATGGGGAACTGCTCAATGCTCATAATGTAATGGGGAGCGGCGGCCTATGAAATTGCATGTACTAAAAATAATAAATTAAATCTAAACAATAACCACACAACAGTTGATACAAGTTGAATATACATTTGTTCATGATATGATGTATGCACAATGATTTAAATATAATAAATGGTAAGACACATGATACACCCCAAAAACGTGATTAAAACGGGGAATTTGTAGAGATTCACTCACATTGGGTGCGTTTGGTTGGAGATGATGAGATGCGCACCAGTTTGAAGGATTGAATCAATGAGGATTAACTAACCTAAATAATAACGGAAGGTATAGTTAATGAGTGGATTTTATTAATAATTTTAATAGGATTTTTAGATATATTTTTGTGAGTTTAAGGCTATTTCCCATCTTTAAAAACATTATTTTTAAGTATTTTTAATTGATTTTTGAATTAAATTAAATAAATAAAAATATAAAAAAATGTTGACTTTTGCGTTGACCGTTGGCCATTGACTGTTTGACTGTATGACCGGTTCTATTGTGTGAATGTATGCGCCGGGCAGGACTCGAACCCGAGACCTCCCGTACGCGTGCACGCAGCTCTACCAACTGAGCTACGTGTCTAACCCGAAATAATTCTGTTTTTAATTATATTTATATACTAATTCGGTTTATTCAAAATTCTTTTATTTTCAAAAAGTCTTTTAAATCATCGAACCGGAGCGTGCAACAGGTCTCGAACCAGGGACCTGTGGGTTAGTGTTGCACACAGTCCACCGGTGGACTGTGTGTCTAACCTGGTTAATATACCGATTTTTATTATACTTAACATCTAATGTAAGTTAATCCGGTTCAGTTAGAAAAATAAAATATCTTTATACAGAGAGGGTGTGTGTATCAAGGATCGAACTCGGGACGTATGCGTATTGTTTGCACACAGTCCACCGCTGGACTGTGTGTCTAACGCGTTTATAATACCGATTTTAATTAATCTTATAATCTTAACATACTTCATCTTCTTCGCTAAATTTATAGACAATGATTTACTCAACTGTTTCTTGCTTTAAAACGATTAACAAATGTACAAAAAACTAAAATGAAATGGCAGAGACGATTTTGGAAGTAAACATACCGGAGAACGATTTATCTCAGAATTCCGGCAAGTCGTCGGCTCTGTTTTTTATGAACTTCGACTGAGCGAACAAATTAACAGTTTTATTAGCTAAGTGTGGAATTGAAGTACCAGGAGGTTTAGAAGGCTAAACCGTGTCACAGCGAGAATTGAGAATTTTCAGCAGTTTTCCGGCGAGAGTGAATTATCCGATATCGACGTCTGAAATTGGTTCCGATTGAAGGATTTGAGTTAGCTACAGCTTAACAACTGATAGACGATGAAAGAATTTAGTGACTCACTGATTTGATAGAAAACACGGTTTTCCGACGAAAGTCCGGCGAGTTCAAATAGCTGCTCCGACGAACTGAAAGTTGTGCGAAAATGAAATTGAAGGTTTGCAGAATGTGTTTGAGTCGCGAGAGGGGTCTATGATTGGAGTAATTCAGGAATTGAAAGTTTTCGGTTACTAAAACCGATCCACTCTTGAATTCAAGTCCATTCAAAGCTAAATTGATTGGAGGTGTCGGTGTAGCGGTTTTAATCGGTAAACCGCGAACAATCAAACGTTTTTGGACGTTTGGTGACCGATTTCGGTTACAGTTGGCGTAACCAGATTGATTTATGATCGACCATAAAATTTAATTGTTTAATAGAATTTACAGAAAACATCAAGTGGCGGAGTGGTTATATGTGTGTGTGATAAGTCTTTGAGCTGAAACCCGGCTGACCCGGGTTCGAGTCCCGGCAGCCTATTTTTCTTTTTATTTATTTTATTTTTACTTTTTATCAATTATAACTTTTATATTCTAGTTTTTTTATTAATTATGCATCATTAAAAATTAAAATTGACATAAATACGCAACGAAACATTTATAACTTGATATTCGATTACAAACGAAGCGGGTTTGGACAACCCGTTTTTTGACAAATGTTACAGCTTTGGCCTAATAGGTCCTTCGTACTCTCATCGTTAGTCCCCAGGTAGGCAAAATGGTCCGTTATATTGGATTTATACGAATGCCAACCTAGACAGGACGTTCCGACTACCGGTACTTGTTGTCACACCCCGACCCGCAGCGGAAAAGGTGATCGGGGCATGATTGGGTTATCATCAAAGCTCATGACATTTATTAAACGTTTCATATTCATTAATACAAATTAAATGGAAATTTACAATAAATGTTACAACATGATCTAACTAACAATCTAAACTTCTTTGTTCTCTTCTAAGGCATATCCTATGTTTTCCTTGCTTCAACCTGTTCACCTGTATCATGTGTAAAAGGGTTTTTGGATCAACATAATGTTGGCGAGTGAATCCTATGGAAAACATTTGAACAAATTTATTTAAATTGATTACGAAATATGTGCACAACCAAACATGAGTAAAATTAGATGTAACTTAATCAACAATCATAAGATATTAAATGAAACACTCATGAACAGTAATGGAACAATTAGAGGCACGCGATGCTCAACTCGTCTCTCACGAGGAACTGAGGGGCCTGATGAATGAATTGCATAAACATGATAATATGAATGACACAACTACAAACAATATAAACTCAATGATACACACATGAACAATAATGAATTTGATTTGAAGCACGCGATGTTCTACTCGTCTCCCACGAGGAACTGATGGGCTTAATGTATGAGTTTCATATAATTTGACAAAAGGAAATAAGTAAATCCCAACAATAAAACAATCTAAGTTTAAGTCATGATGTGGTATGGCACAAGTTTAAATAAATAAATTAATTATTTTCATAACACATGACACACCCCAAAACGTGTAATTTAAAAGGGGGAGTTGTAAGATTCACTCACAGTGGGTGCGTTCGGTTGATGACGTTGAATGCACGCGAAGTGGTTTTAACCACGAGTGAGTTTAACCTAGATAAATCGCATTATGGTTTGGTAAGTAAACGGATTTTATTAATCTATTTTAGTAGGATTGTTGGGTGTATTTTTGTGAGTTTGAGGCTATTTTCTAACCTTAAAAATGTTATTTTTAAGTATTTTTAATTGATTTTTAATTAAAAATAATTAAATAAAAAAAAATAATAAAAAAATTGATTTTTTTCTGACCGTTGACCGTTTGACTGACCGTTGACCTGACCGTTGACCGGTTCAATTCGGAATACAAGTGCGCTGAGTGAGGCTCGAACCCCAGACCTCCCGTACGCGTGCACGCAACTCTACCAACTGAGCTACGTGTCTAACCTGTTATATATCTGATTTTAATTATATATATATATTAATTAGTTTAAACCGAAAATCATTTTATTTTAAAAACAGTTTAAATCAATTCGGCGGTGCGCTCCACAGGTCTCGAACCCGGGACCTGTGGTTTAATCTAACACACAGTCCACCGCTGGACTGTGTGTTTAACATGTTATATAATTCGATTTTTATTATACTTAAATACAAATTAGATATTTCCTTTTCTGCCTTATTTAAAAAGAAGAGATAATTGTTCGAGTCGGTGCAGTAGACCGGACTCGAACTCGTGACCTGTGATATAAACAAACACACAGTCCACCGCTGGACTGTGTGTCTATCTTGGTTATTATTCCGGTTATCAATATACTTAACATATACCAGTGACGACTCCGGTTCAGTTTACAAAAAAATGATTTTTATTAAGGCAGCGTGTGTGAGACGGGATTCGAACTCGAGACCTTTGCGTTTTATGTGCACACAGTCCACCGCTGGACTGTGTGTCTAACCGAGTAATATCCTGATTTTAATTATACTTATACGTTATAACGGTCATCGTCTTCCTCGTCAAGTTAGAACCAGAAATCGGAAATCGACTGGTTCAAAGTCTTACTCGGTTTCTTAGCGTCTTACAGTTCATTAAGGTGAAATATGAGTGAAAAGAAAAAGAATTTAGGCGAAGAGGTATACCGACTGGACTCTCTGTTTTCCGGAAGAAACTCCGGCGACAGCAATCACTTCCGGCGACGTGTTCCTTGTAGCAGCGAGGCTCCAGGAAGCTTACAAAGGGTGTGGGTATCTCCGGTATAAGTTCAGAGGCTCAGTGAGGTTCAGAAATGAGGAAACCGGTTTTCCGGCGATGAGCAGAGAAATTCCGGCGAGTGGAATTACGCCGAGAAAAGGTGTGGTTTTGAGCGAAAAGGTTTGCAGTGGGTTGTGGGTGAATTTATAGTGCAAATCGTCAAAGCACTTGGTCTGATTTCCGACTGTATTCATCGATTTAAATTTTCCGGCGGTTATGGTTTGGTCGCGGACTTCAAACATCGGTTATAACCGATGTCTTAATACTAGTTTACGTTATAACTGAAAGTGGTGTTAAAAGTTCGCGAGATTACCACGATTCCGACGACTGAACTATTTGGGCGCCGGTTTTGAATTCGTAACGTCCCTTTATGAATTAAATGATTCTATTATTTATCAAACAGAACAAGTGGCACAGTGGTTCGGGTGTTAAGTGTTAAGTCTGTTTCCGGATCGGTACAGACCCGGGTTCGAAACCCGGCAGGAACAACTTATTTTTATTTTACGTTTTTTAACAGTTTTTCAAAAACTAATTATATATTCCCGAATAATAATTGATTATGTATCGTTTAAAATTATTTTGGGCATTTAATTCGCAACGAAAATTTTGACTGACTGTCCGGTTGATAAACGGAGCGGGTTTGGTAAATCCGTTTTTGACGGATGTTACAGTATCCCCTGCTTTTTAGAAATTTCGTCCCAAAATTTAAATAATGATATATTTTGACTAAAAGGATGATGATGTTTTGTTTGACAGTTGTATGCTCAGAAAAAAATGAGGGTTTAAGTTTTTTTTGTTCGAGGCGGTAACGTTCCTTGTAAGGGTTAAGTACCCTATTCAGGAATCGCTTTTTGTTGCCTACTGTATAAGTATTGATAAGCAGAAATGATTTGCTAAAAATGATATCATGCATAAGAGTTTAGATACGTTTGGGAAAGTATGGTTATATCCTAAGGCAAAACTTCTAACACTACAACCTATATGGAACACAACAACTGGTATTTGAACATAAGTAAACACAACAGCTAATATTCGAACATGAATAAACACATCAGCAAATATTTGAACATGGATAAACACATCAGCAAATATTTGAACATGAATAAACACAACAGCAAATATTTGAATCTACATTCTGATAGCATATATGTTTGAATGATGGAAGTTCCTCTCTCGTTTGTTATGACGGAGAGGTTAGTTTATGTAGGAATGGATCACAATCCAATCTCTTTAAATAACATGATGATATAAATGTAACACAAATTCCAACCAAGGCAATACTAAATCCTACATGGAACTTCTCATAACCGCCTGATAATGCCTCTGATCATTTGGCAAGAATACTTATATATAGGAAGTACCAGCGGCGTATCCACCATATTCTTGCCAAATTTTCATTAGTTTTATCCACAAGTTATGATTGGTTACCAAGAAACTAATAAATCCTACATAGAACTTCTCATAATCGTCCGATAATACCTCTGATCATTTGACAAGAATACTTATATATAGGAAGTACCAGCGGCGTATCCACCATATTCTTGTCAAATTTTCATTGGTTTTATCAGTGAATTATGATTAGTCCTATAACTCTACAACCAATACAACAAACATAAAATACTGAAATGAAATATATCTGTGCGATCAAGGCTCAATCGAACGGAGCCGATCGTATTGCATGTACTGAAAATAAAATGGATGTGCGCTCAAGGCTCAATCAAACGGAGCCGAACGTATTGAATGTACTGAAATTGAAATTGTGTGCTCAAGGCTCAATCAAACGGAGCCGAGCGTATTGCATGTACTGAAAATGAATAACTTAACCACACAAACAGCCTATGCATGGAACCTCTCATAACCGTCTGATAATGCCTCCGACCATTTGACAAGAATACTTATATATAGGAAGTACCATCGGCGTATCCACCATATTCTTGTCAAATTTTCATTGACTTTATCCGCAAGTTATGGTTAGTTCGATGCGACTCTACTACAAACACCACAACCACAAGATACTGATAATGAAATTGTCTGTGCGCTCAAGGCTCAATCAAACGGAGCCGAACGTATTGCATGAACTGGAAATGTAAATTGAAATATGCGCTCAAGGCTCAATCGAACGGAGCCGAACGTATTGCATGTATTGAAATGTAAAATGAAATAACCCATCAAGGCTCAAACAAACGGAGCCGATCGTGCGGGCACGCCAAGATCAACCACATAATAAAATGGGGATCCAACTCAACCTCGATGGATGGGGAGCCACGGCCTCGGCAAAAGCATATACTGAAAACAATATATAATATATAATATCCAATAATTTCTCTAACAGTCTACACATGGAAAACATAAAACTAAACGATAGGAGTTGAATCTGGATCTTCGGCGAAGAGGACTAGTTGAGTATCTTCGTTTGGGCCGTTATTATCTTCGACAGGATTGGCGTTGATATTGAAGACTCTTCCTCCTGCTGGTGGCATAGTGGTTGGGTTTTCTTGGTTTACTTGGTTAACTGGGTTTGATTGGGCTTGAGTGTTGATAACGTTAACCAATTGAGGGCATGTGTTTCTAAAGTGGGTAGGGTCGCCACAATTGAAGCAAGCTCGAGCATATGGGAACATGGGGTATTGGGGTTGGTGATAAGTTTGGGCCAAGTTTTGAGTAGGGAAAAAGGTTTGGTTTTGAAAGGTGCGACAAACATTGCTCAAATGACCATAGCGTCCACAAGTTGCACATAGACGACAAGGTAGGGTATGGGGATGGTGATAAAAACAGTTGTTGCATCGAGGGTGAGGTCCAAGATATGGTTTCTTATCTGGGTAAGCTGAGTTGGGTGCCACTTGGGTGATTGGGATAGCTCGGATGGGTATGGCGTGTAAAACTTGTTGATTTCGTTGAGTAGCAGCGAAAAGTCGTCCGACTCTTCTTCTCTTAGGATTGGGTTGAGAAGGGGATTCGGTTTGAGTGGAGTCGGAGGTTTCAGTCGATTCTTTGTCCTTCTTCTTCTCCTCCTTGAAGTCTTTGTTTCGGATTCGGTTCTCGGTGAGCTCTGTTGCTAGCTCCATTGCTGCTTCCAAAGTTGCAGGCTTGGTACTTATCACAGGGTCTTGAATCTTTGACGGAAGACCACGAATGTAGTGCTCGATCAAACGGTAGAGGGGAGTGAACATGTTGGGAACCATTTGATGTAACTCGAGGAATCTTTTGTTGTAGGTGATGTGGTCTCCTTCCATTTGCTTCAATGAGTAAAATTCATCTTCTAACTTCTTGATTTCGCTCCTTGGGCAAAATCGTCTGGTCATGATTTCCTTCAATTCGTTCCAAGTTAAGGACATAGCATCTTCAACACCTCGTTTGGCCTTCTCTGTATTCCACCAAGTAAGTGCTATCCCATATAATCGACCGGCAGCATATCGCACTTTGCGATCGTTAGGGCAATCGCAATTTAGAAATGTGTTCTCCATTTCTTCAAACCAATGGAGGAGAGCGGTGACGCCTTCAGTACCTTTGTATTTCGGAGGGTCGCATGATTTGAAATGCTTGTAGGTGCATTTAGTGGTATTTGGGGAAGAGTTGAAAATGTTTTGGTTTGCTTGATTGACAGGATTAACGGTAAGTGCTTGTTGAACTTGGATTACAATGTTGGGTATAACGGCAGCCATTTGTTGAGCGATTAAGGCAGCCATGCGTTCGTTGGCTTTTCTTGTTCTCGTCTCCCTACGGGCGAGGTTAGAAGACATCTACAAGGAATACATGACAAGAGTATGAGTTGAATGTTTTTGGTTTCATGGGTCGCATTAGGAATGAACATTCATAAAATAATTATAAAAAAAAATACTACATCCATAGGATGTCTTGGGCTTTGCTCGCTGTTAGGCCCTACATGCCGCCATACTTTACCTGTGTAATCATGTGGGCCCCCATGAATACCGGTTTTTCATATGGTTCGCACGGTTTCTGCCACGTTGCGTACACAAAACCCGGAGAAAATCGAGAAATATGTATACAACGTGTGATATTCGGAATGTGTCCAGGTGTAGACACGATGACACCTCAAAGTAGGGTTAGTTCGAACGACGTTTGGTGTGGCATGCTTTGGCCTAATAGGTCCTTCGTACTCTCATCGTTGGTCCCCAGGTAGGCAAACTGGTCCGTTATATTGGATTTATACGAATGCCAGCCTAGACAGGACGTTCCGACTACCGGTACTTGTACCCTTCCAGTTACTACATGCCCGTCGCAGAACTTACTTTGATGAGATTTGAAAATTGCATAAAATCTTTGGATAATGAGAGTATAAAAATAAATTGAATACATGAACATCGATATATGTATAATGAATATGTATATAAGCATGTATGTTTGACTGAAATGTAAACAAATATGAAACAAATAAATATCACAAGTTTGTATGTAACCACCTAATCAATTAAAATTTAGGCAGACTATAGTATAGGCTCTAAGGGTCTAATAACCTATCCTATATCCCTATAGTCATGGCTCTGATACCAATCTGTCACACCCCGACCCGCAGCGGAAAAGGTGATCGGGGCATGATTGGGTTATCATCAAAGCTCATGACATTTATTAAACGTTTCATATTCATTAATACAAATTAAATGGAAATTTACAATAAATGTTACAACATGATCTAACTAACAATCTAAACTTCTTTGTTCTCTTCTAAGGCATATCCTATGTTTTCCTTGCTTCAACCTGTTCACCTGTATCATGTGTAAAAGGGTTTTTGGATCAACATAATGTTGGCGAGTGAATCCTATGGAAAACATTTGAACAAATTTATTTAAATTGATTACGAAATATGTGCACAACCAAACATGAGTAAAATTAGATGTAACTTAATCAACAATCATAAGATATTAAATGAAACACTCATGAACAGTAATGGAACAATTAGAGGCACGCGATGCTCAACTCGTCTCTCACGAGGAACTGAGGGGCCTGATGAATGAATTGCATAAACATGATAATATGAATGACACAACTACAAACAATATAAACTCAATGATACACACATGAACAATAATGAATTTGATTTGAAGCACGCGATGTTCTACTCGTCTCCCACGAGGAACTGATGGGCTTAATGTATGAGTTTCATATAATTTGACAAAAGGAAATAAGTAAATCCCAACAATAAAACAATCTAAGTTTAAGTCATGATGTGGTATGGCACAAGTTTAAATAAATAAATTAATTATTTTCATAACACATGACACACCCCAAAACGTGTAATTTAAAAGGGGGAGTTGTAAGATTCACTCACAGTGGGTGCGTTCGGTTGATGACGTTGAATGCACGCGAAGTGGTTTTAACCACGAGTGAGTTTAACCTAGATAAATCGCATTATGGTTTGGTAAGTAAACGGATTTTATTAATCTATTTTAGTAGGATTGTTGGGTGTATTTTTGTGAGTTTGAGGCTATTTTCTAACCTTAAAAATGTTATTTTTAAGTATTTTTAATTGATTTTTAATTAAAAATAATTAAATAAAAAAAAATAATAAAAAAATTGATTTTTTTCTGACCGTTGACCGTTTGACTGACCGTTGACCTGACCGTTGACCGGTTCAATTCGGAATACAAGTGCGCTGAGTGAGGCTCGAACCCCAGACCTCCCGTACGCGTGCACGCAACTCTACCAACTGAGCTACGTGTCTAACCTGTTATATATCTGATTTTAATTATATATATATATTAATTAGTTTAAACCGAAAATCATTTTATTTTAAAAACAGTTTAAATCAATTCGGCGGTGCGCTCCACAGGTCTCGAACCCGGGACCTGTGGTTTAATCTAACACACAGTCCACCGCTGGACTGTGTGTTTAACATGTTATATAATTCGATTTTTATTATACTTAAATACAAATTAGATATTTCCTTTTCTGCCTTATTTAAAAAGAAGAGATAATTGTTCGAGTCGGTGCAGTAGACCGGACTCGAACTCGTGACCTGTGATATAAACAAACACACAGTCCACCGCTGGACTGTGTGTCTATCTTGGTTATTATTCCGGTTATCAATATACTTAACATATACCAGTGACGACTCCGGTTCAGTTTACAAAAAAATGATTTTTATTAAGGCAGCGTGTGTGAGACGGGATTCGAACTCGAGACCTTTGCGTTTTATGTGCACACAGTCCACCGCTGGACTGTGTGTCTAACCCGAGTAATATCCTGATTTTAATTATACTTATACGTTATAACGGTCATCGTCTTCCTCGTCAAGTTAGAACCAGAAATCGGAAATCGACTGGTTCAAAGTCTTACTCGGTTTCTTAGCGTCTTACAGTTCATTAAGGTGAAATATGAGTGAAAAGAAAAAGAATTTAGGCGAAGAGGTATACCGACTGGACTCTCTGTTTTCCGGCAGAAACTCCGGCGACAGCAATCACTTCCGGCGACGTGTTCCTTGTAGCAGCGAGGCTCCAGGAAGCTTACAAAGGGTGTGGGTATCTCCGGTATAAGTTCAGAGGCTCAGTGAGGTTCAGAAATAAGGAAACCGGTTTTCCGGCGATGAGCAGAGAAATTCCGGCGAGTGGAATTACGCCGAGAAAAGGTGTGGTTTTGAGCGAAAAGGTTTGCAGTGGGTTGTGGGTGAATTTATAGTGCAAATCGTCAAAGCACTTGGTCTGATTTCCGACTGTATTCATCGATTTAAATTTTCCGGCGGTTATGGTTTGGTCGCGGACTTCAAACATCGGTTATAACCGATGTCTTAATACTAGTTTACGTTATAACTGAAAGTGGTGTTAAAAGTTCGCGAGATTACCGGGATTCCGACGACTGAACTATTTGGGCGCCGGTTTTGAATTCGTAACGTCCCTTTATGAATTAAATGATTCTATTATTTATCAAACAGAACAAGTGGCGCAGTGGTTCGGGTGTTAAGTGTTAAGTCTGTTTCCGGATCGGTACAGACCCGGGTTCGAAACCCGGCAGGAACAACTTATTTTTATTTTATGTTTTTTAACAGTTTTTCAAAAACTAATTATATATTCCCGAATAATAATTGATTATGTATCGTTTAAAATTATTTTGGGCATTTAATTCGCAACGAAAATTTTGACTGACTGTCCGGTTGATAAACGGAGCGGTTTTGGTAAATCCGTTTTTGACGGATGTTACACTTGTACCCTTACAGTTACTACATGCCCGTCGCAGAACTCACTTTGATGAGATTTGAAAAATGAAAAATGCGACAAAATCTTGAATAACGGAAGTATGAAGATGAATTGAATATGTGAACATTGAAATATGTATGTAAGTATGTATTTTTGACTGTAAGTATAATTCATTATGTATCACAAAATGTAATATTGGAAGTGTTTGCATGCATTTGTATATGAAATAAATATGAAAGAAATAAACATCATGAGTTTGCATATAACCACATAAACAATTAAAATCTAATCAACTATAGTATAGGCTCTAAGGGTCTAATAACCTATCCTATATCCCTACAGTCAAAAGCTCTGATACCAATCTGTCACACCCCGACCCGCAGCGGAAAAGGTGATCGGGGCATGATTGGGTTTTCATCAAAGCTCATGACATTTATTATAATGTTTCATATTTATTATTACAATTTAAAGGAGATCATACAATCAAATCATACAAATACAACATGTTCTATACAACTTTCTAAACTTCATTATTTTTCTTCTAAGGCACTTTCCTATGTGTTCCTTGCTTCATCCTGTCCACCTGTATCATGTGTGAAATGGTTTTTGGATCAACAAAAGTTGGCGAGTGAACCTTGTTAGAAAACATTTATTATTTATTTCTTGTTGTATTTAATATGGAAAAATTGTGCAATAATCATTTATGAACAAACGTAAATAAAACATACAATAACAAACAAATAGCATACAATAACAAACCAATAGCATACAATAACACACCACCTTGCATGAATATGTAATATGAATGACAATGTAAATGTTGGCAACGTCTCGTTCACGCTCATAGGTAATGGGGAACAGCTCACGCTCATAGGTAATGGGGAGCAGACGGCCTATGATGAAATGTATGTGCGATCAAGGCTCAATCAAATGGAGCCGATCGTATGTTGGCAACGCCTCGTTCACGCTCATAGGTAATGGGGAACAGCTCAACGCTCATAGGTAATGGGGAGCGGCGGCCTATGATAATGTATGTACTGAAAATGATAAATTTAATCTAAACAATAATCACACAAACAGATGTTACATGTTGAATATACATTTAATCATGAATATGATGGGTGCACAATAGTTTAAAGGTAATAAATAATAAGACACATGATACACCCCAAAAACGTGATTAAAACAGGGAATTTGTAGAGATTCACTCACCTTGGGTGCGTTCGGTGAATGATGTTGAATGCGCACGAGTTTAGAGGATTGATCGACGAGGAATAACTAACCTAATTAATAACGAAAAGGTACGGTAAATAAGTGGATTTTATTAACAATTTAAATAGGATTTTCGGATATATTTTTGTGAGTTTAAGGCTATTTTCTAACTTTAAAAACGTTATTTTTTAAGTATTTTTAATTATTTTTAAATTAAATAAATAATTAAAAATAATAAAAAAATGTTGACTTTTGGCCGTTGACCATGACTGTTGACCGTTGACCGTTGACCGGTTCGATTGTGAATATTATTGCATTGAGTGAGACTCGAACCCGTGACCTCCCGTACGCGTGCACACAGCTCTACCAACTGAGCTACGTGTCTAACCTGAAATATTTCTGTTTTTAATTATATTTATATACTATTTAATTTAATCCGAAAATCATTTATTTTTAAAAAGGATTTTAATTGCTTTGAACCGGTGCCGTCAACCAGTCTCGAACCCGGGACGTATGAGTTAGTGTTGCACACAGTCCACCGCTGAACTGTGTGTCTAACCTGGTCAATAATCCGGTTTTTATTATACTTAACATGATTCTGTGAGTTATCCCAGTTCGGTTAAAAAGAGCATTTTTATTTAAGAGAGTAAGGTTGTGATAGGAATCGAACTCGTGACGTGTATGTATTTGTTTGCACACAGTCCACCGCTGGACTGTGTGTCTAACCCGTTCATAATACTGATTTTAATTAATCTTATAACATAAACAAACTTCGTCTTCTTCGCTCAAGAACACAGATAATGATAATTCAACTGTTTCATGTCCAATTCGATTAACAAGCATTATAAGCAATTGAAAGGTAATGAACGGAGAGGGTTTGGGGAAAGGATGTACCGATCAGTGTCTTTCACAGAACTCCAGCAAGGATTGGTCGGCTCTGTTTTGTGAACTTCGGCTGTTAGGATCAATTAACAGTTTGGATGGATTAGATGTGAAATTGAACTACTAAGCAACGATTATCAGTAGGTTTAAATGATCATACCGGTTAACAGCGAGATTCTGGAAATTCTAGAAGTTTTCCGGCGAAAACAGAAAATCCGGCAACGTCGTCTAGGGTTGATTCTGGGTGATGGAGTGATGTTAGAATTGGTCTCACAATGGAATGAAATAGAAAAAAGTCGAGGTATTTACCGTGTTGATGAAAGTCTCGGTTTTCCGGCGACTTGCAGAGAATTCCGGCGAGTGAAATTGATTCGAGAATCGGTGCGATTTTGAGCGAAAAGTTTACCAGAGGCTAGGGTGTGCATTTATAGTGAAGAATATCGATGAATTGGGTCTGATTACCGTCTTGATTCGTTGGTCAATAAATCTCCGGCGGTTATGACTGATGTCGCGGACTGGACATTGGTTATAACCGATGTAAGAGTTATTATACACGTTAAGTCACAAGAAACCGACAGTAAATGGCGAAATCGTCGGGATTTCCGACGACTGCGAATTGGGCGCGTCGGTTGACTGATTTGAAATCGAGGTTTGATATTTGAATTAATTGTTTTGATATATTACTAAAGAACACAAGTGGCGTAGTGGTTTGGTGAGTGAGGGTTAAGACTTGTGGTTCCCGGCTGACCCGGGTTCGAATCCCGGCAGCCTTGTTTTATTTTTAATTCTCTTATTTTCACTTTTTACAATTTTTTCTTTTAAATCCTAATTTGTTTATTAATTATGTATTGTTTAAAATTAAAATTAATCATAAATAAACAACAAAAATTTAAAACTGATTGTTCGATTAATAAACAAATCGGGTTTGGTTAATCCGGATTTTGACGGATGTTACAGAAAGGATTTCCAGAAGATTGAGTGGGTATTTATAGTGAAGAACTGGATGAATTGTGTCCAATTTTGATTCTTGATTCGCGGTCAAAGGTTTTCCGGCGGTTATGACCGAAATTGACGGTTAGACATCGGTTATAACTGATGTCGGAATCAGTTTACGCATTCCAGTCAAAGAGGATAGCCAAAATCGCGGAATCGTCGGTTTTTCCGGTGAATGCGAGTTCTGGGCGCGCTGATTGCAGATTTGACTTTTGGTTTTATTATAAGTCTTATTTGTTTCTGTGTTTATCACAAAAACAATGTGTGTCGGAGCGGTGTGTTGTGTGTTTGGGTTTGTGGGTGACCTGGGTTCGAAACCCGGCGTCTCCAATTTATTTTTTATTCACTATTTATTATTAATTATAAATTATAATTTTTAAATTCAAATATATTTATTAATTATGTATTGTTTAAAATTGATATGAACCATAAATACGCAACGAAACTTATAACTGATTATTTGTTTGATAAACGGAGCGGGTTTGGAAACCCGTTTTTCGACGAACGTTACAAGTTCACCGTTAGTGCTCGTTTATATACGCTGCTGGAGACGACGCAGTCAGTTTTTACAGATAGTTTGATGGGATGGGCAGATATAGAGCTACCACAGTGTGTCACGACCTCACAGCTCACAGCATTTTGTCCACCATAGGAGATGGTGCGGGGTCGTCAGGGATCCCAGCTTCACAGATCAGGGATCCAGTTATTCGTTTTGTTCATAGCATTCTCGCATGCACCGTCCTTTCTCGATAAATGAGTCTTGAGAAAGTGACATACCATGATCTATTCGCGTTATATTGCATGGTGCAGGGCCAGGAGGCCAATCTTGCGGTGTTTTTATTGCATGCATTTGATAGAGACAGGGGGCGAGGCACAAACTCGCGGATTTGTATGGGTTCATATGTTAGCGTGCTGGCAGAGAGCTTAGGGGTTTATGCACATTTTCCACCAGCTTGGTTGCATGAGGAGCCAGCCGGGACGAGGTTTAGGCTTAGTGATATGCGCCAGATGACACAGTTGCTTGCTGCAGGTGATCCACCTAGATTTCGTGAGCCTAGGGTAGTTCAGGTAGTTCCTGTGGCCGAGGGAGAGGCGCAGGAGGATGCCCCTTTTGTTGCACCATGCCATCAGCATGGCGGTAGGGAGAGGGCTCAGGTTAGGATACCTAGAGCGCCTAGAGCACAGAGGTTAGTGGTTGAGAGGCTGGATAGTTTAGAGCAGGTTGTTGAGGAGATCAAGGATTCTCAGGCAGAGGTTAGAGGTTCAAAGGTTGAGATACGATCGATGCTGCAGCACACCATTGATCACCTCCACATTCCTCCGCAGCCACCACCAGGACTTCAGTAGTTAGCCATCAGGGCTGTATTTTGGGATACGTTTGTATTTTCCCCTTATTTTTGTTTTTATCTTCATGGTTTGTACTTGATACATGTATTTAGGGGATTTGTAAGGGCAACCGGTTGGGACTTTTGATGTATTTTGTACTCTCTGTATATATTATTGTATATTATGGTTTGTATTTGATATTTGCTTCTAGTCGTGCAGTTTGATTATACAGGTCATATATCGATTGCTGAGTAGCATGATTTGAGCGGTTGGATTGTATACGAGCAGTGTATCGAGCATATCAGGGGAGTTTCAGTCTTACCTCTCCTATTTATTGGTGTTGTATTGTTTTGTATTCTTGTTTATTTCCTTTTCGTTCACATTGGGGACAATGTGTCTTTCAAATGTGGGGATGGGGGAATTTGTAAATAATTTGTAAGCTTTTTGTGAAATGAGTCCGTAAATAGAGTTTGTGTTCTTGTAAATATTACTTATTTCATAAAATAAAAAAAATATTAAAAATAAATAAATAAATAAAAATAAAAAATGAAAAAAAGATTGTTTTGCGAGTCCCTGTCCTTTAGCGCGTAGAAAACGACAAACCTTTTCAAAGCGTCGGTTAAAAGTGGTTTAATTGTTGGATTTACGAGTCCAGAGCGCATGTTTCTTTAAGTTGCGGGATAGTAGGTTGATTGATTCGTTTTTGGGGAATAAAAGGTTTTGGGATGCCTAGGATAGTGGATGGAGCCGAAGAGTTGGTTAGTTGTGCATTGTCGATATCGGTAGCTCGTATTTGCCACATGATAGTGAGATTTGGGCCTTATATGTTTCGTATTGATATGTTCACTACTTTCGTTTCATGTGTGTATACCGACTTGTTGCATTACGTTAGAACTTGTGCGTTTTGATACATTTCGAGACCTTCGGTTAGGATTTGGCAAGAACATGACAGAGGCATTAGGATCACTTTATTTGTTTAGCCTTTGTGTTTGACCCTTTTCACCACTACCCTTAGATACACCACTTTGAGCCTAACCATTCGTTTCTCACCCATATGTTGCTTTGATAGCCGAATCGTGTGTTGTTTTTATTACATAAAAAAATTGAAAAAAGAATGATAAAATTGAAAATATGAAAAAGAAAAAAAAGAAAAAAATATAGAATAAAGTTGTGGGTCGATACGACCACATACGTTGTTATTTGTTTTGTGCTTATCCGGTTTATCGTGTTACCATTTGTGTTAACCTATTGTTTCCCGAATGAAATAACCTACCTTTAGCCCTTGCCTACCCTTAAAGTCCTCTTGATTTATGCTGAATTTTAATCATTAGGTGGAGATTTGATCGATGAACAAGCTTATGATGATATTACTTCATAGTTTGGTTTTTAAGAGTTCACTTGATTTGTTATGATGTATATTTAGCCGAGTGTCGAGTGATATTGTGAGGGGTGTTGGCAATGCATGATTGATGGCTTGAAGGTGAGAGAAACTTGTTTAGGTATTCCCCCTTTTTAAATTAAAGAGTTTGAGTTGTCAACCTTTTGAATGATGTAAGTCTTGTGAAACCGCTGTGCTTGATGATTTCATAGTCCGCATTATAACTTGTTTGAGACTTGCATTGTTGTTAAGTGTGTAAGTTGGACATGTAGCTTGGGATTTTGCTTAGGGACAAGCAAAAGGTTAAGTGTGGGGATGTTTGATATGTCTTGAATTACACATATATTACATTTCGAATTCCCTTTTGAGTTGTTTATATACGGTTTTCCCGCGATTTTGGTACTTAATTGGTAATTTTGTGTATTTGTAGGAATCGAGTATGCAACCAGCAGTTTGGCGGTAAAAACGAAGAAAAAGAAGTTGCCGCGGAAGGAGAACGGAAAGACGTGTCGAAAGAAAAAAAAATCAAAAAGCTGTTGTTCAGGAGTCTTTACGGACCGTAAGGGACTAGTCCTTGCGGTCCGTAAGCATTAAACACGCGCATATATTCTCTTAAGCTTACAGACCGTAAGCTTGAGGCCCTTACGGTCCGTAAGGGAGTCGGTTTTCGAGAAAAATGTTATAAAAACCTACCAGCCGCTAGGGTTGGGGGTATCTCGTAACTCAAGCGACTTGGGAGTACTTAGGGACGATTTTGGAGCATTGTGAAGCTGCTTTGAAGTCTTGGAAGCTTTTGGATCATCTTACAAGCGTTTTGGGCTCGTTAAACATTGGTTTTTCGGTTTCTTTTCGACTTGAATCATGTTTGCACTTGTTTTCAGACCTTGTTCAGTTGTGTTTATGAATATTATGAGTAGCTAAACGTTATAAACTACTTAGGTTGAGATGAACTAGTGATTGTTACGTTGTTTTGACATGATTGTGGCTATTTGATGTGATTTACATAACTTTACCTTGTGATTGATCTTGATATTGCATGTTGGTGTGTTTTTTTATTGATTTTTAGTTGATGAATTCGGCGGTTTAGGCATATAGAAACATCCCCTAGACTTAGAGTTTATTTTGAATCCTTAATTTTAGGTTTTTGGTTTAGATATTGAGTTGAGAAATTGACCAATTCAACTAATAATCAAAATCAAAATATTAAAACTTGCATCCTCATTTGATGACTCGAGAGGCGGTTTAGGTGAGCTAGGTTATTAGCTAATCATTGGTGGGTAGATTGGGTGACCGATAGCTCAGGTTCGTTTATTGCATCGTGGTTAAGGTTTCCTAGGATTTCAAGTATTAAGGTTTGGTTTGCTTTGCGTTTTGAGGGTTCTGGGAGTCATAGATACTTTCTTTGCTCGATTCTCGTAGGATTTGGTATCGATAGGTCGAGCCGGTTTGTTCTAGTACTTCACATTTAGTCTTTATCTTTCGTTTGGTACATCTCTAGCGGGGGGTCATTCGAGAGAGTAGGATATTTAGCAATTGTCACTGTCAGATTAGCGTTGCATGATCTAGGGATTCGACACCTAGGTAGTCCTTTTCTCATATATATTTGATCACATTTTGCTCTCGTGTTCTTGTTTGTTTCACGTTGCTTGTCGTGTTTGCCATCTTATTAATCATTTAGGTTATTAGTTAAATACCAAAATTCAAATCAACTTTGACTTTGTATTCGATTGAGGTTTAGCATCTAAAGTTCGCATATAGTGTCCACGGATTGATACTCGGTCTTGCTATCTACATTGTGCCGCGACCGGTGCACTTGCCGATTGTGTGTGGTCTAGGTTGTGATTCCTTTTTAAAACTTGTTTGATTTTTACATACACATTTCACACATCACTAATTTAGTATAAATATTTATCAAATTGACACCTCAAATGGCTTCATGAAATAACGGTTATCTTGCGCGACAAACGGGTAATTTTATAGTGATGTTTCTTTCGTAAATTGTTGTATCTGATAATTAGCTTTTGGTATAACCTTCTGTAGCTGTGTGGGTTTGGATGCATGGAAAATGGCAGCATGTGTTATTCCGTTTAGTATTTCATCATTCTTCTTCGTATGTCGCCGCTTTCATAGACGTGTCTTTTAGTTTTGATTGGCTTATTTGTTTATTTTATTCTTAATTTTGAGATCTCAAGATAGGGTTTTTACAGCGCGACAAACGGAACATCGGTTTCGTGGAGAGTTGGTTTTATCATGAGGTTGCAGTCTACGTTTTTTATACGTGACAATATAGATGTTAATCTCAAGTGTGCTTATGTGCCTTTGTTGTTTTTCTTAGTGCAATGTGTCTTTTTATTTTCACTTTTAATTATCCTTTGGTATGTTCTATTTGAAGACATTTTCAAAATCATCAGCCTAACATTAAAGGTGCCCCAGTTTCAGCTTTTATCACCGTTCGTTCAGGTGCGTTTACCATCGTTACACCATTCATACTTTTGCTCATGTTGACTCTGTATATGTGAACATTAGGTTGCTCTTTGTTATTTAACTAAGTAAATTTTATATGCTGAAATTATTATTTAGGGTCATTTGACTTATAAAATATGATTTTAGCAACAATGAATGATAAAGATTAGAATTTTAATAGCTTTTATTTTGTAAATTTTTTTATTTTCTACATTTTTGTTGTAGCTCAAGTGTTCCAAGCGTAGCCAAACATCTTACTAAACTTCTTTCCTCTGGATCGAACAAATGGGGTTTTTACATGTTCACAAATGTAACGTAAGTTGCCAACCTAACAATTGCAATGTGATCTTTATTTACTCAATTTGGGATTCTTAAAACAACATTTATTGTTGATAATTCATCGGCTGAGTCCATTGTTTTTTTTCTTTTTTAAGAGTTAATTACACAGATGGACCATGTGGTTTATAGCAAATTTCGTCTTTGAGTACTAACTTATTTTTTTAACAGGTTTGAGGCTTGTGATTATCCGTTTGTAACGAGTTTCGGTATTAACACTAACTTTTGTTAATTTTTTTGTTATGTTTAAATAAATTGACTAAAATACCCCATTGTAACTATAGGACCATTTGTGTAAATTAGCATAATGATATTGCAAAGGTATACTGTAACATTTTTTTGTGAACAAAATCTGTAAAAGATATGTATGTGCCTTCAATGTATAGGTATACTGTAATAATTTTTCGATTATTATGCCGGAGATCAAAATTAACCATCACCGGAAACAGTTCGTATAACGCCGGAATCTTGCCAGAAAACTCATTCCACGACAAATTAACGGTTCCGGCAAGGCTCATAAGGTTTCCAAGACTCTCCGGCAAAGAGCCATTTAACCGATTCGAAAATAAATAAAAAATGTTAAGACATTGAGATTTTAAATTTTTTCTGGTATATATCTAGTGAGGGAGTTATGGGAGAAATCAATGGATAAGATATTAGTGGCGTTGAATAAATGATCAGGATGGGTTTTGAGAAGTTGTTAGAGAGAGAAAGAGGTGGTTTTGAGAGAGAAGGGCGTCGAGTTCTGAGGGGAGGTAGCCGGTGAGGTTGCGGTGATGGAGGAAGACAGTGGTGATGCGGTGGTCAGAGTTGCAGGTGATGCTGGACCAGTGATTGGGGGTGGAATCGGTTTCTGACCAAGTAGTTATCATGATTATGGTTTCATAATGTGTAACGAGATGTTATGGTGGAGATTGGAGAAGATGGTGAATGAGAGAATTTGAATTTTGAGGGTGGATTAATCAAGGTTGGTGGTGGAGTAAGATGAGATTTAAGAACCGGTCTTTTTTTTGTTTAAAATTCATTATGCTGATTTACATAAATGGTCCCTGTAGTTACAAAGAGGTATTTGTAACAACTCGAAAATTCGTTGTTATCTTTTTCTTTTTATTTCCGTTGTATCTCTCCTTGTAATCCCGAGATTCGATTTATAAGAAAGCTATGTTAATTAAATTATGTTGATTTACAGTTATCGCATCTAATCGATTATTAAATGCATCGCTAATTTAATCGCAATCACAAGTAGTTATGCTACTATACAGCCGAGTGGGTTATTGTTTAATAAACACTTGTGTCATCGCATCATTTATCTCATCGCATCGTAAAACAAAGTTAATTATGTGAAATTATGTTTTTATATGTGTTATGTTTGTTTATGTTATGGTTATAATCGCTATCGCAACGCTCTCACACGCACGAATCGCTAAATCACACTATTACATCAATTATAACGCTTAATATAACCATCTAATACGAACCGAATCGCCAAACGAACTCGTAACGCGAAATAATCAAACAAAATTTGACCATTAGGTCAAGTTCGGCTGTACTTGTATATAACAAGTTCGCCCGAACTTGTTCAGATTAACAAAACTCTTCAAACTAACAAGTCCGCTCGGACTTGTCTTAAAACTCAAGAAAACAAACAAGTTCACTCGAACTTGTAACAAGTTCACCCGAACTTGATAAAAGTTCGCTCGAACTTGATGTCTGCTCACTCCATTCTCACTCAGCTCCATTCCTCATTTGAACATGCTGCAAGTTCGCCCGGAGCTCCCTAAAACCGAAACCCTTTGTTTTCTAAGTAAGATTCAACCCGTTTTCAACTACAACAACGTTCAACAACGTTTTACAACGATTTTGCACAAGCCTCTGCCTTCGTTTTTGCCAAATCTCTTCCTTTACGAAAATCTTCATCTTTTTATGCAAAACTTCTGTTTTTCACTCAGATCTATGCTTAGATATGAGTAAAACCTTTAAATCATTGATTTTTACACAATACTCAGACTAATGACGTATGTTTCGTTCACTTTGAAGTGGAACGAGGCGTTGTCAAGCAAGATCTCATTTCCGGAAGCACAAGGACGAAATCGTCACTTTACACAAGCTGGACTAACCCGTACGAACGTTCAAGTTCGCCGGATTAGCCCGAGTTTCTGTAAAATGGCTAAACTCGCTCCAAAAGACCTATCTAGCCTAAGTTTTACTTAGTGGATTAAGGTTGGAGGGATGGACACTCGATTTCCTCAGCAAACGACGCGAAAACGCACGATTTGGATGCCAAAACAATCAAGTTCGCTCGGAAGACATCAAGTTCGCTCGAACTTATCACCAGAATTGGTGACCAGTTCGCCCGAACTTGATACACAATTGACAATTTTCCAAGATTTCCAATCAAGTTCGCTCGAACTTGCATGGTATCCAAGGAAACCAGACAAGTTCGCCCGAACTAGTATCAACCTCAAGCAAATGAGGCAAGTTCGCCCGAACTTGTCCAGTTTCCCAGGAAACCAGACAAGTTCGCCCGAACTTGTACTCTCCCAAAGATAATAGCACAAGTTTGCCGAAACTTGTCTACTGATCCTTCAACCGTTACCGTTTCAGCATTCCGGAAGACTGATGCACTTCTGTTCGCTTACAGGCTGATCCGGCGCTCTCCTCGACTCATCGTAGATACCGTCTCATCTCCCAAATCGCACCAACTGTGAGTATACTTGAACCCTTTTACGCTTAAACGCACTTTTGGGTGTCACATATGTTCGTATGTCAAAACACATCACACAACTCTCAACTGCTTATTCGCAACCCATTGTACATATACGTGAAATCTGCTGAATTGTATGTATTGCTTGATTACTTGTACGCCACCCTTTACATGATAGTATACTAGAGGTTGACCCGCCACCCGGAGGCTGGGGGTTGTTAAGGCTCGCATTTTTATTTCTCATTTATTTTCTCTCTAGGATGTGGACACTTGTTCGCATGCCTCGATCAATCGCGGTTTGTTGGTTTACTTGAATCTAGTAGTTACATAGTTCACATCTCTTACGTATGTCATGCGGTGTATGCT
This sequence comes from Scalesia atractyloides, assembly GCA_947069175.1. Lineage (NCBI taxonomy): Eukaryota > Viridiplantae > Streptophyta > Magnoliopsida > Asterales > Asteraceae > Scalesia > Scalesia atractyloides. Next base: position 76,464,615 of record CAMTDV010001633.1, on the reverse strand, counting down.
AAACGCTTTTATATCTATTACGTATGCAAATCTGTATGCTCACCCTTACTTAATTGTATTGACGTTTTATTTTAACATATGTGGCAGGTTGAGGATATTGCTTTGGACGCTTAGATTTAGGTTTTTGCTTTAGAAAATCATGTAATAAAATCTAGGGAAGTTCGAATCAGATGTTATGTTTAAGAGATTGTTTCGAAGTATGTAATGATTGTTTGAGGATTATATGAGTTCGATAGTATGGGATGTTGAATGTTGATTATTGTCTTTAAATAATTGTTATGGAATCTCTTGATCAATCTGATTTGCCTAGTGTCGCGCCCCGTTGATTCCGCCATCGGTTGGGGTGTGACAGATTGGTATCAGAGCCATAACTGTAGGGAATTAGGTAGAATTGCCATGTTCGACCTAGTCTACAGTCTAAGTACCCAATTTGACAAATCTTTGACTTAAATGCTTAAACTACTTGCCATAAATGCTTAAATATGCCTTTCCTAAGGCTAACACAATATACATGCTTGGAAACCCTCGTATCACATAAAACGAGTGATCGAGTCGAGCTTAGATGTGAAAACCGAGAACTCTCGATAAGATCATTCACTCCACGCATTCTCTATCGCACGAGATACCTTCGTTGAGTTAGGAGTGATATCCAAACCTCGACGAAAATCTCCATTTCTATCTAGTGGAACTCCCGATTTGATCGGTGAGCATAACCACAACTAGGAATAAAGTTGTTAAGTTAGGGGTGAAACCCGCATCTTAATAACTAGTTCCACTCTTCGATTTTCAATCTCACCAAAGTCTTGATTATTTCGATGACTCGGAACACGACGTAACTGGAAGGATACATGCGGTTAACCGTTGTACGGAGAGAGCATTTGTCTATTAGGCCAAATCGTGTGTCCGAACTTTGGGTAGTCGCTGTCTCAAAAGCCAGGACACTCCCAATTGATTTAAGCCTATTATCGTCGATTTTATGCATCATCGAGTTTATTATTATTTATGTGTTTAAGTTTTGAGAATTTTCGCTTATTCGATTTCTCGCTTTATTGATTTCTCGTACTATCAAATTCTCGCTTTATCACTCTTCGCTTTATAAACTATGCACTACTAGCACAACTCTCGTAATCTAAAACGCTAATAATTCACCAACCAAACTAATCGTTCAACTCGCTTATCCCTATGAGGGCATGTGTGCCTCATGCGCAGTGTTACTCGCTTATCTCGCCAATATATATATCGCTTATTATGCTTATATCTCGCATCTTGTACGCGCTACGCATGATTTTTAATAGAGTTTAATACATGCAAAATATGTGCTTACGTGCTTATGTGATTATGTGCTTACGTGCTTATGTGCTTACGTGCTTATGTGTTATATGCTTATGTGGATACGTGCTTACGTGGTCTTGTGCTTTGTATGAATAATAATAATAAATATTTTAAACATAAACCTATTATAATCGAATCTCATCTAATATAAACCTTCGTGTAGATGTCTTCTATGGGATCTCACACGCGGAGGAACATTCAGCGCAACAACGCTGATAAGCGCGTCGCTTCTTTGGTAGCCAAGCAAATGGCTAAAGTTATCCCTCAGATCGTCAGCGAGATTCACGTAGTCAGCAGCAACTCATCGGTCGATTCTAAGAACGGCACGCCCAAGACTTCATTCAGCTTTAAGCAGTTTAAAGCATGTGGACCACTCACTTTCTCTGGCACTAAAGGACTAAGTGCTACATTCCACTGGTTCGATGCTATCGAGGTTACCTTCTGCCAGAGTGGATGTCCCGAGGCTCTGCGCACTATCAACGCCACCGGCGTATTCCAATCGAGGGCTCTCGATTGGTGGACGGCGGAGCGCCACAAACATGGGAACGACGAAGCCTACGGACTTTCTTGGGGGGAACTCAAGGAAATCATGGTGAAAGAGTTATGTCCTCCACATGAGATTCAAAAACTGGAGAATGAGTTCTTGGATATCAAACAAGACAGTCCAGACAACACTGGTTTAACAGCTCGTTTCAAACAGTTGAGCATTATCTGTCCCGGTCAAGTGGACACGACCGAGAAAGCGATCAAGAAATACCTGCGTGTGTTACCAGATTGTGCCGCTGACTTTGTTCAAGCAGCACGCCCTGTCATCATTGAGGAAACCTACCCGCTAGCCGCAGAGATCAACGACAAAAGGGTTCAGGCTGGTTACTTTAAGAACAACAAAGTCGCAAACCAGGCCATCACCGAATCAACAGCTCCCTCCGATCAGTCTCGAGAGTCAAAGAACAGTCGCCGAGGTCGCAAGAGGGAAAACCCGAGCAAATATTGTGCACTTACTGCTCCACCGAGCCCTCAGCCGCTTCAGTCAGCCGCACCAAACGCACCCCGACAAAGCGTGCGTATACTGGCCCTCATCCTTTGTGCTCAAAATGCACTTATCATCATGCGGTTGGAGGCAACTGTCGCTTCTGCACCAACTGCAACATCTACCGCCACTTACTGTCAGTTGTCCTTCAGGCCCGCGTCAATCAGCTCCTCAAGCTCCCGCAGTACCAGCTCTACCAGCTCCCCCTCGCACTCCTCAGGCTAATCAGCAGCAGTACAAGCAACAAGCGCCAGCCCCAAAGGCCCGTGCTTGCTACACATGTGGGGACCCAAACCATTTCAGTAATGTCTGCCCCAACAGAGCCGTTAAACAAGAGTCACAGCAACAGCAGCCTCAACAACAGCCACCACCACAGCCTCAGCAGCAACAACAGGCTGCGTGTGGACGAGCCTTTAACCTCAATCATTGCCAGGCTCAGAACGACAACAATGTTGTCAACGGTATGTTCCTAGTCAATGGTATTTATGCTTCATGTTTATTTGATACTGGTGCCGATAATTGTTTTGTATCATTAGAATTCGAAAAGGTTTTAAAATGTAAACGAGCTAAACTCCCAAATACTTTCGATGTGGAAGTCGCCACCGGAAAAACTGTTACCGTTAACTCCGTCCTACGTGGTTGTTTTCTCGATCTCAACAACCACATATTCTCGATCAATCTCATACTTATGCAATTAGGTAGCTTCGATATCATAGTATGCATGGATTTTCTTCGTGAAAATCATGCTGAAGTTGTATGCTTCGATAAAATGATTCGCTTTCCTCTCTCAAACGATGATCAACTCCGTGTTTACGGTGAAACTCCCTCAAAGAAGTTGATGCTTTTGTTATGTACTCGAGCACACAAATGTTTGTGAAAGCAATGTGTTGCTTTCCTAGCCCATATCGTGAACCCAGAAAAAGAAAAGAAAACCTGAAAAGATGTACCCGTTGTTTGTGAATTTCCTAAAGTTTTTCCCGACGATTTACCCGGTTTACCCCTACTCGTGATGTCGAATTCCATGTCGATTTGATTCCCGGTGGTACTCCCATTGCTAAAGCTCCCTATCGACTCGCACCATCCGAAATGCGCGAGCTATCGAGCCAACTTCAAGAGCTTCTTGATAAAGGTTTTATACGCCCGAGCACTTCACCGTGGGAAACACCCGTTCTTTTTGTGAAAAAGAAAGATGGGATGTTCCGAAGTGCATCGATTATCGTGAACTTAACAAACTCACGATAAAGAACCGCTATCGTCTTCCCCGAATCGACGACTTATTTGATCAACTTCAAGGTGCTACTTGTTTTTCTACGATCGATTTACGTTCCGGTTATCATAAGTTGCGTGTACTCGAAGAAGATATTCCGAAAACCACTTTTTCGTACTCGTTATGGCCATTTCGAATTCGTGGTCATGCCTTTTGGTCTTACCAATGCACCCGCGGTCTTCATGGATTTGATGAACCGTGTGTGTAAAGTTTTCTTAGATCGTTTTGTCATTGTGTTTATCGATGACATCCTTATCTACTCGAAGTCGAGAGACGAACACGCGCGTCATCTCCGTTTAATCCTCGAACTTCTTCAGGGCAATCGACTCTATGCTGAATTCTCTAAATGTGAATTCTGGCTCGAAGAAGTCCAATTTCTCGGCCATACGTTAATAGTTAAGGAATTCACGTCGACCCTGCAAAGATCGAAGCTGTCAAGAGTTGGATTACGCTGAAGAATACATCTGAAATCCGTTCTTTTCTTGGATTGGCGGGTTACTACCGTCGATTCATCGCCGACTTCAAAAATCTCCGTCCCGCTTACCGCTTTAACTCATAAGGACAAACCTTTCGTTTGGGATTCTAAACAAGAGGAAGCCTTTCAAACTCTCAAGCGTATGTTATACAATGCTCCCATACTCGCTCTTCCTGATGGAAACGACAATTACGTTGTTTATTGCGATGCCTCTAATCTTGGTCATGGTTGTGTTCTCATGCAACGAGACAAGGTTATCGCATATGCATCTCGACAACTCAAGATCCACGAGAAGGACTACACAACCCACGATCTCGAACTCGGTGCAGTTGTTTTTGCATTGAAGATATGGCGACACTATCTCGCTCGCATTTGGATTCCCAACCGTGATAACCTTCGTGAATTGCTAATGGCCGAAGCTCATAAATCGCGATATTCCATTCACCCCGGAGCCGACAAGATGTACCAGGACCTTCGTCCTAAGTACTGGTGGTCGGGCATGGAAAAGGATATCGCCTTGTACGTCTCAAAGTGCTTAACTTGTTCGAAGGTTAAAGCCGAACATCAAAGGCCCTCTGGCTTGCTCGAACAACCCGAGATCCTGATGTGAAAGTGGGAGAGCATAGCTATGGACTTTATTACAAAACTCTCTCGCACCTCCTTCGGTCACGATAGCATTTGGGTTATCGTTGATCCTCTTACAAAATCCGCGCACTTCATTGCCATACGAGAAGACTTTAAGGTAAAACGATTAGCACGAATCTATACCGACGAAGTCATTTGTCGACACGGGACGCCTCGTGACATCATCTATGACCGCGACGATCGCTTTACCTCGCCTCTCTGGGAGACTTTTCAATCCGCCCTCGATACTACGCTTAATCTGAGTACCGCGTTTCATCCTCAAATCGACGGTCAGACTGAGCGCAAGATCCTCACCCTCGAAGGCATGCTTCATGCGTGCATTATAGATTTCGGTGGTAATTGGGATACACATTTACCTTTAATTGAATTCTCGTACAATAACGGTTATCATACCAGTATACAAATGGCTCCTTTTGAGGCACTGTATGGAAGAAAAATGTCAATCGCCTATTGCATGGCACGAGGTCGGAGAAGCACAAATCACTGGTCCCGAGCTAATTCAAGAAACGACAGACAAGATCCTCCAGATCAGAGACAATCTCTTGAAAGCTCGGAGTCGTCAAAAGAGTTACACCGATAAACGCCGCAAGCCCCTACAGTTCGAAGTGGGAGATCACGTTCTCCTAAAGGTTGCACCTTGGAAGGGAGTGGTCCGCTTCGGAAAGAAAGGAAAGCTAGAGCCATGATACGTGGGTCCCTTTAAGATTCTAGAAAGAATCGGCAAAGTGGCCTATCGACTCGAATTACCGGAGGAACTCAACAACGTCCATCCGACTTTTCATGTGTCAAACCTCAAGAAATGCCTAGCTGAAGAAAACCTCCATGTACCTCTCGAGGATATGCAAATCAACGAGACTCTCCATTTTGTGGGAAAGCCTGTCGAGATCATGGACCGAGAAACCAAGAAACTACGGCGCTCTCGCATCCCTATCGTGAAGGTTCGATGGGAAGGCAAACACGGTGCCGAGTTCACTTGGGAATTGGAAAGTGACATGAACGCTAAGTATCCGCACCTCTTTGTTACGGCCACTACTTAAATTTCAGGACGAAATTTCCTATAGTAGGGGAGACTGTAACAACTCGAAAATTCTTTGTTATCTTTTTCTTTTTATTCCATTGTATCTCTCCTTGTAATCCCGAGATTCGATTTATAAGAAAGTTATGTTAATTAAATTATGTTGATTTACAGTTAAATCTCATCTAATCGATTATTATACGCATCGCTAATTTAATTGCAATCACAAGTAGTTATGCTACTATACGATTCAAGTGGGTTATTGTTTAATAAACACTTGTGCCATCGCATCGATTATCTCATCGCATCGCAAAACGCAGTTAATTATGTGGAATTATGTTTTTATATGTGTTGTGTTTGTTTATGTTACGGTTATAAGTGCTATCGCAACGCTCTCGCTCGCACGAATCGCTAAATTGCACTATTACATCAATTATAACGCTTAATATAACCATCTATTACGAACCGAATCACCAAACGAACTCGTAACCGAAATAATCAAATAAAACTTGACCATTCAAGTTCGGCCGAACTTGTATATAACAAGTTCGCCCGAACTTGTTCAGATCAACAAAACTCTTCAAACTAACAAATCCGCCAGGACTTGTCTTAAAACTCAAGAAAACAAACAATTTCACTCGAACTTATAACAAGTTCGCCCGAACTTGATGTCTGCTCACTCCATTCTCACTCCACCTATAAATACTCAGCTCCATTCCTCATTTGAACTTGCTGCAATTTCGCCTGGAGCTCCCCAAAACCGAAACCCTTGGCTTTTTAAGTAAGATTCAACCCGTTTTCAACTACAACAACGTTCAACAACGTTTTACAACAATTTTGCACAAGCCTCTGCCTTCTTTTTCGCCAAATCTCTTCCGTTTACGAAAATCTTCATCTTTTTATGCAAAACTTCTGTTTTTCACTCAGATCTATGCTTAGATCCGAGTAAAATCTTTAAATCATCGATTTTTACACAATATTCGGACTAATGACGTATGTTTCGTTCACTTTGAAGTGGAACGAGGCGTTGTCAAGCAAGATCTCAGATCCGGAAGCATAAGGACGAAATCTTCACTTTACACAAGCTGGAATAACCTGTACGAACCTTCAAGTTCGCCCGGATTAGCCCGAGTTTCTGTAAAATGGCTAAACTCACTCCAAAAGACCTCTCCAGCCTAAGTTTTACTTAGTGGCTTAAGGTTGGAGGGATGGACACTCGATTTCCTCAGCAAACGACTCGAAAACGCACGATTTGGATGCCAAAACAGTCAAGTTCGCTCGGAAGACATCATGTAACGCCTCGTATCTTCATATTTCTATTTTAAAAAATATTCATATTCATATTCTAATTTTAGATACCTTACATTCGTATTTTAATTTCAATCTCACAATTCGAGGCGTTAATCATAATAAAATTCATATTTTATACATATTTTTTTATTATTTTATCCACATAACCAGTCATTTAAATACGTATTTATACGCAAACCGACACATTATACGTATAAATACTTATACGCACATCCTCAATACTTGAATTATACTTTCATACTTTTTATATACTAATTTACATAATATATAATCAAGAAATACCAAGAAATATACCAATCATCTTTCCACCTCATCAATCCTCTTTCACCTTCTTTAACCAATCATATTTCACCCTTTTCCGCCTCTTTTCTCCACCAATCACCTTCTCAATCCTCTTCCACCTTCTTTAACCAATCATATTTCACAATTTTCCACCTTCTTTCTCCACCAATCACATTCTCAATCCTCTTCCACCTTTTTAACCAATCATATTTCACCCTTTTCCACATTCTCTACTTATAAATACCAACCTCCTTCTACCATTTTCTTCACACCATTCTTCTCTCCATCTCTCTAATTTTCTCAATCTCTATAAATCAAGAATTCTAAGAATTCTAAAAGGACACTAAGTGTTCTAACCATTCTTCTCTCAACCTCTCTACTTCTCTCAAATATTCCAAGCAAGGAAGAGAGCTCTAAGAGTTCTAAAAGAAAACACTAAGTGTTTTAAAGGAAGCTTTTGTAACATCCGCCAAAAACCGGATTTACCAAACCCGCTTCGTATATCAACCGAACAATCAGTTAAAAATTTCGTTGCGTATTTAATGCCCAAATTAATTTTAAACGATATATAATTACTAAGTATATTAGAATATAAAATTTATTTTAGAAAATGTACTAAAAATAATGAAATAAAAATAAAATACTGCTGCCGGGTTTCGAACCCGGGTCAGCCAAAGGTTACACAAAGCATTAACACACATCTCTACAACCGCTCCGCCACTTGATCATTTTGTGAAGTTCTGGGGAACAATTAAGTCATCTATACAACTGAGAGTCAACCTGTTACGCCAACTGAAACCGATATCGGCTTTCAAACCGATCAAGATGTTTGATCTCTCGCGGAATCTTGATCATAACCGATAAAACCGATATCTTAAATCAATTCGACGTTAATGAACTTAAATTCAGGTGTTGTTTGGTTTTTATAACCGAAAACTTTTATCCTGAAATTACTTCAACAAAACACTCATCTCGCGATTCAATTTCATTCCCAAAGCTTCTAATTCTGTTTTATTCTATTTTCTGGTCGTCGGAAGTGCTTTCTGATCATCGCCGGAATTCTCCACAAGTCGCCGGAAAACCGAGACTCAACTCAAACCGGTAAAATACCTCGACTTTACTGTTTCAATCAATTGTTAGAACCTTACTAACATTAACCCATCGCTCATAATCAACCACAGACGACATTGCTGGACTTTCTGTTTTCACCGGAAAACTCCTGGATTTGTCGGAAACTCGCTGATTACCGGTATGCTCATTCAAACATACTGATAATCACTACTCATTAGTTCAATTTCACATCTAATCCCTCCAACCTGTTAATTGATTCTAACAGCCGAAGGTTCCAAAACAGAGCCGACGAGCTTCGCCAGATTTTCTGAAGAAGACGATCTGTTCGGTATTTTCTTTCCCCAAACTCTTCGATTCAATGCTTTCCAATTGTTCATCTTGTTCATTAACTGAATTAATCACGTATCAGTTGCTTTGATTGATGTCTGTGTTTGAAACGAAGAAGACGAGTTCAGAGATGACATAAGATTAATTAAAGTCGGAATTATAAACGGGTTAGACACACAGTCCAGCGGTGGACTGTGTGCAAATAAAAAACATACACGTCCCGAGTTCGATTCTTGATACACACCTTTGCAGTAATAAAATGCCTTTTTTGTTTAAAACTGAACCGGGTTAACTCCGCTATATGTTAAGTATAATAAAAACTAGGATATTTACCAAGATAGACACACAGTCCAGCGGTGGACTGTGTGCCAAACTAAACCACAGGTCCTGGGTTCGAGACCTGTGGAGCGCACCGAGTCGTTATGTTAAATTTTTTTTTAAAAATAAATGATTTTCGGATTAATCTAATTAGTATATAAATATAATTAAAAACAGAAATATTTCGGGTTAGACACGTAGCTCAGTTGGTAGAGCTGCGTGCACGCGTACGGGAGGTCTCGGATTCGAGTCTCACCCAGCGCATACATGCACACTGACCGAACCGGTCAACAGGTCAACAAGTCAACGGTCAACGGTCAACGGTCAACGCAAAAATAAACAATTTTTTTATTTTTTTTATTTATTTAATTTAATTTAAAAATCAATTAAAAATACTTAAAAATAATATTTTTAAAGATAGAAAATAGCCTTAAACTCACAAAAATATATCTAAAAATTTCATTAAAATCCTTAATAAAATCCACTCATTTACTATATTTTCCGTTATTATTTAGGTTAATTATTTCTCGTTGTTCCGCTCTTCCAATTCGTGCACATCTGATCATCTCCAATCAAACGCACCCAATGTGAGTGAATCTTTACAAATTCCCCGTTTTAATCACGTTTTGGGGTGTATCATGTGTCTTGCTATATATTATATTTAAATCATTGTGCATACATCATATCATGAACATGTGTATTCAGTTTGTTTCAACTGTTGTGTGGTTATCGTTAGATGCAATTTATTATTTTCAGTACATGCAATTTCATAGGCCGCCGCTCCCCATTACATTATGAGCGTTGAGCATGTTCCCCATTACATTATGAGCGTGAACCTGGCGTGCCCACATACGATCGGCTCCGTTTGATTGAGCCTTGATCACACAGACATTTTTCATTTTCAGTACATGCACTACGATCGGCTCCGTTTGATTGAGCCTTGATCGCACAGACATTTTTCATTTTCAGTACATGCAATACGATCGGCTCCGTTTGATTGAGCCTTGATCGCACAGTTTCATTCATGTTATTTATCGTATGATGTTGGTATGTTAATGTATGCTATCATGTGTTATTGTATGTTATAGTTGTGATTGCTATTGCTACTGCTTGATTATTTACATTTGCTCATTTATGATTATGCACAAATTTTCATTGATAAACTAACAAGTAAATCAATAATAAATGTTTATCTAACAAGGTTCACTCGCCAACTTATGTTGACCCAAAAAACCCCATTTTTACACATGATACAGGTGAACCAGCTGCAGCCAGAAACACATAGGATTGTACTAGAAGAATAAAATGATTTAGAGCTTGGAACTATTTTGTTTGGTTATTTCTTTGTATTGTATGGACATGTTTGGATTATTTGGAATGTAACTTTGACTTTAATAAATATGAAACATATTAGTAAATGTCATGAGCTTTGGTGATAACCCAATTATGCCCCGACTCTTATTCCGCTGCGCGTTGGGGTGTGACAGATTGGTATCAGAGCCATGACTATAGGGATATAGGATAGGTTATTAGACCCTTAGAGCCTATACTATAGTTGATTAGAAACTTATAAGATTTTTGTGTGTTACATGCCAAATTTCATGATGTTTATATGTTTTATGTTAAATGTTACATTCAATGTTATGCAAGCATGTTCATAAGTATATATTATCATATAATGCCTATCATGAATCATATTCTCATAACATATCACATCCATGAAAGCACACACCACATCATGATTGCTTTTACAATGATTTTATTTGTGTTTTCAAATCTCATCAAAGTGAGTTCTTATGACGGGCATGTAGTAACTGGAATGGTATCAGTACCGGTAGTCGGAACGTCCTGTCTAGGCTGGCATTCGTATAAATCCAAAATAAAGGACCAGTTTGCCTACCTGGGGACTAACGATGAGAGTACGAAGTACCTATTAGGCCAAACATGCTATACCAAACGTCGTGTGAGCTAACCCCACTTTGAGTTGTCATTGTGTCTACACCTGGACACATTCCGACCATACATCTCGTAAACATATTTTGTGGTTTGCATTCGGGTGATGCAAGTGTTAAATCGCCAATACTAATGTGAATCCTACCAAGCCAATAGCCATGGGGGCCGACATGACTATATAGGTGAAGGTATGGGGGACATTTGAGGCCCAACATGAGCAAACCCAAGACATCCTATGGATGTAGTTGCATTATTGATATTTGTGTTATTTTCACTTTTCTTAAAGACACATGACACCTAAAAAGACTCCATAAACTCACAATCTTCTTATGTACGTTCCTGTAGATGTCGGCTAGACAACAACGAGGGGGTAAAAGATCAGGAAGATCTCACGAACGCTTGGCCGCACAAATCGCGAAACAAATGGCCACGGTGCTTCCTGACATCGTGGTTCAAGTACAACAAGCCCTCGCTACAAATCCTACTAACCCTCCCCAACAAGACGATCAGAACGTCGGCAACCCTCCTACCAGCAAATGCTCATATAAACATTTCAAGTCTTGTGATCCTCCTAAATTTGAAGGGACTGAAGGTGTCACTGCTCTCCTCCACTGGTTTGAGGAGATGTAAAACACTTTTCTCAACTGCGATTGTCCTGAGGATCGCAAGGTTCGATACGCCACCGGGAGACTATTTGGGGTAGCTCTCACCGGTGGAATACTGAAAAAGGGGAAGAGGGGAATTGATGATGCAATGGCCTTAACGTGGGAGGAGTTAAGGGAAATCATGACTAGGCGTTTCTATCCTAGGAGTGAGATTAAAAAGTTGGAGGACGAATTTCATTCTTTAAAGCAAAAGGAGGGAGATCATACCATCTACAACAAGAGGTTCTTAGAGTTGAACCAAATGGTCCCTAACTTGTTCACCCCAACTTATCGCTTGATCGAGCATTATTTTGAGGTCTTCCCTCGAAAATTCAAGATTCAGTTCTCAACACTTCACCAGCAACACTTGAAGCTGCTATGGAACTAGCCACTGAACTGACCGAAAATCGCATTCGAAACGGTAAATTCAAAGAGGAGAAGAAGAAAGCCCCCATTGAGGCTCAAACTTCAAACCATTCTGGTTCCTCCTCGAAGTTTACTGGTAAAAGGAATCGAAGCACAAGAAACTTCGCCGTCACACAAACCAATTACCCTATTCCTGCTGCACCCATTACCCAAGTCGCCCCTTCACCTGCACCGTACAAAAGACCATACTCTGGCCCGTTACCAAAATGCAACCGTTGCCAATACCACCATTCTCCTGATCATCCTTGCCAATATTGCACCGGCTGTGGTCGCGCAGGTCATACTGTTCAAACCTGTCGCATACCTCAGCGAACGAACCGTCACCAGCCTTCAACCCAAACCCACCAACAAATAATGGGTCAAGCCCAACAACCCCTACTACTACCACCTACCCAACATTTAGCCCAAACATACTATCAACCCAACTATCCCATGGTACAACCTATGCGGGCTTGCTACAATTGTGGAGATCCAAGCCATTTTAGAAACACTTGTCCACGTTTGGTGAACATCATTCATACCCAAGCTCAAGCAAATCCGGTGAATCAAGCTAACCAAGCTCCACCACCTGCAAGAGGAAGAGCTTATAACATCAACGCCAATACTGTTGAAAATAATAGCGGCTCAAACGAATCACCCAACTAATTTTTCCTCGCCACGAATCAAGACTCAACTCTAATCGTCTAGTTTTAATGTTTTCTTTATGTTATCTCAATCTTTCCGTATTCCAGTTGTAAAATTTGGAAATTATGTATCCAAGAATTTTAATGCGATTTGATACTACAGTTTTGTTCTATACTCATTGATTTAACATTTATATCATCATACATCTCGACGTATCTCAATCTCATCATTTAAAGAAGTTGGGTTGTGTCACACTTTTACATAGACTGACCCCTTCGTCATAACCAACGAGAGAGGTACTGTCATCATTTAGTCATGTATCATCTCAGAATGTAGACTCAAGTTTTGTTCGTTGTGTTGTTTATGTTTTAGAGTCACATAGAACTGATCATGATTTACTGATAAAGCCAACGAAAATTTGACAAGAATATGGTGGATACGCCGCTGTTACTTCCTATATATAAGTATTCTTGGCAAAGGATCAAAAGCATTACCAGGAGGTTATGAAAAGTTCCGTGTAGGTTTAACTATCATCGTGGTTGAAGTTTTTGTTTTATGATACATACCTTAACATTACAAATGTATCAGTTACCTCAAAACTATTATACATAAAATCGTAAGCGTCATCAAAGATCAAAATCCGAGAAGCCCAGCATGTTTCAGTAACAGAAAGGAGACGTACGCAAGGAGCTGTCGTGTGGAGCTGAACTTAAAATTGAAACTAAATCCGACGGTATTCTATACTGTCTAGATCGCATATGGATTCCTGACCACAATAACCTTCGTGATATTTTTTTTTCTTATGAATGAGGCGCACAAAACACGATATTCTATACACCCAGGAGCCGACAAGATATATCAGGACTTTTGATACACCTACTGGTGGCCTGGAATGAAAAAGGATATTGCTGATTTTGTTTCCAAGTGCCTTTCATGTTCCAAAATAAAAGCTGAACACCAAAGACCCTTAGGACTTCTGGTCCAACCTAAAATACCTATATGGAAGTGGGAAAATATAAACATGGACTTCATTACCAGGTTACCTCGCACTTCTGGTGGGTATGACACTATATGGATAATAACTGATCGACTTACAAAATCAGCTCACTCTATTCCTATCCGCGAAGATTTTAAGAACGAAAAGCTAGCTCGTATTTATGTCAGCGAAATCGTAAGCCGACATGGAGTACCGTTAAGCATTATTTCTGATCGTGATGGTCGTTTCACTTCACGAACATGGCAAGCAGTACAAGCCGCTATGGGTACGCGATTAGATCTCAGTACCGCCTATCATCCTCAAACTGATGGTCAATCTGAACGCACCATTCAAACTCTTGAAGATATGCTTCGAGCATGTGTCATAGACTTCAAGGGAAATTGGGACGCTCATTTACCATTAGTCGAATTTTCGTACAACAACAGCTATCATTCAAGCATCGGCATGGCACCTTTTGAAGCTTTATATGGTCGTAAGTGCCGATCTCCAGTATGTTGGCACGAAATTGAGGAAGCTCAAATCACTGGTCCAGAATTGATCCAAGAAACCGCAGACAAGATCCATCAAATCCGAAACAATCTTCTAGCGGCCCAAAGTTGTCAAAAGAGTTATGCAGACAAACGACGGAAGCCTTTAGAGTTTAACATTGGTGATCAGGTACTTCTAAAAGTATCACCGTGGAAGGGAGTAGTTCGTTTTGGTCAAAAAGGGCAAGCTATCACCACGCTACGTAGGACCTTTCAAGATACTCGAAAGAGTAGGACCTATAGCTTACAAGCTTGATCTACCAAAAGAACTCAACAGGATTCATCCCACATTCCACGTATCAAACTTGAAGAAGTGTCACGAAAACCTCCACATTCCTCTGGAAGATATTCAGATTGATGAATCTATGCATTTTATTGAAAGACCTGTAGAGATCATGGACTTTGGAGAAAACGTCTTCAACGAAGTCGCATTCCAATTGTTAGGGTACGCTGGGAGTTGAAACGGGGACCTGAGTTTACTTAGGGACGTGAAGACTCAATGCGGGAAAAATACCCCCACCTTTTTCCTACTACTATTACTTAAATTTCGGGACGAAATTTCTAAAAGTAGGGGATACTGTAACATCCGCCAAAAACCGGATTTACCAAACCCGCTTCGTATATCAACCGAACAATCAGTTGAAAATTTCGTTGCGTATTTAATGCCCAAATTAATTTTAAACGATACATAATTACTAAGTATATTAGAATATAAAATTTATTTTAGAAAATGTACAAAAAATAATGAAATAAAAATAAAATACTGTTGCCGGGTTTCGAACCCGGGTCAGCCAAAGGTTACACAAAGCATTAACACACATCTCTACAACCGCTCCGCCACTTGATCATTTTGTGAAGTTCTAGGGAACAATTAAGTCATATATACAACTGAGAGTCAACCTGTTACGCCAACTGAAACCGATATCGGCTTTCAAACCGATCAAGATGTTTGATCTCTCGCGGAATCTTGATCATAACCGATAAAACCGATATCTTAAATCAATTCGACGTTAATGAACTTAAATTCAGGTGTTGTTTGGTTTTTATAACCGAAAACTTTTATCCTGAAATTACTTCAACAAAACACTCATCTCGCGATTCAATTTCATTCCCAAAGCTTCTAATTCTGTGTTTATTCTATTTTCTGGTCGTCGGAAGTGCTTTCTGATCATCGCCGGAATTCTCTGCAAGTCGCCGGAAAACCGAGACTCAACTCAAACCGGTAAAATACCTCGACTTTACTGTTTCAATCAATTGTTAGAACCTTACTAACATTAACCCATCGCTCATAATCAACCACAGACGACATTGCTGGACTTTCTGTTTTCACCGAAAAACTCCTGGATTTGTCGGAAACTCGCTGATTACCGGTATGCTCATTCAAACATACTGATAATCATTACTCATTAGTTCAATTTCACATCTAATCCCTCCAACCTGTTAATTGATTCTTCGCCGGATTTTCTGAAGAAGACGATCTGTTCGGTATTTTCTTTCCCCAAACTCTTCGATTCAATGCTTTCCAATTGTTCATCTTGTTCATTAACTGAATTAATCACGTATCAGTTGCTTTGATTGATGTCTGTGTTTGAAACGAAGAAGACGAGTTCAGAGATGACATAAGATTAATTAAAGTCGGAATTATAAACGGGTTAGACACACAGTCCAGCGGTGGACTGTGTGCAAATAAAAAACATACACGTCCCGAGTTTGATTCTTGATACACACCTTTGCAGTAATAAAATGCCTTTTTTGTTTAAAACTGAACCGGGTTAACTCCGCTATATGTTAAGTATAATAAAAACTAGGATATTTACCAAGATAGACACACAGTCCAGCGGTGGACTGTGTGCCAAACTAAACCACAGGTCCCGGGTTCGAGACCTGTGGAGCGCACCGAGTCATTATGTTAAAATCTTTTTTAAAAATAAATGATTTTCGGATTAATCTAATTAGTATATAAATATAATTAAAAACAGAAATATTTCGGGTTAGACACGTAGCTCAGTTGGTAGAGCTGCGTGCACGCGTACGGGAGGTCTCGGGTTCGAGTCTCACCCAGCGCATACATGCACACTGACCGAACCGGTCAACAAGTCAACGGTCAACGGTCAACGCAAAAATAAACAATTTTTTTTATTTATTTAATTTAATTTAAAAATCAATTAAAAATACTTAAAAATAATATTTTTAAAGATAAAAAATAGCCTTAAACTCACAAAAATATATCTAAAAATTTCATTAAAATCCTTAATAAAATCCACTCATTTACTATATTTTCCGTTATTATTTAGGTTAATTATTTCTCGTTGTTCCGCTCTTCCAATTCGTGCACATCTCATCATCTCCAATCAAACGCACCCAATGTGAGTGAATCTTTACAAATTCCCCGTTTTAATCACGTTTTGGGGTGTATCATGTGTCTTGCTATATATTATATTTAAATCATTGTGCATACATCATATCACGAACATGTGTATTCAGTTTGTTTCAACTGTTGTGTGGTTATCGTTAGATGCAATTTATTATTTTCAGTACATGCAATTTCATAGGCCGCCGCTCCCCATTACATTATGAGCGTTGAGCATGTTCCCCATTACATTATGAGCGTGAACCTGGCGTGCCCACATACGATCGGCTCCATTTGATTGAGCCTTGATCGCCCAGACATTTTTCATTTTCAGTACATGCAATACGATCGGCTCCGTTTGATTGAGCCTTGATCGCACAGTTTCATTCATGTTATTTATCGTATGATGTTGGTATGTTAATGTATGCTATCATGTGTTATTGTATGTTATAGTTGTGATTGCTATTGCTACTGCTTGATTATTTACATTTGCTCATTTATGATTATGCACAAATTTTCATTGATAAACTAACAAGTAAATCAATAATAAATGTTTATCTAACAAGGTTCACTCGCCAACTATGTTGACCCAAAAACCCCCATTTTTACACATGATACAGGTGAACCAGCTGCAGCCAGAAACACATAGGATTGGACTAGAAGAATAAAATGATTTAGAGCTTGGAACTATTTTGTTTGGTTATTTCTTTGTATTGTATGGACATGTTTGGATTATTTGGAATGTAACTTTGACTTTAATAAATATGAAACATATTAGTAAATGTCATGAGCTTTGGTGATAACCCAATTATGCCCCGACTCTTATTCCGCTGCGGGTCGGGATGTGACAGCTTTGAAGCTCCAACCTACAACTCTTCACGGAATACAAAGTCGGAACGCTTGCAAAACCATGAGTATACTCGAACCCCCTTTTATGTTTACCACTTTTGGGGTGTAACATGTTTACATTATCATAAAATCACTAAACGTATGCTTTATTACTTTCACGAAAACAATCCATTATACATGAATACTTTGATACATATGTGATGCTTATACTAGGACTGAACGTATGTGATACTATAGTCAGTTGCTTATTTCTAGACTCCATTTGACATGTATAGCGCTATAGGAGTAACACACCGCCCGTGAACGAATGGTCATGTTGAATTATTTATACTAGTTGCGTAAACAGAGGGTTGACTAGAAATATCGCATGCCTTGTATATGCTCGTATGTAAACTTACTTGCCATGTGGATTTGTTTAAACTTATGCTTATACGTATGCTATGCTCAAACTTGTATACTCGCCTTTGCTTATGCATTGAACTAGTATTTTAAAACATCTTATAGGTTGATGAAGACAATGCTATGAAAATGAAGTAGCGTCGGGACTAGATACACACATAGACGTTAGGTTTATTATTGTTGTATCAAATTTTGTCATTTATATGGTTTTATTTGAATTTCTCTTGTAATGTATGACAATTTAAGTATGAAATGAAATCCGGTTTAATTAATTATTGTCACTATTAGTTTATCAGCGATGAGCAATCTATTTCTTCCCGCCTTGATGTTTCCGCCATCGCTTAGGGTGTGACACATCAAGTTCGCTTGAACTTATCACCAATGATAAGTTCAAGCGAACTTGATCCACAATTGACAATTTTCCAAGATTTCCAATCAAGTTCGCTCGAACTTGCATGGTTTCCAAGGAAACCAGACAAGTTCACCCAAACTTGTATCAACCTCAAGCAAATGAGACAAGTTCGCCCGAACTTGTATCAACCTCAAGCAAATGAGACAAATTCGCCCGAACTTGTCCGGTTTCCCAGGAAACCAGACAAGTTCGCCCGAACTTGTACTCTCCCAAGGGTAATAGCACAAACAAAAAATATGTAATTGTCTTTAACTATTCTGGAGGTTAATGGTAATCAAACTTTACCATTTACAATCTAAAAACTTGATTTCATTGGTCTTTATCGTCTTTATCTTTCTCATTCACAAAAGGGTCTGGATCCAAGATCCTTTACTTCAAGGTGCTTGCTTTACCAAAATAGGATTTGACCACTTCAATTATATTGCGCCCTACGTCATACTGTCAATTGACGACAGGACAGGAGGGCAATAAAAGAAGAGAGAAGACGGAAATATAGATTAGGTATATCCGCGCGTTAACGTTAAGTTAATAAATACAACATTCATATAGTTTTATGGTATTCAATATTCAAGCAGATTAGAATTTCAATACCGTTATACATTATAATATAAGAAACTGAATAATAAACTGAATCAATTTTGATATTCTAAAAAAAAAAATCCCAAAGCAGAGTAAGCCTAAATGGTAGAATTCTGTTTCTAGGACTGTTTTATCAATTCCGTTCCGGTTGCATTTCTTAAAATAAGTTCAGTATCCATTTTCAATTTCACCTATCTCATAGATTCCAGTCAAAGATTCATAGAATCGAAATTCCATCATTGCGAGACCTATAGGATTTTCTTTGATGGATAATGAGCCAGCCAAAATGGTATTTCTTTTTTTTTTTAGAATTCGATATGGATGAATATAAACACAATTTCTAAATAATCCGGGATAGACGCAATGTCCACAATACCTGGATTTAATCAGATACAGTTTGAAGGATTTTGTAGGTTCATTGATCAGGGTTTGGCAGAAGAGCTTTCTAAGTTTCCAAAAATTGAAGATACAAATCAAGAAATTGACTTTGAATTCTTTTTGGAAAGATATCAATTGGTAGAACCCCTGATAAAGGAAAGAGATGCTGTGTATGAATCACTCACATATTCTTCTGAATTATATCCGCGAGACTCATTTGGAAAAACGATAGGCGTAGGTGTATCCAAGAACAAACAATTTTGATAGGAAAGATCCCTATAATGACTTCTCTGGGAGCTTTTGTAGTAAATGGAATCTTTAGAATTGTGATCAATCAAATATTGCAAAGTCCCGGTATTTATTACCAGTCAGAATTAAACGATAATGGAATTTCGGTCTATACCGGCACCATAATATCAGATTGGGGAGGAAGATTAGAATTAGAAATTGATAGAAAAGCAAAGATATGGGTTCGTGTGAGTAGGCAACAAAAACTATCTATTCTAGTTCTATTATCAGCAATGGGGTTGAGTATAAGAGAAATTCTAGAGAATGTTTGCTATCCTGAACTATTTTTGTCTTTTCTAAATGATAAAAAAAAATAGGGTCAAAAGAAAATGCTATTTTGGAATTTTATCAACAATTTGCTTGTGTAGAGGGAGATCCGGTATTTTCTGAATCCTTATCTAAGGATTTACAAAAAAAAAATCTTTCAACAAAGATGTGAATTGGGAGGGATTGGTCGACGAAATATGAATCGGAGACTAAACCTTGATATACCCCAGAACAATACATTTTTGTTACCGCGAGATATATTGGTAGCCGCGGATCGTTTGATTCGAATAAAATTTGGAATGGGTACACTTGACGATATGAATCATTTGCAAAATAAACGTATTCGTTCTGTAGCAGATCTTTTACAAGAGCAATTTGGATTGGCCTTGGTTCGTTTAGAAAATATGGCTCGAGGAAACATATATGCAGCACTTAAGCATAACTGGACACCAACTCCTCAAAACTTGGTAAATTCAACTCCATTAACAGATACTTATAAAGTTTTTTTCCGTTTACACCCATTATCTCAAGTTTTGGATCGAACTAATCCATTGACACAAATAGTTCATGGGAGAAAATTGAGTTATTTGGGCCCGGGGGGATTGATTGCGCGAACTGCTACTTTTCCAATACGAGATATTCATCCTAGTCACTATGGGCGTATTTGCCCAATTGACACATCTGAAGGAATAAATGTTGGACTTATTGGATCCTTAGCAATTCATGCGAGGATTGGCCGTTGGGGGTCTCTAGAAAGTCCGTTTTATCAAATTTCTGAGAGATCAAAAGGGTCACAGATGCTTTATTTATCACCGGGTAGAGATGAATACTATATGGTAGCGGC